>CM032760.1:13018616-13635934 GCA_019155195.1 Avicennia marina
CAGTAATTAGGGAATACCAGCAAAACTCCAAATTTTCCAACTTTCATGTTTAGTCAAATATTATCGGAATACAATTAAATCTATTCTTAAAAAATGGTGAAAAAAAATACATGAACAAATTAAAATACGCATCCTCTTAATATTTTTGATACATTGTTAAATTTACATCTCCATCTTTAATTAAATATTCATGTTTAGTAAAATTAAGGTTACTTAGGAAAACATGAAATTCTATTTAAAGCATGAAGATTTTGAGTAGTTAAATAATGATAGAATTCTAACTTATCTAGAATTCTGTAATTTATAAATTAAGTAAAAGTAAAAAATTAATAGAAATCTAAATTATCTAAACTACCTATATGTTACTATAATTATTAATTATCTATTTATATATGAAGTGTTTAATTTTATAATTAAATAATAATAAATTTGTTGGAGGACACTGACTTATATATAACTATGCCACTTAATTAATAAATATAAAATAAATTAATTTGTTAAAAATAACAAAAAAAAATTCAGTCACATGAAATTACAAAGTAGCAATATAAATAATGTTAACACAATTAGTAAAAATTTCAACTAAATAAATAAGCTATAATAAAAAAACAACAAAAGTTATGAAATAAATAATATGTTTTAAACAATTTTAAATTTACAAATTTTGACTATAAATTTTATTAAATATGTGGTATTTATTTAATATAATTAAATTTATTTAAAGTTTGATTATATATAATATAATACTATAGATACTAGAAAAAAATTATTATGATGTGAAATTTTAAATTGAAAGCATAAATACATTATTTGTTTAAAAACAAGTTAACATATTCATGCCAATATAATATTATTAAAATACATTTAAAATATAAAATTAGATTTATAGAATTAGAAATAAAATGATATATTTTAAAAAATACTTACATAAAAGAATGAAGTAAATATGAATATGCATAAATATGCAAAAACTGTTGTAAGAATGTACTAATTAATTAGTAATACATAAAAAATATAAAATAATACATAATAAAATCAATGTTACAAAATTAAAACCAAACACAAAATTTGGTTCATAAATATTAAATTAAAGACTGGTGTGTGATGATATGTTTATATGGTTGGGTTGATGATAATTTATAATATAATTACATACCAATTTTGAAAATATAATATGTGGAATAATATAAAATAAACTAATATGTTGAAATATAAAAACAACTAAGTAATTGTACTGCATAAAAATAATATTCTATATTGCGGATAGTTATTAAAAATATCAAAATAAAAAATATATTTCTTAAAGAAATAATCTATAGTTTGAAATGAAAACAAGAAAATTAATTTAATTAATTAGATAATAAACTCTTGCAAATAAAATGCCATACATATTGTCAAATTGAAACTTCTTATAAAATATTCAAATTAATGCATTCATACAGTAATAGTAATACAAATATTATAAACTTTAATAAATAACATGTGTGATATAATGATTTGAATAAAAGACAATGCATATTTAATAAAAATATTAAATAAATTCATAATTATAAGACACCAAGAAAAAATTAACAATAAATAAAAGTAAAATTAACTATGCATAGAAGATATATTATTATATTAAAAATTTAATTCCTATATGTAAAACTAATGCAAACTTCTCTTATACTAATCAAACAATTACTATATGAATTATGAACAGTTGATTCTTATACTTCTACACATAAAAGTTCATATGTGTGTATATCATATTATGTGTTTTTGGTTGTGAAAGTATGCATATATACTTAATTAAATACTTATATTTATTAAAATAAGATTGGTTAGGTAAAAATAAAATGCAAATTAAAATACAAATATTTTAGTAGTCAAGTACTATAAATTTTTAATTCATTTAAATTTCTTGTATAGTTATTTATAAATGAATTAAAACCAAAGAAATTAATAAAATATTCAACTATCTAAGCTACTTATATAGTTATTATAAAATAAGTCATCTATATTATATATGAAGTATTTAATTATTTTTAATTAAATTATAATAAATTTATTAAAAGACACTAATTCACAACAATACCACTTAATAATAAATAGAAAATAAATTAATGTTTTACAAACAATTTTAAATGTGCAAAATTTGAATATAAATTTTATTAATTATACATATATATATATATATATATATTCTATCTTATAGTTTATTTATTTGTAATATAAAGAATGAATAACAATTATTGAGATGTGGAACTTTAAAATATAAGAATAAAACATATTATGTGTTTGAAAATTTATTAATAGGTCCATCTGAATTTATATTATTACAATACATTTAAAGTATAAAAAGTAAATTTATAGTATTAGAAATAAAATGACATGCTTAAAAAAGAAAATTTTATGAAATAATGTTGTGCATATGAAGTTGCCAAGTATGTGTTTTTTAGAGGATACTAAAAATAAAATTATACCACTCACTAAATATAAAATAAATTAATATGTCAAAAATTACAAAAAAAATATCAACCAAAGAAAATTACAGAAGATAAAATAGTTAGTGATATAAATAATATTACAAAAAGCTGAAATTTCAAATAAATAACCAAATGCATTATTATCAAAAACAACTATTGTAGTAAAATAAAAAATATGATATAAATTATTTTAATAGTGTGAAATTTGACTATAATTTTTTGACATTTCACCTAAATATAGTATTATAAAAACTCATTGAAATAATAAAATACAAATTTATAGTTTGAAGAATAAAATGATATGTTACAAAAAAATAATTTTATGAAAAATTTGCTATAAATGTGAAAGTTCATGGACACACACAACAAATGTCAAGATAAGTAGTTAATTTTAATATTTAAGTAATTCATTTTAATATTAAAGAACAATCGATAGATTCTAATATAATTGGATACCAATTTTGAAACTATAATTGAGGAAAAATATATAAAATAAATTTATGTGTCGAAATATAAAAATAAATAAATAATTTTACTACATACAAATAATTATAGATATTTGTTTAACATATCTAAATAGAAAACATATTTTTTCGAGTCATAAACTATAGTTTGAAAGTAAAGCAACAACTACATACTATTTAATTAAAGAATCTACCTTGTAAGTAAAATGAAATAAATTTTGTCAAATTAAAATCAAATTTAAAAACTCTAAAATGAATGTATTCATATAGTATCTAATTTGAATGCAATATAAAAATTTGAATAATATATATTTAGTAAAAATATTATGTAAATTCATAATGATAAGATATTGTGTAAAACATTAAGAATAAATAATATAATAATGAATAAATTATGTAATTTCTAAATAAAATTTCTGCTACAAACGTGCAAAACACGTTCTTTTTCCAATTCGTCTAAAATCTTTTATCCGATCAATATAAGATAAGAATCACATCATCTCCCATACTAAACCATGTGTATACATTGTGCACCCCTTGGATATTGACCCATTGCCAAGACTCACACGTGCAAACTCATCTTCTAAATCACACGAGTCCCACACTTCCCAACTACGCCTCAATCAGATTCACTGATATGTAGAAACACAATTATACATCACATGACACTAGCAAAACTCCAAAAATTTCAACTTCAATTGCGACAGATGGGATGTGCAAATATTTCCCTCAGCTAATAGCTCAAAAAACTCATTCGGCTAACAAGTAATAGATAGATTTCAGCAATAAGAATGCGTATATTGAAAAAGGCTACAAAATTGTCAAAAGACCTTACCGTAAATCTTATGCCCCAATTCATGCCCTTGATCTAATCACATCTGATGGCCGGTATTCAATAATCACGGATTTTCCTTTTGTGAAGTATGGTAGCATTCCACTATGAAGCTCTAGACACAGATATTTAAGGACTCACTTATGCCTTCACAATTCAGCATAACATAGTTCTTAGCAATAGTTCCCCAAACCTTTTGCGGTGATTGTTGGCAACTAGAAATTCTAGTGTATTTTCCTGAAGCAACAGCCTAGAAATTCTAGTGTATTTTCCTTAAGCAACAGCCTTTGCTCTATCCGTGTGTTTCTTACAGCAACCAGAATTTTTGTTGATATTATAGCACTCAGATCAGTAAATTAGCATCCTGGCCAGCTTTTATTGATTATTTCCTCATTTTCAGAATTTCCATGTACGTATACCTTGGGTTCTTTGACCTGTGGTGCGTAGAAGAGTAATAGTTATATTATGCTAGTACATTCAGACAAAAATGAAAATATGGAGTTTCTCCACTTACCAGGGATACGGGAGGAAATCCAACATGAAGACGAACCACAGAGAAGCCCTTCGTGGTAAATAGACACTTATAACCATTGATTAGAGCATGTTCACTGCCATATAAACCAACCCAGAAATTGGTGGCTCAGATGTTATGTTGCGATGGATGGAACGGTAGGCATTTTTTCTAAGCAATTAATTGGTATTCAATAAGGAAACATAAAACATCCATATATCTGGCACTTCAATATAAAAAGAACCCATATTCAGTTTTTTACAAATCTGAGTAGCCCAAAATATTGCTTCTCCATGTTCAGTCATAATCTGAGTTAAATCATTTACCAAAGTCCATTATCCAAATTCGGACTGGACATCCAGGTTTGCACATTATATGTTTTAGCTGAAAAGTGAATTTCAACATTTAGCTTATATCCTCATTTTCATTGGCATAGCATTAAGGGATCAGGGATGATAAGCTAATTAGATAAACCATAAGAGAGGTCTTGAATTTTTACAACCACAAGAGAGGTTTGTGTAATTTATATGTACAGTTTCATCAATTCCATTAGAGTTGGCTAGCATATTTCAGCATTTGAATAAGTCATTGTGATTCAGAAACCAATGGGGTTACCCGTAATTTTTAGGCCCAACATTAGGGATGTCAAATTATCTCTATATGATAATACCACAGTTCACTGTCCCCTCCCACACCATCAAGAGACTATTGAACGTATCAATCCTTGAATATGTTAATGACCATTCAAAATTTCTCTTGCCTCCTTATCTCTCAGTTTCAATTAGTTTGCAAGTCATTGTAACATATTTCACATTATTAGTATGCCACCATCACAGAATTCACAAATAGCAATCTGCACACTGAAAAATGTTTTTAGTATCTATATGATATAAAATCAATTACATCAATATTAGAACCAAAAATTTATCTAGAAAGGTGAACATGATATGCAACTCCAGGATAGTCCAAATTCCATCCAAATATGCCCCACATGATACATTGGTTGCCTTTAAACAAATTTTCCTAGTGCCAGATAGGTTATGAATTGCCACAAATAGCCATGAAACTATCAAGTTTTAAGACAACATCGAGATGCCAGCTATCTGAATAGCCCCGAAAAGCAACACATTGTTCAACATAATCATAAACCATATTGACAAGAGTATGTAATGGCACGAAGCTCACCTCAAAAGGTATGTAAAATTTCTTCTCTGAAATTCTTGCAAGGTAATTGCTTCCTCTTTTGAGTACCTGAATCACAGAATTGTCAGATCACAAACTTAAATGATCTGTATCAAGTGGTGATAAAGGAATATGTTTTTGTCAAACACAGTTTTATAATTGTTTTTGCTTATACCCTTCCAACAGTGGCTGAAACAAGTTTCTTTTCCCTGTGTATGAACAAAACTAAATATAAGAGAGAGATAGAGAGAGTCTAGTAACTCTTTATCTTCAAGATTTCTATTTCAAAAAGTTCTAAAACCAAAAAAGACCTATTTGAAAGAAAAGAAGTGAGAAAAGATAAACCACAACAGACTGCAAGAGTGGATTCCCACATGCCAACTACAAATTAATTTCTTGAGCCACCCAGACTCAAAGTATCCCAAGGAAGCACCACTACTATCACTGAGTCACTAAAATGATCCTATGTTTATTTATATTAAGAAGATATCATGAAATGAAAGGGATTCTTTTTTGTCCCATCAGGAGCAAGAAATCATGAAATATTAAGAGTGGCCAAAACAAAGAAGTTAATGCAACACATAAGGGTGTTGTGAGATTCTATTTCTAAATATTTTTTTAGCATCAAGACCAACGTGGCAAAGTGATGCAGGAACACAATTTGAAACTCAATAGGATTCTAAGCCTCCAGCAAAACTATAGGAAAATCCCAACCCTGTTGTTATTAGAAATGAGAGTGGCTGAAAAAATGTATGTTAATAAAAACTCTAGTCAGAATTTACAAATGTTAAAGCAATTAACAGGCATACTCAAATACCTTCCATGAACCTAAAATCTACCAACATTATTGAATACCACATAAGCAAGAAAACCATCTAAATCAAAACATCACAAACAGCAAAAATAGACATATATGGAGAGCCGAGAGTATCACTCAAAATAATATCAGTGATCCTAAAATCTATGAAGCATTAAAAATCTAACAAGTACATAATAATCTTAATTTGAAACATTTTTAATCTTCAACAGTCAGACTAACCTGTAAAAATATATTTAGAACATAAAACAACAAAGAGAAAAATTTTCAAGCATACCGCCATGGCTCATGATTTTCACAGAAGCGAGAAATCCCATTCATTGCTGAGAAGGTATCAACATGAACCCACACTTCATTTGATTTGTTTGTCAATTGCCCTTTAAAACAATATCAAGTTTACATTGTTATTTGCAGTACAGAGTAAGCACTTGCAATTCATGTACAGAGATAATTTTATCGCAAACAAGAAAAAACCAAATCTATTCTGAAACTTCAGTAACTCTTAACTCCTTTTACATTTCAGTAGAGATTGCAAACGGTCACAACGAAACCATTTTCAATATTTATGATCCGGGCTAACAGCTTTGGGATCCCAATTGCTGCATATCAATAGTCTAACTTCCTCCCTACTTACATAGGACCCTATTAATAAGCAAAAAGGAAGCTAGAGAGCATCATTGAATGTTCAAAGAAGACAAACAGAAGCAGAAAGCTGCAGTAGTACTTTAAGATTAAAGAGCTTAAGAAATGTAGTCAGTTTTGTTGTGTGGCAGGTTCAAGGGAACGGGGCAAGAGAAAGCTCACCCGTCTCATGCAAAGCTTTTAGGGCATGGCCGCTAGGATAGTTCTCATATGATGCCATAAATGTTGAGATTGTGCACCCTAGACTACATAGTGTGAAGTCAGCAGAAACAGTTTAAGTGCTTAAATAAGAGGACGAAAAATTACTTCATTTAACCTGATCAAGAGCAAGCCCAGCATGCCAACATTAAGATACTTCCAGAAACCTTTCTTCCTATTATTGTAGCTGGGGAAGGAAAGAAAAACAGCAGCTAACATCAGCAGGCACACATCAAGAGATAGGAGATGAGACTCATGATATTTCCCTCATATGGGAAATAAATTTACGAATATACCCTTATCAAATTTAAACATGACAATTTTTTATTATTATTTATCTTTTTCTTTTTCTGTTTCCTTTTATTTCGTTTTCCTTATTATAATATTCTTTGCTTAAGTGTAAAAACAAATATTTAAATAAACTTATATATACTACAAATAAAATTAATTAAACGAATATATTTAATCTTATATAACATAAATGTAAGCACAGTGCCAAAGTTACTAGTTCAAATAATTTACATACCTCTGTCATGTCCATTCTTACCACCATCCATTTTTTTCATTGTACATAACATTGTCAAGAAAGCAAATGAATGTCACCCACAAAAACTTCAAGTAAATGACTGGGAATTTTTCTAGGGAGTAGAAATTTCCATCTATAATTTTTCATACCATCATTCCCTTTACACCTATTTTTCAGAAAACTACAGATTGTCATGCAATAGAATTGGTTCAATTAGTATTTCTCCTTTCTCTGGTATTTGGCATCCATAAGTTCAACATTTAGATTGCTGGAACTACAAACTGCAGTTAATCATAACTTATCTATGGAAATGCACAAGAAATGTTCAGCAGTTCCATCAGTATCCTATGTTGTGGAGTTGTGGTTGGATATTACGAGAGTCCACAATGCAAAAGCTCTTAATAAATTAATGAACTTAAGAAAACAAATGAAAAGAACGAAAGAAACGTAAAGGTATCCAAAAGAAGCCATGAATTAGCAAAATCTTGGAGTTAACTAGGCTCTAAACATCCCTGCAACAGAAAAAAAATGCAAATACACAACAGTCAAGAATTCCCAACTATTTTCTGTATCAGATATTATGTATATATCATCTGACTCTACCCATCCCCTTGCAGAAGTACAAATAAAGGTGTAACAATACCAATAGCAGCAGTAGGTACATTGGAAAAAAAAGATTTTTTCTTGAATTTTGTTAACAATATTAAAACAGTGATTAGAAGAAGCTACATACATTCTGCTAGCAGCAATTGCAGCAGATAAGTTAAAGATCGGAAGAGAACTGATAATGAAACGGAGTTCCTGCAGCAGGAAAATCATGGTAACTAAAAGGAGTAGATATGAAGTGGAATTCTTCTCAGTCGCAGATTTGGAATGCATTACCTTGTGTGGAAGCTTTGAATAGAGTAAAATAAATGATAGAATAGGAATAATGTAAAAGAGAACCCTTCTGTCAAGTAAAACACCCAGCTGCAGTAAAAGTATACGATGTTAAATTCAGGTGAAAAAAAAAAATTCCAGCAATTTTAAGTCTTTCGAGTAAGTAATCACACCAACATAGATTTTCTGTTCAATTAGAACTCTTTGAAATAGCACTCTTGTGTGGTTTTCTTGGGCAACAGATCAAATGACTGCTAATTAGCATTTAAAGATGCTAAGAAGTTCAAAAAAATACTAAAGATGAATTTTCATACTGTGTTATATGGTACTCAGCGCACACACTTGCACAGACATTAGGCAATGGGATGGAACAAGGGGTGAGTGGATTGATACCAACATGAAAGGAAAATTGATTTTACATACACAATACAGTTGACAAAATTACAAAACAGGATATTTTTCAATATAGAAAAGTAGGTTCAAAGACATAAGTCATTCTTCTACTCAATTCACTCACAATAAAAAGAGGATAGGCTGCCAGCAAGGAACGGGGTAGTGCAGATGTAAAGTACCAGTGAAAAGCATGTGTCTGAAGGAAATATAGTAAAGAAGAAACAAAATAGGTATCACAGTCAATAATATCCTTAGAAATAAAATAAGCATAATTTGCAAGAGAAGCATAAAAAACCAAAAATAACTGTCAATGTTGTTAATATTCTGCAGTGACTCATCTTTAATTAAGTAAAGTAAGTTTGTCAATGAAAGGATACACCCCATTCTGAACTCCGATTCAACACTGAGTTGAACCAAAAAACTTTCAGTTCAGGCCACAACAATTTCCTCCAGAAGAATGAATCAACCCACACTGTTAGACCTGTATTGCAGATACTCCGTAATAGTAATAGTTGATATTCCTGACAAGATGATACCTTAAATATAGCAGGTGTAAATAGGTCACAAACCTATGCATAACAAAGCAGCTGTCGCACAGGATAATATAGCTTTCCGTAATGAAATTGATCTAGACTGCAGTTAATTAATCCAAAACAATCAGAGAACATAGCCATCGAGGAATGACAGCTTTCTCATGAATAAAAAGATGGAAGAATAGAATACTGATTATGCACCAATGTAAAGTTATCCACCAAAGTTCCAAATCAAGCTTAAACTTTCTAATTAACCAATACAACTCCATAAAAAAAAATCTAGTTCTAAAAATTTGTTCATTAATGCGGCTGTGAAAAAAACAAAGCAACACCTGAATAAGCTAGACTAAATATCGCAAAACAAAAGGATAACAAAAGAATTATAAGATTCTCACTGCCCGAACTACTTAGACCAGAGGATGTAGCAGCATAAAATCAATACATCCAAAGGGAGTAATGGAAAACAAAAAGTAAAGCGCCACTCTAGTTAATGACCGCAAAGCATACCAGTAATAGCTCCAGGCCCAGAGGTGAAACAAGTAACAAGATGTCACATCTGAAGATGATGGTAGCAAAAATCTGACCATTAAAAAATAAATCCTCAGTAGAACATGACAATGAAGATGTGATAATGTTTCTCCCAGTACCCATTTTTTTTCCCTTTCATCTGGAGAACATCGGGGAATGAGGAGTGCAATGGAGAGAAGAAAAAGAGAAAAGGGAAAAACAGCTATGGCACTTAGCAAACAAGTTATCATAAGTATTGTCAAGAAATGATTCAGAAACAAACAAATTTCTTCTCTTAAGCTCAATGAAGTTACATATACAAGATAGTCAAGGTTAAACTTCAGATGGAAACTAACCTGCCAAAACCAGAATAGCCATAAATTAAATAAATGTAAGATGATTACAGATAAGGTCCGTTATAGATACAAACAGATCAGAAAATTTTAGCTGACAGGCTTGGAGTTTGGAACAACAGCAAGAAAGGTTTCTAGACATTTAATTAAAAAGCATGCAATGAAATTCGATGAAGCAAAGGAGGGCAATACCGAAACACATCTTGGTCAATTGGCCGAATAGATCAAAATAAAAACAAGAACCTAGAAGACACTCTTATGATACATATCAATAATACATATCTAATAAATAATATGAACTCTTTAACGGTAAGGTAAACGTACCAAATAATTTAATGCTGCATAGTAACTTTGCTTAAACCAACACCCATATGCCAAGTTAACTACAAACAACAAATTTAGATAACATGAGCAATGTAAACAGAAATGCCTATAATTCCTATATTGACTCATACAACTATACCAAAGTTCTACTTTCAAAGAAAACAACAAAATCCTACAAGGACGCAAATTCAATTTAGACAATGATATCTAGTTAAGAAGTATTGTGATTAACAACAACCACAATTTCATATTTGGTCGTTTTACAAATAGCATATGTGACGGTAAGTCCCAAGTAATATCAAGCAAAAGTGCCAAATATTGCTACAAGAAAAATCATTTCTCAAAATGGACCTAGTGCAGGCAATATTACCTAGGCCAAACGCCAATATGTTAGGAAGGGGGCGTGTGCAGTAGAACAGCATGTGAAATTGAAGTGCAGTCAATAATACAAAAAACGCTTCAACTTGAGATCCAAAGTTCTTCCTGATCTGCTCAAATATAGATTTCGCATCAGTGACAATTATAATATACCAAATAATAACCATATGAGCACAGAATATCACGAAATTATTTAAGAAAGGGTGTTCGTGGTAATAACATCTTAACAACAATAATCATATAATATGTCCTGGAAGCATGATTTAATAATACATTTAGGGGAGGGGAAATAGGTAAGAACAAAAGGGTGACACAAAACATTCTAAAGTTTATACCTGAGTGCGGAAAAATCGCAGTGTATACAAGATGATGCAACCTAACACAAGACGGACTGGACCAATGAAATGGTAATGTAAGTTAGACAGAAAACTAAAGAAGATTCAGAAAAATCAGAAAGATGGTAACTGGTAAATGTGAACAAGCCAAGACAATGAATAGTTCATTTGAAAAATGGAGTGATCCAAATAAGCAAAGTAACGCAAAAGAATATCTGGGAGAAGGAGCAATGAAAGGGTCAATAAGAATACTCTAGCCAAAGGGATTAAATTTCAATAGTGGAAACAAAAAATATTACACAATTAGGCATATAACAGAGCCTTTTTGCCCACTGTGCAAAGCAAATATTAATTGATTTTGTTGCATTACCATTAAGATGGAAATAAGCATAACGAACATATAGAACTCACTCATTTTTTAAGAATAACAGAAATTTTACCATTCCACTATATCCACTCTTTATTTTATTGTTTGTGATATTTGTGCAGTCGGGCCAAAGACTGTTCATAGTGATTTCGATTATTTGGTTAAGCAAATTCTTAGTACTTTTCATCCAGAAAAGTTTGAAAGAAATTTGGACCACTTGGGTTTTGGATGTGAGAGACTCTTTATTCCACTGTTCTCTTGTATCCTCATTTAAACCTATGGATCCTTGACATTGGTTATCCTGCAGTCTTCTGAATCAAGCAAAGTATCAGATCTAATCAATTCAATGACAAAATATTACTGCAGTCAAGACTGCATGCAACAACAAAATCCTATTAACAAATAGGATTAGTTTGTTTGCCAATTTACAAAATAAAAATACACGCTACAATCATTAAACTTTTTGGCTTTGTTTGTTTTCCAATTATCCATCCTCCAAAACAAACACTCAATTATTAAACTTTTTTTTATCTATTTCTCTCTCTTACTTTTACACAATTATTGAGACACAACACCTAAAAACACACATCATAATAGCAAAACAAACAAAGCCTTCAATTTTTCTCTCTCTTAAATCTACACAATTCCCAAGAGAAACACACGAAAGAACTAAAACAAACATAGCCATAATTTTGTGTTATCTGACATACCAAAATCTTCAAGACTTCAACCACTCAGTGATGCTGTTTATTCTAACTGATTCTCAACTGATGAGAAATCATGGCCACAAGTTTTCTCACTAAACAAAAGAATAAATGCAGTTGTGAAAGCTGAAGGAATCATTTCTGTCACCAAATTTTGTGCACCCAATGGCTAACGCTTTTCAAGAAGGCACTGATTGCAGAAAGGACATTCTTCATCAAAAATTCCATTGCACAAAGTATGTCAATGCAAGCACAATTTGCAATAAAACTGTGCAACTGCATTTTTTTTTGCCTTAAATAACTTTGCAATTGAAGCATACAATAGAATGTAAACACATGTGCATGCCATAGAAAAGATGTTACCTGCATAAAGACTGTATATCTTTGGCAATTGTAGTAAATTTGCTACTAGTACAAATGGAGAAGCTATACTTGATACAAACAGGGCACCTGCAAGAACAGAAGAATTTTTTTTTTATGTGAGAAACACCTCGACCTCATTAAATTGGCCTTAATAACCAAGAACTTGAACACAAACCAAGCAACAAGTGAAATATCAGCAGTGATGAGGCAGAGAAGATACAGAATCAGAGGAACACCTATTGAAATGACAGAGCCAGATCCCCAATTGAAACAAACCCCACTACCTGAGTGTGAACATCTAAATTATAGCCCACTGGAGTTTGGAGCAAAAGTTCAAAATTTATATGGGCCATAAACTATATAACATGTGATCATAGAAATTCATTCATGCCCAAATACATCTGAAAAGGATCAGGAAGTTAAAGGAATTTGGGACCCATGCCATAAAAAAGGGGGTTAGAGCATTGATGCTTGGTTGAAGGAATTATATATAAAACACATACTAATGAAATTTTTTTTTTATAATTTTGGAAATTTGGAATAGTTGATAGCAGGCATATATCATTAACAACTGCTCATGAAGCAACTAGAAACAACTCAATAAGGTGTCTTCTCAGCCACTGTTGACTTACTCATTTTTGTCATTCTATTCTGTATCATGCAGAAAAGATTCATTTTTATGCTTCATAATTGTCTCTGACCCCTTAATCCAAAGTAGTCTGAGTGATGCAAACTTTTTTATTTACGTCATAGCTTAAATATTTCAAAGGCCAATATAGTACTTCTGGTTGTTTCCTCATTCATAAACTAAATGTCAGCTCAAACCAGCATACATAAATTATCCAACTCAAAACTTCACAGTCTTGATCTTCGTAGTCTAGGAACCTACTATGACTGTTACCAACGATTTCTGCTTTTGAAGACCACAGCATCTTCACAAGCAGTCATTTCAACCTTCTTTTAATACATTGAGCATCTAAATGCCTTTGATGGTAGTGCTAGAAAATCAAAGCCAATAATATATGATTCATTGGAAAATTCATATGTAAACAAATCCCCATCACTTCAGAAACATTGATCCTAACAGTGCAAAAGTTTCAGTAATCAAATGCATATACATGCCAGCTATTTTATAGCTGGAACATGCATGTACATATCCCACTCAATATCAGATAGTCAATACAAGTGTATGAGCTACCAACTGGGCTAAGCATTGAACTATGCATTATTAACATTGGCACAATCAACAGGAAGCATCAGAAATTTGTATGATAAAATTATAAGTCAAAGTAAGCTACATCTACGACTTGCCCATTGTCCAGGAAAATGCAGTAAATTATGGCCAGTATAAACTTAATATCCATCAGTGCAATTCATCACAGTATCCAATGCATAGTTATATAGGCTGTTCATTTATGGGCTCTTGTAAAAATCCAACTGATTCCTGCTGGCGTTCACTACTAACCAACGAAGCAAAGGCTTTGAATACTAGAAAGGCGCCATGTTCCTGGTATGTATTGAAGTTCTTAAGGCTCTAAAGTAAATCGGTACAGGTATCTCTGTCTACGAGAATTTGACTTCACCAGCAACCAAAAGAGACTACTTTCGCATTACACCCATCGAGGATAGAGTGTGTTTAGTACTGGAGAGAATAGTTTGATAAAACTTACCAATAAATGTACGAGGAACTACTCCAGGAAATTCCAGGTGATCATACTGACATGGCCCACAGATATAAAACACAAATAGAATAGAAATAAATTAGCAACCGAAAAATGATACAAAAATCCACCAGAACTGCAAAAATACTTAATTAAGCATAATTTTTAATTTTTACCTTCTCTATGTGATGCCGGTGGTACAAAATATCGTGCATTGCCTACACAATAGGACGCATGTTAAAGATTCTTGTGGCCTTCTCAATTTTCATCCGGACTCAGAATAAACTTTAAAAAAAAACAAGTATTTTTCAAGAAGACAGTGTCTAAAATCCCGAAAACCTCAAAATTATAAAAGAAAGCAAGTTTTCCAAGAAAACCCTAAATCCAAAATCTTTAAAATTTCAAAGGATCAAGAAAAAAAATATATCCACCCAACAAAAGAATGTAGCAAAACCCAAATACCCGAAAATCATAAAAATGTAATAAATAAGTGAGCTGTACCTGAACATTGAAGCTTTCTTCAACCTTTGTGTAAGGCGCCATGAATACATAAAAAGCAGCAATAGAACCCAGCAACAGATCGTAACCTTGTTGAAACCCATTGCAAATTCATTAATTGGCCAATTTAAGTACACAACACGAACGGAAACCCGGCTAACGATATACCATAAACTTGCACGAATTTGGAACTGACAGCCATTCTCTTCGTCTTCAGTCGCGAATCCAGACTCCGCAGAAGGGAGAGAGAGAAATAGACAGCAATATGTTTTTTTTATTTCTCTACGGGTAGAAAATGATATAATAAGAGAAAATAGTTTCACTAATACGTTGTGAAATTAAAACTGGATTATGAAATTTTCCATCTAATCTGATTGCATAAAAATATCTTTTTCTATATATGTGTGTGTGTGTGTGTATTTATGACTTTTTTGTCTATATATTTACATAATAAATATATTTTTTTATCAACTATAATTATTATTTTAAAATTTTTACCCGTTATTTTTTTCGTGTTATATCAACAACTAGCATTATACTTATTACATGTTAATAAAGAAATCCTCTAAATATCATCAAACTTTGTCTCTTGATTTTTTATATGAGATGAAATAAAATGAAAGTCACTGATTCGATTTGCGACAGACTTTGAAAAACTCTAATTTATAATTCCAGTCAATATAATATACGATTATAAGTACACTCATCGTATGCATAATAAAAATATATATATAAATAGATTATTTAAATTAAATATTATTAACATTACTAATATAAATTAATCATATTACAGAAATTTTAAAAAAAGTAAACTATAAAGACAACATTAAATTATTAAATATGAATTTAAAATAATTAATTCGTTAACGAAAGATTATCTTTATAATAAATTCTCTATTGTATTTTATATTAAAAATAGAAAAATGGTTTTCATTAGATTTATTAAATGACTTATTTTAATAAATTTATTAAATGATGAAGAATTTGCACCCCTTTTTTCATTTTTTTTATTATTGTTGTCCACGTTAATTGTTTGATTAGTTATGTGAATGCTAGCTAAAATATTCTTACTTTATGCAAAATAAAATTTAAAAAATAATAATAATTTACCTCATCCAACATAAACATAAATTACATCTATCTTTTATATTTGCTCCTTCTTTGTAAATTGTTGCCTATAATTTCATCCATTTTTCTCCATCTTATTGTCCTAACTTTTTATTTTTATTTTTTAATCTTGTGTTGTTTTGTACCCAATTATGTATTATATTGCTCACATATATTGTCTCCTCTAATTTTGTACTTCAATTGTTTCTCGTTTCACTATAATTTTTCACTATTTTCGGCTAAAATTTGATTTTATTTGGTCTGCTGTTGGTTTGTATTTTCATATTATAATCATCTTATAAAATTTTTAACCCATTTTTTATTTTAATAATAACTTCACACACACACACACACACATATATTAATGTAAACTAATTATAGACTAACAATTTTCACAAAATTAAAATATAACTTGAACCGTGTATGTGATGAATTCTTTTAAATTTTATGATCAGTGTTAATTTTCACAAAATTAAAATATAACTTTAACCATGTATGTCAATTTGATTGAATAATGAAAAGCAACAAAAATCATGGAAATATTTTGTGTGTTTTTTTTTTAAGTTTAATCTATTTATGTTATTTATTTAGAATTTACAGATTAAACTTTACAT
The DNA here is from genome assembly GCA_019155195.1 of Avicennia marina. Taxonomy (NCBI): domain Eukaryota; kingdom Viridiplantae; phylum Streptophyta; class Magnoliopsida; order Lamiales; family Acanthaceae; genus Avicennia; species Avicennia marina. The sequence goes on from CM032760.1 coordinate 13,035,273, forward strand.
ACTAAACATTTCGCTTTACAGCGTTAATTTCAAAATTTCCACCTCTTATATAATTTAATAACAAATATAAATTTTCTATTCAATCAAATTATCAAATTTTTGCACACACACGTTAACAAGGAAACAATCACGTGTTCTTCTATTACTCAAGAACTAAATTTCCTCTTTACTTCAATTTTTTTCCATGTGCCCTATACATAATTCTTTTATTTTTCTAATTTTATTGACTATATTTGTTATCATTTCACTTGTTATCTATCGTCACTTAAAAATATTAAAAATATTTTATTATATATATTTAACTTTAAATTTAAAATATTTATCATCTTACCTTACTTAATTTAAAAATAATTTTTTAATTATTATATTTATTTATAATAAAATAATATTTATATTTATAAATTTTAATTTATATTTATTTTTATATTATCTTATAAATTTATATATTATAATATTATTTAAATTATTATTATATATTAAATATATATAAAAAATAAATTTTTTAAAAGAACCAAATCTTACAAATCAAACGGTAAATTCAATCTCCACTCAAATTACATTAATTTTTATCCCATCCTAATTTAGAAATTAACTTAGAGATAAATTAGTACACACTATATAACTACGTTAGATTAGCATATGCTACGTGGGCATTTTGGGGCCACAAGCAGTCACTATAAATTCTCCCGTCTGAGGCGGCGGAAATGTCGGCTCCGGCGACAACACAGAGCGCCCACCTCCTCCGCTTAGTCCTCTCATGCCGAAAATTCACTGCCCAAGTCACCTGCGCAAGCACCCATTCTATTGTAGCCATGGCTTCATCAGCCGAACAAGAATTTGCCAAGGAGTACAGAGCGAAGCTCAATCGATTCCCCCACTCCCGCATCTTCTGGGACTCCAAAGTTGCTTCCAGAATCGGGGATAAGATCGCTATCCGCCTCAAGGAAATCGGTGTCTCTAGCGTTCGAATTGATGTGGAAGAAGAGCTATCGAGGCCTATCTACTATCGCAAAATGTTGGGTCCTTTTTTTGACTCCGTGAAGCGAACGGGAATTACCGTCGACGGCGCCGAGGATTTAACGTTTCTGGGTCGAGAATAATTTCATACGACGCCATAGATGAGTTATTGTTTTCGTGCCTAATGATTAGATCAAATCTAATTGTGCCTTTTTGGCTAGCCCTCCCAATCATTCACTTGATGCGTTTCTAACATTAGAAAGCTAGTAATTCAAAAAAGTGGTAATGATATATGTGTATGCATTGGAAGAGTAATTAATTTATCTTCACATGTAACTGCTACCGATATATTTTGGTACGATGATTAATACAGTCTCTTTCTATTTATTTCACGAAGGAGATGTATTATAATCAAAAGGATTATTTGAAGGATAGATATTTTGCATCCATTGCATTGTGTTGGTAGGTCTGAGGGTTTATCATATCTTGTAAGTAGGATTGCTTAAAAGTGTAAGCTAATGCTGGGTGATCAATATATTAAGTGATTTTATCCATTGTAAAGAACATGTAATTAATATTTATCCAACTTAAATCATTCTGGTGAACCTATGAAGCAGTGGTTTTGCTTTTGTTTTCTCCTTTGTTGGGCGGAATGCTTGATGGATGACTGCGTCCTATCAAATCTTTGCCCCAGTGACCTAACAGACAGAAGAATGCATTGACAGCAAGGAACCGGAGAATGAAGCAGGATGACTGGAATCGCATGTTAAGCTGGTTAAGCCAATTGACTTAGAGGATATGAAGAAATGGTTTCTCTGAGTGGACTCACTGTGGAAATCCCTCTGTTGTTTGAGTACCATGAGCTCTTAGAAGGAAACACTTGGTAGCTGAGGAGTTGCTGGGGTTTGCCTAATCGTTTTCGCAGGCTGAATTAGTAAGTCCTTGGTTTCAAGCCACAGGATGATATGTTATGTATGATTTGGCTACTGTAAGATAGTGGTAAGGAAGCTAAAAGAGGCTTCCTTCACTGTATTACATACGTATGCATCCTGGCTACATATCCTCTTTAAGTGGCTTGGTGCTAGCTTGAAAATGGTCTAATAATAGTGGTTACTGTGAAAACGTTGGTAATGTATGGATTATGTTTCAAGTCATTATTTGGTTCTTTGATGAATGTTGAGGTTTCTAAACTTGGTGCATCTGTGAATACTTGGATCTGGGACAGCACGCCTGGCCTGTCCCAGACCATTGGATTGAGGGGGGTATGGTTGGTGAAAGCTACTATTCCTCAATCCAAGGGCTGTCACCTGAACTACTGTAAAATAGTCTGTTGGATCATTGCTATTTGTCATGTCCATTCAGTGTATGCCTACAGTTCAGCTGTCGAATTAAATTCTTAGGACTAGAGGCCGTTGCGCGCCCACACACATTAAGATTGCAGGCTGTTAATGTGCTGGGATGCCCCATTAGTGCGCATCAAGATGGTATTGAGAAAACAACAGTTGGTTGTTACTTGTTGACTCTGGTCAAATTTGGTGTCTGAATGCATCATCCTTGTCCTCTGGTATTGCCGCCCTGTTTGCAGAAAATGATAAAGCTATCTTTTGATTTTCCTCTTTCCACTGTCGGTTGGCTCTACTTGAGAGGGGTTTGGCTGACACCTACTAAACCCATTTACCCAGAAGAATTTCATGGATAATTACAAGTAGGGTCAAGCAAATCAAGAGATAAATACTTCTGTGGGGTTTGTTATGCTCGCCCGTCAAAAGTACTGACTTTGTTTGGATATAAAATGATGTAAATTGTGGTGGGAGAAAATTGGCATAAAAATTTAGGAATATAAAAGTAATAAGAAGAAAGAATTATTTTATTAAACAGCATGTTTGGAAATTTACAGTTGATCATTAATTGATTGACTCTGGTTAAATTTGGTGTATGAATGCATCATCCTTGGAGTTGGGTTTTGTTATGGCAGCCCTTTAAATAAATTGAAATTGTAACTGAATGAAATTAGTATAAAAATTTAAAAATAATGTGAAAAAAAAAAGAAAAAAAATGTTATTATGTTGGATGCTGTATTTGGAAATGCAAATCCTGATGGGAAGAATATTGATGCAAATTTGCTTTCAAACATAGGCCCTACATATCATGTTGCAGAGCAATGATCATTTAAAGCAACATAAGACCAAAATCCCTTCGTAGAACCCGATATTTACAGCATTAGCACAACAGATTATTTTGTGTCAAGACAATGGATCAATTGAGCAATGCCATCATCTTGAAATTTCTTCAACGCAAGATCTTAAACAAAAAATTTGAGGAAACCAAACATTAAGCAAATTAAAAATGGACCAAGTGGGAACACCAACACCACCTACAGAGCAGCTCAAATTCACTCATCCTGAAGTTCAGTCCTACATATACATTCCAACAACCTTGAAACACATAATACATGTTCTATGTGATAATCAAGAAGCTATTAACTAGAACGAGGTGAAACAGTCGTGGTCTGAGGAGTTAGAATCGTCGCAAGGGGAGTGGTTGTGTCTGCCTTCGTAGGTTGTTATTACCATCCGGCAATCCTCTGATAGCCGCTCAACCCTTTTCTTCACGCGACAGTTGCTATACGTACATCTGTAGTAACTCCTGCAAACAAATAGTCAGTCATATACGTGTCGAAGATTTCATCCACAGATTAATTCTTGAAATACTTCCGCATTTAGCATTCATAACTAATATTGGTGATGATCATCCACGGATAGGGAAATCTGAAGAGATAAATATAGATAAGGCTCACTTAATAGGAAGTACTAATAAATAATGGACAGAACACGTAACATGCTTGTCAAGAATCATCGTATTAAAAATATATATGTATTTACAGAATTTTGTGGAGCAACTGTCAAAAATTTTCATCTTTCTCATGCTTGAACAATACAGACACCTTGTGATTAGGTATAGGATGCATGCAAGGAAGGAACTTTAGATAAGTCTTCAACTAAAGCTCAAAGCCTACAACACTGTTCTGCTCAACTCCTCACGTTAGAGTTGAAGCTGTCCTTATACCTGTGATCTCTGCATCCTATTCATCAGGTGCAGATACTTCATCATTGTTTAGTCTTCTTTAAAGCTTGTCATTAATTAGTATCGCTCTTGATCAGGTTGAGGCTGGCTTTAGATTTAGGAAAATGATTTAAAGTTATTAATTTCAAATGACTTCAATACGTGGTGGATTTGAACAACAGCAGTGTATTTAGCTCAAGATAAGTGTCGAATTATATGAAATCTGTGGTGACTTGAAACTGCCCAAACAAACTCAACACATTTGTTGTTATATGTTACATGGAATTCTTAACTCTCCCCAGTGTTCCAAATCCAAATCATGCACAATAGTATCTTCCGCTTTTCTACTTATTTTAAGAGGTATGCTTTGTCTTATCATATTTGTCATATATTAATGTCTTAGTCCACACTCCACAGACCGCCAACCTAGTATGCTCCAAAACATTTATCAAGGCAACTGTGCTAAAATTTTTCATTTATTGTAGCTCAATATGCATTGATTGCCAACCATATTCATCATATAAATTGGTGTTCTTCGCCATGTATTCACACACACTAACACATATATGTGGAGTATTTTGTGTCATCAATTAAAGTTCACTTCTCCACTTGACACACACAAACATGCTCAGATCTTTGCTTTCCTTCAATGAAAGGGAATCATGGAACAGACACCATTTCTTGATCCCTCCATTTTATGGTTAGTACTCTAATTCATTCGAAAACCCTGTATATTAACTACAGTGGCCTCTTTTACTTTCAGATTGTTTAATATTTTATTCTTTCAAGGGGAACAAGTTCAAACTTGAAAATTGGACTAATATCTATAAAAATGGGATTAGGTACATTTGGATAGAGAGGAACATTAATTCGGATTATGTTATTCCCTTCACAATTCGCTAATTAAAATCAATTAAAATAATACCCCTTTAGAGACTTTATATTAAAATTTCTTGCTTGCATGTAAGCATCCATTCTCACGTGATAATAAGCCATACATCTCTGACCAACTCTAACTAGCTACGGTCAGAAATCACAGTGAGGACACTGATAATAAAAAATTCCTAGGGCGGGTAATGATATTCCAATAACCATGTTTGTTCCGTTTTTTTTTTTTTTTTTGTGTTTTTAAGTGTATTTTTTTTATAAAATGTGTGTAAAAATAACAAAAAGTTAAAAAAAATTAAAAATATAATGATTGTAACATGTTTTTTTTTTAAGAAAAAAATGAAAAAACAATAGCCTAATAAATTATGATCTCTACTAATTTGATCACCTAATAAATTTAGAGCTAAAGAGAAATTAGAAAGAGAATCTAACATGGAAGTCATTAACAATGCACCCTCCGAATTAATCCTGTCCACTCCTGTACTACATTTATCACTACCCCAAAAAAATCATTAACCAACTGTTTCATGTTTCCTAAAAATTCCCCACGACACAAGTCCCAAGAAATATATGATCAAACTTCCATGGAGCTTAAACCAAGATTTAAAAGATATTCCAAACGAGAAATCAATGAAAAATCAAATCACTTAAAAAGGAACGTAGGATCTAAGAAGCTTTATGCCTCAGTCAGGTTACCTTGGATGAAGGCTATTCTTGACGACCTTCTGCCCATATTTCCTCCATTTGTAGCCATCATCAAGCACATCCACATCACTCCTTGTCTGAAAACAAAACCTTGGCTCCCTCAGCTTTCTCCTTATCTTGATCTTGCTCTTATCTGAGGAAGAACTCCTCCACCTGCAAAAATTTTCGCACACTTTTCCCCTTATGCATAAACTGGTTTCATAATGTACTACCATCTCTGGTAGCTTTCCCCCAAAAACTTTCAATAAAGAGCAAATCCAAGAATAACCAGCATTAGAAAGCAATAGATCACATATGCAGATCTGATCAAAAATTGGACTACAGAATGATAACCACACAAATTAAGACATAGTGGAAGCAGCACTAGTTTTTTCCAGACCCAGACTTCCATCACAGTCCACCACACTATTCACATGGGCATGCACCAGGGAAAAAGAGAGATCTCTTTCCATGGAATTATATCTGTACATAGACGCGTATACACACCGTAGATCTTCTCCTCACTAGAGCCATGAGGATCAACTACATGTATGTACATATATATAGGGTTATATTTACTGTGTAGACCTATATACTATAAGAAAAACAAAATAAAATAAAGCCCTTTTGTTTTTCCACTTCCTAGGATATTTTGCCAAAATGAAAAGCTCCCACAAAAGTCTGTACTAAATATGGAGAGATCTGCTCTCAAGTTCCAGATGGGGCCATGAAAAAGATCTCTAGCTAGGGTTTGATAACAACAGGCCATCATTGTTGGGGAAGGAGAAGCTAGGAAGAGAGAGAATTAACAAACCATACTTGAAGCACTCAAAGAAGTAAGAATGGAAAAGGAAAAAGAAGGGATGCATAGAAAATGTAATGATACCATGAATTGCCACCCTCGTTGGCGTCACCACTGCAATTTTCATCATTAACTGTGCCCTTATTAGGATCCTGCAGGGCTCCTCCAACCTACACATTTCTTCATTTAGTCCTCAATCCAAAAATGAAAATACAAGAAAAGTTAATATAATAACAGCTGGGGATCTTAAAAATGAAGTTAACCAACAAGAATGACAACAACTCAGCGGACTTCTAAGATATAATACGAGCAAAGAATTCAAAGGCACAATGAGTGGAATGAAGATCAAACCCACAAACATGAGATGGATAAGGAGAAGCATAAATTAACTACCTGCTGGTCGTTATTCCATGAGAGTCTATTTACCATCTCATTATGAATATTAAACCCTAAGGAAGCATTATTGTTGGCGGTGGTTGTTGGCTTAGGGGCGGCGGCGGCGCTATCAAGGGCCTGCGAGACCTCGTGAGAAGACTGCTGCTGTGCAGGCGTTGGCGCCACCAGAAAGCTCAGGACCTGATTGTGATGATCCTCGAACTGTACAAACCCCATTTCTTGATGAGAAGCAGAGAAGCTGGAGACTTGCAGGTGATGATGATCGTAAAGGGACGACGGCAGCCCTCTTTCCCCTTCCATTATTTTCTCAACCCAATTAAGCTTCTTTTGTCAAAGAAATCCTCGATGATGGATTGAAGAAAGTTATTTGATCTCTCGTTCTATGATATCATCAATAATATATATAAAAATAATATATATATATATATATTTTCCTTTTATTTCTTGTGTGTGTGTGTGTGTATATATATATATATATATCTTTTGTTCTTGTTGTGAAAAGACGAATTTAGTGGAAATTCCTGAATGTTATTATTGCATGGTTACAGTAGAAAGAAGTGGAGTGAAGTGTGAGGAGCGTGGATTCGATCGACACTACGACGTACACGTACGTATGTTGATGTTTCTTGAGTGGGGGGTGGGGGTGGTGGGTGCTTGTTTTGTTCTGGTCAACTAGTAAGCGCTGGATGGAATATTGTGCAGTGGAATTTCTTTCAAGATTGTGCATCATCGTGTTTCTTCTTCTGTATAAATTTCTTAGGCTGTCTAGACCCTATCAACTACACCTAGTAAGTGTATTCCTATCAAAGTGATAAAATTTTGACAAATCACACAATTTTAATATTTAATTGATATTTTATGATTCTTAATACAAGATTGCAATAAATATCATGCTTTTAAACATGCAATACAAATGCAGCAAGTGCACTTTTAAATAGACAAGAAGATGATTTCTAGGCCACCTCAATAGCAGTTAACACATCTTTAATTTAGTCCTTAGACCATAAATTTTCTTTCAAGGGCATTACGAGGAGCGTTTTTGTGTGCGTTGTAAATGTTTGAAGGGATAAAGGGGTAACAGATTAACTAAGTTCAAGACATTGATGTCATCTAATTAGTGCCATAATGTAAGAAAGAAGTGTTGCATATATAGCAATATGGGTTTAATCCACAAAGTAAGAAAGTGGAAGACTATACTAATAAAAGCCATAAAATGGGAGAATATCCATAGAATATGTAGGCAATGAATTTCATGTCGCATGACAGAATGGCATAATAGGTTCTAATTGGTTTGCCTTATTTTCGGCCAAACATTCAACTAACTTTTATTAACTTAACATTGAATAATTTTAGTTAAAATAAGCTGCTACGTGTCCACCCACTCTTTAACGTATAATTAGGTTTTCTTTCTGTGCTTTAGTTTAAAGCAACATCATAGAAGAGATTTAATAGAATTAAAATATAGCCTTAATTTAATGAGAATATCCATTTTAGCAACAAAACAAGCTCAGTATCAGTTTTTTAGCTTCATGTGGAAAGCACGTAATTAATTAAATATTCAACTTATCTCACAGTAATTAAAAACGTATACACATTTGAAATAATATAGTTCAACTATTGAATATCAAGCTTAGACATCTGGCACACTTATTGAAGTGCTTTAAGAGTTGCTAAATCGTAAGCGATGGCATATTCATTACTAGTGTGCAGTAATTAATTAGTTGTTGTAGATAAATAATTTAAAGAAAAAACTCCTATCATTGAGAGAGATGAACTCACAGATGAAATTTATGATTAGAGCATTGAATTGCAATTTACAATAATTACACACGTACATACATACATATAAATATATGTACATATACACTCACCAACTATATATATATATATATATATATATATATCTTGTAAAAATGGGCCAATTATACATGATATAGGGGGTGTTTAACTACATTTATTTTAAATAACTTATAAGATCATATTACTTATAAGACATTTTTGAAAATTAGAAGCTCCTATATCTATTTTTTAAACTAAGCTCATCATGTGTTTGGATAGAACATCTTATAATTTTTTAGTATAATAATGATAAAAATAAATTAAATATTATCAATATAATGTACTAGAAGATATTTATATCATTTTTAATATACATAATAAAGTAGCTTATAAGATTTTTAAAAAGAAGTTGGGAAAAACTAATTTATTTTTAAAGAATTTATAAGTTTTAAATATCTTATTTTAAAAATTTATAAGCTTTTTCATTAAGAACTTTTACTAAACACTTCTTGAGGAGATTATAAGTTATTCTGAAGAGTGCTCAGCCAAACATCCTCTTGCTACGATAGAGTAGTGTGAGAATGGATCACACTGCTTAATCATTTGAGTTCAACTGCTAAGCATAGTACGTAAACTGATTAATTTGAACGTTACGTATAATCAATTCAAGAGTATTTGAATTTCAGCTTGTTTAATTAACTAAAAACGATGCAATTTACACATTAAATTACTCTCATATGAAGTATGAATTTAAACACAAAGTACTTTATCCGATCAATTTGCTCGAGAAACGTGGCAAGGTAGAGATGTCATATAGCTAGCAAAATAATTAACCCCAAATCCTCTAATAAAATCTTGCCATGATTATGATGCCTGAAAATCTTTCTAGGTCGGAGTGTTAACGAAATTCTTGTTTTTCCATTAAAACTTTCCGGATAGCCCCATCCAAAAAATAAAATAAAATAACCTCTAGACAAATCATCAGGTCATATTGCCCACTTGACAATGTTAATTGCAGATGAACATAAACTCTTAAAATTATTCAACAGTATTATTGAAACACACACACGTGTGTAATTAACATAAGTGCTTGATGTTTATCTTAAAGAACAACAGCATCCAATAATTAGTCACATCCATCAATTTAAGCTTGTGCTTTGGTTAATTTACTTTCCAATTAATACATGATTCCTATTCAGGTACGGATCATGGTAAACACACTGAGGGGGGCAGGAGACAAGGAAATATATAGAGATAAGAGTGTGTGGATGAGAGAATCTTGTTAGAAGCAATGGGGTTAAGTAGTGGGGTCCTAGAAAGTTTCCATCCATGTCAAATATTGTCTGTGTCTCAAGGCTGAAGAGAGATATTTGAAAGGGAAAGAGAATGATACATTGATGGGCATAGGGTGCAGGGCGCAGTTGTCTGTCTACTCAGACCACCCCTCACAGCCAAAAGATGAAAAAACTATCATAACTCCCACACTCGTATTCCCTCGTAGACCATACCCCATTGCCCCCATAGCCATCCCACAGGTCATTGAGAAGAAATCCCAGCTGCAGAACACACACACACACACACATTAACAACAGCTAAGTACTGTATGTAGAATTTGTTATATTATATTCTATATGGATTGTGTCTGTCCTTTCAATCCTCAACGAAGAAGCCTGCATTGTAGCATGTAAAGCATCAATTCAAGGTACATGCATGCACAACCAATGATTTTTTCTTAGTACCGTGTCTTCCTTTTTCCTACTGCACTTTCCAAAGAATTTTCATGCCCTCTACATTCATCTTATGAAAATTTAGATATATCAAGCGTAGAAAAAGGTCAAAGTTTTATAAGATATTTTATTATGTAATCTTGTCAAAAAAATGATGGTTAAGAGACAAGTATTTATAACGTTACATTGTGCATGGGAATAAGAGCATATAAAAAAAATAAATTATTGTTTTGCTTAACTCTCAACAACAACAACAATTATTAATATATGCATTTATGAAAAGTGTTACTTAGGGTGTAAGATTAGATGATTAGCTCATGTATTCAATAAGCAATCTTGACATAGGCTTGACTCAAATTAGAACTATTTTAAGTTTAACGTAATTTAAATTCTTTGTGAGTCGAATTTGAATTCAATTATTTCTATTCAAAAGTTCACGAGCCAGTTCAAATTTTTAAATATTTCTATATTTTTATATGTTCAAATATATTTATGCTACTCAAATTAATACACGATAAACAATTTATAACATAGTGAAACTATATTTAGTAAATGCACTTTATTTTTAAATTATGCGACAGTTTTCATTGAAATATATATACAACATTACGTCCTATCAATGCGTGCCTTGTAACTCTCTTATTTTTTAAAAATAATTGTTAGTATAATATCTAATTTGTATTTGTGTATCTTTGTATCAATTTTCAACTTGTTCACAATATTTTTGTGTAAATTATCTAATAGTTTATGCATACAGCTATATGTCTCATTATAATGTAATTTAAAACAGTATTAGAAAAATAAAATAAGTACACTTTGATTAGTAAAAACAATATTTATTTAAAAATATACCCATATACAATTACTATTCACTCTAATTCTTGAGAAAAATTCGTTGATGTTATAAAATTAATTAATTTTTTTTATAAATATTCTTTTCATAAATTGGTGTATACATAAGTAGACTAAGTATTAAATTTATAAATATCACATGATTTAATCCATGTTTTTTTAATTTTGTTTGAAATCTGTTTATATTTCCAACTTAATATATATTTTACAATTTTAAATATAAAACTGAATTAATACTATAGCATGTTCACTTTTAAGTAAATTCCTGATAAAAATATATTTTATTTAGATCGAGTCCATTTGAATTAGCATTTGAATTTAATTGAACTTTTTATTTTTCTTTTTTTGACATTTAAACTTAAAATCAATTCAAATTAACATGAGTTGAACTCAAACTCAACTTTTGTACCCTAACTCTACTGGTCTCACCCCACCATTATTTGACCAGCATAAAAGTTGATAATCCATAGTGTTTCTTCGAATTTGGATATTCAAAATTATTCATATGTAATACATTTATACATGAAATAATTATGATCACAAAATCAATTGAAATTTTCATTTCAAATATCTCAAAAAACACTCTGCAGAAAGTGCAAAGAACTTGATCATGTTAGCTATGCTGGCTAGGCATATGCTTTAGGCTGCAGCAATAATAGAATTATTTTCCCAAAGTATAAAAGATATCCCACTTTTTGTTTTTGGGAAGATTTGCCAGATAAAGTTACCACCCATTAGGTGATATGAAGTAGATTCTGCAGGAAAAAAGTAGAAAGAAAAATGAACTTCTACTGACATTTAGCAATCATGTACACATTGCTCATCAAGTAAAGTAGCCATGCACCTTGGAATTAGAATAAATTATTACTGGTTATGAACTTAAATAATGAATATATTTTGATCAGTTGGCTTTTCTTGCATTGCCTTTGCTCTTGCTATAACACATAGCCAAGAGTTCCACTCGAAAAAGTTGATTAAATTGGACAAATTTTCAGTCCACCCTTCTGCCCTTCGACAGATATGAAAAGTACCAAATCTTCAGGGAATATGCAAGTCGTAATCATTAGCTAAGCATCAAAAGGAACTTTGAATTTTTATGGGATTGATTATATATGCTATGCCACCCTAAAATATTCCACATGTCGCGCGTTCACGATTTATAAAATTCATTTACAATTGGTAACAAAAAATTTTATATGTGATGTAGCGTTAATGAACATTCTTTGGAAAAAATATAAAAAAAATCACATCCTTTTAAACAAAACTGATATTAACGTTTATCATCTAATGTACAGTTTGTAATAAATAGGTATTTTAGACTTTGTTTGGAGGCAAATTTTGTATGGGATGAAAATTGGAGCAAAAATTTAAGAACGAGCATCCAAATATGGCCTTTGAAAGATATACAATTATTTAATATTTTTGTAGTCCAGAATATTAATTATTGAGTATTTAATAAAGTTGTACTACATGTTTTGCATTCATGCATCCTGGAGTAATGTTTTTAAAATTGGCTTAGTTATTGAATCAAATGAGTTACTAGATCATTAAGTACACCAGTTCAATGGTTTTTAAAAAATTGATTATTTTACATTTTATATAATATTATACATACATACATACATGCATACATAATATTAAATTATTTTATAAAATAAATTTAAGTCCATTTATTAATATGCTAAATGATGAATTATAAATATAACATTGAAATTTAATAATTCAATAAAATAGAAAATATTATAAAAATAAGAAACTAAATTAAATTCAAATTCAAAAATATAAATGTTGAAAACTTTAGTTTGGTAAAAAAAAACAACATAAGCAATAAGAGAAAATTTAACTGTAAGATACTAAGATTCAATATTTAATATATCAATAACTCAATTAAAATAATATGTAGTTAAAAGGTAATTAAATAAAACTAAAAATTAAAAAATAGTTAGTGAAAATTATACCTAAAAATAAATTTTTATGGGGAAAATTTTTATAAAATATAAAAATGTTTTATTTATTTTTTATAGGGAAATTTTTCAACTTTTATTAATAAAACACACAAAATCAATTTTTGATCAATTTGATCATTTCTTGCCAAGTCAGACAATGGTCCGATTTGGTGATGTACTCAAACCGAAAAACTGACCGATTCCCATATGAACATATTAGTTCGATGCGAGTTTAAAAACCTTGCCCTAAAAATCTAAATCTTAAGCTAAATTCTACAAGTTCAATGGATAAAATTATAGTTGTTAGTAGTGACATGGCACATGATACAAAATGGCACAATCAAGATTCCACTTACAAGAAATACCCATCACCTTTGATATGATGTGTATGGTTCAAATGATGCTATGGCACACGCTTTACGTTTTATTAAAAACAAAAGTTTAGGGATTTGGTTGTTTTTTTTTTTTTTTCTCAAAACATTTTTTAAAAGATTGATGAGTTTTTGTTATTTGTTTCAAACAAATCTTAAAAATGGTTTGCTCTCACCTCTAATGTGTTCCTTATTTCTATAGACAACATCCGAATGATTCGACTATGTGGTTTTCATTTTTAACTTTTCTCTTTCTCCTTGGTCTTTTTATTCCTTCTTGCCTTTTCTTTTTCACTTTTTTTTTTATCTTTCTTATTTTTTCATTTGTTGATTTTTTTTATTCTTTCTTTTTGTCATTTCTTCTTCTTTTTTTTTTTTTTGTCAAATTGGTAACCATAATTGAAATTTTAAAATTTTTATTGCCCAAATTCTTAATTCTTTACAAATTTAATAGTTGAGTATCAACCTTCTCTTTGTTATTTATTTTTTTAAAAGACAATAGGATAAATATTATCTTCAATTATTATTTAAACGTGAAATTTATTTATATTATTTTTTTATAAAAAATTTGATGATAATATAAATATATTTTAAATATTATATGATGTTGCATCATATTTTAATAAGACCCAACACCCTATACATCACATGCCATGCACCATTACTCTGGGAAGTCTTACTCCAGACAAGGTTTTTAAAACCAATCCGGACCAATTGGGTTAGTCGAGAATCAGCAGGTTCTTTAGTTTAATCAAACTAAAAAAAATCAGTCATCAATTAAATCGGTATAAACCGGTCAAACTTTGTCAAAAGATTGGTTTTTATTATTTTTATTGATAAAAATTTACCTTGTAAATAAATATAAATAAATAAAATATTTTTATATCTTCTTATAATTTCATTTTTACCTCCTAAATAATTTATTATTATATAAAATTTTCACTAACTACTTGTACTTATTTTATAAATTTTATCTATATATTTTTCTAATTAAGCTATTGAAAATTTAATCATTATATCTAGAAATTAAAATTTTTCTGTTAATTGTCTTGTTTTTATTTTCCAAAACTCATTTTTCAATATTTATACTTTGCTTTGAATTTAATTTAATTTCTTTTATATTTTCGTAATACTTTTTATTTTTATTGAGTTATTAAATTTTTATTACATGTAAAGGTTATTACATAATTTGAAGCAATTAATTTTTTGAAAATGATTGCATCAATTAGATCAAGACTCAATAATCCAGTTAATTCTCTAATTCAACACTCGATACAATTTTAAAAACATTGAATCTAAGAAGTCTTTTTAAAAACATTGACTCTAAGGAGTCTTTGCACAGCAGAATGCCATTGGGACCGCAACTAGGGATAAAACATGAGATATTTAATATATATTTTAATATCTAACTTTTAGTAATAAAATCTGTGTTGCAACACCTCGACTTCGATTTAAATGCTTGACACCAAGACTTCAACGTGTAACATGAAGCAACGCGTCATTCATCAACCCAACACAAATTTAAAAAAAAAAAGAAAGAAAGAAAGAAAAGAAACACCAATTAATTAATTAATCAGTCAATCAATCA
Organism: Avicennia marina; assembly: GCA_019155195.1. Classification (NCBI taxonomy): domain Eukaryota; kingdom Viridiplantae; phylum Streptophyta; class Magnoliopsida; order Lamiales; family Acanthaceae; genus Avicennia; species Avicennia marina. The sequence goes on from CM032760.1 coordinate 13,050,326, forward strand.
AATTAAAATTAACTATATTACAAAGAAAGTTCTAATTAACCTCCTCTTATATAATTAATTACAAAATCCCATAACAGATCACATATATCTAAGAAAATCTGTTCGGCAAAATAAAATAATGATTTTCACATACTTAAAAATAATTTGTTCCAGAAGATGTGAAAAGGAGAAGAGAACTCAAAGTCACACACAGCATTGGGATAAAAACACAATGCAGTGGAAACGGAAAAGGAAGTTCCAAGTTTATGAAAAAGAAAAGAAAAGGAAGTTCCAAGTTTATGAAAAAGAAAAGAAAAGGAAGTTCCAAGTTTATGAAAAAGAAAAGAAAAGGAAGTTCAAACTACAGAAGTGAGGAAAGCAAAATGCAATCTCATGATTGTTGTGCACTAAATATTCAAAAGAGCAATAAATAGATAAGAAAAGATTGCAAGTTGAAGCAAATGTGCTGAATTCCATGCAACAATCAATGCGCTTTTCAATCACCTCCAAACAAGTCTTTCCAAACTTTCATCATTGTACACCGTGCCATCACATTTTTGGTGGGTCTCTTTTTTTGTCCCATTATTCTTTCTTCTTAGTAGGGTGAAACGCATTAATCCCTCACCAACTAATTACTATTTCTTATTTTTTTTCTTCACGCTCAACCCTATAAAGGATATTATGGCTTTATTATTTTTTATAATTGTCTTTATTTGAAATCCCCTTTTAAGAAATGATGCTGAATATATGAGACATGAGGAGAGATGTGTCGGTTGGGAGTTTTGTTTTCGAAATATTTTTAAGAAATCATTTCTCAAAATGACTAATGAAAAAGAGTGTTTGACAAGTTTTGGTCCAAAACAGTAGAAGCATTGTTACTGAAAATTACTACTGTTTCATAGGCTACAAATCCATCGAAGCACACAGTAGTTTGCCATTTTTATTGCACAAATCCCAAATCATTGACAATGCCCATGTGATTACCAACGCTCCAAGCGTTGCATGTGACTGATCAAGCAATCTTTCCAAAACATACCTTCAAATGCAGTTCAGGTGTGACAATCACACATAACCAGCCAGCTAGTAAGGAAATAATTGAGACACACAAAAACAGGCAGAGATTTCATATAACCAAGCAGCCAAATAAGTATCTCATAAATGGAGGTAGGCAGAATAACCTCAGCAAAACATAGCTTCCCATCACTTATCTGGATGTTTAAGGGGTCTTAAACATTAACTTGTGATCTTAGCTCATAATAGTCTACACGACGATGATAATGCAGAACAAGTAGGTCCGGATTTCTGGATTCACAATCAGGCTGCAAAATGATTATCTTTCATCTGGTGTTTGTCGTCTGTTGTTTGTCCAAAGGAACCACAAGAGTTCACGGAAAAATAACTGGCTGGAAATATTAAAACCAGAGATACTGGACTTTTGCAAGAAAAGTATTATTTAGTCCTCAATCATATTTACCACTCCATCCTTTGCAAGAACTACAACAATGTGGTTCACATATGCTACATATACACACATGGAAGAGATATTAGAGTTCCAGAAAATATCACTCCACGTTCTTACTCTAAAGCACAAGGAAATGAAGAAACCAGCATATCTAGCAAGATGATCTAGCAGGACCACCACAAACCCCAACAAAGTTTGGAATATTAACGAGTCGTTATATAGAATATTCGCAAGCCCACCACCATCTAAGACAGTAAGGAGAAGCAAGATGGTGCAGAACACAATGACTGCAAACGGATAAGCTGTTAATAAGTTAATCTGATGGACCATGTTGACCAAATTGAAACATTGCAACGACGGGAGTTATCAACTCAATTTGAAATAAAAGCTGCAAACATTGCATTTACATGTGAATTTTAATTCAAATGTAGCTTATTTATATACATAACAGTTAAAGAATGCAAGTGAAACTTATGAACTTGTAATGTACATGGAGCAACTTGATGTGGGAGTTAAAGGGAAACATGTGCAGCCATAAACTATATTTACAGAGAGTCAGAGATAGACCAATAATGCACTCCTACTTAGACATTGGAGCCATGCTATCAATGATATATCTAGCTAGAGAACCCACAACATTTGATCAATCCAAGCATAGATATAATCTGAGTTTGATACTCCAAAGCTCAGCTGGTAACATAAATAAATACCGCCGGTTCATTGATGCATAGCATAAGCTCTGCTCAGGTGATATAATTACATATCTAATCATGTACAACTAGAAGGTTCCAAAGCATGATGAAATCAACATCTCTTCTTCATGTTTAAAAATAAGACAATCAAGGAACAAATTTACCTGAAGTTTCTTTTCGACTTATTCTTCAATTTGTCGCAATGTTTCCCTATACCCCCCCTGCAGTTTCTATATACAAACCAAAGCAGTTTCCTTTTTCCAGATGCAGAGATAGATACGATGATTACAGAAACTGGCTTAGAAGGCTAGCTGAAATGCTTGTTATGCATATAATTTCTCTCAATTAACTTTTTTGTTTCTTCTGCAAGATTCCCCATATTGAAGGAAAAACTTGATAAATTCCATTTTAAAGTGGCGAGGCAAGCATGGCACATCTCTCCGCTGGACTTCCAAAGACTAGCCTAGCAACACTGTCAAAAGATAAACTATATTAGTTATGCCATCACAAGCATCAAAATACTCATTTGAGCTCAGATCATATGCCAAATAGCAAATTTGTTTTATCCAAAATTGGATGGATATAACAAACAGATCTAGACTAGTCAAACATTCGAGCATATACAAATTAGCTAACTGTCAACATTACCACTGGCAATAAGGCTGCATAGGGCATGCCTCACATGTTATATTTGAACTTTACAAGAATCACAATTATTCGGTGTAATAATTCTCTAACTATTCACCTTTACACATACAAGAGTGTTTGCATGTACATGCGCAGGTTTGAGTTTCTCTTACACAGAGAAGATTATTTCTCCTTGACCCAGATCCCAAGAATCATAAAAAATATGCAAATTAACCAATAAATTTAAAGGGTACACAACAAGCTCTTGCAACAAGTGTTTAATTAAGATGCATAATAAGAAATTGGAAACCAATTACATATTTAATGCTTTGATTCCAATGAAAAATCAATAACTTGATGACATGCAATAAAAGGAGGATACAATTAATTTGTCCCACCAATTATGGGAGATGACAAGTGAAATGTTATAATAATAGCCTGACTTAAATTGTGAAACACTGCAACTGAAGGATTGTGTTAAGATACATCATTGTGTTAAGAATTGTATATTCAATTACAAATGAAGCTATTGTGCAGAAATCTACCTTTCTTTTCCTTATTGAATCCATCCCTTTTCAACTTTACCAAGACAACCAGAAATGGAGCCAAAAGGAACACAAATTTTGACTAGATCGGAAATTAGAACTAAAAAGTTAATAGATCCAGAGAAGAAAAATTTTAAAAATCTAGATTACAAAAATGAGGATTACTAAGGTAAAATTGGCACTTGAAATGTTGTATGGCCCTAAATGGCAATAATTGAACTTGTAATGGGAGCATTGTCTAAAATTGGCACTTGAAATGTTGTTTGGATTAAGAATTTCGGTAGCAATATAGTTAATACTTAATAGCCATAGGTTTTGAGTAAGCGATACGTGTTCTACAGCTGGTATCAAAACCAATTTACAGGACAAAATCCATCACGAAAATTGTTGGAGAGTGGATGTTGGCTGATAAGATAACAATAGCCCTCATGGCCATTACATACGGATATTCTTCCAGTGTCACAAAACACTCTACAAGGTCAAAGTTGACACATGGCATTGTTACAGTTTAAAATTTTGAGTTGTAACATTGCTAATAGTTTTGGCATTGTTGAAGGCACTCAATCCTAAAACTGGCGACAGCAATCACCAATGTGCATCACATAATTTTGGCTTTTGTTTATGGTGTTATATGTGAGGATATCAGCATGATTACCCATACCATTAATTATCTCATGAAAATGTTTGCTACTTTGCATAAGATTAGGCAAATATCTACTCAAGTATCTAAACAATATGTTAATAAATATTTAAGTTCATAATTAAGCCATAGCAGACCCCTAATCAATCCATTATAAAAAACCAACAGATTTGATAAAATTTTTTAAATTTTTAAAATATTGTGTTCACTTACATCAAATTCCTCTCACCATGATAACATTTATTATGTTATTCTACACTTTTAGACATAAGTAGATCATTATATGCCATGATACACCACAATAAATATGAGCAAAGCATTAAAATATTCAGTAAAAAAATTAAGCTAGCATATGAGAATTTTAACCAAATGACTAAGTTTATCTACTTCCACATTTTGAGTAAGATATTTAATTTACTTACTTCACATGCTAAATGTTAATTTTGATCTAAACGTGATTAAACGGCTAAGAAAAGTGTGTACCCTCAGTTGCACAAGGAAGGAAGGAGAACCATCCATATGTAGTGCCTTCACTCAAAAACTACAATATTATGTGATGAATTGAGCTGTTTGGCAAAGCGTAATAAAAATTTTAAATCGGGACATTGGAATATTTTTAGAGAATATATTATGGGAACTTCTAAGTTGTCGAAAATCTTCAGAATAAATTAATTTGTCGTACATTCTATATGTTAATTAAAGAAATCCACAAGCAATCATTTCAAGTCAAGCAATTCCATGTGTACACAACATGTTGAGATACATGCCTTCCACTTGAAAACATGTTTTAACTATTAAACAAAAACTTATGAACATGTAAAGCAAACAAACACAAGTTCTGTTGACATGAATACCAACAGCCTAATAGTTTAGGCACAATATATTCAGAAAGTTCTGTTGACATGAATACTAACAGCCTAATAGTTTATGAACACTAATAGCCCAACAGTTTGTGTTGGGTTATTATTTTCATTCTAACTTCCCTTTTTTGATTATGTCAAGTGATATAATTCCGTGGACGTTTATAATTTCTCTCTAATTACACAGTATATTTTCTTCTATTATCCAGAATACTATAGATACATACTTCTTTGGTAGGATTTATGTTTGGTGAACTTTTATGAGTGCTTTTTAGGTAGGATTTATTTGAAGGTGTTGCATTTTAGGTAATAAACTGGTGCTTGGTATGTTAATTTTTTTGAGTGTGTTATTTAGGGTGTTCATGTTTGGTGTGTTTGTTGTCTCTTTGTTTTGGATTTGAATATTAATATTCTAATGGTTAACAAATCAATTGATCGAGCCCAAATAGAGCAGACTGATCGAAATTCAACTTGTTTGAGTGAGAATTCGATCAATCAAACACCAAATTGACATATTGTTCTAGGTTGAGTTAGAACTTGATCAATCAAACACAAATGTACTTAACGGAGCCATAAGTACTATGCATCCAATTTTTCAGGGGTGTTTTTAGGCTTCAAAAGTTTGGCCACAATTTTCTCGAAACTGTCGAAAAATCCCAGTCCAGACATCTAGGAGCATGAACAAATTTTTTGGGCTCCTTCAAAAAACCAAAGGGTGCATATATATTTATACCAAACTAGTTTTATTTATATTCATACATATCCTATGCATTTCATATCCAAATTGTGCTGTTCTTTGTCCCAAAGCTAGAGGGAGTTTCATTGCTATCATCTATCAAATTTGCCTCTTGAAAACAGGGAAATACGAGGTCTTCCTACAAGGGTATTTAGAGGAGGGGATGATGGTCAGAGATGATTTTGCCTCATTCAAATCCTGTAAATATGAGAACTGGCCCACACCAATACCAAAAAAAAAAACAAAACAAAAAAGGAAAGAAATAATTGATGTGAACCTAGGACATAGTTTTACCTTGTAGTATTTCTTACTTCTGAATCTTCCTTATGAATTAATTAATTTAGAATTTAAACACTGTATGCGACTACAGCTTCTATCATCTCTCGCCTTGTTTCCTTCTCTCTGTTCTTTTATCTGTGTGTTTCATTTTTATAACAGAGTCAACGTGGAATTTAGAGCACGAAGAGAACCCAACCCATTGAAGATTTCATCATCATTCATGATAATGTAACCAGAGCATGAAATGAAACTGAAACTATGAGAATGAAAATGTGTTTTAACGCTATCCGACGAATCCCAAAAGTTTCCAGAAGGCAATAGTCACATCCATTGTTAACATATGATCAGTTGCTGCTCTTGAAACTTAAAAACAAATAAATAAAACATGGCAAATAAGTCCAATGAATTGATGTGAGATTATACTACTACTATAGGTCAAATTTTAATTAAAATCTTCAAAAGTGGAGTTTATAAGTTGTACTAAAGGAAATCAGAACAAGGCTTAAAATATGCACATGCACTTCTTCAAGGTGTAGGGGCTACATGCTAATTCTCCTCCCAATCCACACATACATTCATCAAGTTTCAGCCTGAATTTAAAGTCTTAACTACTAGAAAATGAACTGGATTTGGATATTCGAGGTTGAGGGGGCAAAAAAAGGACCCCTTTAACAATAGACTACATACAATAAGCAGGAAGATAATGTCAACATCAAAGAAGCAACATGAAAAAGGGGCCAAACTAAGTTGACTGTGTTGTCCTCCCACACATCATGTAACTATAATGTGATAAAATCATAGTACAATATTTAGCCAGCTATGGGCAAGAGTGGAAGAGCCATACAAATTATAAAGGATGTGATTATCAAATAATATTATATAATATATCAGACAATTGTTGATAATTTTGACTTTATTCATAGGAATAAAAATATTAATAAATTTAGTCTTAGTCAAATATGAATTGAGAGTAGAGAAAATGTGATTATTGCTTACATATTACTTATAACTACACAACACATAGCTTCTTTCATCCAGAGGCAGCCAACAAGGTCATTCTTTAATCACTGCTATACATTATAATGCACAAGTTTTCCAAGAGTAACAATCATTATGGTATGAAAATGGAAAGATAGAGAAAACTAAGGATGAAAAATTTACAGAAGTTCAAGAACAAGATTGCAACTGAAAGCACAAAAAAAATAATTGAACTGGATGAATTAATTTTCTTATAGTTTACCATGAAAAAGTTGTTTATGGCTTGTGGCGCACTAACACGAAAAGGCTTTCTAGAGCCATCACACATGGCGCACGGCATGGCGCCCACCTTATTAAAGTATGTCACAAAATTATAAAGATAAAATATATTTATTCTATAAGTACTTTTCAAAAAAATCAAACACAAACAAATCCTACATAACAAATAACAAGTTAAAATATTTTAACTCCTAATTTTGCAGGGAAAACACAAATAACATATCAGCCTCCACTTATAAAAAAGTCAACAGATAAATAAATAAATAAATAAACCTACTCATGAAACATCTTTAAAAAAACTAAAACACAACAAAAATTCCATGTATTTTGATAATAGGGATTTTCAAAAAAAAAAAGCCATTAACATTAGGGAAAAAATACTATCCAACAAATTTTTGACTTTTATAAAAGGTTGTATACATTGACAGGAGTGATACTAAATGAAGAAAGAATGAAATTCTAAAAATAAAAGGGAACTTATCAAGAAAAAAAAAAGGAACAAAAAAAAAGAAAACCCTAAAGAATGTTACCTAGATTGGAGAAGATAATTGAGAATAACAAGAAAGGAACTTACAAATAAATAAATAACCTGCCAATAATTGAAAAAGAAAAGCAAGAAGAAATCATAAGGCAAAGAGGTGATATTTTTTTGCCCTTTATTTCATCGAAAAAATAAATTGCAACAAAGAAATCGCAAAGGCACACATGGTGTGCACCTTGCGTCTGGGCAAAAGATGCCAAAGGCACACGCCTCAAGTGCTCCTTAATGAGGCCTAGTGCCATAATCTCAGCTCAAATGTGCCATGCTCCATGGCGCCACGGTACACATGATAAGCAACTGTAAAAACACATGTTCAAGAAGTGAGGTTGCTCATGTAGAAGATGACATTCCAAGTTACTAAAACATAAACAGGAGTCTTTCACGTTGCCCCACATAAATCTTCAAAAACACAATATGCAAAATTTTGAAAAAGAAGTTAACAATACCTTCAGAGTCCAAAGAGCTCTACCATAGTTTCTTCATAAATGAAAGTGAGACAAAATGATCCACAAAGTATTGTAACTGAAATAACAGAGAAGAATTATCAAGCTGCTCTTTCAAAGCTGTAGTTTTCCATGATCATTGGACTTCTGAAATGCACTTCCTGTAAGCACCAAGATTTACTCATTAGTATCAATGGGAAAGAAGGTTTACAATCTTTAGAAAATAATTTTTAATAAGGATTTTGTCGCCATGGAAGTTCTGTGACTGCAATGATTAATAAGAAGAAGAATAAATTAACTCGGCTAGGCACAAATTAACAAATGGACAATGACAAGATGTATGGACTTTGTTGTTGACTACATAACAGTGCCAGAGAGACAAGATACTGGAGGAACCTTTTAAAAGGAATTAGCTATAAGATGTTGTCATGAGAATCATATCAATACGATCTTTCTTCGAATTCGCATCATAAAACAGGTCATCAAATAAATCCATGGAAGGGCCATATTTTCAACCATTGGAATGTTCATTCTGAAGGCCATAGTCTAAATTCTCAGGATTTCTATTTTGAAATTAATTTGATGGGATATATGGTCTTCAGACATCTATAAAGTAGTCCACTGCTGGTCCAGCACTTGATCATCGATCTTTAATTAACCTGATTGTTAACTCTTGCTTGCCTGGTTGTCCTGTCATTACAAACCCTACTAATCTAATTATCTTTTTGAAGAAAATTTTGGGTAATTAAAATCTTTTTTGGGTAAAATATTATTCAAAATAACAATTGTCTCCAGAATCTGGCATTTCCGATATTGCATGCTGGAATACATTTGATAGAATTATCATTTCAACGAGAGCTCAAAAATGATGCACCAAAAAAAATGATGCAGAAAATGGAAGGATTTCAGTTAGCCAAATATCTTAATTGTAAAATAAAATAAAAACAAGAAAAAGCATGTCACAGGGTCCCAAGAAACTGCAATGATACCTCTAAATCAGTCATCATATTCTGGATCAGAGTCTCCTACATCGAACCAAGGAATTCTTCTTTGACCATCCTCAGGGAAAGATATAACAACTTCTGAGGAGGCTTTAGAAAGTGCGGCTAGCTTCATGAAAATTGTTTGCTTCCTCTCCCCACCCTTAAGCATAATTTCCATCATCTTCAGCACTTTCCCATTCTGAAGCAAAAACTTGACCACCTCAAATGCAAGCTCTGTACCATCTAGGTCGGAAATTTGAACTATTTTGACATGATATGACAAGCAGGCTATATCTTCCACCCTCAATTTCCAAGAGCTTCTGTCCTCAATAGCTAAATAAGTTGGAAAAAGGACATGATTAGATATCATTTTAGTTCAGAGAAATGCATTAAGGAGTAATCTTACAATTACAGTTGAAGATAGTAACTTATGCCGAGACAATGATATTAAGACAATCACTCTAATAAAATTTCTTCCTCCCAAAACATCCGGAGCAGTCAGAAGCAGCATTTCCAAAGCATTTATCCGGAATAGGTTATGAAATGGTTTGCTTCTCCTAAAACAGCTTGAATCAAGTAATGCTAGACAATCTTCTAGGTACACATTCTCAAAGGCTGACACCTTGATTTGAAATAGTGACTAGCTGAAACCTTGATCTGATCAAGACCTTTGACTTGACAATCTTCTAGGTGCACATTCTCAAGTCTAATACAATCACTTGATAGAAGCTTCTCCGCAACGTCATGCAATAAAAGAACCCCTGTCAAGGTAAGACTTCTAAGGTTACTAAAAATTGCCACAACTCGCAAGGGAACGGTGTCATGAAAATTCAATGCAAACCTTGTCAATTTTTCACAAAGAGCCCAAGGGAACTCCAGCTCATCAGTTGAGTAATCCCCATCGTGAAAGCAAAGTTCTTGAACCCTTTTTCTGGCTGCAACACGGAGGAGTCCATTAAGCTGCTTTGTCATTGTGTTGTCAGTCACCAGGCACATCCTTATAATTTGACACCAGCCATCTCGTAGAAGCAATGACCATTTGATAAAATCCCAGAACTTATATCGTGGCTCCATAAATTCAGACTTCTTATCGTAATTGTGCTTCACAAACCAATCCATGTTGAAGTTCAAGTAAGGCGCTGAAGTCCAAACATAGCTCCATCTTCTCGATAGCACGCTAGTCCTCAACATCAAGAAAATCAAGATATGAAAAAATACGGTGCAGGATATCATCGGGCAAAGGGCTCAATCTATCAACAAAACACTTTTTCGTACGTGGTGTTCTTGTTCTTGATCTCTTGCACGACCTAGCCATTTGCGAGAGGCCAAATTCAAGAAGCCAAGAAAAGGTTTACAACCAGCTGCAGCATAAAAAAACACCCAAATTCAAAACAACCTAAAACGCGTAATACTCATTTCCAGAACCTATTAATTCTACGACATTCTCTTATCAACAAACGGGATTAACTCGTATAAACTGACATATATAAAATTAAAATTTACTGGACTGAAATTGCTTAAAAGAAATTTGCGAAGAGGAACGGCGAATCTTACGAAGTCGGCTGCAATGGTGAGGAAACACTGGCTACAGAGAAATTCATTCCGCTCTTAGGAGTTTGCTAGCGTTGACGCCTCGGATGGAACGAATTCGCAATAGGATTTTGAACGTAATCTGCTGTCTGGATTCGCCGTATTCTGTACGAATTGATTGGGGCATTAATTGCCTTCTTAACTTCAAGGGCAATACTGTAATTCCCTGGCTGACATGCAAAATTACTTGTGTGATTTATTAAATTATAATAAATTATGAAAATATTGTCTTTTAAATAATGAAAATTCAAATTATTTAAAATTAAAATCGAACCTAAAAATAAAGAGTATAATTGATATAAAATAAAGAAGTTGAAGGATAAAAAAATTATGAACGAAAATTAAATTAAATACATTAATATAGAAAGAAGAAAAAAAAAAGAATGTAAAATGTAAAAGAATGGCATTTTAGTTGATCCACGTTTGACAACTAAAATTGGCTAATTCATGTTTCAACTTTCATTCAAGGACTAGTGAGATTGGTGCAGAGTTAAGAATGCATACTTGCATAACTTATTACTGTTGTCTAGCATAATTTTTTTTATTATTTTGACAAAAAATATTTAAAAATTTTAAATTGTATTGCAACTTTGTAAAAGATGAAAGTGAAAAAAAAATTTCAAGAAAGTGAAAAGAATAAAACGAGTGAAATACAAAAGAAATGAAAATTTAATATAAAGAAAGGAGAGTGCACTGATCAACAGAAAAAGGATGGGAATGAAAGGGAGAGAAATTGCAGAATAGTAAAATTATGTTTTTACCCACAAATCAACATTTTTTTAATCTTTGGATAACGAATAATTATGTATTTTAACTTTTTGCAAGTAGATCCTTGACCATGACAATATAGAGTAGATAGATAATTGATAACTAGTGAGTAAGCGTAGGTGTACTCGTATAAATGTAAAAATAATATTTTCTAATTATAAATTTTATAATATTCATAAAATGAGAAGGAAACTTAGAATACAAATATATTATTGTAATTGCAAAAGAAACTAAAGAAAAAAAGTATAATAAATTAAATTTGATAGAATAAATGAAATAGATGCAGATCTGATTAAAATAATAAAAAGAAAATATATAAGAAGGTAGATTATTTTAATAATTATACAGTTAGTAATTAAAAAGAGATCTTTAATTTTAACGTATAATATGTAATCAAAAAGAATATTTTAACTTTATCTATACAGCGCTAATCATAAATGACATGCGGTTACATAAATAAATTAGTAAATTTTAAAATGTAGCTTAATATTATTTATAGAATAAAAATAAATAAAATTCAAAAAGAATAAATCTAATACATCAAAATTTAAAGACAAGATTAAAAGGAAAATGCACAATAAATTAAAATAAAAATTCTGAAATAAATAAAATTTGCAAGAATAAAACAAAATAAAAAATATATAAAAAGGTAATAACACTGTGATCGTTGTCTACTTGATAACAAACAAAAGGCCTACATACCATTAAATGAATTAACATTTTTTAAATATAATTTTTGCATCTCCATAAAAGAAGAGAGAAAGAGGGAATCTTGAAAGAAGAGCTTTAAATTTGGTAAAAATTAGGCGGACTGTAATAAATCAAAATTGATTAAAAGCAAAATAGATAGACTTCTAGAGAAAAGTTTCAACATATGATCTACTAAAAAAATAATGATATTCTAGTAATTATATATTTGTAAACTAAAAAAAACCCTCATCCATACTAAATACCATGCAGATATTATTATTTTTATTTATTCAAAATTGAACACCTTCACATCTTAAACATCATATCATTTATTGATGAAAAGGGTGTGTGAATAAATTCAAAATGTGCTATGTTTGTTACACCCAAAAAAATTTGCACAATCCTAATATATTACTCCACAAATTTTTTTTTATATAAATCCAATTTAATTCATTACATGTTTTACATAAATTCTTAAATATTTAAAGTTCAATCTTTATAAGTATTATCAGTCAATTAATATCTATATAGACACACATGCATATTTACATTTATACACATTTACACTATAAAAATCAATCATTTATCACATTAGCATATCATCAAATCATTGTTACTTTATATAAAAATATTCATTATTCAAATAAATTCAAAATTTCAACGATTAAAATTTTACGACTCAACATATTTTTATATCCAACATGATTTTAATCATTTTTATCCAAACAATTCACCACTCATACATAAACTCATAATCTTAGGACATGGACTTTGAGATGAACCACGGCGTGATAATGTAAAAAGATATGTGATAATCAACTAAAAGAGGAATATTGAACACTTGATTTACCCACAATGAAGAAATCAAAGGAAGGAAGGGAGAATTATCTTTAATAGTTGTCTACAGACATATTTTAGAGTTGATTTCGACTTATACAATTGTATTACAAGGTAAGATAATTCATAACTATACAAACCTATATAAGTATCTCATTGACATAGAAAAGATTATAACAATTCACCACGCTCTATAACTTGATGTCAAATGGTTTGGCGCTAAGTCCTCAATTTGGTTTTAAACGAACACAATAATGTCACATTAAGATACCGACATTACTACCCGTGCCACATGATTGCAATTAATTGAGGATCAATAGAAACTATCACACCATATATTATGTGCCAATTGACCAAAAGAGGAATATTACACCTTTGATGGTAAAACATGAAGTCAAATGGAGGAAGAACTTTGTTGGTTGTATTCGCATGTTTTCTAAGTTGATCTTGACTTGGACAATCATGAAGATTCACGTCCCAAAAACAAGCTTATAATGTAGAAAAACTTATGGCTATATACGAAGTGCTAAGTGAATTTACCAATGTGGGACGAATCATAGAATAAATTGGTCTTAGAAAGGCTGATCTCTTAGTGCAGTTTCATAGTTTCTTCTAGAGTTGGAATCGAGCTGAATCGAGCTCGAGTAATCTCGACTCAAGCTTAAGTTTGACGAGCTCGAGCTCGCTAGGTTTGGTGGACGAGTACGGAGTTCAAGCTCAAGCCCGAGCCTATCGAGTCTAATCTCGAGCTCGAGCTTATTAAACTGTGTGTGTGTGTGTAAATTTCTTTGAATTTAGGAATGGGTATTTGAATGTTATATTAGTTGATGAGCTAATCAACATCAATTTTACCATCAAATTTTTAAATTCATTTTACTTGAATTAAGATAATCACAAGTAATCACTTATTTTATATCACAACCCATAGTTCCCCCTTTTTTGGTAAAAATATAAATCTCAGCATGTGACATTATTTTTGCAGGTACTCTGGTGAATGTGATTGTTCCTCAATCACTTCCTAGTAGTGACATTATATCAGGACTCAAGTGCTACGGAAAGCTCGTCAAGGACTGAATGGGAGGAAATTTGAAGGAAATCAAGTTGTGGCAGTTTTTTATCTAGAAAATAAGTTATCTCAAAGTGAATACGATGGATAATTAATGTAGCTTGTAGTGAGTAGCTTGTCCTTGAAAAAATGTATGTTTCCATGCTCAAAGGACATACTCCTGGAATCAGATATTGTGAACTCAAACATCTATTAACGTTGTGAACTTATGAATATGTTAAATGGACTTGTTGATGATGATGTGTTGATGAATTTAGCACTATTCAGGTGTCATTATTTCCTTTGAACTTTCTGATTGGGTAATTCATAATTCTATTATATTTGTCCATATAATTTTCCTTTTTAGAAATGGAATCCTTTGAAATGAAAATAATTGAATTAGCATAAATTGTTGTAAGTCACTCCTTACACTTATGTTAAAATCTGATGTTGGTAATTTATCTGCATTGTTGGTTTAGTAGTATTGCATAATGGAAGATTGCCTGCAAATTAGAAAAATACAATCAACTGGAATAAATTAGAAAAAACTACTAACTTTAATTGATATCTGAAGCTAAACCATCTAATTCAAATTAATTTAGAATTAATATATCTAAAATACAATTTTCTGCCCATGGTTTAACAAATGCATATTTAATTAGAAATGTCACTTCCCATCACAAACATCCCAAATTCAAATTTCACATTCTTAACCTAAGGAAAATTATATCAAACTTATCAGTAATATCACAATTACACAAAGGTTTCAACAAAATCCTTCTCAAACCAAGCCCAAAGACTTAACACTTTCTACGATTATAACCAGCCAACAACATCTATAAAATAAACTCCAATAGATTGCAAAATTCCACTGTCTTGTAAGTGCAATCCTGCAAAAATCCATCACTATCACAATCTTTCATTTAAATTATTGCAACAATTAAACAAGACAACATTACAACAATTAACCAAAGCAACATTGTACTATAGTTGCAAGCCTACAATGAACTATTTCCATCACAATCCTCTACTTAAAATATTGCAAAAATTAAGCAAAACAAACTATAACAATTAATTAAAGCAATAATACAATATGGACAATAAGAGCTCATTTTCAACAACTAAGATTATACCATAACAAAATATTGGAAGACAAAATAAGTGCTCATCTTCATCAACTCAAAATATTATCTTAATTTAATAAGTTCATTTTAATAAAAACATAGTCTCAGTGTCTAACAAAACTAAACTAAATGACAAATCTTGTCATCTAATACATGTAGCAACCCCAACATCTAGAAAAAATGCAATGTTATTAAATAACATAATAAAACAAAAATGAAAAAAATAGGTTATCTATTGAAATACTCATATATTTAATTCTTCATGAAGTTAAGTTTGGTGTTGGAAGCTCGAACTCCGTAGGAGTTTTCTTAATCTACATAAATAAACAAACAACTTTATAAATAATAATTAAATTAAAGTAGTATATATAGTACCACTTTCTAAATAATACTTATACTAAGACATAAGAAATTTAAAACTTACTTTCATTTTCTTTTCACTCCATGAAAATGTCTGCACCAATCACCCACACACAATAGCATCTAAATAGTTTCAAGAGTTAATGAAGTTCGGTAAGAATCAACCACCCTAATTCCAACACTAAAGGTTACCTCAGATGCTACTGTAATTAAAGGAATGGCTAATATATCAACAACCATTCGAGACAACATGAGGAAAGAGGCCTCATTCATCTTCTACCACTCTAGGCAATCGAAATTTTTTGGATCAAATGTAGGTCTAAGTAGAGATTGATCAAAATAATCCATCAATTCAGATCTTTGGGGTTGACTAGAGGCATCAGAAAGCTCTTGCTCATCAAGTGAATCCTAATATAATGATGGCTCCCTAATAAAAACATTGTGGCCAGGAAATGAAACTGAGCTTGCTCCTTCAAAAGCAGAATTCATGTTTACATACTTTTCAAATAAGTCAAAAATGACTTTTCATACTTAGATTAGGTACTCCTGTGCCTCAAGTGAAGAGTATATCTTCGCAAATGAAAACTTCACTCCTTTCATCTTCTATCTTAGATCCAAAATGGTAGCAACACCTATTAACAAATTGCATTCCTTTCAATATGTATCAAATTTCATGATCATTTTGGTCACCATTCTTTGAATGAACTCATCCTCATCATTTCTTCAAGTCTCCAAAGTCATTATCACCTTAAAAACCTATAGAAGGAACAAATTACTTGTTGGGTATTCGCTCCCTGAAATGACATGCGTGGCTATATAAAAATTTTTCAAAATAACACATACTTTTTCTACTTTTCTCCAATCATCATGTAATGGATAAAAGTTATAACTAGACTCCATATTTGCATACTGTTCAAAAAGCTCTTGAAATTTCAAAGCACAACTTAGCATCTCAAAAATAGAATTCCACCTTATTTTGCAATCATGTATCAACTTTTTCCCAAGGACTTGAAGTCATTGAGCAATATTAGCAAAGTTTAAGGCTCTCTTATCTATGTAAGCTATAAAGTCCACACTATCTCTTATGCTGTCACAAATGTCGACAATCTCACTCAAACCATAATGTTCAAAATATGTGCACAGCAACGGACGTGAAATAAATCGCCACCACCAAAAGATTCCTTATTTTTGCAAGATCATCTCATAAAATTCTCACAGTCACATCATTATTTGAGGCATTATCAATAAAAATTGGATGAATTTTTTGTTCAATGCACCATTTATTTGCACATTTAAATAACCCAACTGCTATCTTAACTCCAAGACGAGATGGTAGAACTTGAACAAAGTTAAGAACCCTTTTTTAAAGTCTCCACTTCGAATCAATCCAATGTCCAGTCACAATCATGTACTTAATCTTTTGGTTATTTGATTTCCATATATCAGTTGTAATGCTAATTTTATCGACAGTCTTCAGTAACTTCTTCAATTTCTTCTTGTGGACATCATACACATGAACACGGTCATCTTTTGCCATGTGTCGGGATATCAGTCTCCATTTTGGCATCCTACTTTTTTGCATGTCATTGAAACCGTCCTTCTCCACTATACTAAAAGGATGCTTGTGCATCAAGATCCAACGATCAACTGCTTCTCTCATTTTTTTCCATATCAAACTTAGCATCATGCAATTGCTGATACTTGTGTAGAAGTCAAATCAACTAGCTGAAAATTAATTTTTGTTTGTTGTGCCTCTTTGCAAACTTTGGCCTTTCTAACCGAACAATTATCGCGATGCCTTAACATGCTTGAAGTTTGTCTTGTCGGGTCTCCAGCTATTTTAGTATCACAATGCAAATATATACCATAAAACTTTCCATTTTCTTTGATTTCCTTGAAATCCTCCCATACCTCAGATTCCTTTCTTTTTTTTAGAAGATGAAATTCAGGTTCTTCTTCATGTGCAACTACTTGCTCTACATCATCTCAATCATTATCTTCATCACATCTTTCTATATTTTCAATGGATATGGATGCATGTGAATCATCACAATACTCAAATAGATTATCCATTTCTACAATAAAAAAGGAAAGAAAAAATTATAACAATCAACAATTAATAATCAACAAAAATTTTAAATTAAACTTGATTCAGCACAACCCTCAATCAACAATTAATAATTAAAAAAAAAATCCACCCAAACTACACTATCTTAGTCTTGATTTAGGAAGTTGAGACTTGAGACGATATTAGATTCTGCATCCAGCCTTCCTGTAACATATAAATCCTGTGCTTTATGGATTACATTGATTGATTGCTTAAGTTGGCTTGTGAAATCCCTTGAAATTCTTGATCCCAAACTCCCAATGACCGTGGACAACTTAAAGTTAGCAGTGTTGAGCAACTTTTTTTTTCAATCTAAGGTCTCTATAATTGTTTACTGTACTATTTGTCTAAGTATTCTAAACCAATTCCTTTCATTTTAATTCTTTTCCTCATAGCACTCTGTCTTTATAACATACATGCTTAACACTTTGATGGTGTAGAAAATTTTCCTTCAAATTATGTAACTATTCATGTTATTTCAAAACACGAATACCATACAGACAATGACCACAAGTTCCTAAATCACTGTCGAATGATTAATACCATACAGACAATTTCTGTAAATATTAGAAGCAAAAGATTAAGACTTGAAAAAAAAATACTCACCACAGTGAATTCCTCCAGACACGCTACTCACTGTCGCTGATGATGGTCTAGTGCTAATCTGGCGGTCCTCCTCTATTCCCATTCTTGCTAAATCTTTCTGGAAAGATGGGCTGCTGTACTGTTTTGCTTTGCTCCAACCACCAACTCAAAGGACGATGGGCAGATGGGTGGTTGATTGTTAAAATTAGGGACTGGGAAAAGAGGATTAACCGATTAAGGAATAGGAAATTAGGAAATTCTGTGGTCTGCTCGAGAGCTCGAGCCGACACCTTGACGGGACACATGGGAGATTAGGAGGGAGAATTGGAACTTTGGATCGAGAGATTGAATTTGAGAATTGGGGAATGGGGATGGGGAATTGAGGATCAGGCTGTGTTTGGGGAGATATGACCACGAATAATTTGACGGTAGGATTAGGCTATGTTTGGTTGGGCATGAGACAATGGAGATTGGAGACCCGAGAGGCCAAGAGTGCACTGTAGAGTGGAGTCTAAAAAAGTGAGGCTTAGGTTGTGTTTGGCGAAAATCGAAAAGAATAAAATTAAAATAGAGAATCGAGCTAGAGCTATTCGATCGAGTTCGAATATCCCCATGAAGTGCCCAAATTCAACTTGGTGATTATATCGAGTTGAGATTTGACCGAATTGCTCAACCGAGTCGGGTCAAGCAACTTGGTTGCTTAACACTCCTAGTTCCTCCCACAAGGTCCAACAATGGCTGCATTGCCTACATTTTAAATAAATTAAGTAAAATGGAATATTATTTGAGAATATTATCTATTTTGAATAATTTATATGGCTGTGTTTGTTTCTTAATTAGGTTAGAAAGGAAAATTTGAATAATTTGAGAGGCGATGAAAAATATGTTTGTTTTGTAAAATTTTGATAGATGAAAAATATTATATATATTTATATAATATGTAATAATAATTAAATAATGTGATATTATGTAAGTTTATAAAATAATAAAAAATGAATGAGACTATGAAAATTATAAGAATATGTGTTGATTTGATTATGAATAAATATAATGATTGAAAAATTATTAGTTAATATAAGAGATAAAGACTTTAATTTAAATTTAAATAAAATTTATATGGTAATGATTGCATGGGTTTTACTTATTAGACAACAAAATTTATTTATTTAGTCATTTTGCCAATAAAATATAATGGCTACGTTTGTTTCCAAATTAGGACGTGGGATTAAAATTTTGGTGATTTGTCTAGAGATAAAAAATTTATGTTTAATTTGTGAGATTTAAATAGGTAAAAAATTATATTTATATATATTTAATATGTAATAATGATTGAAGAATGTAATGTTATATAGATTTATAGAATAATAAAAATAGATATAAGTAAAAAAATTATAGAAATATGTATTAATTTGATCGATAAAATAAGTATAATGATTGAAAAATTATTAATTATTTATAAAAGATAAGAAAATAAAATTTTTAAATTTAAATTTAAATAAAATTTATATAATAAAATATTTTATTTATAAAATTTTGAGCTCGAGACGAAGAGTCGGGGGAAAGGAAACAAGCGAAGTCAATACAATAATATGCAAACGTGGTAACAAATTGGCGATGGCTCAAGCTTCTTCATCGCACATACCGCACAACAAATTGCGCAGAGCTCTCCTCTCCCCCTCCTCACCGGGCTCGCAGCAGTGGCAGCTGACACCCATGAGCTCGCTGCTGCTGCCTCGAACGCCGCCGCCCTCGCTCGCAGCCGCCCCTCCATTTCTTTCACTAAGAGCCCACATCCCTCCGCATGTATACAAACACCCTGCTGCAATTCTCCTTGAGTTGTGCAC
Source organism: Avicennia marina (assembly GCA_019155195.1). Classification (NCBI taxonomy): domain Eukaryota; kingdom Viridiplantae; phylum Streptophyta; class Magnoliopsida; order Lamiales; family Acanthaceae; genus Avicennia; species Avicennia marina. Next base: position 13,070,320 of record CM032760.1, read on the forward strand.
TTCCATGAAAGAACTGCAGCAGTTCCTCCCCCTCATCATTAAAAACGGCCTCTACAATGAGCACCTCTTCCAGACGAAGCTTGTCAGTTTGTTCTGCAAATTCGGGAGCCTAAGCGACGCGGTTAAAGTGTTTGAGCCCATTGAATCCAAGATTGATCCGCTTTATCATACGCTCCTCAAAGGGTATGCGCAGCAATCCAATCTTGATGCTGCTTTGAAGTTCTTTTGTCGAATGAAGTGCGACGGAGTTGTGCAGGTGGTGTATAATTTTTCGTATTTATTGAAGGCTTGTGCCGATAATTTTGATGTTAGAAGGGGCAAGGAGATTCATGCGCAGTTGATACTAAATGGTTTCTCGGATAACTTGTATGCCATGACAAGTGTGATGAGTTTGTATGCAAAATGTGGTTTAATTCATGACGCCTATAAGATGTTTGATAGAATGCGTGAAAGGGACTTGGTGTGTTGGAATACAGTGATTGCGGGCTTTGCGCAGAATGGGGTGCCAAAGAAGGCGTTGGAGTTGGTTTTGAAGATGCAAGAAGAAAGACAAACCCCAGATATGGTTACCGTGGTCTCAATATTGCCTGCCACTGCTAATATTGGGAATTTGAGGGTTGGGAGATCAATTCACGCTTATGTTTTGAGACGCGGGTTAGAATCATATGTGAATGTTGCTACTGCTTTGTTAGACATGTATGCAAAATGTGGGTTAATTGGGACTGCACGAAGGACTTTTGATCGAATCGATTCCAGAACTGTGGTGTCATGGAATTCAATGATTGATGGTTATGCTCAAAGTGGGGATTCAGAGGAAGCATTGGTTTTGTTCCAGAAGATGCTAGATGAAGGATTGAAGCCTACTAATGTTACTGTCATGGGAGCTCTACATGCATGCGCCAATTTGTGTGATATCAAGCGTGGTCAGTCTATTCACGAACTAGTTGATCAGTTGAGACTTGATTCTGATGTTTCTGTGGTGAACTCTTTGATTTCAATGTATTGCAAGTGCAAAAGAGTTGACGTAGCTGCTGAACTATTTGATAAACTAAAGGATAAAACACTTGTTTCATGGAATGCTATGATATTAGGCCATGCACAAAATGGTCACTCAATTGAAGCTGTCAATCTCTTCTGCAAAATGCAACAACAAAATGTCAAACCAGATTCATTCACATTAGTGAGTGTTATCACTGCTGTAGCAGAGTTATCAGTGTTGCGGCAAGCAAAGTGGATCCATGGACTGGCTATAAGAACATCACTGGAGAAGAATGTATTTGTGATGACTGCTCTTGTTGACATGTATGCAAAGTGTGGGGCTGTTCATACAGCAAGAAAGTTATTTGATGCGATGGATGAAAGACATGTTACAACATGGAATGCCATGATAGATGGATATGGAACACACGGCTTTGGAAAGGAAGCTGTCGAGTTATTTGATGAGATGTGTGAAGGGAATATAAATCCAAATGATGTAACGTTTTTATGCATTATTTCTGCTTGCAGTCACTCAGGCCTAGTAAAAGAGGGCCGCCGTTATTTTGCCATCATGAAGGACGAATATGGCATAAAGCCTTCAATGGATCACTATGGAGCCATGGTTGACCTGCTTGGTCGAGCTGGTAAACTTGAGGAGGCTTGGGACTTCATTGAGAAAATGCCTGTTGAACCAGGAATTAATGTCTTTGGTGCCATGCTGGGAGCCTGCAAGATCCATAAAAATGTGGATTTGGGAGAGAAGGCTGCTGACAGACTGTTTCATTTAGAACCTGATGATGGTGGATATCATGTTTTGCTTGCAAATATTTATGCTATAGCAGCAATGTGGGAGAAAGTAGCTAAAGTGAGAACTTTGATGGAGAAAAATGGGATTCAGAAAACTCCTGGGCGCAGTTCAGTAGATATGAAAAATGAGTTGCACACTTTCTATTCCGGAAGCACAAGTCATCCCCAATCTGAGAAGATCTACATGTACCTTGAAAAATTGATAGACAGAATCAAAGCGGCTGGTTATATCCCGGACACCAGTTCAATTCATGATGTGGAAGATGATGTTCAGGAGCAATTGCTGAACACTCACAGTGAGAAGCTTGCAATCTCTTTTGGACTCCTTAATACCAGTCCGGGTACTCCCATTCACATCAGGAAAAATCTCCGTGTCTGTCGAGACTGCCATAATGCAACCAAATATATTTCTCTTGTGACCAAACGGGAGATAATTGTCCGTGATATGCACAGATTCCACCATTTCAAGAATGGGAACTGCTCGTGTGGAGATTATTGGTGATCCCTCTTCTTCTTAACATGTTAAGGTTGCTCTGATAGAGTAAAACGTGATGGCCCTCAGCGTGCGACCGTGGAATGTCCACGTGCCGTTGTTTTATTCTGTTGACAGAGGAATTCGGATGCCCATTCGAATTGCCACTGTTGTCATTGAACAGAGCCTGCTGCCTGGAAGCATATAGAGATTATACTTGAATTTGCAGGAAAATGCATTTTTGGAGCCTTGATTGACTGCTTGCCCTCGCAATATAATGCATCATCGCTTACTCCTTTCGCCCTTGGCCCAGACCACCGGCGATGCACAACTACTTGTAGCATGCTTTTTTGATTGATTTCATCCTCATGTTTTAATTCCATACTCTTAAGCATGAGATCAGGTAGTCTTTCACGCAAAAGCCCCCGGCCTCAGCTCATATGTCGGGTGTACACGTACACAGTCAAGATAGATATTCATAAATCTGAGTTCACGTGTACGTGGCTGACCAAATGTATGAGTACCATGTCCTAATTCAATGTATGGGTGGGAAAATAAGAAGCTTATAGTCTATAGCTTCCTAGTGGTGGGGAAGGCTCCCCATTTTGACTTGGAAAAACCTATTTATCTAATAAATATATTCCTTTAAAGTTTCTGTTGTAACATGTTTCATTCAGGTAAACGTTATATTTAACTCTCTGCTTCTGTGATGCTGCTTTTATAAAATAAGTTTGTGATTGTTTGTCAAGGATCAATTGAGATTCATCTTGAGAGGCCTAAGCCATCAGAACCATTTTCTATAAGAGGAAATGGTGCGAAGGCTGATCCAGGAGCAAACACCAACAAAGGGAGTACCGACTCACAAGATGCATGCTATATGCCCATGCGCTCAATGTCAAATTGTATATTTGCTTTTAAATTTTGATGTATGGTTTCAAGTATTTTTATATCAAATATTGTGTTAAAATAAAAGAAATGAAGGTATATAATTATAAAAGTATAATGATTGAGTACGTAGTTTCTTGTGGCCAAAATTGCAAAACTAACAATCATATTGTTAAAAAGTATAACGATTGAGTTTTTTTTTTTTTTTGTATTTAGAACTTAATTATTGGTGTTTAAATATTTCTGCACACTTTAATTTGTATATACTAATATTAGTTTTTTTCCAAACATTTTAAATAATATATATAATTATATAGTTTTAAAACTTTTAAATTATTCATGAAACCATGCAACCTTAGAAAAGCAGGACTCCGGTTTCTTGTCCTTTGTTTGGAAGGATGGCTTGACATGGAACACTGCAAGTGGAAGGGCATTTGTTGGAGGCACTATTTTCGTTCAAAGGACATATCATTTGTAAAAAGGACATATCTATTGAAATATTATATATTACGAAATTCATTAGAGTGGAAGGATTAGAGTGATGTAGAAAAACACAAGCCTTCTTTCTCTCAACAGTTAAATAAGGCCACCCTATGTCCCTTCTTTCAAGTCTAATGAGTCGGTTTGCTGAACAGATTACAATTAATTGGGTATAATTATTTTGGGGAACATTTTAATAAAACTATGGAAATTATTGTTTTAAAATTGTATTTTAAGTGATATGTATGGCTCGTTTCAATTTCAACTTTCAAAATTTTCTTCTAATTTAATTTCAGGAATAAATTCTTCTGGCCATTCAAGATTTTATGGGAATAGCAATGATAACTTTTTCGTGGTGAGACGTTTGGGCTTTGTTTGAATGCAAATTTTGTTAAGGCGAGAGTTAGTGTGAAAATTTAGAAATATTATAAAAATAAGAGTGAATAAATGACAAAAAAAAGTGTTATTTTATTAAGTAATATATTTAGTAGTACAATTTTTGACTGTTGAAAGCACAACGAAGGTGTTATTCTATTTTGTCTATTTAATTAATTATTTTAGGTTAAGAGAGTCGTTGAAGTTTCATGACTGCTCATTTAACAGTAGAAATAATAGTATGGTAAAAATGAATTTAAACTCAATTCTTTTTAATGGCAAATAAATCGTAATTTAACAACAGTGGAGGCCAAATGACGAGTTTGATATTGTAATATTGAAGCAAACCCGAAACTTGTAACTCATGATTGCAACCTATTAAAATTAGCAAGGAATGGAACACCAATTCAAAGTGGGATTGATAGAAAATTGCTGTACTTTTAATTAGAAAGAAATCCCACAAAACAACCGATCAATAGGCTAATTGTTGTGGGATATTATTTTCTTTTTGGGGAATAAAATAGTTTAGTAGATGCTGCTAGCCAAAACCTTGTCTAGAGTCACTAGTTTTGCTTGTTGAGGAGCCCTTCCTTGGTGTCTCACGGGGTCTAGAACAAGCTTTAATGATTGGTCCAACTTGGCAAGGTTCAGACAGATTACTTGTCAACTCGAAAGGGCCCAAGTCTACTGTTCAAAAAGTCACATATGTTCAACTGGAGAGATGGGTTGATTCCTTTGGGACGTCAGTGTTTCAGGATGTAATTAAGAAATTGTGTGTTAACCTCCATTTGGCAAACTGATTAAAGGTTAAGTTGGTGATAAGCTTGTCTTAAGTTTGCATAAGCAACTAATAGAAGTAAACCTAAATCACTCTATTTAAACAATTGCAAGTTTTTATTATTTTATAATTGAATGAGCAACTTATATTTCAGAGAGTTTTTGAACAGTTGGTAAGCGATTTGCAACACCGAAAGATAGAAAAAAAGGGATAAGTTTATTAAAACTTAATTTTACACAAATTCTTATATTTTAACCTTAACGGACCACTGATTGACACTTGTCCTCTGTCCCCTTCATTTATGGTTTCTTTTTTTTCTTTTTTTGGTCTTTTCTGTTTCCTCCCTTTTCTCCATCTTTTTTTTTCTCCTTTTAATTTATTTTTATTTGTCACTTTTTTATTTATAAATTGTATTTATAAACAAATATAATTATTATTTAAAGAATTTTCAGCTTTAATTTCTAAAATATTGTTAAATTAAATTACAATATATATATATATATATAGAGAGAGAGAGAGAGAGAGAGAGAAAATTATGTTTATAAATTTATAAATAGTTCCCTTACAAGCAATGAAAATATATTACAAAATCATAAATTAGATACATATAAATTACAGATAATGTGTAAAATAATTATTTATAAAGAATAGAGCTATAAAATTTGAATAAATAAAATATATTTTATGTTAATTTTAATTATTGTAATTTTATAATTTTTAGAAGTAATAACATTATTTTTGAATGCAATTTTAGTATTATATTTATTTTGTTTGTGTCTCAAACAAAACGTGTTTGAAAAAGTAAAAAAAGAAAAGAAAGCAAGAAAAAAACTGTAAACCAAGAGAATTAAAAAAACAAAAAAAGGAAAGAGGAAAGGAAAAAGGACACTTGTCCTCCTATAGTTGCGCGAGCGCAGTGGTCGCACAAACTCCCAAACCGGAATGATATTTGTTTGATGCAATATTTGATTAGTATGTTTAAACAGACTATTTTAATAAAATAAATAATATAATTTATTTAAATATATATATATAATATATATAATAATAATTAAATAATAATAATAATAATATATAAAAATAATAATTATATTATAAAATATAAATAAATATATATATATATAGTTTCCAAAAAAATTCTTTATTTATGAGTGTAACGACTTTATTTGTTTTTAAATTATTCATGAAGGGGTTGCTTTACTCCATGCAAAGGTACAGGGAAATGGAAACAAGAAAAACGGTTGAATTGCAGAGTATTCCAAAGCAAAGGGGAATTTAGGGTTTCTGTGTGCTTTTTGAGGGCTACATATTCACACAAGCCTCCGTATCTCACTCTAATCGGCGTTACAGTTGAATCTCAAAACCCACTACACTTTGTAGCCGCCTCAGTGAAAATGGAGCAGACTTTCATTATGATAGAGCCAGATGGCGTTCAAAGAAACCTGGTCCGTCGTCATCCTTCGATGATCTTTTTTTGATAATTTTGTTGAGATTTATAAGGCTTTTTTTTAGACGATTGGTGAATTTAGTATTCGTGCATGGTAAAGTAAATTTATGTTATCTCCGTTTGGCTGCTTTTGTGTGTGAAGGCAGGAGAATGTGAATTTTTTAAAGAAATTTTAATATCTTAATGTTTGGGATTTAATTTTATAGAGGTGATACGAAGGGAAAGGGATGGATCTAGTGATTTCTAGCATAGAAACTATAGGTTGTGATTTTTTTGGTGTGCGTGCGTGTTTGTGTGTGTTAAATTTCATGTTTGTTTACAGTGTTTGTTTACCTAATGTTATTGTGTTGTTTCCGGTTGGTGAGATTATTAGCCGGTTTGAAGAGAAAGGTTTCACTTTGAAAGGTGACATTTTCACCTACTCATGAACAGTGTTTTCCTTCCGCCTTTCATTAATGATGGTTTGTGCTTTTTGCGGTGATTTCTTTGCATTGATTTGGTGCAAACAATTGCTTGTTGCTTTTGACTCTCTTTTTGTGTTGTTTTCTGAGTTTGTTTACCTTGTTTTCTTGATTCTAAAAGAAGTGAGAGATGTTAACTCTTTATTTAGAGGGTGTTTGGGTGTTTCAGTGAGTTTATAAGTTCTTCAAAACATTTTATATTAATATTTGAAAACTTATAAGCTTTTCCTCATCATGAATGATGAAGTGAGTTTATAAGCCTACAACATCTAATGAGCAGGGTTTCTATTTCTCCTTCATTAATGATGATTTGTGCTTTTCGCAACAATTTCTTTGTATTGATTTGGTGCGAACAATTGCTTGTTGCTTTTGATTCTCTTGTGGTGTTGGTTAGCTTGTTTATCTTGTTTTCTTGATTCTAACAGAAGTGAGAGATGTTAGCTCTTTATTTACTTGTGGCGCAAGCCACAGGGGTGTATGATGATTGATGCTGATTTTGAGCCATAACTGTGCCGGGTTGCTTTGTTTTCTTCTGGCTGATTTGGCTCAATTAGAGGCATGGAAACAAAACTATTAGGAAAATGCGTGGGGCACACGAACACTTTGGTTAAATACATAGCTCTACAGAACATTGGGGAAACTTTTTATCTAGTTTACAAACTTTAATAGATAAAATTTTCTTGGATGTATATGTTATTTTGTTCCTTGTTCTCCATTTACCTACATCTTTCCATTCTTTCTTTCTGTTCTCAGAGGAATGAAAGGATCATGTGCTGCCTGTGAATTATTCAGTTGTGGTACCATTGTTAAGCTTATAAATTTAAACAAATGCTTCTGTTTTGGATACAGGCCTGAAGCTCATTACTGTGGATCGTCCTTTTACTGAGAAGCACTATGCAGATTTGTCTGCAAAGCCCTTCTTTAATGGGCTTGTCAAGTACAGCATATCTGGCCCCGTTGTTGCCATGGTCTGGGAGGGTAAGAATGTGGTAACTACTGGAAGAAAGATCATTGGAGCCACCAACCCTGCTGAATCTGCTCCTGGAACCATCCGTGGGACTATGCAATCAACATTGCAGGTAATTTTACTCTTGTGATGATGGTCTACTTCAGTGTACCAATGACCTACGCAAATCAATCCTCCAAATCATAATGGCTTGATATTATTTCACAGTTTGAGATTCTTCTGTGTCCCTGTATGTTGATTGGCATCAAGTAATATATGTTAATACGTGAGAGGTATCCGAACTGTCGAAATTCCAACATCAAAGATAAGATTATTGTCCTTGCAAATGCAGGAATGTAATTCATGGGAGCGATGCAGTTGAGAGCGCAAGAAAGGAGATTGCTCTGTGGTTCCCAGAAGGAACTACTGAATGGAGCAGCAGCCTTCACCAATGGATCTATGAGTGAACTTGAATTCTGCCTATGGTTATTTATGGAATGGCCATTGCTGTCTGTAGCGGTTAACTTAAGGAAATTTGACTTCCACATTGAGTGTCTGTGACCTTTCTGAGAACACTGATGCTATCATAGTCTTCAAGAATTTGTATAGTGTTATTAACTTGAATGCAACTCATGATTGTCTCTTGTGACAAATTTTGCACAAAATGCTTAAGATTGTTACAAATTTTACAATCTTTATTGAAAATGGTGAAATATTAATTAAATAACAAAATTGTGATATTTACAGTCTTTTCACTTAATGTATTAATACATCGATATCAATTGCAGCGTCTACAAGACTCACGTATGGATGGGCGGTGGTTTTATGCACGTTAGTGTATCCTACGTGTAGTGCTCATCTTGCATTATAAGATGACAAGTGGTTTTTTTTAATCTTTCATTTCTTCTATTTTCTCTCTCTATATTTTTTTTTTTGCTTTGAATTTCTTGTTTTTTGTTAGTGCCTTTTTTACTTATTTAAATAATTTATTAATTTTATCTTTTTTATAGGATTTAAGTTATTTTTTTGTGTTCTCTTCCGTTTCTATTTTTTCTTTTCCTTCTGTTTCCATTTTCTATCTATGCACAGTTTCTTCACTTCTTCAAATTATCTTTTAATCATTTTTCAAATCGGTATGGAAAGCTTCGAAATTGAAGTAACCATTAAAGAACTAATAAAATCCAAAAAATATGTACATATATAATTATATTAACTTTTCACTTGAAAAAAAATTAGCTAACAGAGAAAAATGTAAAGGAAAATTAATACATAAATTAAATCTTAGAAGAAGAGAAAATTAATAAATAATTTGAATGAAAAGAACTGTTCAAAAAAAATTAAAAATAAAAACAGAAAAATGAAATAAAAAGGGAGAAATGAAAAAAAGTAAAACTGTAAGAGAGAGAGAGAGAGAGAGTAATAAAGCAAAAATATAGATGAAAAAAAGGAAAAAAGAAGAAAAATAAAAGCAAAAATGAAGAAAAATAAAAATTGAAGGGAAAATCAAGAAATAACCAAAATTGTAAAAAAGTGAAAATTAAGAAATTAATTAAACAAGAGAAAATGTTCAAACAAAAATAGAAACATAAAATAACAGAAAGAGAAAAATAAAATAAAGAAAAGAGAAAAGAAAAAGAGATTAATCATGCTGTAACAGCTCTGCACTCAAATGTAACATCGTGTTGATCTATTTGAATATGCATTCAATTCAATGTATTGTATTGATAAATGTAAAAAATTTATTAAATATTAACATTGTACGTAACATGAGATGCGAAATGAAACATCAACTTGAAATAAATGATCTGATTACAAAAATGACTGACGTAGCACAAGATAGAAAATAATAGCTTAAACGCTTACCAACTCTGCTTGAGAGCAATGATTCATGCATTTCACCGAACAAAATTTACGATGAGGTTATGTATTTGCATTTCATGTTGCCTGCTCACATTTCCATGCCTCTAAAGACGTTAAATGGTCATCCACAAATACACATTCCTGCAGCCTAAATGAGTAAAACTATCAATGCGAGAAATGTGCCAATCGCATTAATATTCAAAGCTTGCAGCCAGAGCCCTAATAACTTGCTTCGGCATTACAGATTTGCCTTATAGTCTTTTTCTCCCTCCCCTCGCAAACGACCAGTCAAACATGGCAAAGCCATTCCCTAAATGTGCAGACCTATCTAGTCAAAATTCAGAAACAGCAAGTACAGGAGAGGAAGCATCCAGCAGAGGATGACAGACACAGATTCATAGCTTCAAAAAAAAATTTGAGAGCTACCGGCTAAGAAGGCTGTAGGAGGGCAGGTCTTCGAGCCGTGTAATGTCTTCTTGCATTAGTTCCCTCTCCAGCTGATGACGTGTGGCTTTCATCACAGTCTGCATTTACCATGCAAATAAGGGAAAAAAAAAAGGGATGCCTCTGATTTATGCTAGAAAATAAGAAAAAGGATTAGAAAATCAGAAAAAGGATTGCAGAGTTCGGCATGAAATCATATCCGAAGCTTGTAGCCCTTGTGCCTGCAGGAACTAACGAATACTTACATTAAAATCCATGTAAGAAGCACGCATGGCAAGCCACTGATGGTCCATTAGCTTGAAAGCGATACAATATAGAAGGTCAAATGCATACTCGTCTTCTGTTGGGCAACAAGGAAGAAAATGCCAATAAGTAGAAAGGAACTTGGATAACAAAATAAGTTCAGCAAAGATTGAATCTACGAATTTGTGAGGTCTCACCTTATATATTATATTTCTAAAAATTCAATGTTATGTAAGAATGAACTGGAAGCATATACCAGTAAGAAACTCCAGGAAGGTTGCCCCAACAAGTGTTCTGGGTTTTACTGCAAACATGACATTAATAGCTGATGAGCAAACAGCAAGGACTTACGCTTGACTTGTTGCCACCATGCACAATAGAGTGAGCCATGCACACAACTGACTGGCCAGAATCTAAGGGCGATAATTTGAAGTGCTACACTCAAAAACCAATATTCCAAACTAGAAGGGATGGAAGACCACAATGGCATAAGACCAAGCAATTCTTCTTTTGTTAACAATTTGTCAATCACATCAGAAACTAACAATGATAGGCTGATAATAAAGAGAAAAAAACCTAGATGATCATTGGTGCCAATTCTGGAACCTAGCAGCAGGAAGTATTTTACTGATTTAAGATTCAATAATTATATACTATGAAGGTGAAATCAAATCCATTTACCCAAAGGTAAAAATTGTAGGTTTGTTCGCTTTTTGGCACCAACATAAAAGTGCTTCAGAATATCTTCAGACAAAAGAGATTACAGCTAATTCAGACTGTTATTGATTGGAAGGAATGAGGAGGATTCTCGTTTAGTGAAGAAGGGACACTTCGATAGGGGAAAAAAAGATTTAATCTAGCATTAAGTGTAGATATTTTGTCTCAGAACATTCAACAAAATCACCTGCTTCAAGGTCTAGCATCTGAATAAGCATGAATGTTATGTTGACACCAGCTACTGCAAAGGGGTATTCCCACAATGCACGGTCACCTTCCTTTTTCTGGAGAAGATCCTGAAAAGATTTCTATGAAAAAACAAGCCTGTTGGTATGTTTTTTAAGAGGCAAAAAAATTCTTATAGATGATTTATGGACAAATTAAAGATAAAAGATAAGGGTAATATAATACATGAAAAAAGAAAGAGAAGAAAAATTAAACAAGATAAGTTGTACGGGAGAAAGTGACATGTAGAGCAACAGTCTCAATTTTCCTTTCTTCGCATGTACAACTAAATCTAAATGTTAGCTTTGTACTTACTATTCACATTTTGCATAAAAATATGGAGACTACTTTAAGTCAATGGTGAGTGGGTCACATACAAGATTTTAATTGTTTGACATGTGTTTATAGCTAAACATATTATTTTCATGTATATAACTGATATTTTACAAAAGGAAGACAGCAGATTTAGCACAAAAAGCCAAAATGTGCATGCATTGACACATGTAGGGAAATAAACAGATTCAGGAGAGAAACTTACTGGAAAGTTCCTTGCAAAGTATAACAAATTTTCCAATGATATGAAACCACCACCCCTAACAGAATAAAAGCCATATTTTAAAAACTACAAGCAATGACGTGATTAAAAGTAATGCCAATTCAGCCCAATGGACCCTAAATTCCTAATAAAGCTCTGAAAAATGATGGATACCGAAAATCCGTAGATGGATCTTTGCCCTGCCAACCCATTTCCTTCCATTGCTCTGATATTAAACCATGGAGTTCTTCCCCAGGAAAGGCAGCATGCCACAATGCCCTTAGAGCTTCCTGTAAAACAGAAGAATAAAAAGTTGACAAGAAAGAGAAGTCATATTACAGGCTATACCAATATTAACTAAAAACTACCATAGGAAATAGCTTTACAGGCTTGTTTGGTACTAAACAAATGCAGAGTAGTTTTATGAGTTATACCTGATGTTTGGGAGAAGAACTATCATAGGAAATATCTATCCGGTTCTGTAGCTTCTGCAGACTCTCCTCCTGTAGATGAAATTATGTGAAAAGATAAGGATATAACAAAACAGGAGCCATTTAAGATAAAAATAATGAAAATAATACTTCCAAACACACGATTCTGATACATCAATCGCAAATTTGAGGAAGCCCTAGTTGTCAAAACACAGATACATGCAGAAACAAACAAGAGGAGAGCTATGTATGCATGTTATATAGGCAATGTGTAAGCATGTTTAAGTCACATTCTGCATTCAGTCATGATGTGCTGTCTAGATCTATCAGGAATACACCATCATTAAACAGACAGCAAATAATCAGAGAAGGTAGTAAGATAAAGATAAACAGCATGGAAGCTGCTTCTGAATGACTTGCTGACAACAATGGGGTATGAATGCTGCAGCAAGCAAGCAGTGAAAATCAAATTTGAAAGAAAACAAGCAGAATAGCACCTGTGCAGGTGTCAAGTCAAATGATGGGCGGGTATCACAGTCTCTTCTTTGAGCACAAACACATGAAAAGCCTCTGCCTAGCCAAGCAGCAGATCCTGCCACAACCTCCACTGTAAAAAAGGAAAATAATTGGCAAAAATAAAGAGGGAAAGGATGCTGGCATATATCCTCGTGTTTGCGATATGCTAAAATTGAGACTGGTGAACAAATGATAGAAGTTACCTTCCTAGTTCCTTCCTTAAATAATCACATTGATAACTCACAAGCGTTTTCGATGTGCAATAAGTTTTCACATGCTTTAGCCAATATCATGTTTTGTTCCTTAATAGAACATAAAACAAACACCATGCTTTCTTTTTAATAAAATTGCAAGTATGCAATGCAGGAGATTCAAAAATTCAATCATGACGAGAATAGGCAGATTTTCACCTCGTCTTGTCCAACAGTACCTTTATCGTATATTCCACAGACAAATATACAGAACACAAAATATATGAAAAAAGAAAAAGGATTAAATATTTAACAAAGTATGAACAGAAATTACGAATATTACAGAAGAACAAAAATGAGCATAAACTCGGAATCAGAAATTAGAAAACTAACCGGAAATCTCAACGCAAATCGACATCAATCAACGTAATCTTTCCAAACCACTTATCCAGAACTTTCTCAACATTCATTAAGCACAGTTGTACGCGTTTAAACAAACGCGCAGGGGACAGAAACGAAAATGACGATATACAGCCAGGCAAGCAAATAAAAGATAGAGGCAAGAAACTGAAATATCCGATAGGCCATAAAAAAGAGAAAAAAAAAAGTAATAAGAAAAAGGAATATACCAGAAGTAGAATGGCACGCACTTCCTCGATCAAGCCCCTGCGAAAATCGCCTCACCGCCACAAACGATCCGCCTCCTCTATCATCCATTCTCCGGCTGCTGACCCTCGAACTCGTCCAAAAATTCCCTCGGCCGGAGCAGAAGACGAGTTTTAATCAACAGCCGAAATTCGAGTACGAATTCAAATCTGGCACAAAAATGTGGAAGGAGCTTAAATAACTCCGCCGAAGCGTTCACCACAGGGAAACGGAAAATTCTTCGTCAGAGCTTCAAGATCTGCCATACATCCCCCTCAGAAAAAAAAAAATCCGAAACCAGTCCTTGGGTAGCACTAGCACTTCATCTGCATTTGCAGTTGCAAGAGCACATCACATATCCATTGAGAAGAATGTCGTGAACGTGCGTATCGTGTATGGGCTGTTCAAGTACAGCTATATTAACTGCACAGAGGTTTCACGTTTCTGCATCCCTCTTTCTCTCTCTCTCTCTCTCTCTATAGTTTACTGTATGAAAGCAGTGAAGAATTTGTGTGGGTATAAATAGAAAGGGCGGTTCGGTTGAGTTGACCGGTCTTTGTTTTTTCCCCCAATTTTTTTCTACAAACGTTTTGATTTTGCTGTCCTATCAATTAATTAATTAAATTGTGGGCAATTAATAACAATAATGATAATAATAATAACAATAATTGATTCAAACAAAATTCAAATTATTGGACGATTGATGTAGATGTGCTTATTGTCGAAAACCACCTTGTTGACATCTTGGCCAATCAACGAGGGATTTTTTCTTACTTTGAAATTTTATTTCATTATAATTTAAAAAAATTTAATTTAGAAGTCTTTAGTGAAACTTATTTTAAATAACTTATATGATTTATAAAATATTTTTAAAATTTATAAATTTATATATTTTATTTTAAAAATGTGTTCATAAAATATGTAGGTAAATCATTTTATAAACTTTTGTTGAAAATTATAATTATAATTAATTATAATTTTTTAATATAATAATTATAATAAAAAATATTTATGTTGCTTCTAGTGTGTGTGTGTATATAAAATAAAGTATTTTATAAAATATTTAAAAATAAATTAAGAAAAAGTCTACTTACTTTTAATAAACTTATAAATTTTAAAAAATTTATAAACTCTTAAATATTTTATAAAATATTTTAAAGTACCTACCAGCTCAATCAAAACACCTTCTAAATCAAGGGGTTGGATAAAAATTTAGGTCATTTAGTTACCATCATAAAGTATAAAGTTAAAGATGTGTGGACTGTGCAGAGACTCTACAAACCTAGAAGTGATCTATATATGTAGTCTTTTATTTCTTCATAAACAAAACCCAGAAAACAATAATATCTAGGACAGGACTTAAAAAACTAAGGGATGATTGTCTCCATGAGATTTCCTCTTTTATCCTCAGAGGGGGGGGGGGGGGGGGGGTGTGGTTGCAAAGTTCTCACATGGGGTGTTGGGCAAGTGTGGACCATATCATCACGCATGGGCCAGTGATCATCCACAAGACTTGTGGATTTCATTCTTTGCTTTTCAAGCACTAGCTTTTGTATTGCACACACACACACACACATGTTTGTGCGTGGGTGTGTGTCATCCATTTTGGCATCTAACCAAGAGTTGAAGAAAGGGCCCATGAGTGTTGGCTTAGGTAAAGTGCAGGCATGCATCTCTCAATTTAGTTCTCTTATGACTTTTTCATGTGCTGGCCAGAGCGGGGCTTGGTGTCACCAATAATACTTCATACCCTCACAGTTATGGAGATTGTGTATTGGGGCAAATGTAGTGCTTTATTTTATTTTATGGTATGTGTTCACAACAATTAATTAAGTAAGATAAAAGAGGATCAATCTGTTGGGTATTGTGAAACACGAAACTCCATTAAAAATTGTTGTCATCAGTCTAACTCTAAAGTCATCATTGATTGATCCCATTCTATGACCTTGATATTCTGTGTGTGTGTCTGTGTGTGTGTCTGTGTGCATTTAGTAAAGTCTTGATAGAACCCGTTTCGTTTATTTACCTTCCAAATTTCACATCATGCATTTTGGTTCAAAACTACTGGTTGATTTGTCTATTAGTGATGAAGGCAACAAAGCAAATAATGGGAGATATGATGAAAGCTGCAAAGCCATATAAAGAGGCTTAAGATTTCAACATCACAGTGCTCAAATTTCATGTCTAGCATTAGGGCCCTCTTTCTTTAACAGTGCATCTCAATTAATGTCACAGCATATTATTTTCAAATCAAATAAATGAGAGATGAATATATTGTTTGATACCCAAATTTCGAAGTCATCTTTTTTTGATTGGAACATATAATTTATAATAAATTCAAAAAATATTTGCATCACAATCTTGAATGAGTTTATCTTGTGATGCTTGTTCATGCAATTGTTGTCTGATTGAGCAAGATATTGCAACCCCCAATTTAAATATTAATTGGGGGTTTAATTTTATTTTTAAAGGTTTAAAGAATTGAATCTATCCATACAATATTAATTGGGGGTTTAATTTTATTTTTAAAGGTTTAAAGAATTGAATCTATCCATAAAATATGGACTTAGGTACCGCTGCATTAATTTTTTTTCATTAACGTACTCAAAGCATCTTATTGACTCTTGGATCCCCAAAATATTGAATATTTTATTTATTATTCCTTAGTACTTTGTTGTATTTTTAGAGTAGACTCGGTCAAAGCACAATGACGTGCTTGCCATGTTTGTATCTAGCATAATCCGAATTTCAAGGACACAACAAACATTCTATTTAATTATTTTAAAATTTTCTAACTTATGTTGGAAATGTTTCCTGCCCAACTTAATTTTGTTGAAGCAAATAAAAAAAAATATAAAATTCATTTCTAGTATAACTGGCTTGATTTCAATAAATTACTAATAAGTTGACGTTTATAACTGCTTATTGCTAATAATTAGGTACTTATGTAGATTTTAATTTTTGCAAATTATGTTAATAAATATCCTTGATAGGCAATAATGATTTGATCAGAACCATCGAACATTGGAATATTTATAAATAAATAAATAAATATATTAATACTATGTTGTAGATCCAATGTCTGGTGAGATTTGAGAATCTTGGGATTTCTAAGAAAATGATGGTTGTTGATCAGGTGATGAATAATATCAACACAATCAACAAGGAAAAAGGATATTATAATCATATTATATTTCTATCACATCTTCCCCTCCCCTATCAACATTAGATTGTTTTTTTTTTACCCCCCCCCCCCCCCCCCTCCAATAGTTCAATTTTGTTAGATTGATTGAAACTCAATAGAGAAAATGAGAGCTAAAGACTCATGATCATTAGATCAATTTGTAATTCTGATCCATGATTATTAGTCAAGATAGTGTAATAATTTAAGGAATAATAAAAATTTATAGGCGAGAGAATGCAAAAAGGGACTCAAGGCAGTGCATATGATTTGATCATTTCGTTTACAGGTTGGTAGGAGAGCCACAAGGCACTAGACGAGGAAATGGATGTGCATGCAATGTGGCGATGGAATTGACTGATGGAACAGGTTGTTTGTGTCTTTATTGAAACATTTCAAATCCTTGTCCATCCCACTTTTGATCCTACTTTTGATGATTGTTGGCCATGTGTTTGTTGTACAATTAAATGTGGAACAAGACTAGAAAGCCCACTCAAGTGAAGGTGATGGGCAAAGTAATGGGGGAATTAGGATGCTCCAAAAGTTGTTCTAAAATCAAAGAAAGGTAAAGGGCTTTAAAGGGAATCTTTGCTCAAGTCTTTGGTCGACAAAACTGCTCATGGATGAGTTTTCTTTTGGGAAATATTTTCTTGGAGATGGCCCCCCTTTTTGGGCATGTTGATAAGCTTTAGCTGCTGTAAGATTATTACGCAAAGCACTGTAACAATACATTTTTGAAAATAAAAATAATGACGGGACTGGTATCTTGAAATTCTTAAATTACTACAATCTTTTCAGAGTTAAGGTTTTATAGACGTTGGGCTGGTCGACATTTAGGTGGGCCTAAAATGTGTCGTTTGGTGTAGTGGTGGGCTAAGGGACTATTGTCAGTGTCCTAAGCAGCCCAACTAACGCGACAACAGCAGCACGCCTTGTTTGGTACAACTAAACAACAAAAAAGCAAGGATCCCATCACATCCGACAAATTTTTCACCACAAAAACGAAAAAGAAAAAAAAAAGGAAAAAAGACAAGACCACTCATTGTTTATGTTTAATTTCCTAACTGCTTAATCCTGAAAAAATTGTTTTGGAAAACATATTAAAAAAGGAAATGATTATCACAAACAAAGCACAGCAAACAAGGAGTCCATCATCTTCATACAGTTTCAACTGCGACCTTGAAAGAGTTAAGACTATTCTAGTCTAGCAAACAACTTAGGCTTCTCCAGTAAAGAGTCCATATAGAGGATTAAAGACCAACACCTTTGTCCTTGGAATGTATTCTACATTTGTCCATTACAGGCACAGGCATATGCGTTTTTTACACAAGTCAGGCAGGCTCCTGCAGCACATCAGACTAACCCATCGCATACTTCTGGGTCCAGCTTCTTGCAGTTTGCTCATATTTCGCTTTGTCTGTCTTGTACATGTGAGCAATTTCCGGCACCAGCGGATCATCAGGGTTTGGATCCGTCAGAAGTGAACAAATTGAGAGCAAAACCTGAAAAATCACATGCAAAATTCCATATTGATAGAGTAAAAAAAGTACACTTCAGAAAAAAAAATATCCACAGGAGTCTGTTGAAAGATGACTCCATGCTTAGTTATTTGGAGTGTAATGATGTGAACGTCTATCAAGCAAAGATGTGATGAAATCAAACACGAGAAAGAAAAGGGTCATCGTTTTCTATGAATTCTTCCTAAGCAAACAAAGATCAACTGCATCAGATACTACATCCACATTGAAACTTAATTCGCAAAAACACTTGATTAGTTTACTGCTAAATCTATCTTGGTAAAGGCTCCTTAAAACTGTCTAAAGGAGCGTATTGGTTACTTGCACTGAACCGCCACTTAAACCTTAAAATCGTTTTACATATACTTCTGGATCATAGAGTAGGACAGCCCATAGGATTAAATAAGATTAATTAAATATACAGGCTATGTTTGTTTTCTAATTAGGATGGAAGAAGAAAATTTGAGTGAATTGAGTGGGGATGAAAAATATATTTGGTTTGTAAGATTTAAGTTGATAGATAAATTATTTTTAAATATATTTAATATGTAATAATGGTTGAATGATGTAATAGTATATAGGTTTATAGGGTAATAAAAAATAAATACGAGTACGAAAATTATAGAAATAGGTGTTGATTTGATTGTGAATAGGTATAATGATTGAAATTATTAGTTATTTGATTGTGAACAGGTATAATGATTGAAAAATTATTAGTTAGTTATAAAAAGTAAGAAAAAATTTAAATTTGAATTCGCACAAAATTTAAAAGGTAAAATATTTGTTTTATAAAATTTTGAATGGGGATGAATAGTACAGAATAAGAAACCAAACATAGCCACAAAGTTTTCTAATATTTTATTTGAACAATTATTACAAAATATATTTGCAGTAGAATAGATAACAACTCCAAGTCAAACTCAAAATATGTGTACTTTTGTGCAATGAAATGATACACACAACCACATTACACATGTTCATTTAAACAATTGAACAGCACTCAAATTCAAAAAGATTTCTTTTTTTTATTATTATTACAACTCTGGTTTATGTCAGCACAGATGGTAAAATATAGTGTGGACAGTATAGTGGAAGTGGCCATCAGCCATCCATTATTCGGTAAGCTCCAAAGAGGAAAGTTTCAAGGTAAAAAGAAGTGACCTTTGAGATAGTTAAGGCAGGGCTCCATTGATCCTTCAAGATATCGAGGCAAATACTGCCATTGCTGTTTATATTTGGGTGAAAAACTTTTGTCCTAAATGCAACCTGACAAGTACAACCAAGGCTACAAAGAAGATTAACATGTTTGCCAAACTGCTAAAAAGTAACATATGAACAAATGCCATTCAGACCGGTTAATAAATACATGGCAAGTACATGGCCATAGAATACAGTTGAAATTTCTTAGCAAACCCAATAATAAAAGCTTCATCATCAAAAAGGTCCAGCTAGCCAATCAAGCATGCTTTATCAATCAAACTGGAAAGGGACGCACTGACCAAAAGTCAAAACATCGAAGAGAAATTATAGATTACAAAATAAAAGGACAAAAAATGCAAACCCAATAAAAAGGTTTACTGCTTTGAAATTAAGATTTAGACAGAAGTAAGCCCACTGACAAAGTAAACAGTACCAGCAAGCTAGGAGGGGATCATCTTATGCCATTTTAATTTTCCGAAAATTGTATTTTCACAATTGGAAACGTAACAAAAAACAAGATGCCAAGGGAAAATAGAGACGACAACTATAACAGATGAAAATGGTAAAACATTAACAAATTTTAGGGAGAACGAAGAAGAAATGTACGTCATGAGCTGAGAAGAAGAACAAAAAATAAAAACAGAGAAATGATAGTGGGCTAATATGTTATCTCTAGATATCATTAATTGTTAAATATAACTTTTCATATAGAGGTTTAATCGCCAAATATACAATGAAATTGTCCAGGTTACAAATCTCTTAAGCCTATTTTATATTTTTTACCCTTATGTTATCATTAATTCTGTAAAGGACTCCTGTTTTGATAAAATTTTGAATCTAGCAGCTCTCAGACCATCTCAGGGACAGAATTCATCCTAATATGAACACTAGATGCACAGACCAAGAATCAAATACATTGAAAAGCTGATGCTTCTAAATCGGATGCTTTCTGGTTCAATCTCGTCTAAGAGAATTACCCTTCTTACAATCAGTTCATACATTCAAAGAATGATCCTTAGTTACATGCTCGCACCCTATTTATGCACATAATTTTTGTGGAGTCCAACAATATAACATAGACATCCAGTTGATTCATTACTATTCATTTGATGCGTTCTCTCCTCGATTACTGATTTTGAATCCAACTGCAACTTCTGGTAGCACATAGTTATTCTCCTCATCCAATATTTATCACCAGAAAAATGAACTATGAACCAAAACATTTACATTAAACTCAGGAAAAAGATGACTAACCCATGACTAGCAAAATCATTATTTTGGACACAGTACAACAAAATAAGATTCCAACATTCATGGCAGAATTGATAGAGTTAGCTGTCAGATATATGTTTTAAGATTATTAACTTGTTTGATGCAAGAGCTTCAAATATCAAGTACTTGTTCTACAATTAGTTACTTGTTTGATGCAAGAAAATGCTACAAATAACAAGTTATGGACAGCATGAATTCGAGATATTCATCACACACATGCTATAAGTTAAGAAAAGTAGAAGTTCCAAAAGATTGTTTATTAGTCACATACCTTAGGAGGTTTGAATGGATAATCTGGAGGAAAATGAATGCCGACTAAGAAAACACCCCCTGTATAAGGACTGTCTTGAGGACCCATTATCGTTGCTTGCCAGTGGAACATATCCTCACCAACAGGTCCTGTCAATTTCAATAGAAGTGAAATGAACATTATATTTATATCTAGCAGCCACAGAAACCAATAATGCACCAATAGCACTTGTAATTTGTTTATCAACATTTGCAAGTTGAACCATACAAATGAAAATGCCAATGTGTGGTGCTGGTATGAGAACCAGCAAAATAGGCGTTTGATTTATTCTGCAGTTCAAATGATAAGAAAGACACCACAGCGATTATATGCAAGACTGAAATGATATCAGCAGATTAAAAGATTTAGCTTCATATGTCAAAAAACCCAGACAAAAATCAAGGCAGTCCCTCACAGAGATAATCCCAATTCATTATGGAGACAAGCAACTTGCTCCAAGTACCTAAAATTAAGAATTTAATAATGAAATTATGAAAAAAGATTTCACTTTAGAGTGTGCAGAGTACCACTAATTCAAGGCAATTCTAGAAGAAAATGAGAACGTTGAAAACAACAATATGAACAGAAACTGAATGAAACACAGGCATAAAAGAAAAGCTGAAAAATGGTTCTTGAAAATATACAAAATAGTTTAGAAACCGATGCATTTCTAAAAAGGAACTTCACTCAAAATCTGCTTTATTTTGCTAATTATATGACAAATAAATTGCTTTTGAGATGAAGCTGCAAGGTTGTATGATGGAACGCCTTATTATTTGCATTCATCCACGTGGCCACAAGCATAATCAATGGCCTCATCATAATTGAGAGATAAAAACCATTCATCCTATGATCATTTCGGAAGGCCCAAGATCGACGGTCATTACAATTCAGTCAAATTATTCGTTCATCTAAGAAGTGGTTCGCCTAAGCTTAACACGAAAAGTATTTTTCAAATATCAGGGCCCTTCGATATAACAGCAAATCAGCCAACCACGCTGTAATTTCCCAGACAAAATCAATACACCAAAAACCCAGCGCCAGAAATTATATTCTTCAAAGCTTTCAACCCGACGCATCAAAACACAAACTCCCGAATTTTCCAACAAATATGGCTATTCCACCCGCCACAAATGGACAAAACAACAAATTCCCGCAAATCCAGATGCTAAAATTACGAAATTCCCACGCGTCAAACCTCGGAACACTCCCAACAGATACATCAAATTATGAATATGACACAATACACAAAATCATTGCGCGCCAAAAACGAATACGGAATGTATAGACATAATACCGGCGCTGCAAGAAGTAGGGGGATCTTTCTGTAAATCTTTCAGTTCCTTCAGGATCCTTTTCGACGCCATCGAAAAAGTCAACAAAGCAGACCCGATCTGTCGAATTTTCTTTGGCTATTGGCAAGAACAAAGCGCCACAAGAGAGAGAAAACCGTGAGACGACGGGAGTCAAATGTGTTTATCCGAGAAAATAACGTATGTATACGCAATATATATACGGGCGTATACCTCATTCTCCAGAGTAGACGTGAACACAAAAACCAAATAAATAAAATATAATTAATTTTTCTAGTTAACTATTTAGAAATTGACAGTTTTAATGAAAAGAAAATGTCTTCTGACACGAGATTTCTACTGAATGATGACATTTTTAAGAGTTTTTTTTTTTTTTGAGCAAAAATTAAGGTTGTAAATATTTCTTAAAAAGGGCGCAATTTATATTTTGGGGGCATCCAACCGAATTTATTAAATTTTTAAATCCCCAATCGGTAGAAGAATGAATTGATGTGAATCAATCGTAATTCAACTGCTTTAAAAGTATATTATTTTACTAGTATAGTTTTATAAATAGAGTTATCATTTATTTTAATATTATTTACGATAATTAGGATTGGTTTGGTACCTTTCTTTAATAATTGGATTCTATATAAACAGGGCATTTTATAGTTATTATAATTTTAAATATATTATCTTTACTCGAATTTTGTTTAATTTTCTTTTTTTTTTTACGAAAATTCGTGCTCGTGTGTTTGTGTTTTTGAACATGATTCAATTCCCATTGTTTTACTTACTAAATTTGCAACACTACCATGACATTCATGATTTCTATCTCATTCATCTTTAAATATAAAATTACATGTATGTAAATATAATTTAACTAAACATAGTGTGACTTGATCAGAAAATAAGTTCTTAAACTAATTTATTAATCAGATTATTTTTTTAATAATTAATTTTTAAAGAGTAAATTGAAATCAGATTTAAAAAAATAAAAAAATGTAATGACTGTCCTTATTGTTTTTTTAGTCAAGAAATGAAAAACAAACGTAGCCCTTAATTTTCCCTCTATTCTGTACTAACCTTTTCTTTTTCATCCAACTCTTATTCTTTTCAAGAAACTTAATACCATTTTCCTTTTTAAATAATGCATGCTATATTACAACTAATAAAATTACACAGTTTATCATCTATTCTCTTTCATAATATTTTCAAACAAATAAAATTTTACTACGTTGCAACAACGAATAAAATTATATAATTTATAAATAATTTTATAAGTACACGTAAAAAGTGTAATAATTACTAGTATTAATTAATATTGGCACTTGCATGTCTTCTTTTTCAAGCAAAAAGTAAATTTAAATTTTCAACGAGGGCAGATAATAGTGTTACCATCTTTGACAATTAACAGCATGGAATTCAATAATAGACAGTAAAGCAGTAAACCCTCCTAGCCTGTACTAAAAATTAGTCAACAATAATCATTTTTATTATTTTTGTGACTTGATGAGGCCTAAATTTCGTAGGGAACCATCTCTTGGAGCCCAGAATTGTAATTTCGAAAAATATCGTGGCTGAATGATCAGACGTATCAACCATTGGGAATGCTGAATTAGCTGATTCGCCCTACGTACTACCAAATTGATAATTCGAATGTAAAAGGGAGGTGAGTGCATCATGTAATTTACATAGTACAATGGGAAACTGTGGCATGAGATTTGATGATGGAAATATGTTCAATCTAAACTTACGTGAACATATAGTTTGAGGGAAAATAAAGTAATACACAATCACTTGTAGAAAGAACAAAAAAAAAAAAAAATTCACTCCAAAATTTGTATGAAAAACATCAACGCTCAATTTCGCATACTCCAACAACCTATTTATAGTTAAAAATAATAAGAATTTGAAAAATAGCTCATTCGCATTTCCAAAACTACATTTAAAAATAACATCTTATTTACACATTATTTTAATGACCACATCAATCTTTGTACCTAATTTTAGGTACTAACTACTGAAATATAGCACTCACAAAAATCATGAATTATAAACCATGGAAATCATCATGTATACTGAGGCTATTAACGAGCCTGGTTAAAAATTTTCAGAGCTCAAATTCAAGCTTGGAATACTTACTCAAACTCAAGCATTTGAGCCAAGCTCGAATTATATTGCAGCATTTGAGTGCTTCGATTAAAAGGGAGAAGAAATTCTAGATAATTTGAAGTGAGGATGGGTGAAATTACATGTCTATCATTTGAGGAGTTGAGTAGTTTGACAAGCCTTTAAGCTTTTAAAGAGCAGACTTGCTCTTGACTTGTTGAAGCAAGCTAAGTTACTTGAAAGTTGACTTGAACGTAAGTTTGATTGAACTCAAGTCGAACTCTAATCAAGTCAAGTAGCTCGATTCCCTTATATCCTTAATATATATTACAGAAATGCAGCAAAATACTTTCCTTTGGTAGGATAAAAAGGTTTCTTGTCATATATACACACAGTATATGCAATTAACTCCCATTTGCTTCATCTGATTAGTTATTAACTAATAGCAGCAATTGTGTCAAAATAATTTTTTTTATCAATAGATAACATTATTAAGATGATAATCTCAACTTAAAAATCTTACAAAATAAACATTTTATTATTTAAATTTTATTCAAATTCAAATTTAAATTTTCTCATTTTTAGATTTTATAACTAACTAATAATTTTCAATTATTATACATATTTTCAATTAACACTAGTTATCGTAACTTTCTTATTCTCATTCATTTTTTTATCATTTTAGAAATTATACGCTATCATATTATTCAATCATTATTATATATTAAATATATATAAAAATAAATTTTCTACTTACCTAATCTTATTAACCAAAATTTAGGAAACAAACAACAGCCACAGGCGGGAGTGGGGTTTTGACCTTTCGTAATGCCACTTAACTGGGGTAAGACTTAGAACTGGGGAAAGATCTAAACCGTATTAACTCTTCTTCCACTTTCTTGTACAAAAGAAATAAAGGCTACGTTTGATTTTCAAATGAGAGAGAGAGAGAGTGAGAGCATAACAAAAATAGCCAAAAGCATTGCAAATTGAAAATTTATTTGTTGAAAATGTCCTGTTAATTTGGTAGGTCAAATCCTCAATCTTAAAAAAACTATCTCAGTCCCCTCTATTTCCACAATTTTATTAACCCACGATGGCTGCATATTTATGATTATTTTTTACTAATACACAATAATCATATGTACAAAATAATATAGCAAAAATTTTATATTAATAAGACAGGGAAATAGAGAGCAAAACATGTGATAGAGAATTTAATGGGCTAATCTGGATAAGATCTTTTTTTTCCTTCTCTCTCTCTCCTTATGTCTATTGCACAGTGATCATATGTTATATAACTAAGACATAAAACAAAATAATGCATGCAATAGTTATATATATTAATGAGACACAGACACCATGACTAAAAATAGAGTGAGAATTTTTGAGGGATTTAGATTTGTCAGGTTGTCGTTCTCACAATATAAAGTCATTAAACAAACTTTAATAGGCCATATATAAGATAAACAGCACAGTATGAAGACCACAATAATCATACAAGCATGTCAAACAGGATTTATATATGATTTTTCAGGTCCTTTTCTCTTGAAACTTCTGGCAACTTTAGAAGCACGGTATAATCATTCATTTACTGATTTCTAGTTTTGCAAAAATTCAACCATAGTCTATGTGCATTCCTCCTCGAGAATCTTGAAAGAATGTATACTGTACGTCTATGCTTACAATTTCACAGTTAGGTTCACTTGCTTAGGCGCTTAGTGCCTAACAAATGAATGTCGAGAGCAATTCTGCCAGTCTCTGGAGCACTTCCATCAACTGCGCATATAAAAAATCAGTCACTACCACATTATCAGTACTGTTCTGAAAAAAAAAAAATTTAAGTCTGGGAAACATGATACTTACTATTATGACGCCACAATGAAAACATAAAGCAGGAAAACCAGTGAAGAACGTGATAGCATGTTTCACATAGTCAACATCTCCCTGCTGAACTCTCTGCACCACCACCTCGCTATATATCGTGGCATACATCATGAATGACAGAATTGAGATGTATGTCTGCCAAAACATCTGCAGTAGCAATTTCATTCCACAATATGTTTACTGTTCTATTGGTAAAATTGTAAAAATTTGATCAACCACTGTGAAACTCTTCCTTCTAACATTCAATATGGATTGTGGCAAGGCCAGCTAGCTGAGACATTTGACAGGATGAGTTCTAGACTTGATATGGAAAGCGTGGTATTGATGTAGCCTTCTTACCTCAGGTGTCCAAAGAGGCTGGCCACCGCCGAATTCAATTGAGGCGGTAATCATCCATAGCAGGATGACGGGACAACAGAGACACACACCACTATAATAAGACAGATCAATGCGCCTTGCCCACATTGTTGCAGCCCAGTAACAGCGAAAGCCCAGAGATATCCCCACAAGTGCACAGACCATAGAACTTCAGAGTAATACATATTTCAGATTTTAGTATTCAAGAAGTAGAATTGTGAACACTCATGAGGGCAAGAAAAAAAGAAAGCAGAAGCAAAGTAAAAATTCACTTCTCACATCAGTTCAGCCAGACGTTTTGATTATTCAACCAGAGTAAAGCAAAAAATGATTTATGTTACAAGAAAAAGTATTGATCCTGCTCAACAAAACCAGAAATATGATATATCTTTGTAGATATACATATAAATAGAATTTAGTGTTTAAATTTCAGTAATACAAATTCAAAATAAGTTGGCAAGAATCATTACCTTGCATCAATGTCAAGGAGCCAGACAACCCAAGGACAAAGAGATGCCCCTCCAAAGAATGCACCAGTGATTAAGAAAAAGACCCTTATCTGCTGCTTTACAAGAAATTTATGAAGTTTTAGAGGGAAATTCAATGAGACATTTAGCTGAACAATTTTCAATGACTGAATACCATTGACTGTGGGGAGGCAAAATAAAGCGAACCAAAGCTTGCAAAAGATCCAATTGCGGTGGATAAGCCTCCGATAATCCCCCTGTGCCTAAAGAAGAATCCAAAGGCTGAACTTGTGAAACCAAAACTAAGCAGCATGTAAACCTGAACCATCATAAAAGAAGTAGTCAGTAAACATATTTCCATTTTATACCCATAGTTTCCTAGACTCAACTTTAAATGCTACTTAGTTTTCTTCCAAATCATAAGAAGTTAAGAGACATATATAGAAGAAAACAGTGCCAAACAATCTTGATTCTAAACACGAAACTTAATGTAACAATTTTTCAAAAATGGCATGCGAGTCTTGATATAATCATTAAACATATATACTAGTACTTTTTCCATATTTCAAGAATATTTTCAGGAAAAAAGCAACGAGCAATACAAAAAATTAGGGAAAAACCCCAATTCTTTTCATACTTTCTTGGCATCATCAATAATTAGTCCCGGGCTACATCCTGTACAAAAAATTTCAATTTCTTACAAGAAAAAGGAATAAAATAAAATCTAAAAGATGCAAGAAAATGTAAAAACCGGCATTCAAAAAATTCTGCCTGTTTCGCTCACGCATTACCTCCACTCTTCTTATCCTCTTTTCTGCTAAGTTATATTCATATTCACAATGAAACGCGTCATACAATTTTCGCCATAAATTTCTTTGTTGCCGGCTCTAACAAACTCCAAAAGAAATACCGATATTTTTAAGAACTGAACCCAAAAGAAAACAACAATTTAATACCAGCCGGAGGACGCGAAGGACCCCAATTGGGACATTGTTGAAGCTCCGAAACCTTTCTCCATTCCAATTCCTGTAAAAATACACAGTCGCCACATCAACTAAGCGGCGTATCAGACTGAAAAACTTCATTGATTAATTTTGATCGAAGTGAAAATAAGCAGCACGCACTAAAGGGAGGAAGATCAGTTACTTATAGTGTGTGGCATGGAGGTTCGTTCAAGGCAAAGAAAATTGTAACTGCCCCTACGGTTAATCTTGAATTTATTTACGGTGGTTTGCCTGAGGCTCTTGTTGAAATGTCGGGATATTACAAGGACAGATTCGGGAAATGGAAAATGTGTAAGTTAGGCGGGAGTAAACTTTGTCACCGCCAATTGTCACGTGGACATAGCCGTTAAACTTTTTGAATAAAAGAATCGTTGTGTTTGATTTAGTTTTTAAGTGTGTATTTTCATACGTAGTTTTAGTGAGAATTATGTAAAAGTGAAAAAAATATAAAAATAAAATCTAAAGAATGTAGTAATTATAATATATATTTTTTGATAAAAAAATGTGTAAATAAACATAGCCAATATTCAGTTAAACGTATGTCCGCTTTTAAATTTTATAAACTACTAGAAAATAGTATGCATATTCAAATTTATTTAAAAATTCATATGAGCATATATGTATTTTATTATATAATTTATTATATAATAAAAATGACATATTTTAGTCATGATAAAATTCTACAATTTTACTAGTTATAATGAAATATAAAATACTGTATTTAAGACGCATTTAAATTTTATATAAAATCATCAAACACGTGTTCGATTCCATTTTAACAACTATTTATCCAAATATTTTACTATATAAATTTTATTCAAATTCAATTTTAAATTTCTCTCTCTCTCTCTCTCTCTCATAGCTAATTAAGAAATTTTCAATTATTATACTTTTTCACAATCAAATAAACACTTATTCATATAATTTTCTACTTATATTCATCTTTTGTTTCTTTATAATCATATATTATTATATCATTTGATCACTGTTATATATTAAGTTTATATAAAAATAATTTATCTATTCATCAAAATTTTACAAACTAAATATAATTTTCAGTCTTATTCAAATTACTCAATTTTTTTTTCTTGCTATCCTAATTTAGAAACAAACATAACCACAGAAATTTACAAGAAAAATTAAATAAGAAAAAATGACATAGTTAAAAATTGATTAAATTGAATAAAATAAAATATAAAAAAGAGAGAAACTCAAAAAAATGAAGGAAAGGTATTTTAATCTTCCTGCTAGTTATGTTAAATGAGTCGATATAAATTTATTAGAGAAGGTATTTACCAAATTTATTAAATAATTAAATGTAATTACTATAATATACTTAATGATGAAAATATATTGTTGATATTAACAAATTATTAAATTACAAATGCATAAATTTGTAATAATTTACTTGTATATTTAACGGGCCACATTCAACAAATATTAAGCTAATTTCAAATTTTTTCTTCTTTCAACTTGTTGCATTTGATCTAAATTTAAATTAAAAACTCAGTATAATTCTCTTCTCACTTTAAATTATATGGCATTTTTAGATTTTTTTATTCTTTATCTCGCATTTTTCTTGGTTCACTTTTATTTATTTTATTCAATTTTTAAATATACGTATACTATATTATTAACAAAATAAAGCTTTTGTTGTTGCATCATGTAAAATGATATTACTGTATTTGTTTAATTTTTTTTTATTTTTCAATTCTTTTATTTATATCTTTTCTTTTAATTTATTATTTTTGTCAATGTTTTGTAAATTTGACCATTCTTCATTTTTCATTTTACATATTTTTATATTTTTAGTCTTAAAGCGCGCCACTTGATATCACGATTTCAGTTAAAGACGCACTGCAGGTAATGGACGTTGCTGCAGTCTCATCCCACCATAACCGAATAATCTCAAAACCCTAAAACCTAAATCCCAGTGATCAATTGCAATTCACGCAGTCGAACTCTGAAAAACTGTAAACGATGCAATCGCCATGCATAAATGCTTGCAAAGCCTTTAGAAGTAGCCTCTTCCCTGGTGGCCTCCATCAGCAGCAGTGCCTTGGAAGTCATAGGGTTTATCGACCCTGTTTCTGTTTCAGTAAACATAGGTACACTTCTTATCCCTGCATTTCGTGCAATTTCAACGATAAAAGTAGTCAACATGTTGAGGCCCGTGGAAGGCTAAGCGAGAATTGCAAAGTGAATGGTAGAAGGAGGAAATTGCAAGCCAAGGGGAAGGAGAATGTGTGGAGTATCGATAACGAGATGGCGAGAGCTGAGAAGGAGAAGGAGAAAGAGAGAACGAGGAGGAGGAGAAAAAGGGGAGGGAAGGGAGTAAGGAATGTGAACAGGAAAGGTGATAGAGTTATGGTCTCTGGTTCGATGTTAATGGAGGTTGAAACCGTTTTACAGGCACAGGTATTGACGGCTAATGTTTGGAAATTTCATTTAATTTATTTATTGATATTTTTCTTTGGCAATCGATGATTCTTTTTTTTTTTTTGTCCTATATTTTCCGTCAATTACATGCGGATTGAATTTGCCTGCATAAATGTGGTTTACTTTTGAATTGTCTTCCGAGGTTTCTTATTTGCTCATGCTCACATAGGTCATGTTATATACAATAGTTCTAGTACAGAAAATAGGGATGAGAGAGGAAAATTTGCCATGTTGTCTTTCTAAGAAACCTCTCTATATTAGTGCTAATTTATTCGGCAAGTAATTAGCTGCAGTGCATGATATCTCAAAAGCTGTCCGTGGTAACTGATGACTAAAGTCCTGCAATGGTTCTGTGCAATTTATGGTGAGAAGACGTGTGATAAGTCATAAACTGTATTTGGTGGTGGAGCCTTGATTCATGGAGAACGTCGGTGGGTAATGTGGATATCAAAGATTGGATTTATTTCTTGCATTTTTTATTTTTCTGTAGACCATTAGCTAATGCAGAAGGGTCATAGTTAAACTGGGATGTTTCTTTACTTGGCATTCGGATTAGTCTATAGTCAGCATGTAATATGTCTGCTGCTGTTAGGTTATTTTCAAATTGTTGAAACATGAATTACTCCTTTAATTGTAAATGTGGCTATATATTATTAAACTAGGCAAGCTCCTTGGGAGTGTGAAATTGATTAGATCTGGTCCTATAAGATTTTAACTCAGTGAAATTACAGACATTTTGATTCGTTCTGAACTTTGCTTTCGTTTATGTGCTGTGGTGTGCTCATTGATGGTTATTTTACTCCATGGCTTGATTTAAGAGGTCATTTCTCACACCCTGTTCAATTCACAAGAAAGTGTCATGGTTACAGGAACCAGTTATTCGGCCTGCATGGTATACATTTGCAAGTAGTGTCAGTGGGATGTGGAAGGGAGTGGGAGCTGTGTATTCTCCTATCACTGCAAAAATGGAGCCAATTGAGATTGGGAATAGGAATGAGAATTTATTTGACTGCTATACTGTGTCCCATGTTGAGGCACTGCCATCTAGTTCTGGGTCTCTAAATTCTCAAATACATAGAAAAATAAATTGGGTTACACTGAATCCTCATGGCGAAGCTAAAAATAATTCAGGTGGTCTTGGAAGTAAAAAACAAGGTGTATCTTTAACCTCAAAGGAAACATCTGACAGAAGGCTGATGGATTGCACTTTGCCAAAAATTGAATCTTTTGACTTTGGAAGAAGTGATGTCATGGAGGAAGACGTCATGGGAATGGAACCTGGTCTTGTTTTCTTTGAGGTACTACTCACTCAACTTGTTTTAGTGCTAACTTATACTTCCCTATATTTCAGTATTAGCCTCATGAATCTTAACTGTTGGCTCAGGAGAAAGACATAAATCAGAAAGTGCTAAAACTAACATCTATTTGTTTCCTAGGAGAGAGCATTAATAATCTATGTTGAAGTGTCTGATGTGACTGTGGCCAATGATTTTCTTGTATATCATATCCGCAGGGTTAATAAGTTTTAAAAATGAATTTTCAGGATGGATCTTATTCCAGAGGCCCAGTGGATATTCAAATTGGTGAATTCAATGAGTCCAAATATTACCTTTCCCCAACTTTCAAGTTTGAACAAGTATGTTCTTCTTTTCCCTAGAGTTTATTTTTCTGCTTTTGTTTTATGCATCTGTCTTTTAAATCCTAATTTATATAAGCTTAACTGTGGCAAGCTTTACTGGCTATTTTTATTTCTCATCTGGTAGGTGGCATAACATCTGATGGAAACAATTATCACTAAACAATAAAAAATGATAAGATATCTATGAAAATGAAATAAGATTAGCAACGAGAATATAAGTTAAAGTAAGAAAACTAGTTCTGTTTTGTCTGCTTGTCTTGAAAATGAGCGTGCCAATTTTTACCATCCAAGAACATTGATGCTGAAGTTATGAAATCATTTTTGCTGTTGTTGCGTACTATACTATTGACATGTTAAGAATCTGCCTTTT
Source organism: Avicennia marina (assembly GCA_019155195.1). Classification (NCBI taxonomy): domain Eukaryota; kingdom Viridiplantae; phylum Streptophyta; class Magnoliopsida; order Lamiales; family Acanthaceae; genus Avicennia; species Avicennia marina. Next base: position 13,102,782 of record CM032760.1, read on the forward strand.
CTGCCTGTTTCCATGTATTAGACTGACATTAGACCTCTAGGACAGTTCCATGTTTTGCACACAGATCTCAGTGACATTGAGGATGTTTTTATCATATGCCTGCTGGCCCTTAGCTTGTTGTTACCACCCTTTCCTATTACCTTTCTCCCAGAAAGTTGTGATTAAATTTTCATTTTCAGAAAATATAATCATTAGCATTTGTCTATTCTCTTTTCATATCTTTCTCCTGCTCCTCGTAGTTTTAAATTACTTATCAAATTAAAAAAAAAAACCACTGAATACAGAATCAGCATTTATATTGATCATGCTTATTTGTTTTCTCTTTACACTTCATTTACATATAAACATGAATTCTTTGTTCATTTTTTTCCATTTTTCTTTTTCTTTCTTTGTTTGTCCTGGCTGTACAATTAAGAATTTAATCTTCATTTTTGTGTTTCCTTCCTAGTGTTTGGTTAAAGGCTGCCACAAAAGATTGCGTGTTGTGCATACTATAGAATTCAGCAATGGTGGTTCAGACATCCAAACATTGAGGGTTGCTGTTTACGAAGAAGAATGGGTTACCCCAGCCAATATCCCTGACTCCAGGTAGAGTTTGCCGCTTGGAAACTTTTCTGTTTGTTCATGCATTTCAAAATTCTGTCGATAGTGGAAAATTTATGACTGGCTATTTGTCCCTTGAGCAGTTAGTGTTTGAATAAGGTATCCAGGTTGTAAAGCAATTGCGTGTTTTGTCCAAACGTATGTGGTCTGCACTTTTGTGATGTTGAAGTTGTTATAAACCCTTTCCAAGTGCAAGCTTTCCGAGTCTGGTCTGGTGTGTATGTCTTCATTTTGCTGAAACTACTTAATATACGCTGTGACAGTGAGTCAGAGTTGGATTTGAAGCCCTTCTCTCAGAGGAAAAGAGTCCAACCGTCAGAGCTGACTGGCTCCTGGAAGGTGTTTGAGATAAGTGCGACACCCATATACGGTGAAGATATATCAATGGAGAATGTCAATGGCGCACCTTACGTCTATCTCTGCACAGAAAATCTTAAGAAGAGAAGCTTGCCTGAGAATCTTGTCTACTTTGGAGAGGAAGAGATGCTGGACATGCAAGATATCACCGTCCTCTGGCTGCCCGGAGGCGTGACAGCCTACGTCGACGTGAACAAGGATGGCATCCTGTGCGTAGGTGTTGGCTGGTACTCGGATGAGGGAATCAACCTTGTAATGGAAAGGGATTATGGATTAGATGGAAAACTGAAGGAGGTTAGATGGAAGTCTGAGATGAAGAGAAGATGGATTAATCCTCCCCCTATGTAAACTATTTCCCAGTCATAGTAAATAGGTACATGTTTGATGTCCGTAAATGCGTTGTGGATGGGGAAATGTAAAAAATGTCGGGTTCAAATTTTGCATTTGCCATGATTATTTGCACATACATATGCATGTTAATATATTAATGCATACTATTATACTAGTGCTAAGATCTTAATTCGTTTTTTAACAATTGTTTAAGATATCCTTAAATAAGTAATGTACGCAAAGCTATTAAGTTCCTAATTTTTATAATAGTTATTTTTTGGTCTTTTAATGTTTTGGTAACTGTATCTGTATTTTTAATTAATCTATAATATACTCTATAATAACTAGCTTTTATATTCTTATTTTTGATTAATTAAATAACAATTACTAGCCTATCATGTTCCTTTTCAAATTTGAATTAAGAGTTAATGATTTTTATTTCTTAATTTTTTGCTAATTTATTTTTAATTATCAGGATATAAAAATCTATACTATCAATAATGGCTAAGCCCTTAAAAAACTGTATTTCGGTGTTAAAAGTAGAATTACAAATGTGAACTTACTTTTTTAATTAAAAAACAAATAAGATGACTAATTAAGTGGACCACTACTCTCCAGATTTCAAAATAAATGCCTGTCAAGATATGACTTTCCATAAAAAACTGCCATAAACCCGGACATGGCATTTTTTAAGTGTTGGTTTTTGTTTTAAATAAAAATCCCCCCAGAGTATGACTCCCAAGAAAAAAAATGGATGGCATGGAAGATCTCAATAAACCAAATGATGGCCCGAAGTGGGCACATCAACTTACTACAACAATGATTGGAATGTGCTCCTTGCATACACAAGTGCTGCAGATCAAGAATCCATGGTGGAGGTAATATCTTAGTTCAAGAGTTCTGCTGCATGTTATTGTTTTTTTTTCCTCAATTTTTTGCTTGTCAATGTTAAAACAAGCTAATAGCTAATGTCTTTGTTAATGCAGGCATCACATCAGATTTCTCAACAACCACAAAAGCAGTGCATGCGTCGGACACCAAAAATTTGCACAAACGGCAGTCAACCATCATTAGCGCAATGTTGCTCCAGTAAAGCAGCGCATGCGTCGGGATCACAGACCCTTTGCAGAAGCAATGTTAAAATGCTTGGTGGAAGTGCAAGTACTTTTACTCTTCTTGCTTTATTGCTTTATTGCTTTATTGTGACTTGGTGGAAACAAATTATGGGACTCCATAGTAGTTTCTTTTCCCCTTATATACTCTATAGTAGATATAAAGTGCGCGAGTTTTCTAGTCTATTATTGTCTGATTTACTGAGTTAATAATCACTTTAACATCAAGTACTTAGTCAATTCAGAAAATTCTTCTGACGTCATGTGTACAGTTGTATAAATAAAAACGGAAAATTGTGTGAATTTGACTTGGCAATATGTGAAAGTGACTGTATATTAGAGAGTTAAGCTGGAAGAAAAATCCTGACACACACTCTTTTATTCAAGCATACATAATTAATAATGGCAATGACAACAATAGCCACAAGAACGACAAAGCCCATATCATACTCCTACGCATAAATCATAAAAATCCAAAACGCAAGCGGAAATGAACACAAACAGCACTGCCTCTTGCCTAGCCCAGAAAGGCTGCCAAAACAAGTGATAATCCAGCAATCACATTAATCCTACGGCCACCCAAAATGCTCGTTGCACCATTTTGACCCGGCGGCGATGGCGGAGATGGAGTTTCTGTCGAGGGGGGCGATGGGCCTCCCGCGGCAGGCGGGGTGGGGGTGCTTCCCCCTGCCGCGGCGACGGTGACTGCCAATTTCATGCCAATTTGGCAGTGGTTAGACCTCGGACATATGAAGTACCTCGTACCAGGTGCTGTTAGGTTTGCGGTGGCTGGGCTGGTGGTTTGGGAGTTTATGGGGTTGGCGAGGTTGCAACTCTGGTAGTCAGCTCGATTTACTTCATCCACGGCGTGTTGACTGGGATTGAAGTTGAACACTGGTCAGTGAATCCAAATTAGAACAGGGATTAGCAGTACACTCGATGAATGTGAATAGTTGTGTAAATAAAATAATAGTATTTCTAGATACAAATTTTATGTCATTAATACAATGAAAGAGAAGGAAAGGAAGTTTTCTTTAAAAAATATATAATTTGAGAGAGGCAATAAAAGAAAAATAATGAGTTAAAATCAAAGAAGGGGAAAGAAATAAGTAAAAAGTTGAGGGGAAGAAAATAAACAAATAAGTACGTGAATGACGAAGGGTAGTATAGTAAATTAATATTGTGCAACCAAAGAACGGCCTCTAGCTAGCCATATTTATATGCTAGTAAATTTGACAAATTCTTTGCATGTGTGTAAAATTATTTGTGAATTATGAAATTATTGTGTTTTAAATATTAAAAATAAAAATATAAAAATATCTAACATAAGAAAATAAAAAAAGATGAAAAACAAATTGAAAGAAATTATAAATAAAGGTAAATTAAAAGAAAAGAGATACGTAAATGACAGAAGAGAACAAAAGAATTTTAAGTAAGGATAAATGTGTAGTTTTATATTATGTGATAAAGAAAGGTAAATATGTAAATTTACTTTGTAGAAACAAAATAGGTCCAAACTCTTAATGATATGCTGGTAAAAGTTGCATCCTAAACCCTAAACCCTTATATGCGTGTAAATTTATTTATGAATTATAAAATTATTGTATTATAAATAATATAAATGAAATTATTTAAAAATCAAACCTATCAAAAATATTTACAATAAAAAATAATGAAACATTAAAAAAATTTAAAATGAGAGAAAATTTGAGAAGAAATATAAATTGAAATGATTAATTAAAATAAAAGATGGTAAAAAATGATTAACAAAAATAAAAAAAAATTAAATTAAAAATAATTATATAATTTTATATCACTCAAGCACAAAGTCTTGTCAACTTAGTATAGATAGATTATATTGGAAAAAAAAGGATTATTTACGCGAGTATAGACTTCAAATGTTATCTAATAACCTAATTGGAAACTGTGATGAATGGAAGTCATACGTAATTAAACTTACCAAGGGTGTCGCCTGCACGAAGAGTTTGGCCACTGGCCCAGCCAGGGTAGTTGACGCCGGTGTCCCAGCCGCTGGTGTCACCAACGGTGTGTGTGGCGGCGTAAGCTGCCGGAGAAATGAGTAAGAGAATAACGAAGGCAATAGCTCTCTCCATTTCTGTAATGCAGTATGTGTGTATGGAGAGTTTACATGGGATGGGCAGCTTACATATATATATACACACACGCGTATAGAGAATATACTATTGTAGTGGTTGGAGTGATGAGCAATTAGGTCAAAAGGTGTTCGAAGGGAACATGTAACGTCTAAGATACAAAATAAGTTCTAACCCGTGAACTCAACCCCCCCCCCCCCCCCCCCACAATGGTTTTTTTTAATATCTTCAATTTCATACCCTTGATTTTCAATGAATATACGTGGGGTAGGTGTTTCTTGAGGTAGGGCAAGAGTGTAAATTTGAATAATAAAATGTTAAGGATAAAATTAACAAATCTTGAATATAAAACTCTCTTTTTCAGTTTTCTCATGCACAGTATCTGCTTCTACAAAATCAAAAGAAATATCAGTGATTAATAGAGCCGAGTCTTGTAATCTCTTTTATTAAATTGGCCCAGATGAGCAAGTTCATTACAATCTTTCTAAGCCACCTAATATTTTGTTTATTTATTTTGTATAAAAAGAAGAAAAGTTGGTGCAGAGTGTAGGTTATATCTTGTAAGACAGTTTTATTTGGTCACGTTATTGACCGTTTGGGAATTTATTGACTTTGTCAAATAAATCGGTATTTATAATCATGCTGTATTTATTTAATAATTAATTTTCTCTTCAATTATTTATGCTGTCTTTTTTTTTTTTTTAAATTCATATTCTTCAATTTCTCTTGCCACAAGTTTTGTTGGATAGTTATTGATCTTCCAGTTGGTCAACAGTCAACTTTTTGTAATCTTTATTTAGTAGTGGATGCAAAGTGGAAGACAATTACGACTTTGATGGTCAGTTATTACACCAAACCCCTACCAAATCTCAGTTAAAGTAAGATTTTTGTTAGAACATTTTCTTTTGGGTGTCGACAATAGGCACAAGTAATCCACTATCTAGAATTGAATATTTAATCATATTGTATACATAATACACACAATCATATGAGCCACAAAATTGATGTCTTGAATTCTATAAAATCCTATTAGTTATTAGTTAATGTTGTTAATTAATATAGCTTCTGTTGAGTAGTATTGATCATTTAATTAATAATGCTGGCGCATTTACCAATAAGAATTAACATATATGTAGATAGATAGATATTAAATAAGCAACTCGCTTTATTAAATATTTTGTGACAAATTTATTCTCATTATTTTTCATGTAGTTCGACGTTACCTAATACAAATGAGGCTGTATATATACGTACACTATATGCTATTTTATAATTGGGTAGATCTTATTTGGTCATTTAATACAATTCATAAAATACTCCACTTTTTCTTGTAATAATATCTGGAACTAAAAATCTATGTCACGTGCCTTAACAATTTTGCTTTCTTATTTATTTATACTTATATATTAGGGTTAAAAGCATAAGTTTGATTGCAAGTTGTAAACTCACTACAATACCCTTATTTTAATATTTCATAATATTTTGTATTATGTTTTAATCTAATTTTATACCTTTTCCTTTCATATTTATTATATTTTTACGTAAACTCCTTACTATGATTTATAATAATGAATAAAAATTTAAAAGTTTTAAAATGTTTTGCATAACCGTTGAGTATGCCCATTGTTACCAAGTATATCTAACTGGACATTGAAAATTCCCTTTGGGTGTGTGAAGTTGACGATGGATTCTAGTCCTACCATAAATTTAACTTTGAAATTTGGAACACTAGAATTTCATTCCCAATTAGGACAAAGGAGGGTGTCTGTGTGTGTGTGTTTATGTTGACAAAAATGTGATCTAAATTGTGATCGTGAGATTGTTAAAGTAACATTTGTCTCAACTCTCTCTTTTTTGATATTTCTCATCTACTTTCAGATTACTGAATATATTTATTGAAAAATAAAAAACAGAAAAAAGGAAAGAAAGAAAGAAAGAAAATCACTGAATGTCGAATGCATTTCTTCTTAACGTTCTTTTTTTTTTTTTTTGTTATTATTTTTTCTGTAAGCTTCAACGAGATATATATATGGGACCAAAGAATTAATTCAATCAACTTAGCAATTGATTTACGTTTGAAATGATGAGATCAATTTTTATTTAAAAAAACGTCAAAATCCTCGTATGTTTGAATGCAAATGGAGGAATATAATGACGTCTTCCCGACCCGACGTTTAAAACATACATGTGAAGTGTACATTAAAAAAAATTAAAATCTTCAAGATAGCTTTTCGGCCACATTTTTTCACTAAGTAAAATAATCTTTGTCTTAATTAAGCTAAAAATTTGTCTTAATTAAAATAAATTTGATTTAAACCTGATAAATTAAATCTGTAGTTTAACCATATATCAAGACATTTGTACTCCTCAGTCAAATCGGGGTTTAGGTTTGAGTAAAAAATATTAATATGGGGTTGGGGTTTGAGTCCAATTTTAATTTATGGGTTTGGATTTGAATAAAACCTATCTATTGACAAATCTGCGTTTGGTTGCTTTTGATTTTAATTAAGGCGAGTCGGGGTGGGTCGTGGGTTAAGATTTAAAATATAATGAAAAGCAGTAAAAAATATGTATTAATAATGCTAAAATTTACTAATTACGATATATACTATTAAAAATAATTAAAAATTGAAATATAATAATAATAGTGGTATATTAAATAATAGTGTTTTCTCCTAAGGCATTTTTCATGACATATTCATTGCTTTTCAATGGAAACAACCAATTTCAACTTATCGAATTTTTACAAAAATTTCATGTTGCTCCTATATTCAATATTGTAATTCCGCCTCCATTGTAGCATGATAAACAAGTGAATATCTCTTATTCAGATCTAAATAATATTGGAAATTGTCATCAAGAAGTCACGATCTCTGCATTGCTCAAAAGGTACGCCAATTGATGTAAAGCATTTTGAATACTCGAAAAGGCTACATTTATGATTTTTTTACCAATGGCGATGCATGTATTAATAATAATCAAAAACTCTAAACTTGTCTCAAATGCATGGTCACATCAACTAACTGCTCACTGGTGTCGTGTTGTCCTATTAAATCAACCCAATCCATTATAAGTTGGAACGAAACAATTCATGTGGTATAAGGCACAAGGACTTCAAGTGCATTGATAAGTCAAAAGGCCCGTTGAATAGATTTATGACATAGGTTCGCATATGTCTACTTTTTACAACTTTATTAACAATAGGTAACAAGGACTACAACTTAATTTAATGTATTTATCCTATCAAACCAACCAACTCCATTTTAAGTTGGAATGAGACAATTTAAGTGGCTCAAACATAGAGAATTTAGGTACATTGATTAGTCAGTAGGCCCATTGAATTGATTTGTCATATGGGTCCTCAATTTTTAACGTCTTATTCTTACAACTTCATTAATAACGAGTCACAAGAACTATGAATTTATTTAATGCATTTGTTTCATTAAACCAACCTGCTCTATTACAGATTGAAATGAGACAATTCATGTGGTTAAGACACAAAGGCCTCAGGTGTATTGATTGGGATGTAGGTCCTCAATTTTTAATATCTTCTTGTATTAATAACAGGTTACAAGGATTATAACCGTATTTAATACACTGCCCTACCACTAAACTATTTTATCCCTTCATTAGATGAGTCTTCAACTTTTATTGCCTTATTATAATAATTTACATCAAATTAACCTGTTCTATTGTGGATTGGAATAATAAAGTTCATCTGATTTAAGCACAAGGGTTTCAGGTACATTGATTGGCCAACTTTATTATTGAATTAATTTATCTCATGGGTCCCCAACTTTTAATATCTCTTTCTTATAACTTTACTAATAGCATATAATCAGGGCTACTTTATTTTTGACTCACAAACCCCTATAATTAAACAGATTTATCCCATCAACAAATCAATACTCCACTTTTAATGCTGTCAAATTGCATGATATGTAAATGTATTAAACAAGCTTTATACATTGTCTTACACCATGTTGTCAAATCAGTACTCTACCCTCCACTCAGTGGAAGAATGGGACGAAGATCGGACGAACTAATATCGTCTACCCCTATGGAAATTCTTTTTCCCTCGCATGTTCTTATTTCAAGAAATGCATCATGGATGGGACAAATGCTAACAGGCATTGGAGGTTTAGTTTGTTTGCAATTGTCAAGATAATTTGCAGTCTTGCGCCATATATATATATAATGTGACATTATTGCTAAAATTACTTTTAGTTGGTTTTTAATGATTTTTCTAATAAGTACTACTAATCTTGATTGTCTTAATGAATTCTCTAAAATAACCCCTCCTAATATATTCATTTACGCTATTTAATAACTAGTTTTAGCCTTAAATGTAAATGAATAGAAATACCTTTAGTTTTTCCCCCCTTTTCCTCTTCATTCATATTATTTCAAATTTTTTCTGTGTTTTTTAATTAAGATTTAGGTTTTTCTTTTCTGGTCTTTTACCACCTGTAATTTTAATAGTTATTAAGAGTTTGAAATTATTTTGATTGTACTAAATAAATTTACACATATCTATATACACACACACACACACATATCCTTTTTTTTCAATTTAATAATGATAAAGTTAATTTTTAAAATCTTTTTTCTTTTTTAATATTTTGGTACTAAATAAATCTTTTTAATAGTAACTTTTTTTGCTAAGTATAAAATTAATGTTTTAATAAATTAATATATTATACAAACCAAAATAAACTAATTAATAATTATTTTTAATACTTCACATAAATTTAAGCACACACTTAGAGCATTTGCCAAGATTAGCAGTACTATATTATTATCTGAATAAGACCTTTTTGTTGCATAACGTAGAATTACCTAATTACCGTTATTTTAAATTCTTTAATGAATAAACCATTTTCTTTCGCTCTTCTCTTTCAATTCATATATTATTTTGATTTGTACTGTTCTCTCAATTTCTTTTAAAATTCTTTGATCTTTTTTTAATTATTTTTCCTAATTTAAATTTTAATTATTTTATTGATATTACTTAAAATATAATAATTGTATAATTTATAAATAAAATTACACACGTTTGTAACTTTTACTGGTATATTAGGAGGGCATTCGAATTATGACCCTCTCCCAAATTTTCATCTTGTTGGAGACTGCTAAGCCGAGTCTTGCAACCTATCCTCAACCCAAGTTGTCGAACGCATCTGAATATTTCATCCACCATTGTGATTTAATTTGATTTTGATTAATCGAGCAACAAACAATAGAGCAGGTGCGTGCCTGTGACAGGGACGTGCATGTCCCATTGAACTTGTAGTTTTGATTGATCTCAAGAATGAACTAATTAGTATGTAATTATTAATTAACCAATGTTGGTGGCGAGATTTTGGTTTGTTTGCTGGCTGATAAAAATTTGAAAAATATGTTGTCTGGCCTTGCATTATCTGATTCACCTAATATATATTAATTAATTCATCCTCTTTTTGTGAGCGTGACAAGGCATCAACAACGCCACAAGACACACGTAGAAAAATTGCGTGTGACATATTTATTAACCGAATTAAAAAAAAAAAAGGTGGTGATCACGTAACGCACTCTCGCCACGCCATGAAAGTACACAAAATGTAAGCAGAATCAACAGAAACAGCACTGTCTCTTGCCTAGCTAGCCCAGAAGGGCTGCCAGAAGAAGTGATGATCCAACCATCAGACCACCGCTGCGGCCGCCCAAAGTGGTTGCTGCGCCATTACCACCCGGCCCAGATGGAGTATCCGTTCCGGCGACGACGTTGACGGCCAACTTCATGTCCTGTAAGCAGTGGTTAGACCTCGGACATATGAAGTATCGCGTGCCAGGTGCAGTCAGGGGAATGGTGGTGGGGCTGGTGGTGTGGGAGCTCATGGCATTCGCGATGTTGCAGGTCTGGTAGGCTGATTGATTGACTTCATCCACGGAGTGCTGTCTGGGATCGAAGTTGAACACTGTTCCATGATCACAATGGACAGAAGATGATTGAATTAACTTAGTTGTACAGAAGTATGATTGAAGAAATTGAACTTAATACTTACCAAGGGTGTCGCCTGCACGAAAAGTTTGGCCACTGGCCCAGCCAGGGTAGTTGACGCCGGTGTTCCAGCCACCGTTGCCACCGACGTCGTGTGTGGCGGCGTAAGCCGCTGGAGAAATGAGCAGAAGAATAAGCAAGGCGATGGCTTTCTCCATTTCTATGCTGTAAGAATTCATTTATGTACACAGAAAATTGTGGGAGAGGCAGCTTACATATATACATTTTATTAGACTAATGCAGTAGGAGTGACAGATTGTTTTAAGGTTTGGAAATTATATTTAAAGGGAACAAGTAACTAGTAGCTTTGTATATGTTTGGAACCTTCTTAATGCATGCCTAAGTAACCACAATAACACCTTCTTTGAATTCTATCAGCTCTCAAGGGTTGTTGACGATATTGACATCCAAGTGTATATGTGATATCATAGGCATCAAATATATATGATGCCTATATACCTAATTTGTGTGTATCCATTAAGTTAAACATATATGAAGTGGGAGACAGCATCATCAATTACAAGTTAACTCTTTCAAAACGAAGTATTTTTATGTACTAGAAGAGCCCCTTGAATTCAATTAATATATGCGAGAAGGTCAGCAGGGTGGAGGAGGCAGTTACAAATTGCAATAAAATATGAAGGATGAGATTATCAGGCAATTTGAAGCAAGTCGTGTCAATCTCGTGTAAAATTGGCTGAGGTTGGCCAGTTGTTCAAAATCTTTACAACCCACCTAATCTATTCTTTATTTAATTATTTGAAGAACAAAACTTGCTGCAAGAAATAGTTTATGTCGTTTGATTTTTTTTTTCTGGGTCATATTATTTACTGTTTGGGAGTTAATAATTGTCACGTATTGACTTTTATGAATTAAATGCTGCTGGGCTGGTATACTTTGATCTTGCTACATTTTAAATTAATTAATTTTCCCTGCATTTACTTTTGCTGTCTTTTTTATTCATTGTCTCCAATTTCTTTTGCCACACGCACGATTGGTAGAGTTTAAAATATTAATAAATTAAACTAGAGGTTGATTAAGTTTAAAAATGTTTTTGCATATTGTCGAGATCAAATTTAAATTTTTAAAATTTTTTAGCTCAATCTCTTCAAAAGTGAACCAGTTTTGAAGCCATCCAATTGATACCGACTTCTTCGGTGTTATCAGACCTTACATGTGTGTGTGCACAACTTTATATTTTGATTTGGAATGGAATCCATCTACCAACAGTGAACCATGAATTTTCTAAGGGCACTCCTTAACACTACAATGAGTAGTCACCTTTATCCTTTTATTTTTGTCCTTTACTGTGGAAAACCCTCTAACTTATGTTTGGATTCAAGCTATACAAAATTGAGATTCAAATAGTTATCAATCGTCATTAATTTTTCCATTTTTGTCAATGTCGTCTGATGTTTGTTATTGCAGAGTAGAAGACGACTTTGATGGTCACTTATTAGACCAAATATCAGTTAAACTCAAGGTTATGTTTGTCTTTGAATTTAAGTGTAAGTTTTTAATTGTTTTTATTTTAAAAATTCTGTAAAAATTAAAAAGGAGATAAAATTTTAAAATATAATAATTGTTAGGGACCAAAATTGTAGCCGAGGTGCTTCCTGGGACATTTTCTTTTGGGTTGTTCTCATTTTGTCAGGATAATAATTAAATATTTAATTGCACGGTAGACATTATATACCGCAGTAAGCCACAAAATTAAGGTAAAAATCCGTATAGTCATTTATTTTCTTAGTTAATTGTTGTAATTCATATCATTAATGCTACTGAGTGGCGTTGATCATTTAATGACATAACATGGCCAATTTACCGAATAAAATAGAAAGTTTTAATTATTATTTGTGCAACTCAACGTTACCGAATGTGAAAATGAAGTTCTCGATTAAAAAATACGGTTGGCTGGACTTTCGTGCTGTATTAGAAATGTCAAAATCAATTCTCATATATCCATATCAATCAAGATCCTAACCTCGTTCGAAAACTTAGTCGCAGTGTTCAGAAATCCGTATATATACATATATATATGTATAAAAGAGAACGTCTTGAATGACTAAATAATCGTTAGTTTTCCCAGGCACACAAGGTTAGTAAGCGATACTCACGACGATGTAACGCAAACCGAACCAACTTACGTTCGTATTCAAAGAAATAAACACCAATTAAAAGAACCAAAATTGGTTTCTCCATAGTCAGAAAAACAAAACTGAGTTTTAACCAAGAGTCATAAATAAAGGGTTCACGCAAGTTTAACTTGAGAAAAATGCACAGCACGACATTAGAGAAAATGCTACATGGGAACCACTGATGTACATTTTAAGCATAAAATTTAGCTACTTTTCAAGACAGAAAAACTCCATTATTCCAGTTAACTCCTGCCCAGATGGTAAGAACACTTGTGGACCGCAGAAGCCAGACTTCTCATTTGCCACCTAAGGTGGGGAACTGTCCTGGATCCTCGATGGCAGGTGCTTTGTTCATATCACTGCCTCCACCGTAGCCTCCTCTCGAACCACGGCCACGGCCCCGGCCGCGACCACTGGGATAGTACCTCTCACCCTCAGCAGGCTTCAAGAATTCATTGATGCTGACAGACTAATCCAGCCAAAAAGTTGGATGTCACCCACACTTTCAAAGAGTAACATGAATTTATAATCTTCTACAATAAAGAGAGGTTGTGGCATGTCAAGTATGCAAGAATACCTTTTTGGCTCTCTCTTCTCTCTCAGCCAGCTCTTTCTTTTTGTCCTTCTCAGATCCCTGCAAGGAGAGCCACATATAAATGAAAAATAAAAATAAAAAGAATAAGTGACTCACCCCAGAAACTAATATCATCAAGCTAGAGCATAATAAAGGAGGGATGGGCACAAATCAATTCAGTAGGGCATGAAAATGGACTCACCAATTTGATGAATATATCAGAACTGGTTTTCTTGTTCGAAAGTTGTTGCATGGAGGCAAACTCTTTCACATCCACCTTCCTTTCCTTGGTTTTATAAGCCAACAAAGTTTTCCTTTTCTCCTCCTGAAGCTTCTCGTACTCTTCCAATGTCATCTCCTGCATTTGGAGAAAAAAAATTAAAAAAAACCATTTTATCTCACAATGTTGCCCAGGTCAAGATAATGTTAGTTTAAATTTATTGCCAGTGAAGTAGTTAGGGCAAATGTTACTGCTTGTGAGGTCATTATGAAAAAGCTTCAATTTCCACTAATCAGTCACTCCACAGGGCAGTCAGTCCAAGACAACTACTTTTGAAGACCAAATTCACTTGGCAACCCATATTTTTATACACCAAGACAGCTTAAACAACACTCAAATTTTCATCATACATCCAACGAAGGTGCAATATATAGTCCCGCCAACATGAAAGAAATCAGTTGAGATCCAACAATGATCAATTAGTGTAGTTTTGTTCAAACATCAATACAGCCCCATGACTATTAACAGAAGATTAAAAGAAATATTACCCTTCTCAAATGAAATGAGAAGAACCACAACTTTAAGGGATTTTTAGAGGAGGTTAGGAAATACTTCAATCAGTCTGCAACCATTATATATAATTATATATATTCCTTCACCTTATCCTCAGGTTCCTTCTCTTCAACCTCATTTGTGGCAGCTTCCTTGTCTCCATCAGCTGCAGCATCCTCCTCTCCTGAGGGCTTCTCCACATTCACAGTTTTCTCACCTTCATTAAGAACTTCCCGAGTCACTCTACCAAAAGAGGGGGAAAAGTCATTAAAAACATTAGGTGTCAGAAACCGATGGATGTAAAAAAAACATATCTTTGTAGATTGTCAGACGCAGATGGATACAATGGAAACAAATCTAAAACAGATCACCCATATGCCATCACATGTATGAAGCTTTATTTCCCAAGGGTGACAGGAAATACTCACTCAAGAAGTTCGTCAGTCTGAGTTCCCCAGTTTCCTCGACCAGCTCCTTCCCGTTTGAACTCATTTCTGTGTGTAAAATGAATTGTTAAAGGAAACATATTTCTAATTATAAACGGAAACAGCAGTAAAGATGCTAAACCAACTAAAAATGAATAATACATACCCACGTCCAGTTCCACTACGACGATCAAATATCCTCCGAGGTCGGTCCCGTTCCCGTTCCCGTTCCCCTTCCCCTTCACCTTCACCTTCGCCTTCGCCTTCATTGCCGAAACCACCACGGCGACCACCACGGAAAGAAGGACCACGAGGTCCACCATAGCCACCACGCCTTTCAAAAGGTTTTCTGCCTTCAGTTTCACCAGGTGCACCTTGAACAACAGATATTTCCCTGCTTCCATATAAATTTTCGTAGTTAGTTGAGTCTCTATAGGGCCCAGCCCCAGTACCACGACCACGCCCATATCCACATCCTCCACCGCGGCTGCCTCTCCCAGGTTCAGATTTAGCATCTCTAACTATTTTGATGAACAGAAAAACTTAAGTAAATAAGCAAGATATAATACGTAGAAGAAGCAAGACCATAAACACAAATAAATACAATAATTAGCATTTCAAAATAAATTCATAATTCCCATTTGGACCTAGTAAAAGCAAAGAGATCCTATGGCTTCAGACACAAGCTAGGCAAGTAAAGTTTGACAGTGTGCTTCCATTATGAACAAAGAAATATAAACAGGTAAATCGAATGCACGGACTCCAACATATTGGAGTGCAATAAAAGACGGATCTCACATGTAATAAAAACGATTCTAGCCACCTCCAAATGCCAGGCCAAAGGCATATGCCTTCATGTCATAATAACATACAATTCATCAGAAAAGGCAAATCTCAAGTTACCCAACAGCTACACAAAAATCAGGTAGTCAAATTGTCATTTGCTTCAAGAACACACCACGTTCAATGAAATTAAATAAATTTCCATCAATTTAATCGAGTACAAGTCACTTTATTTCTTACCACCAAATCTAAGTACTGAATGAAATTCGGACAATGATGTACTGAAGACCACAAGCACATATTAAAACACCATTTTATGTTCATTGTTGGAGTATTTATACAGCAACAAAAACTCAACCGAAAAAAAATTAGCATCCCAAAAAGCCTGTGCAACATTTTTACTAATTGGTTCGAGTCAGCAGTTACCAAAATTTTTAGGTTTTTCTAGGTTCAAAACCAATAAAGTAAAAGAGTATAAACTGACAACTAAAGTTAAATATAAATATATATATATATATATATTTTTTTAAAAAAGAGAGTACCTGAAATGAGGAATGGAGAAAACGTTGAAAATGGAAAGGGAAAAATTACAGCAATATATTTAAAATAAAGTAATAAAAAAGCGTAAAACAAATAGAAAATACAATAGGGTATTAATAAGTTTAATTGGCCGGAAAACTGAAACTGAACCCATGTTGAATTTTTGGAAATGTAAAAACCCGAATTTGACTACCATGCATCCTGCAGATGGCCTAAGCTAGCAAGTACAAAGAAAGAATGTTTACCAACTTAAAACAATACAACTTTAGGCTAAATTTATCATAATTCAGCCACAAGAGAACACATTTCTTAACATGCTGAAGTCAAAGTTCTTCGTTTCCCAATAAGAAAATGAGGAAATCTAATTCATGAGAACTTGGACAAATATGTCGTTCATTTGGTAGAGCATCGCTTCATCAGAGAAGCTAAAAAAGCGCCAACTTCTCTCCAGTACCGAGGCGGTGCTTCCTGCAGATTGCAGAACAGGGGTAATATTTAATTTTCATTCTATATTTTTAATTAATTTGTCCTATATTTCACCCACATAGTTTCGTGCTTCTACAAAGCATAGCCATAACATCGAACACGGTCAGATATGCACACAAAAGCAGTAGGGTAAATAACCAGGCGGTCCACTGGAGAAAAACACATCTTTCAATTCCTTAAGAGCTTAAGAGAGATGTCTATAAAAAACTTACCAGCCTGAGCTGGGGGGAGAGGCTTGGAAGGTAGCTTAGGCTGCGCAGCCCCCTTATTCTGTGGCGGCTGCTTAGCTGCCGCCCCCGGCTTAGCCGATGGAGCAAGGGATTTCTTGGGCTCACTTTTCTGCTGCTGTGCAGCAATCAGCAGCGACGGATCCTCCGTATCATCGTCCCCCAGCAAATCAAATGGGTTAAGTGTCGCCATTTCTCCCCCCGCAACACCAAAATCGAACGCCTGACTTTCAGATTACTCCCCAACAAACACTTATTCTAAATCCGGATTCATCTTAACTTCCACAAAAGTGACAGATCTGTAAAACGGTAAGGGGATGACGATAACGGTAGAGGAGGAAGGGAAAAAGAGAAAAGGACTTGAGCAAACCCTAGCCGCAATGCACAGCCGAGAGAGAATGTGAGTTTTATCTGAAGCTCGTGCGTGTACTGTCAGGTATTTTTTCCGAGATTATATCTATTTCTTTTTGTGTAAATCTACGTGAAATATCTTTGTAACCTTATACATAATGTGCCATTATGTCTACGCAGCATCACTTGGCGGGCTTCGCCCAGATGAATACTAAAATTGGGTTTCGTCGGCGTAGAGTGGTTTTGAACTTGGGCTTTGGTCCATTATATCCCCTTCATTTTATATTTGCTCTTTACTAATTAATGTTTACCAGTAAAATGAGGCGCGTGCGTAACTATTCATAAGGGACACAATTTTATAGTTTAAAATGTAATTGGCTGTGTTTGGAAGAAGGGTTTTGGTTGGATGTATTAATTGGTGGGAGTTTTGTTGAAATGGGTAATTTGAATAAAAATTTTGATAGAATGAATAGTATGGCTTATTTGAATATATGTATAGAATATATAATAATAATTGAATGATTTGATAATATATAACGATAATAATTATATTTTATGGTTCAAATAAAAATAAATGTAAATATATGTGTGACGTGATCAACGATCGCGTCGGATAGGATGGTGTAATCGGACCCGAATCCGATAACCCCAGGGACGCGAATTGGGCGAAGAACGCCGACCCAACGTGGTAGGATTGGATTGAACCCGATAAGAAACAGTCATAATCAGCACACCGATTGCTGATTGATACGTTACGAATCGCTTGAACCAATTTGGAATGACTCGATTTGGGATAGAAAACTCACGAGAAATTGAAAGATTCAATTTCAGGAAATTGAGAAGAAACCTGAATTTAATTGAAAACACACTCTCTCTATCCGAAATCTGATAGTACATAATGAATTTATAGGGTCAAAACCCTAGCCTAGTTGGGCTGAGGGCTCCTATTGGGCTTATTTTGACTAGGCCCAAAATTAAATTAAAGAAGAAATAATTAAAATAAATTGAAGGAAAAATAATTAACTAAATTAATCATCCCTCTTTATTCCTTCGCCCCCAAGTCTTCCATCCATCTCAGGATGTTTATTCTGCGCTCTTCCACGGGCTCCTCAAATTTGCATCCACGCGTGACATCTTCTCGAATTTCGCGTACCAAGAGGTTAATGGCTTCTTTAAGTCTTTTTGCCCGTGCCCTGGTTATTGGTCCAACTGGAATTGCCAACGACTCCTCTTTATCATGTTGGACATCCACGTCATTCCCCTCCTATTGAGAAGGAATTGCCCTCAATTCAGAATCCAGTTCATCACCTACATCAAATAAACTCAGGTCAGAAATATTAAAAGTTGCACTGACTCCAAACTCACCTGGTAACTACAGCCTGTAGACGTTGTCGTTGAGTCTCTCCAAGACTCGGAATGGCCCATCTCCTCGATGCATCAATTTAGACTTCCGTTGCTTGGGAAACCTCTCCTTGCGCATGTGAACCCACACCCAATCTCCGGGTTCAAACACTACCCGCTTCCTACCTTTGTTTGCCTGCTGGGCGTATTGCTCGTTCCTTTTCTCGATGTTTTGCTTGACCTGTCCATGTAGTCGCTTGACATACTCGGCTCGCTTTTTGCCTTCTAAACTCAAATGTTCATTGCTAGGCAATGGCAACAAATCTAAAGGTGTTAGAGGATTAAAGCCATATACAATTTCAAATGGAGACATATTAGTAGCAGAATGACCAGCTCTATTATAAGCAAATTCAACATGCAGCAAACTCTCTTCCCAACTCTTAATATTTTTCCTAATAAAAGCACTCAATAATGTAATGAGTGTTCGATTAACAGCTTCAGTTTGTCCATCGGTATGAGGGTGACAGGTTGTAAAAAATAGTAGTTTAGTCCCTAACTTAGCCCACAGTGTTTTCCAAAAATAACTAAAAAATTTAACGTCACGATCGAACAATATAGTTTTGGGTACACCATGTAGACGGACTACTTCTTTAAAAACAAGTCAGCTACGTGCGATGCGTCATTGGTTTTATGGCATGCAATAAAGTGAGTCATCTTAGAAAATCTATCGACAACCACAAAGACGGCATCTCTACCATTTTTAGACCTAGATAACCCCAAAACAAAATCCATTGATATGTCAGTCCAAGGGGTACTCGGGACAGGTAAAGGGTGATACATACCGTGGGATTGGTTGCAGGACTTCGCTTCCTTACACCGTATGCATCTCTCTACAACTCGCTCCATGTCCCCTTTTAGTCCTAGCCAGTAGAAGTGTTCCTGCAAAATTAGCACAGTCTTGGTGACACCGAAGTGTCCCATCAGTCCTCCACAGTGAGCTTCTCGGATAAGCAATTCTCGTAGATAACACTGTGGAATACACAATCTATTAATATAGAATAAGTAACCCTCATGTCTAAAATACTTGTCATAAGCACACTTTTCAGTGAACGCAAAGGCTTGACCGAAGTCAGGATCATTTTGGTAAAGTTCCTTAACGTGCTCAAATCCTAGTAATCTTGTGCCTAGCGTGTTCAGTAAATTATACCTACGGGAAAATGTATCAACAACTATGTTTTCCATATCTTTTTTGTACTTGATGACGTAAGGGAATGTGTCAATGAACGACAGCCACTTGGCATGCCGTTTGCTGAGCTTACTCTAACCCTTCAGATGCTTTAGGAATTCGTGGTCAGTGTGGATCACAAACTCCTTTGGCCTCAAGTAATGTTGCCATGTTTCCAGGGCCCGCACCAAGGAGTATAACTCCTTGTCGTATGTGGGATAATTCAACGCGGCTCCATTAAGTTTCTCACTGAAGTATGCAATGGGTTCTTGTCTTCCATTAAGACTGCTCCAATACCTACACCAGAAGCATCATACTCAATTTCAAAAGCCTTATTAAAATCTAGTAAGGAAAGTATAGGAATATGTGTAAGCCTATTCTTTAAGGTGTCAAACGCTCGTTGTTGGGCTTCTCCCCACTTGAACTTCTCATTCTTCTTAATTATGGCAGTGAGTGGAGCAGCAATGGTGCTGAAATCCTGCACAGATCTCCTGTAGAAACCAGCCAACCCATAGAAACTTCTCACTTCGGATATTGTCGTCGGAGTTGGCCATTCTTGTATGGCATTTACTTTGTTTTCATCCACCTGTATTCCCTGTACACTAACAACAAATCCTAGAAAGACACAGTGGTTAGTGCAAAAGGTACATTTCTTGATATTGGCATATAGCTTTTCTCGTCGTAGAACATCAAGTACGCTACGTATGTGCTCAACATGCTCGGCCATTGTTCGGCTGTAGACCAGTATGTCATCAAAATACACTACAACAAACTTGCCAATGAATGCACGCACAACATGTTTCATTAAGCACATAAATGTGCTAGGAGCATTAGTAAGTCCAAATGGCATTACAAGCCATTCATATAAGCCAAACTTGGTTTTAAAGGCTGTTTTCCATTCATCCCTCTCACGCATTCTAATTTGATGGTACCCACTTTTAAGATATATTTTAGAGAATATAGTAGCACCATGCAACTCATCAAGCAAATCATCTAATCGAGGTATGAGGTGACGATACTTTACCGTAATAGCATTAACAGCTCTACAATCTACGCACATGCGCCATTGTCCGTCTTTCTTCGGCACGAGCAGTACGGGGACGGCACACGGACTCATACTTTCTCGAACCCAGCCTTTACCCATCAGTTCCTCCACTTGTCTCTAGATCTCTCGAGTTTCTTCAGGGTTGGTTCGGTATGCTGGCTTGTTGGTTATGGATGCCCCCGGGATAAAGTCTATGTGATGTTCTATCCCTCGAACCGGCGGCAACCCTTTGGGGACCTTCTCTGGGAACACGTCAGTGTATTCCTGCAAAACAGATACTATAACAGAGGGGAAGGAGAATGTGACATCATCAGATATATAACATGTTTCCTTATACATCAACATTACAAGGGACTTCTCAGCACTCAATCCAACCTTACATCCCTCATAGTCGCCATCATGCACTCCTTTTTTTCCTATCCTCTCTCATCTTTCCTTTGCTCTTTCTCTCTTAACCCCTCATTTCTTTTCTTCCTCATCTCGACTTCCATCTCAAACTGCCTCTGCATGTACGACTGGTCTTCGTATACTTGCTTTAGAGTTAAGGGAACCAATGTGACCTTCTTTCCATGGAATAAGAACGAATACCGATTAGTCAATCCGTTGTATATCACCTGTCGATCAAATTGCCACGGTCTGCCGAGCAGGACGTGACAAGCCTGCATAGGCACTACGTCACATGTCACTTGATTTTCATACAATCCTATTTTGAAGCTCACCATCACCTACTTCGTCACTTTAACCTTACCACTGCTATTAAGCCACTGTAACTTATATGGCATAGGGTGATCCTTCATTGGCAAGGCCAATCTCTCAACCAGCATCGTACTCGCCACATTTGTACAGCTTCCTCCGTCTACTATCAAACTGCAAGTCTTACCATTAATCAGGCAGTACGTATGGAATATATTCTCTCTTTGAGCCTCATCAATCTTCTCCTTTACTTGGGTGCTCAACGCTCTCATTACCACTAAATTAATTCCCCCTTCTTCACACAACCTTTCCTATTCGGACGGCACTTCCTCTAATGGTGGCATTTCTTCACTGCTATCACACTCCTCATCAGTCACAATGTCCCCATTTTCTGACAGCAGTATAGCTCTTTTATTGGGACACTGCGAAGCAATATGCCCCCTGTCCTGACACTTAAAACACAAAATATCCCGATTTCGTGTGTTAGATGAGCCAGAAGGAGTAGGAGTTGTTACCTTAGGTGCCTCTAATTTAGGTGCAGTTTTGGCCCGAGTGGTACTCGTCATTGGTGCCTTATCTTCTCTTTTGCCGTCGATTCGCGCCTCTTCCGGCTGCGATTCGGCGCGGAGGACGGTGGGCTTGCGGCGACGGTGATGCTAAGATCGATTGCAGCCAAGAATCGGTTGAAACGGCGGCGGATTCGGCCGCAATTTCCCTCGGTGCTGCCCGGCGGTGGCAGCTCGGGTGTTGCTGTTTTTTTTTTTTTTTTGAGGCGGCAGCGACTGCTGGGTCGGTTGTTGCCGTGAATCGGTTGAACGGGGGTAGATTTGCAGTGGCGGCGGCAGCGGCGATTTTCTCCTTTTTTTTTTGAATTTTTTTTGATACTCCGGATCGTGTATTGAATTAGAATTCGACACAAGATGGCTCTGATACCAAATTGACGTAATGAACGATCGCGTCGGATAGGACGGTGTAATCAGACCTGAATCTGATAACCCCAGGGACGCGAACCGGGCGAAGAATGCAGACCCAACGTGGTAGGATTGGATTGAACCTGATAAGAAACGACCACAATCAGCACACTGATTGCTGATTGATACGTTACGAATCGCTCGAACCAATTCGGAATGACTCGATTTGGGATAGAAAACTCACGAGAAATTAAAAGACTCAATTTTAGGGAATTGAGAAGAAACTTGAATTTAATTGATAACACTCTCTCTCTGTCCGAAATCTGATGGTACATAATGAATTTATAGGGTCAAAACCCTAACCTAGTTGGGTTGCGGGCTCCTACTGAGCTTATTTTGACTGAGCCCAAAATTAAATTAAAGGAGAAATAATTAAAATAAATTGAAGGAAAAATAATTAACTAAATTAATCATCCCTCTTTATTCCTTCGCCCCCAAGTCTTCCATCCATCTCAGGATGTTTATTCTGTGCTCTTCCACGGGCTCCTCAAATTTGCATCCACGCGTGACATCTTCTCGAATTTCGCGCACCAAGAGGTTAATGGCTTCTTTAAGTCTTTTTACCCGTGCCCTGGTTATTGGTCTAGCTGGATTGCCAGCGACTCCTCTTTATCACGTTGAACGTCTGTGTCAGTGTGTGATATATATAGATATTAATTTGATTATAAATAGGTGTCATTGTTAAAAAATAATTTGTTATTTATATATAAGATAAATATAATTTTTATACTAGTCGGGCAGGAAAGGAAATACTTGCACAAATCAAGGTGTGGTCTTGGTTTCTGCAAGTTATACCGGTTCATTAGTTTGATTGGTTCGTCTATATTTAAAAATTAATTAATTAATATTATTTATTATATATATATATATTGTTTTAATACAAAAAAATTAAAAATATGTTAATAATATTTTAAAATTATACAATTAATTTGTATACTAATCAATTTATAATTATTATTTGAGTAAAAAGTATATAATTAATTAATTATTTTCAAAAGTCAAACAAATTAAATATATAGTAATTGTTTTATTAGTTCTTAATTAAAAACTTATTTATTGTGTATAAATTAAGTATATAATCATATACAAAGACAAAAACCTAATAAATACTTATTTAAACAATTGTTATGATATAATATTTTTTCCTTTTATACATTTAATTTTTATATTTATTTATTTCTTTTTTATTATATTTCAATTTAATTATTTATTTCCATTTTTTTTCTCTTTTCTTTTTTTTTTCTTTCTCTTCTTCTTCTTCTTCCTCTACCGTCATACTTTTTCTTCTTCTTCTCCAAAAGAGAAAAAAACAAAAAACGAAAAAATCAAACTCATCAGCCACCCGAACCAATTTGGTAGCCATTCGGTTCCTGGTTAATCCAATCAGACCGATCGGGTTTAACAACATTGAATATAACAACGTTATTGATTGAATAACATTTTTACTTACTGTTATGGTAATTTTCCATAAATTGACGAGTGAGAGGTTTGTCTAAAAAAGAATTAATGACATCCATCAGCGCTGACTAGATTGTTGGAGAGGCCACAGAATTGGGCTATGTTTGGAAGTAATATATTTGATTGTGTAATTTTAGTGTTTTAAAATTTTTTATTATTTAAATATTTATATAAAATATATAATAATAATAATTAGATAATGTGATAGTATATATAAATAATAATTAGTTTGTGGGTATAAGTATACAAAAATGTGAGTATATGTGTATATGTATGGATATTAATTTGATTAGAAATAAGAGTAATAATGACATAATAATTTGTTAATTATAAAGGGAAAATTAGAATAAAAATTTTGTTTAATGATATATTTAGTAGTATATGTTTAATTATTGAATGTTGAAAATAGGTTATTGAATGTTGAAAATAGGTTCCAAACACAGCCTTAGTATTGTTGGTTTAACTGTAAAATTCATGAATTTATCCGTTTAATGAAAAATATAGATTTAAACAAGTTGCAATTTCCATCAAATAAAATACTTTCAACTAAAAAAATAAAAGAAATGAACAAGATTAAAATGAGAGTTATGAAAAGATGAAGAATTAATAAATAAACAATTAAAAACAAAAAAAAAAAAAACAAAAAAGGCTTTGAAAACAAAAGAGTAATCCACCGTACAACACTTTTTTCTATGAATAATCTCTTTCTCGCGACGGTCCATTAAAAAATGCACCCGCATTTGTACTTAATACTTAAAATTTTAATAAAAATATTTAAAAAGTATAAAATTTAATTAAATATTAAAATTGTAATACTTATCACAGTTTTATTATTTGATACATTTACATCAAGTGCAACATCTTTTGAGTCCACACCTGCTCGTGCATATTTTGTGCAAGAATGTTACTATAAGCAGCATTAATTTTTTCTTTTTTTATTCCCTTCGTTTGATTATTTCATACATCTTAATGGCAATTTTTATGATTAGCTTTCATTCCTTCACCAGCAATACACGTGATTATCTTCATTTTAAGGCTGTTTTACTACTTAATCCTCATATTTTCTCACTATAGTTATATGAATAAATACAAGGACTACGCAAATCGGGAATTAAATTTGATGACTAAAACATTTTTTCTAAATTATTCATGCATTCTATATAGCAATAGAGGCAAAAAGAAAAAAAAAGTTAGGTATGTGATTAGAAAGGAAAAAAAAATAAAAAATTAAAGAGAACAAAACATATTTGAAGAAAAATAAAAATAATAAAGAGCATTCCTGCAATTTAACTCTGTGCTATCATAGCAATTATTTGGTGGACAGAAATTTAATATATTGTATATATTATATTTTAAACTGTGAACATCGATTAAGTTGCATACAAAAATAGAAAATAGCCTATTACATGCATTGTATTTTCATGTAAAATTGTAGATATTGAATGCATAAAATTATTAAACCATGTCTATATACAACCATTGTTTATTTTATTAAATGAACGCACATTGCTTTTTTTTTTTTTTTTCACGTATACAATTAAATCTTAATAAAGTCGCATTTCTTGACTCGTTGAATTAATGTTGAATTGATGTTATGATCTTACTAAATGTTTTATGAAACTTCACTTTTATTGTCAATCTATCTATATACTTTAGGTGAAATACTGCAAGGTTTTGTCTTTACAACTATTACCACATTAATTAATTTACTAACAATCAAATTGAATAATTGTCTACTAAAATAAGGTTTAAAGAATACAACTTAATCAATCTTCAAAACCCATTGATATATTAAAGTGACGTTGTGACTTTATTCGTGATTTATTAGAATAATTGATATTTCATGCTCTCTTAAAAAATCAAAACCAGCGCTTAGCAAACCATTTAAACCTTCTTTACCTTTATTTACTTCTTTCTTTTTTCTTCTTCTTCTTTTTTT
The DNA here is from genome assembly GCA_019155195.1 of Avicennia marina. Lineage (NCBI taxonomy): Eukaryota > Viridiplantae > Streptophyta > Magnoliopsida > Lamiales > Acanthaceae > Avicennia > Avicennia marina. Next base: position 13,128,306 of record CM032760.1, read on the forward strand.
CATACTATATATATATATATATGATCTAAAACAACATCAATTTACTGATATATCATTGCATTTAATGTCAAAATCTACATACATTTTCACGCATGGTCTAGAAAAAGACTTTGACTATTGATACACTCTTTTATTGATACATGTTTTACATGTGCTGTGTGGACTAAAGAATGCAGCAAAGTATGTTAAAAATATTGAAATGGGACATTTGCCCTCAACTCCCCCTCAAGCGTTAAATGTACAAAATGGTGTATTTGTTTTATTGATTTACACCAAAAAAAAAAAAAAAAGGGAAATTTTTAGGTAAGTCCTTTTTAGTAAGTAAAGCTAGTAATGTAATAGATTGAAATTTAAGTTGTGTTAGGCACATAAAGGTGAGTATTTTGATACTAAATGTGATATATCAATATGTTTTATGTGATATTATATATCATATACTGCAAAATAAAAAGAGAGAATATCATATAACTTGGGAAGGGTCAAAATTAGCTTTGCTTGGAGTTGATTTGGAAATTTAATGGGTGGGAAGATGGTATTAAATTATCATCCAATCAAAAAAGTAAATCAAAATATAATGAAAAATTCTCAAGTCATTGAATTTTGAAGATCCATCAGATCATATATCCATACTATACATTAAGATTACGGGCCATTTGTCATATTTTAATTTTCGCATCATTGTATCTAAAATTTAAAATATTCTCATTTCTTTTTGTATACCTATATTTTAAATTTTCATCCCCAAATTTCTACTAAATTTATTTTTCTTCATTTGAGTTTACTTTATTATGTATTCTCTTATTCTCAAGTTTTATTTTTATTGTTCTATTTTGTAAATGATATACTAATAATTTTTTCAAACATATTATTAATTCACTCATATGGTTACACATGTCAAGTGTTTTTTTTTTAAATTACGTGTCACTTGCTTTTGTATAATACGTTAAAGTATAGACTATTCCAATAGAAATCAGTCATTATAGATGTAATGGATTAAAATTAAAAAATAGTACTTTTTCAAGCATATATCTTTTTTTAATCCCGGGTAATAAATATAACACACGTGCCATCATTGTAAAGAGTCACCAAAATTAATTTGTAAAGAGTTACCGAAAACAATTTTACAACGGCTAAAAAAAAACGATTCATTAGTTGTGAACTTTGTACGATTTTCAAGGGCTCAAAAACGCGTTTCATATAGTCCGATTAATGAAGTCGTTGAAGGTAATTGCAGCGGCTAAAAACGTTCTTAGCGAGTCGGGATAAAACCCTCATCCTGAAGTCCCCATTCAAAGCAGAGTCTTCAAACCCCGCCACACTCCCCTCCCTGCGATTCCCGCTCCTTCACCTCCACCTAATTCTAACCCCTCCGCTCAAACTCATCCCAATGGCGATACTGTCGCTGCCACTGGTGACCTCCATTCTCAAGAAACCGCTCAAGAACTACAAACCCGGGTTCGCTTTCATCTTGGCCGCTGGTCGGAGACTTAATCCTGGTGGACCTTTATTTTTCCGGCGGAAGTACTTTTCCTCCATCAAAGCGCACTCCCCTTCTTCTTCTGTCTCGACGCACACGGAGCAAGAAAGCCAGAAACCTGCGTCATCGTTGTCATCTTCTGCTCTCACTTTTCAACAAGCCATTCAGCGCCTCCAGGTTTCTTTTCGTTATTGCATTGGCTGCGTCTGGTATGGTTTTTTTTTGTTTTTTTTGTCGCCATTTGGGTAGCGTTATGATCGTTGGAAGATAAGGACATGCCGAAATAATTTTTGTTTTGTGGTCTTTCTTGGTTATGGATTAACGGCAGTACGTGATCAAGAGCCAGCGTTTAGTAATTCGTGGTAATTTGGTACCCAGCAATCAATGAAATTGGGTTTTTAGAAATAGAGGAGCGACAAGAAGTTGATATTGGACTATGGTGGAACACAGTAGAAACTTATTGCTGACTTTGGTGCGAATGCAACTCCGGAACTAGACTGGAAATTATTGAAAATTTAGCGGCTTTAGATGCATCTTTTTTTTGTTTCCTTTCCTTTGAGAATATGAAGTAGAACAACTGTAAATGATGTATAAGTACTCTCTTTCTTCCTTTTATTTTTCATTTTTTCCGACAAGGGGCCGTCTTTGTGGGTGGTATCATAAATAACATGTTTTTTAAATTTGTGCAAAGAAAATAGAAAACTAGAAAAGTTCTATTTTTGACGCCAGCCTTTTTTGTTAAAATGTAAAATTGAATGTAAATGGCCATGATGCTATTTTCAGACCGTTCTAGGACTTCATATTTTCTGCAGGAATATTGGGGCGTCTTTGTGGGTGTTATCATAAATACAATGTTTTTTAATTTGTGCAAAGAAAAATAGAAAACTAGTAAATTTCTATTTTTGACACCAGGGTTTTTTTTTTTTAATGTAAAATTGAATGTAAATGGCCATGATGCTATTTTCAGATCGTTCTTGGGCTTCATATTTTCTGCAGGAATATTGGGCTTCTGTTGGATGTGCAGTGATGCAATGCAGCAATACTGAGGTGATTGGGATTCAGTTTTCCCTCTCCGACTAGACTGAAATATAGAACAGTCAATCCAATTTGTTTTATATCTTTTTGTTTCCAATAAAGTGGTTTCATTTCTTAATCAAAAGACAAACCATGACCACATTCTTTTTGTAACTTCTATGGGAACTGTTTAACATTTAATGAGGCACACTTGAAAATTTGAAATGTTTTGTTTGGAATCTTCGGATAACATCTTTTGCCCTGGCATGGCTGAGGATGAAATTTCTTATGGTGCAAAATGCAAATCACATGTCTCTAGTGTATTTAAAGGATGTCATATACACCCCCTCTGACGCTGGTTGTGAATTTAATATAAGACTGAATTCTGGCTAGTTCTTTTAATTTTTTTATTTTTTACATAATTTCGCTTTCTCTATAATTTTCGATTATGTACATATTTGAGGTGGGTTCCTCTGTACAGCTTTCTTAGTTTCTTGATGCTTGGCGATTGTGAACAGGTTGGAGCTGGGACTATGAATCCACTTACATATTTAAGGGTTCTTGGTCCGGAACCATGGAATGTTGCGTAAGAATGCTTTTGACTCTTCATGAAATAATCCAAGTAGTGAAGCAAACTCAACTAAGGACTATTTTGAGCCATAAATTATTCTAAAAAATGCTTTCTATAAAAAGTAAAATCCTCCTGAACTTCCTCGTTCACCCTTAAACTTACTTTTCCTCCAAATTTTTTTTTTCCTTTACCATAAAACTGCAAGCATGACAATGTTATATCACTAGCTTAATTAAAAGTTCCTCAACTTCAGCATCCAAATGACTGATCTTTAAACTAAGTCCAAGCAAGAGAAATATGCTAATTTTGTTCCTTTCCATGTTAGAATCCTTGAGAAAGGGACACTCTAAAGAATTCCTGGACAAACTGAAGAGAAAGCATTCGAACGTTCCTTACTCTTCAAACTAATGATTTGAAAAAATATCATATCACAAACTTTTTTTCAATTTTTAGGTCCTGTCTTTCCTTAATTTGGTTGTTTCTGATGGAAGGTATGTAGAACCTAGTATCCGGCCTGATGATAGTCGCTATGGTGAAAACCCAAACAGACTTCAAAGACACACCCAATTCCAGGTGAATTTTGAGATTCTGTTATTGGAAGTCTAGATCTATGATTCATTTATGAAATTCTTTGAAGCTTGTCAATTTTTGTGTTATCTTTTAACCTCCTGTTGTTTACTTTGCAATGCTTACTTCAAATTTTGTTAGGTGATATTGAAGCCTGATCCTGGGAATTCACAAGACTTGTTCATTCGGAGCTTATCTGCTCTAGGTCCTATATTGCGATGAGTCATTTTTCTTGTTATTATTCTTAGCATGTGAAGATAATGGCTTAGATATGCTGAAGCTTTTCATCTTGTAGTTTTTCAATTTGTGATCCATTTTGTGTTTATCTGTTCATATTACACCAAGTTGTGCATCAAATTGCAATTGCTTGAATTTCTTCTTAGAACTCTCTGATGAATTACAATACATGTAAGGTATGGATCCAACATACAGACTGCTGTAGTTTACCGGACCATGTTGTCTTTTTGACTCATTTCTTGTCTTCATGATCCTTTTAGGAGTAGAATTACAAATGTGTGGTTGAGGGGGGCAGTGGGTTGTGGAAATTGGGGAATGTCTAGCTTGGTATAACAGAAAAGGCCGAAATATATGGATATTTTGTTTTACGTTGGCTTCTTTCAACTGTGACAGTTGGAATCTAAAGTTCTTCAGATGGGACTTCTTTTTTCTCACTTCAAAGCCAGCGCACCATAGTGCAAGGTGCTAAAGTTGCCAGTGTGGCGCTATTTACAAAGAAAGGCACATGGCATGCACCTGGGCCCTTCTTCCCATCACCCTTGAGAAGGTGTCCTTTGTGTTCCATTTGTTTGTTTGTTTCTTTTTTCGTTTTCGTGAAAACCGTATGTTTAAAAAAAATAAAAAAAGGAACAAAAGGAAGAGGCCAGTCCAGAGAGCCAGAGCATTCATGTTCACACTCTCTCCTTTGCTAGTTTCTCTGAACTCTAAATCTTTAGGTAATCTTTCTTTTTATCCGAAATCTTTACTTTTTTTATTTTGTTTACTTTCTCTTTGAATTGGCCTGGCATGCTAAAATTTTTATTAATTTTTCCTTCTCTCTTCTTTCTTTTTGGGCATGCTAGATTTTTTTTATCAATTCTTCCTTCTTACTCTTCTTTCTATCTGAATAAGACTTGGGCATACTGAAATGCGTCTGGGCTTGCTGAAATTTCATTGATTTTTCTCTTTTTTCCTTTTAAATCAGTCTACTCATGCTGACATTTTTGTTGATTGCTCCTACTTTTCTCTTCTTTCCATCTGGACATGCTGGAGTTAGTTGAATTTTCTTTTAATGCTGCATTCTTTATCTGTTTTCCTTCTGTCTTTCTCATGGGCATGCTGAAATTTTTGTTAATTGAGTATTTGAGGGGCTGTTTAGCTTTGAATTCTGCTGAAATTTTTACTGGAGGACTTGTATAGTTTGACAACATATGAATACATGGATAATTGATTTTGGATATAAGCAAACATAATTTGATTTTAAAAAAACAAAAATATTTTTGACATAATTGTGTATATGCTCTTTATGTCTAAATTTGAAAGGTATACAACAGACATACACATGTCAAAACAATTTTCTTTGTTTTCTAGGCATACTAATTCTCAATAACAGATTGTATACAAATGCACTTTTTAGTTGTTTGAATTTTAAACACAAGTTGCTGTTAATTGAGAATTTATGTATATCTTATGTGTGTGAAATCAGTGGCAATGCAGGTATATTTTATTCATTAAGCTATTATGGGTAGTGCTTTGATAAGGTGCATGTCATGCCATGATTTGAGCATTTTGGCTCCAGAAAACTTTTGGTCTGCTGTACCCTGTTAACAACTATGGTACAAAGAGCTCCTCTGAGCTCAGAAGTTTTGTGATATTCATTTCCTGAATTGAATATATTTTGCATTTTTCACATGTTGATGAAAGGTTGATTGGATTTTGAGAGTTAGTTTAGTTCTGTTGCTGTACTGGTCTTATATTTTTTGTTTCTTTTATCTTATCTCTCTCTCAACTAATTTTCTGAACTGTGCATGCTACCGGTTTTATTCTAAAAAGGTTTTCTCCATCATATGAAACGTATTCACTTAATGTTGTGGTCGTATCACATCAAGTTGGCTCATCTAAAATGCATTGGTAACCTCCATATAGAGATCAACTTCTCTGAAACATATATCATAAGTCAGATGCATTTCCATGTACTGGTTATTCTTATGTCCTGCATTTATAATTTCCTTTACAGAGCCTTGTATTAGGAGTTGGAATTAATCAATCAACTTCTTCTTTCTATTTAACTAACTCATGCAGTATTTTTCCATGGATCCATGTATTTAGGATTTTCTGGATTTATTCTTAAAAATTTCTCCTGACTTAAATTTTTTTCAATGGCTGATAGGTATTAATGTTAACGAACACGACATTCGTTTTGTTGAGGACAACTGGGAGAGCCCGGTAAGTGTAACATCATATAGAGAGGACACATCCCTTACCCAAAATATTACCTATGGTTTTTATCTGTTTGATTAGCTTGCAAATTAACTACCTTGCTTGGTTTCACCATTTCACTTCTTCCTGAGTGTAATGCTTATATTGTTTAACAAATATTTCTTGTTGGTAGGTGTTAGGTGCCTGGGGATTGGGCTGGGAAATTTGGATGGATGGAATGGAGATTACTCAATTCACCTACTTCCAACAGGTTTCTCTTACTTTGCTGATAATAATATACAAGTACTCCTAAAATTGAGTGATTATGGATTGTTATTAACAAGATTATACATGTTGTTTCCCTTTGCAAATCTTTTAATGTCTATGATCAGGAGCTTTAACCATCATATTGCGACTTTATCGTGACTTTCACATTTCCTAATTCATAATTTTTTTCCCAATTCCAGGCTGGAAGTGTTCAATTGATGCCTGTTTCAGTTGAGATTACTTATGGCCTAGAAAGAATTCTTATGTCACTTCAGGTCTCATTTGTCATCAGTTATTCTATCTTCTGTTCTTTGACATGATTGCCTGAAATTTGTATGAATTTTTTCACAGGGAGTGGACCATTTCAAGAAAATTCAATATGCTGATGGGATAACATATGGGGAGCTTTTTCTGGAGAATGAGTTAATAAGCTAATTCAAATTTTCCTTATTTTTTGATACTTGCTGATCATTTTATTTATTTAAAAATTTAGTCCACTGGGCAGGCATCAATTTTATATTTCTTGACATTATATGTGTTTTTGGCATATAAAGGAGAGTGCTTACATGTTTCTGTGACAGCATCTCTGATGATTAGAATTTTTTTGTCATATATATATATATTTATATATATGTATTATTTTCTGGAGGCTAGTGCTATCATTACACATGGATTATCTCAGTTTACAAGGTCCCAGCAAATGGCCAATGAGGATGTTGAGATGATGCATGTGATGTTGCTACTTTACTCAAAGGAATCTTATTATTCTAGCAATTGCATTTTAGCTTTCCATGAAGTCTGATTGCAAATTAATCTGATTTTAAACATGATGTTGCCATGTACTGGGCGCTTAGCTTGTTTCAGATTACTTTTGCGAGATGAGGCGGACAAGTGAAGCATGTGTTTAGAATTTGGGGGGAACTTCTTTCTCTTAGAACCCATGAAATATCTTCTTCTGAGCATGAGTTATTTGTTCATTAGTTTCTAAAAGAATGGAAAAAATCACAAATATTTGAGTCACATATGGAAAGGAAAAAGTTATGGTATGATTTACTGATTTGGAGTTGGATGTTTTCCATTTTGCTATTTGTAGCATGCTGGATTTTGTTGCAATAAAAATCTGTAAAGAATGTTTATTCAATGTGGGCTGCTGGAAAGTATGCTGATTGGTTTTAAGTGTTTGTAATACTAGTTGCAGCACTAAGCTAAGTTGATCTCCTTGCTTTGCTTCATCATCCATCATCTCTTTGCTGAATTTATCCGATGGAACTAATTTTTAAATGCATTGTAACTAAATTGATCTATCTTCCATGCATATTAACATTTTTATTACTCTTTTGCTTCTTTCTTTTTTTCTTTCTTTTTGGAGTGTGTGTGTGTGCTATTCTTTAACACAATCGTTGCTGTTATAATATGTTTTTCGTGATACGATTGAAACATTTTCTGCTTGCTTATGTATCACATGTTTTAAATTGTCCTGTTTTCTTTGGAAAGGAAGAGTGATAGCTTTCATTATCTGTTTCAGGAAGGAGATGAGTGCATATTATTTGAAGCATGCAAGCGTGGATTACATTCACAATCATTTTGATCTATTTGAGGCAGAAGCTTGTTGTTTGCTGGACTTAGGCCTTGCAATTCCTGCGTAATTTTTTTCAAATTCATCCCATCTTCATAACATGTAATAGACTCTGGAATCTTCCTGTCTGTAGTTCTTATACTTTTCTGTATTTTGTCATGTTAGGTATGATCGGCTTTTGAAGACATCTCATGCCTTCAATGTATTGGATTCTAGAGGATTTGTGGGGGTAACGGAACGTGCTCGTTATTTTGGTCGTATGCGGAGGTTGGTGATCCTTACTGCTGTTGTATGATGTAGATACTAGTGCTTATCTCTAGCAGTCTTAGCATCCCTTGTTTTTTGCCAACTGCGAGTGAGAGAAATCAGGTCTTCTCTTAAATATGTGCGACTTGCAAGCATGATTTTTCAGGATACTCTTTATTATGCCTATTGATTTATAGTTAGTGCCACTAAATCAATTATCATTGATGATCAATCTATCTTTTCTATCAAATCTTTTCTTGGCCATCTATAATTGGATATGTTCTGTGTCTTATGTGATATATTCAAATTCATGCATAAAATCTTTGCCTTCCTACCCTTCAGTTTAGCCCGTCAATGTGCACAGCTATGGTTAAAGACAAGGGAATCTCTTGGGCACCCCTTGGGCATTGCTTCTCATCCTGATCAGCCTGGCTTTCGGAAAGAAGACATAGAGGAATTGAAGAAAAAGGTTTATTTCAAAAACTTTTGTCTATATCACTTCTATATTTATACCATATCAGTTGTCTTGGGCAGGTTTGAGCTTCATTTGCTTGACATAGCTTTGTAATTCAATTATTTAGAATGCAAAAATGGAGTAACATAAAGGGTTGTAGTTGAGAATAGATGTTAAAATTCCAGATACCTGCCATTCAAGCTACTGTTATAACATTCAAAAGGATGCCCTAGCACCGGAAATAACTGCTTTACCTGAAAAAGAAACACTGGGAAGCCTGTAAACACTAGACAGTTTTTAGATATAAAAACTCTACCATTAGCTGCTCTGATATTGATTAATGTTGTTACAGTTTTTTTTACTTCTTTTGTCTGTCTTTTGATTTTAAGAACTTGCACAATACTTGCTGCAGTTATTTGGTGGGAAGAAACAGTTGGAAGCCTGTAAACACTAAACAGTCTTTTGCCTTTAGATATAAAAACTCCAACATTAGCTGCTCTGATATTGATTAATGTTGTTACAGTTTTGTTTGCTTCTTTCATCTGTCTTTTGATTTTAAGAACTTGCATAATACTTGCTGCAGTTACTTAGTAGGATTCTCCATATAATTAATTGGGGAATGTGGCAATGTTTTAGGCTTTCTTTCAATTTTCTCTAGAACTTGTGATTTTTTTTTTTAAATTTTCTGCTGTTCTCTCTAGTTGAATATCTTCTACAAATAAATTCTTCTATGTCCCTCTAATTTTCTCTTTGGTTATCAATAAATATGATAATTTTCCTACCATTTCATGCAGGTTTCCACAGGACCTCGGACTTTTATTCTTGAAATTGGGACAGAGGAGTTGCCACCAAATGATGTGATTAATGCTTGCAATCAAGTAATTTGGTTTATTCCTAAAAATATCTTTGTTTTTACTTTTTCAATGCTTAATAGGCAATGTTTGTTTATTCTCATTTCATACATTTCAGTTTCTTTAAGTGTTTTTTCTTATTTAATTTTACATTAACACCATTCCTCAAGCCCTGAATCTTGTAGCATCTGTTTAATTTATTCTATTCATTTTATTCATGATTCTAGAAAGTCTCTTGGCAACCATTCAGCAGTTCTAGTGTGTAATTGTTGGGCCATGCTGGTTATTGCAGCTTAAAGATCTAGTCAAGCAGTTGCTTGAGAAACAAAAATTGAGTCATGGTGATGTACAAACATGTGGAACACCACGTAGACTTGTGGTATGATTGAATTATTTGTTTACGTTCTTAATTATGGATTAATTATATGAAGTTTCTCTATGATCTTGATTCAAAACAACTAACCCGGCTACAGGTGCATGTTTGAGCTTGTTAATGCATTTTGTGGTTATGATTTAAGACTTGAACCAATGAGGACATTCATTGTCTAGAAAACGGATTCAATCATTAATTTTCTTATTCATTTAACACCTACATTTTTGGAAAAGAGCCACTTTCTTGTAAGGATCTTTGTTTGTCCTATAAATCGATTGGTGGTTTTTATCTGAGTGTAAACACCATCTCATCAGAAGAAGCCCCTGGACGTTTTGCTTATTTTGATGTCAGGTCAAGATTTTTTTCTTTTAAATCTTTAATGTCTAGTTGATAATTGCTTTGACATATAATTTACAATGTTTGCAGAGATTGAGTTTTGAGGTATGGAGTGCTAAAGAAGCAAGATGTTGTCATGATGAGCTATGATGTCAGTTAATGATTTTTACTAGAAGAAGCAAGTGTAATGATTGTAGTGTGTGTATTTTTGGTCTAAAAATGAAAACAAACATAGTCTAGAACTCTTTTCTATGCAGCTGATACCTTATTGTGGTAAAACTTGTTTTTGCTATCTTTTACTTTTGTTTAATTCCTTTTTAAGCAATCTTATTCTCATACTTTACTATCTTTTTATTCTGTTATTATGTTTCCAGATGAGGTGTGCATCCACAACCATTTTGCCACTCTGCTTGTGTGTTATGAAAGCATACACCAGCATAATTCCTTATTAGAACTTGACTATAAATCAACGATCTTATGTTTCTTTTATTCTGAGTTCATTATGGATAGAATGAGAGGTTCTTATTGAATTTTGGCATGGAATTGCATTATAACAGATCATGAAAAAAAGAGCCGATTTATGAGTTGAATAGTAGCCCTTCTTGTTTGGTAATATTGGCTGAGATAGTTTGAGCAGATTTAACTAAAACTACTAGATCCACTAGGTAGAAGAATTGATTAAATCATGCTAATGGTAAACTTAGGGGAAAATGTTGACCTTGAGTTACATGGAATTGTGCAATCAAGATGAATATTGCTGTTATATGTTGGAGATGGTCCATGATAATGGGGTGATGATTGAGAAAAGATATTTCAATTAGTACGAGCTCACTTTATTGAGCTTGGAAATCATGTATGTCTATATTTTTGGATTGTTATGTTTTCTATGCTATAAACAAACATGTCAGTTTCTTTTGTGATCAAATAAAAATAAATGATACAGTGTTATTATGCCATGCTAATGTGCTTTGCCTTTTCATTCTTCTGATAATGATTATTAAGTGATCATAGCTTAGCAAAAGAGATGGTCTTTCTTCTCTTGTTTCATTCCTGATGAGACAGAATTTTCTTTGATTCTTAATGTAGGTTCTAAGACATGCATAAGAGACACAATAATGTGATCACAAGGAATTTTGGTTCTTTAGATTCTTGCTTTGATGCATAGCCTTCTCCTATGGAAGTTCCGAGTTTGGTTGGCCAATTCCTATAAAAGTTCCAAATTTTGCTTAGCCTACTTTCTTGTAATGAGTGAACGAAAGCTGAGATAACATTCTTGTGACTATTCACTGCTTTTTTTTCCTTTTATTTGGTTGTGAATTGAGCTTTACTTTAATTGCACTGGCGAACGTGTAATACTTATTTTAAACATTCTTATTTTTTTTAATCCTTCACTCTCCTTATATGACTTACCAAATGCAGGTTCTTGTTGATAACCTATGCGATAAGCAGGCGGCAAATCAAATTGAGGTTCGGGGACCTCCCCTATCTAAGGCATTTGATCAGCAAGGAAATCCTACTAAGGTCATCATCATCTTATGAAATTTATTGTTTTGGTGTACTGAATTTGTCAAATTGTAAACTGGATAGATTTAAAGCATATAAGTGGAAGCTGTTTAGTTTGAGCTGTGTTATTGAATTAGGTAACTACTCAGAAAATGACCTTGGTACTTAGGCCCCTGGCTTATGTCTGTAATGGATATATATATATATATATTGTTCATGATAAATTCAATAAAAATTAAGATTATTTCTTCCTCTAAGATAATATGAGTGCGTATTGGTCAATTTTTGTGAGGTATATGGTAACCTTTATCAAATGCCACCATATTATCTCAATTTTTTTCCCTGAATTTCAACTGTTAAAACTGAAATAGAACTTCATATTTTTATCAAAGGTGTATGTCAACATTTGCTGCCTAGCTTGCAAATTTTCATTGTGGCATGTAGTGTGTAATTGTTGGCTTCAAATGCTAGTTCTTTTTTGTCACCAACTGATGTGCGGCATTTTTGCTTTGTCCCACCTGGTTTAACGTCAATGCAATAGATTAATGGAGGTCAGTGGAGAAGTTTTTCAGAGATCTCATTATTTTGTGGATGTATGGGAAGTTTTTCCTGTATATTGGTCGTTTCTGGTATGATATCTAATAATATTATAAAACATCACTGGCTGATATTCAAGATACAACTATCATCCTCATTAAATTAAACCTTATATGTATTCACCCAGTCATCTTGGACTCTTATTGTTGATTAACACCATGGCAGTTTTGTGGCACATGGCATGGTGTACTGTGGCCTATTGAACTAAATTCTTTCTTCAAAGTGGGTTCCCTCTGTTACCTTATGATATATGGTTTCTAATTCCAGTGATTGGTCAGGCTGCTGAAGGTTTTTGCCGCAGAAATGGAGTGCCTTTAAACTCCTTGTACAAAAGGGTTGAAGGTAAATTCATGTGTCATGTGTTACTTTATTTATGGTAGAAATTTTGTTTATCTTTAATATAATCTTGCACTGATTGAAACTTGTATGCTTTACTTAAATTCTTCTCTCTATCTGTTTGGCATGTCCTATATGAATAATGGAAAAAGGATTTTCATTGGCAATCAAGGAGATTTCCATTTGGATTTTGACTTTTTACACTTCATCTCTATAATTCCCTTAAAAAATGCAGGTAAAACTGAATTTGTCTACGTTCGTGCGGTTGAGCCATCTCGGCCTACTTTAGAGGTATCCTTGTAAAACTTTCTCTTCTTGTCTCCTGGGGTTACCGGGGGCTTCTTTTTGATGCCTGCATTTGAGTAGATGTACACTGCAAGTATGGAAAAAGAGAGAAGAATCCGCTGCCGTCTACTTTTGTTAGTTATGTTCTTGCTTGGCACGGGTGAATGCCCTTAAGACATTCTTTAGTTTGTTTACTCATTTAAAGCTTGCCAATGTTATGCTGCCATGTCATGTCCAGGCCTGATGTGTGGTATTATGTTTTATTTATTACATATATACAGTTTCTGGATGTGCTTGCTCCCATATTATTGCTGTGACCAAAGAAGTTTTGCAAATAAGCATTCACTTAGAGAATTTGTTCTGAGAACTCCTATACTTATATCTTATGTCTACAATTTTTGATCTTCTTTTTATTTGTATTACCTATACATTTGATGCTATTGTTGTCTTGAACAGGTTCTATCTGAAGAATTACCTGCAATACTTGGTAAAATATCATTCCCAAAGTCGATGCGGTGGAACTCTGAGGTTTGTGCTGCTATAGCATTGGATCTCAACTTCTGATGCCTAATCCTTTTTATGTTCCTTGGTATCTTTTGGTACCTTCAGTGCATTACTGGTCTTAAGTTCATAGTTGATGCTACTTTTAACTTATTCTGTGGAGTTCCTGAGTTTTTCTTTATTATGGGGTCCGAATGAGACAGTGATGGTATACCAAATGGATCTGAGCAAGGTTAGAATTGTGTTCTGGGTTTGCTTCTGTATAACATTGTCTTTTTATCTTCACAACCTGAGGAACGTATTGTTTTCTGCAAGTTTTGCACACGTTTTCTTCCATTTCTGTTATGAATTTTGGTTTACTATATACATCGAGGACATTGAACGACAATAATTGCCATTTTAATTTTTTGCATTGTATTGAAGATTGAGTTCCTTTGATCATACTGCCTTTTGATGGTCTATGGAACATTTTCATAATCCATTTGTCAAGCTACATATAAATTACTTTTTTCTAGTCTTTGCTCCTGTTGTATTACGTTTCACTAATTGTTGAATAACTGAATACAAATTATATCATTACAGGTCATGTTCAGCAGACCCATCCGATGGATGTTGGCGCTACATGGAGATGTAGTTGTCCCCTTTACATTTGCTGGTGTTCTGAGGCAAGTTCTATATGGCTTTTATTCAATAATTGTCGCTGGATGTTAATTGCTTTTCTCCTTGTCTTGGATAGAGAGCATAATTTTATCTGTTTGTTGGCTTGTTTTATTATTTTAACGCGGGACTTGTATTTCTTATGAAGTGATGGTTATTTTACCTAGTATGCATGCTGCTGAAATTCGCTGAAGGAGAAAATGCTATCGGAATTTGAGCTGTTGCTGCTTGCTGAACTAGGAAAATCTTTTCTTTGATCATGTCACCCATATATTTGCAGATATGTTTGGAATGGTATCAAGGCTTTTTGCATGCAAGTCTATGATGTTAGATGAGTGTGCAATAGATTTGATGAAATGCAAAGATGATAGGGGAATTACCACGTATCACATTGGATGAAGTTTAATTTAAATTCATGTGGTTGAATTTTGGGAAGAATAATAATTTAGACATCTTTTACTTTTTCACATTTAAATAAGATATTTATTTTTCACAGGATTCATTCACTGTTTCCCGTACATGTCTAGCTCAATGGTGGAAGTACTTGCTTGATCATATTCTGTAATGTCAATTTCTATTCTATAAAAAGTTGTCGTCTTTCTACTATTATGTAAACTTAATAATGATGCTACTTTTTTTGTGCTCAGTTAAAGAAACATATGTAATCATACTGCAGCTGCTGTTCTGACTTTCTTTGTTTTATCACTAGACCTTATCTTGTAGTGGTTTTTCCTTTGTTTAACCTGAGAATGTGATACAGTTTTCCTGCATCTAACTTGAGTTTAATATTGGGTTTTTCTACTGATTCTATTTTGACTCAATTGTGTGTAAAACATTTTGTGACTCATCAATAGGTGTAACCATTGTTGAACATTTCTTAAGGAATAAAATTTGATAAGGGAATCAGGACTGTGGACCTCAGTACGAAATATGAATCTAAATAGACTGGCAATTTAATAAGGTTAAGAATTTGGAGAAATTATTCTCTGTTCTCAAACTTTTTATGTTAATTATTTATTACTGATTTTTGGTTAATTTTGACAGACATCTAATTTTGGCCATTCTTGTTTTCCATGTTTAATTGATTGGGGGATTTTTTTTGGGTTGTTTTCTTTCTTGGGCAACGGTTGGGTTGTGTTTGAGGGATCTTGGATCTGTTGGATGTGTTAAGTCTTTTCTTTTGCAATAACGTGCAGATATTTGTCAGCATGTCATATATTCTTGTGAAGCCTCTTTAAACTTGAGAACTTGGAAGTTGTATTTGTGTATTGGATTTATTTCTGCATTCATATATAGTTTTTATCTCAATTTTTTTGTTGCAGTGGAGATGCTTCTCATGGGCTTCGTAACACTCTGTCAGCTACTATTGAGGTATGCTTGTCAACTCATAAACATTGTCTGATATGAAGTGCTTCTGTTACTTTTCATTGCTATAAGCTTTTGTGGTACTAGGAAGTGAAGCTAATGCATAAATAGGTGGTCTGTCACCCTCTGACGATTGCTAGTATGCCTTAGCCTTACAGCTTTTGCCCTCTGTTGTTGTCCAAGTTATTATTGGTTAGGCAGATTCGTATTCTGCTAGTTCTCTCTTACTCAGCTAAGAGCCAATTTCCAGTCCATTGACTATTTGTGGTTTTGCAATGTCTGAGAACATAAAAATCATTTATTTTCTTTTTCTCCTCCTCAATACAAGTTAACTAAAATGTTGAAAAAATGTCCTGGGAGAGTTATTTGTTAAAAATTGTTTTGCTGTCTTCTGGAAGATTGCTGCGCTAGGTGGTTGTAATTTTAATTAATTGCCTTTGATTTTATAACCACTCTGTTGGTTTCCTTCAACCATTTATTAAAAGGTGGAAAAATATAAACTTGATTCTATTTATCTCTTGAAATATTGTTGTTTGAGGTAATTTTTAATTATTTTTCTAACTTGAAGTTTGTTAGTTTTGTTTGTAAACAATATATTTATTTGAAAAAATAATAATAAAACCTGAATTTGTGTCACATTTATTCTAGTATTTGAGTTATAAACTTTTGTAATTTTGAACTTCAGCTGTTTCAAATCATTGTGTTTATTTTCTTCTATGACATTTTAAAAATGGCTAATTTACTTCAAGAAGACCTTTCCTCATAAATGTCACAACACATTATATCATCAGTGTAGAAATGCTCCAAATTTTTAGTTTTCAACTTTTATTTACAATTTTGCATAAATCGATTAATTGGATAAAGTGCAATTCAGAAACTTCTAATGAAAAATTTGTATTTCTAAAAATAATTATATGTTGAAAAACTTTTTTTTTATTTAGAATGATTTGCGTACTGCACAATTTTTTCTGCCTTTTTATGTTGCTAGTCACTTCACTGGACCTAAAAGGAGGATTTTGTTTTTCTTTTCTTGGTGGAAAATTGATAATTTTGAGTGTCCATTTTCTCCTTTAGTGATTAAATTGCATTTAATATTATTTTTTATTGTGTTTTAGTTGAGACATTGTTTGTTCTAGAATTGTGTCTAAGTAATTTATGAATTTATATATTTTCTTCTACTTTATGATTTCCTTCTGTTAAATGGCATTCTCTAATTGAATTTCATTGACTTTTATTCGTCTTAAGCATTTGTGCTTAAAGTAAGAGAATGTATGTCTTTTATGGATTTATTACAGTACCAGTGCCGAGGATGCTTTCCTAAATAAAGCAGTGGGTGCGAGTAAATATTTGACTTTGTCAATAACATCTGCAGATGCTATCATGTATTGCTTTCTTTAATCAGTGGTCATATGATGTACTTAAAGGCCTAATACTAATACTCCACCTCTGTTCTCTTAATACTTGGGAAAAATTTATGCAGAAAGCGCCTTTGGCTTGATCTTACCAAATTTTTTGATGTTGATAGAACTTTTCTGTCTGTTGACTTTGTTTATTTAATACTCATTCTCTTGACATTGAATTTTGTGAGATGGGTAGAAATAGTAACATTACTCTTTATGGAAGGAAAACTAATCATTTGTCTCTTGTTTTTTTTGATTATGGTTTTTTGGATTTTTTTCATGGCCGCAGGTAGGAACTGCAGAATCTTATTCTGATGCAATGCAAAATGCTGGAATAATTATCAATATTGAGGTGATTGATGAAAATTCTCTTCTATATGATATTTAATGTCCTTGCATACTCTGGAAGACACGGGACTTGACTAATTTATCGCTGCAGGAACGCAAGAAGACAATCTTGGAAAAATCTACTTCCATTGCAGAAAGTATTAATGGTTCTGTTGTAATGCAAAGTGGTTTGCTTGACGAGGTAACAAACAAGTCCTTGTAGTATTCTGCTTTGTTCTTCACCCTTGATAGCAATTCTAAAAAGTCTTTCACAATGTTTAGATCGTAAATCTGGTTGAAGCACCCCGTCCAGTTCTTGGAAAGTTTAGTGATTCCTTTCTAGAGCTCCCAAAAGATCTTCTAATCATGGTTTGTCATTTGCTATTCACCGAAGCTAGATTATCTTCTTTCATGTTGTGTGCATGTCGTTTCTTCCTGTTTTCTTTTCTTCTTTTGCTTGAGAAAATTGATAAGCATATTGTTTGTTGAATTCACATGTCTTGTTCGTTTTTCTAATGATTTTCTTCCTACGGAACTTTAAAAAATACATGCTTGTTTCTTTGCTCTTTTGTTCCTAATATACAGGCATGCATTGAAGGCTATTACTTCTGCAGGGTATCTCATTATCTGAATATGTACGTGCCTGCAGGTTATGCAGAAGCATCAGAAATATTTTGCAATAACAGATCAGGAGGGAAAGCTATTGCCATATTTTATTGCTGTGAGACATGATAATCATATTGTTTATCCATTAAATTGTAAAATGATCTGATATTTGTTGTGATGCTGTAATGGTAATTTTTTAACTCCATTTTTTGGTTTAGGTTGCAAATGGCTCAATTAATGAAATGGCTGTGAGGAAAGGAAATGAAGCTGTACTCAGGTTGATTTACACCTCGTATTTGACATGTTGCACCCATCATGGTGTGTTTCCATGTCTAGATGGATGCACACTATAATAAATTGTTTTGCTGAATATATGAACTGCTTAGATTTAAAAAATCATCTTCTATTAATTCCAATGGCTTGAGCAAATAAATATGGTTGCAGAGCTCGATATGAAGATGCCAAGTTTTTCTATGAGTTGGATACCAGTAAGAGGTTTTCCGAATTTCGAAATCAGTTGAAGGGGATCCTTTTCCATGTAAGTTTATAATGAGCTCAATGTATGTTGGTCATACTTGTAAGGTTTTGGCTGGAGAAAATGGGTGTCATGTCATATATATAGAAGGAAATTGAAGACAATTGCTCTAACTAAATTTTGAGTAAAATATTATATTGTATCATTAATTTCCCAATGGCGCATGAACTTTTAAAATGATTTTGAAGATGCAGCAGAGTTCAGAGTTGTTTTAGCATCTCTTAAAAACCTTAAAGATGGTGGTAGTTTCTATCTGGTGAGTAAACTTTGGAGTATCCTGATTTTGATGTGCTGAGATGTGTAATAAACAGGAAAAATTAGGGACGATGATGGACAAGATGACACGCGTCCAAAGGCTGGTTACTGAAGTGGGCTCGTCGCTGGGGATAACTAATGATACACTCCAAGTGATTCGGGATGCTGCATCATTGGCCCTGTCTGATCTGCCATCTGCAGTGGTTACTGAATTTACCTCCCTTGCTGGTGTAATGGCACGCCACTATGCCCTGAGAGATGGCTATTCGGAACAGGTTTTTTGCTGAATGTCTCCTTCTCAAATTAACTATAATAATATCTATTGCAATTTTCTGTTGTTTTAATTGCATTATTTGATAGGATGAGTTACATCTCTACCATAGTCATACATATGAATAAAAAATTTAAAAGTTCTCAATTTTTTTACCTAAAATTTCATAAAATATAAAATAAAAAGTACATATCAAAATTAAAATTTAATGTATTGTATATATGCATATGTGTAACAATTGTATATATGCATATACAATTAATACAATCATGCATCTATACCATTGTATGTATGCATATGTGTAACAATTACTATATCGTAAAATAATACTAAAGATGCATGATTGTATTAATTTATAATATTTGCAGTTTATTTAAATTATTTATTATTTTATGCATATACCATATTATGAACATTCTACATTTTAAATGAAAATTTTATAAATTTTTATTTCTAAAACACATGAAAAATTAAAATCTCACATCTTATTTATTTATAAATGAAATTATTATACACTAATATGTTAATGAAAGATGCATGATTATATTAATCTGCAATATTCAAATTTCATTTAGAATCTATACATATTTTAATATACTTTTTTACATTTTTTCAGATGTAAACTGAAATTTTGAATATTTTCAAAACTTTACAAAGAATTTTATATTTTAAAATTTTAAAATATATTTATTCAAACCAAACTTTAAAACATTGTATATACATGTAGATAAAATTATGTATAAAATAATTACTATAAATTGACATATTGCTACTAATTATATGTATCATTTGAATATATATTAATAAATTATTATTTATAGAAAAAATAAAAAACATAACAAAGAAAAAGCATGCCAGTTAGCTCACGGGCTTTCGAACACACAAGAATGAGCTCGAGCTTGAATAGGCTCGACTTGAACTTGAGCAATGTTGAGTTTGAGTTGACCTAGCTTGCAAGGCCCGTGAGCTGGTTCTCTGGCACCCTATCTGACTGACACCAATGCTAACTACAGCAGATAATCGTCTTGTGCATGTTTTTGGGAACATGATTCTTTCACTTCCTAACTCTTGATTTTGAAACGAGACTTGAGCTGTGTGTATGCATGCTGGTCATGATATGATGAATTGATACTCTAGCTGGAACTTTTTAAATTTTCATGCTTTCCTTCTGGTAATACTTCAATAAATTCTTCACCTATTAAAAAATAAAAATCTGTTGAATGTGGAAGGGGCTGAAAATAATGCATTGATCTCTTTTTGCCTTTCAGCTATTCAAAAAGGGTTTTGGTTTTCTTTTTAGCCTTTCTTTATCTGAATATAAAGTGCATTGTCATACTATTGTTAGCAGAAACCTTTTACAAAGTAATATTTCACTTGTAGAAAAGAAAACCTTAGCTTTTTAAGCTATCATTTTCTTTATATATCAGATTGCTGATGTATTATTTGAGATTACAAGAAAACCTTAGCTTTTTAAGCTATCATTTTCTTTATATATCAGATTGCTGATGCATTATTTGAGATTACACTTCCACGATTTTCTGGAGATATACTTCCAAAAACAGATGCTGGGACAGTTTTGGCCATAGCTGACAGGTATTGCACAAGCTACTTTTTTCCATTGTGACGCTTAGGGTATTGTTATAATTGTTGCAGTCCAACTGTACAATGCATGTTACTACTATTAACTTCTGCATTTTAATATTGGACTCCAGTCACATTTTTATCTCATTGAGTCTCTTTTATGCGTCTAATTTATAGATATTAAATTTTCTTTTGTTCCTTGTAACATCAGAAATGGTAGCCCATAGAGTCAAGTTGTGGCAAGGGGTAAAGAAACTAGGAAATGATTGTATGGGTGCTCATAACACATTGGCAGTAGAATTTTGGGGGGGGGGGGGGGTATGTGGGCTTGAATTTCATAGAGTGTTCGCTGTCTACCCTGGGACTGCCCTCCTATTGGCACCTGTCTGCTAACCAGGCCGTCACTTGCTAGACACTCCCTACTCTCTCTAGGGGCATTGAATTACCATCGTTCTAATTGGCTATTTTTTTGGATCTATATGACATGTAATATATTTATTAGAAAAAGTTAAGGTGACTAGTAAACCAAATATTCTCTCAAACCTATACTACATAATATAATAATATCAAATCAAATATTTTTGAATATTTTGTAACACTGCTTAAATTGAATATGGGGATTTTCATAAATGTTTAACTTGGACTCGAGGCTTGAAAAGTGTGAATTCTTGTAAGGTGACTATTTTGTAAGGCAAAGGCAAACACTTGTTGTATGGCAACAATTAAATTGATATTGTAAAGTAACACTTGATAGAGATCTTGTAAGTTGACGCTTGCAATGATGTATTAAGGTGACATAAAGAAGGTGACAGTTAAGTAGCTTGTCTTAAGATGACAAACACTATTAGGAAGCAATAGTTAATCATGCTTGCCTCTAGTCATCTTCATTATTTGCATTTGCACGAGCAACACCATTCATGTTAGATGAAGAGGCGGTGAAAACAGTGGTATTAATAGTAGAGTGATGTAACAACTTGTCATGCTATTCATGAGTCAATGTCACCATCTCTGAAGGTGTGGTAGATGTTGGAGTTATTTCTTCAACCTTATCGGAAATCTGTTTGGCCGCTTTACCTTTGCCTTCTTTTATAGGCCTACCAAATTTTGTTTGACACTGTTTTGAAAACACAATTGGGTTGACTTTTGATTGCACCATCATAACCTTTCCTTGATAGACACACGAGTTTTAGTTGCTAAGGTGGAATTTTCTGTCATTAGGGTATACGTAGTACTAGAATTGCCCATTGCAATATGAAAAACTCTTGAAAAAGCATTAGATAGGCTAGGAACACTATTTCTGGCTAATAAATTATCTCTAATCGAACTAAAAAAAGGATCAAGTCCGGACAAAAATTGAGCTACTAAAAACTTCGCCCATTAGGTTTTAGGAGTTGAAGTAAACAATTTAACAGATAATACAACAGAATTTCATCCGTATCTCCTTTAAGTGATGCAAACTATTGAGAACAATCTTTCATATAGCTCAAAAGAGTTGAGAGGCTTTTTTCTCTTGAGAATACATCTCATGTAAGGTGTCTCAAATTGCCTTAGTCAAACCTAGAAACTCAACATTTGTAGCAACAGACTCTTCCATGTTATTCCAGAGTCAAGTTATAATAGAGAAATTAGCTTGTTACCATGTTGAAAAGTTACCACCTTTGGAATCCAAAGGACCAGAACTGACATGTTTCAATTTATTTTGAAACCTAAGAAACAACTTAAAAGCTTGAGTCCATAGCACATAATTTTTCCTATTCACTTAACATTAGTCCCAATAACAATTTTATTTTTAGAATTTGAGGCCATACTAACACACCGAGGCCAAGTAATTAGCTACAGTTCATACAATAATATTCCATAATAATAGAATTAGTAGGCCACACAAAGGAGAAAGGAAAAAAATACTAGGCCTAAAAAACTAAACAAGATTATCCTCCTAACTCAAACAATCACTTATTGGATGGAAGGATTTGGATTTGGAAAAAGGATTTAGATAGAAGGATTTCAAATTACTCCAAATAAAAGTATTTCAAATCCACCTCAATTACTACAATCATAGTTTAAAAAGAGAACTTAAAGATTTGAAATTTATTGTTATTCAAACAATTATGATGGATTTATTAATATGTGTTAAGAGAATATTTACAAATATTTAAGTTGATTTTGCGTTATTGTGTTTTCTAACTTAAGGATGAGAGAATATTCGATTTCCTAATTTATAAGATTAGTTATTTTTTATTTTTGTTATACTTATAAATTGGGATTTCTTTTTAATAGTAAAAACAACAATTCTCCCAATTGTTTTCTAACGTAGTATCAGAGTAGATTCTTTTTGGAAACTCTACTCTGGTTGCAACCTTAGTGTCAATTCATTGCCAGCACCACTGTATGTGGTGGCGCATGGTGGCAGCCCCTCCCCTGTATATTTAAAAAACACGTTTTCAAAAAGGGAAAAGAATCCCCCAAATCCTTCAATTGGCCACTGTGAGTGGCTCACTTCATTAGGCCAAGCCGTGTGCCGCCTTTCATCCACTGCTCCGCCCACTGCCTAGGGCCTAACAGTGCCACTTTAAAACTTCTGCATGGCTGCCACTGTTGCTCTTCTCCATCCACTTGACTTTTACTATTGGAAATCGCAAAGCCAGTCTGTCGCTTGCCTGTCAGTGCATTTGTTCAAGCAAACCCAGCCGCTGCCACCTCCTCAGCTGCCGCCCACCAACATTGCTAATAGGGAGGTTCTAGACTTAGGCAAGCACCTTGAGGTAGTACCCTCCACCCTTGGGCTAGTTGAGTGGAGGCAATGAAAAGAAAGGAAATGCTGTTGATGATTAACCAGAATCCTTCCCTTTCATCTACCCAGTAAAAGCAAATGGGCAACGGAAAGAATGGGTGGAGGTTGTAGACTTAGGCAAGCACCTTGAGGCAGTACCCTCCACCCTTGGGTTAGTTGAGTGGAGGCAATGAAAAGAAAGGAAGTGCCGTTGATGATTAACCAGAATCCTTCCCCTTCATCTACCCAGCCAAAGCAGATGGGCAACGGAAAGAATGATGGTGTTGGGCCTGGTGTTGTTGGGCTACCAACATCTTATGGGCTGGAATTTAGGGGAAAAAATTTGGTTATTTTATCTTGGGCTAGTATTTATTGATTTGATTTGATTTGGTCCAATATTAAACTCAACTATTCGTGATGTTTGCTATTTTGTGACAAACTATTTTGTTGTTGCTTTATGATAGTTTGTTATGTGTTGTCTTACGACACCTATTTTTAATTATTTGAATGTTATGTATGACATCATTGCCTGCATCGCCTTACAACTTCCATCTCACCATCTCAAGTGTTACCTTATGACATAAATTTTCCCATCGCCTTATGATGAGTATGTGTTTTCACCTTATGGAAGAAGTAGTGTCAGATAATTTACTTTTTCAATTGTAATAGTTCAAGTTGAACATTCACAAGGATTTGTGATATTCGACTTGAGGGGGAGTGTTAGAGAATATTTACAAATATTTGGGTTGATTTAATATTATTGTGTTACTTAATTTAGGGTTGAGAGAATATTTGATTTCCTAGTTTATAAGATTAGTTATCTTCTATTTTTAGTGTTCTTGTAATTGTTCTTACTATAAATTGAGACTTCTCTTTTGGCAGTGGAAGACAACAATTCTCTTATAAAATTATGAACTTGAAATCCATTCTTTCAAATCCATCAATCCTAATGCATTTTCAGAAAATTCGCCCAATGTATCAAGCCCAATTACTGATTTTAGCCCAACTAGTCCAACAAATGAAAGAAATTCAAACTGGGCCAACACAAAGCCTAACACTAAAGCCCAAGAATAGAAGAAAAAGAGGCCTCAGAGGAGAAAGAAACCTACGGAACAGTAGCAACACAGAGCAGGAGCACAGTGGTGCAGGGGAACTTTTAGGTGGCGCTCCGGTGAATGCATGCTCATGAAGATGCTCCAGTGAGGACCAACAGCAGCGAGCTTCCTTCGCATGATTGAGGCACTTGTGCGAGGAAGGTGGCGTCACACGGTGAGTGATGACGGGCTAGATGGCGTCACACTAGGATTTAGGATGAAATTAGGTTTTATGGCTGTGGTAGTGATGCTGAGTTAGGTTTGGTCACTAAATGGTGGTGCCAATTGGTTGCACGCTGGCAGTGGTGATGGGCAAATTTAGGTTGATTCGGGCATAGTGGGGTTTGGTGGAATTGTGGAAATAAGGGCATGTTTGGATGGGTAATTGAATATAGGAAAACAAAACCAAATTTTGGGGTTTGTTTGGACAACTTCCAAACTTTCAAAATAGGTTCAGGAAAATATGTTAAGAGGAATCAATTGAAGAAATGTCTCAACTTGTGGTATAAGACAATTACAAAAATTCAAAAATCTAAAATAATTTGACATAAACATAATCCTATAAACTAGGAAACTAAATATTTTCTCAAACCTATACTAGGTAACTTAATAATACCAAATCAAACTAAATATTTTTGAATATTCTAACGCTGAGTATAATTACTTCCTGTTGCATTTGTCTTGAATATGATTTTATACATTCATTCCTTGCTTCCCTTATTACATGGATTTTAAATTTTGGCGGACCTCATCACTGTTGATTATTTATTGTAATCCTGACTTGACATCCATTGAGTGATTTGATAACTAGAAACGCAAACGGGATGAAAAAAGAAACAAATAGGATAAGCTGATAATGATGGTTCTCATGAACAAATTATTAGTGATTGAACTAATCTTTTGGTTCTAAAAGTATGGTTTATTTACAAATATTAGACAGCAATCTATGGAATATACACAGTGGAGTTGTTCAATTCTGAATTGCTAGGGTGTGGGGTGCATTGATTCATTGAATTTCATATTAATTGCATCATGACATTTATTATAGTCATGGCTTCTAATTTGACCTAATTTTGAAGGTCCCTTGTCTGTTATTTTTAAATCCCTATGGAATCTTCTTTTTGTTGTCTGTCATCTTAGTCTGCAGGATATCTTGGCGAATTCTTGATTCATCTAATCTTTTTGAGTGTTCTTCTTTGGCTTGACATTTGCTCTTTCTTCTTTGGATAGCAGTGTCATTTCATGTGAGATAAAGGATCCTATTAGTTGTTCTGTAATAACATATTCACCTTATCTGGAATTGTTCTAAACGGTCAAAGATTTTCTCTGGTTGGATTTACTTGAAGAACTCTCACCTGTGTTGTTCTGTTGAGATTCTTCTTGGATGGAACTGATCTTAAGATCTTTCAACACTCTTATCTTTTCCATGGGGTAAATATTACATTCTGTTAACCTGGCACTCAGCTGAGTGACATCTCGTTTGGCTTCATAGTAAATAACTTGTAATGTTGAGTTTGTAGGGCAATCCTTTCTTGCCTTGAAATATTCTTTCGTGGGTGATCTGCAACATATGCCACATCTCCTTGGCAGAAGCATGCAATACTGACTGTTGCATTCATCTCTTACTAGAGAACAGTATTGTTTTCTCATTATTACATGTTATTTCTAGCCTGTTTTTTGGAATTTCGCCTCCAGAAATCTGTAGTTGGCATTGTTGGTCCTTAAATCAGAGTCATGGTGAGATTGTAATCTGAAGCAACAAAGATTGCTCCCTCTTAGTTTCCACTTTGCATAGTTGTGGATGACTGCGGGGCTGTCAGCTATTATAATCTTTTAGCTCAGTTCATTGGTCCTTCTAAGGACAGTAATCACTCATAACTCTCAGATAATTATTGCCAAGACACTTCTTTACTGGAACTAACTACATGTTTATCAATCTTTCACTTAAGAAATGATTTTACTTCTCATGATTGCTTTCTCTCTGTGTGTGTATATATGTGTGTAGGTTGGTCTTGATCTCCTTAAAGTTAATTTATTTGAGATCATGGTTTTGAGCAGCCAGAACGCTAAGTCCTTTGAGATCTACTGACTGCTTGTTTCTGATATGCACGAGTTAAGAAGATTGAAATAATTAAATTGTGAACTATAATTGAAGAAAGTCCCATTGCAATCATACCAAAAATAGATTGTAACTTGACATAAACTAATCCTATATGCTAGTAAACAAAATATACTCTCAAACTTATATTGGGTAACATAATACCAAATTAATCTATATATTATTGAATATTCTCTAACATTTTTCTCAAGTTAACTGTGGGATCTTCATAAATGTTCGACTTGGACTGAAGGTTTAAAAGTGTGAATTGTTGTAAGATGACAATCAAGTGAGTTTCTTAAGGCAATGGTTAAATTGATATTGTAAGGCAACAATTAAGATAGACGTCGTAAGGCAATGCTTGTAATGTTGTCATAAGGCGACTGTTAAGTAGTTTGTCTTAAGGTGATGAACACAATTAGACTGCAATAGTTAATCATGCTTACCACCAATAATCTTCATTGTTTGGATATGCGTGAGGACTAACAGTATTCACATTAGATCCAGAGGCAGTTGAATCAATGGTACTTTTTACTGTGTTGAAAAGTCACTACTTTTACAATCCGGAGGATCAAAACTGACATGGTTCAATTTATGAGACCCAAGAAACAACTTAAAGGTTTGAGCCTGCAACAAATGAATTTTCCCATTTAACTTAATACTAGTCCCAACAACACCCTTAGTTTTAGAGTTTGAGGCCACACTAACACACTAACCAGGTGAGATAGTTACCCACAATTCAGTCATAACCCACAACAATTGAATTAGCAACCCACACAAAGGTGGAAAAAAAATCCAGGCTCAAACAACTAAACAGTATTAACTTCTTAAGACAAACAGTCACTTAGGAAACTAGCCCAAAGTATCAAATCCAATTACTGCTTTTAGCACAACTAGTTGAGCAAACAAAAGAAATTCAAATTGGGGTAACCCAAGGCTTAACACCAAAGCCTAGAATTGGAAAAAAAAGAGGCCTTCGAAGAGAGAAATTTCAGGCAGAACTGCACCTTAGCTGTGCATGGAGAGCATTAGCACGGTGGCGTTGGAGAACTTCTAGGTGGCACTCAAGTGGACACACACTCACAATGGTAGACACAACACTCGATGTGAGGATTAGCAGTGGAAAGCTTCCTTCACATGATTAGGGCAATTGTGCGCACAAGTTGGTGTTGCACAGTGAGTGAAGACGGATTTGGTGGCGCTGACACTAGGGTTTATGAGGAAATTAGGTTTTATGGTTGTGTTGGTGATGCCAAGTCGGGTTGGGTCATTAAGTAGCAGTGCTAGTTGGTTGCATGTAAGTAGTGGTGATGGGCATATTTAGGTTGCACGTTTGGATGGGTAATTGAATTTAGGCAAAACAAAACTGAAATTTGGGATTTGTTTGGACAACTTTCAAACTTTCAAAACAAGTTCAGGAAAACTTTCTCTGGTATAATGTTAAGAATATTGACTCAGCTATTATAATTGAAGAGAAGTCCCAATTTATGGTAGGGACAATTACGATCATATCAAAAATAGAATATAACTTGACATAAATTAATCCTATAAACTTGTAAACCAAATGTTCTTCCAAACCTATACTAGGTGGCATAATAATACCAAATCAAACAAAATCCTTTGGAATATTCTTTAATGCCCTGATTATACCTGTGCTTTATGCATCCATTATATTGACTCTTTCTACGACTCTACGTGCCCATGCATCCTGAATTATGGCAACATAGAAAATTTTATGGAACATATTGGATCCAACACCTGCAATAGTCCTTCAGTTATTATTCAAATTAGGCAGTTTTTTGATATTTAATATGTGTTGTCGCTTTTCAGCTTTGGCGAGATTTTTTTATCTGATTTTGAATCCTTCTTTTTCTCAATTCCATTTCTGCAGGTTGGATAGCCTTGTTGGATTGTTTGCTGCTGGTTGTCAGCCAAGGTCCACCAACGATCCCTTTGGTCTGCGGAGAATCTCTTATGGCCTAGTATGCCATAACCTACATAATTATGGTAATCCCATTTTATACTAGGAATGTAGGAATAATGTTTGCCTTATTGTGTTGCAGGTTCAACTCTTGGTAGAAACCAACAGGAATTTGGAGCTAAGGCATGCTTTGGAACTTGCCGCTGCAGTTCAGCCCATAACATTAGAAGAACAAACAATAGATGATGTAGGGTATATTCTCAAGAAGTTAAAATGAAATATTTCTGATGATCTGCTTTTCTGCAATTGCCACAGAAAAACTTAAGGATGTAGGCTTTATTTTCCTTTAGTTTCTGGGCTTATTAAGTAATTAATATTTCATCTGTTGAAGTCTGATATATTTATTGATATTCTGATTCACATCAACTAGTATCCTGCTGCCATTGTACAATGGTTGATGATTATGCAGTTTCAAATTTGCAGCAAGCTACATCTACTTCTCATATGGGTCGTCATCTGCAGCTCCACACACATATACACGCGTATATATATATGTATTAAATAGATTAGCTTTGGTTGGTATTCTTTAGATGACCTTTTTGCCTTCTGTTCAATTCAATCAAATATGAAAATTTCTCTTCTTCTAGGTACATCAATTTGTAACGAGGAGACTTGAACAACTTTTGGTACGTTAATTTTTATCAGGGTATTCGTCTTTTCTGTGAGATATATTGTTACTGTGTTTCTGCCCACATAAGACCATGTTATGAATTTCTGGAAAAGAAACTATGTCAAAATAGTTGAACGGGAAAACTGTGCTCATTAATCTGGTTGAGAACTAAATAGATGTTTTAAAGTCTGGCCAGCATTGTTTTATAAACAAAATGAAACAAGATATTGTGAGTTTTAGGCTGAGATATAGGTAGCTTGCTGAATTAATCAGGTTTTTTTCTAACCATTCCTTGGAGTTCACCTTCTAGTGGTTTTATGTCTTTTGTGCTGTAAAAAGACCCCTGAAACAAGCTTGATCTGTGAGAGTGTCTACTGCATCAGTGAATGCATCTTAGATTTGTAATTTGATGAGCTTTATAGCTCCAAATTTATAATGGATCTAAGACATTCATTAATTTAGTTGTAATATTGTTTTGATGATTTTCATAGATTTAGTCCATATTTGGCAGGTAGATCAAGGAATAAGTCCAGAAGTAGTTCGCTGTGTTCTTGTGGAGCGTGCAAATCGGCCTTGTCTGGCAATGAAATCTGCTTATAAAGTAAGTGGTCATATTCTTCCCATATATGTGTATGTAGCTACTAAAGTTATGCCCAGTAAGGGAATTCTTGAACGTTTTTAAATTGTGGTTGAAAGGAAGGTTGGTTATTCATGTCTGCGCCCATGGCTTAAGTTTTGTTATGTAAATTTAACAGTTACCCTTCACAGTACAAAGCAATAATCTTCAAATTCAATCTTCCTTTGGCTATATTATTTTCTTGTTAACCTTTTCAAGATGCAAAGAAGTGATTTTTGTGTGCTTTATGTTTTCTGAGGGCTTCTTGTGTACTCTCTTTCCTTCTTAATGAAATATGTTCTTTATATCCAAATATTAAACCTCAAGGTGTTCATAATTTTTTTATAGCTGATAAATCATAAATATTTTCATCTTTTGAGATCTCCTCACTTGTTAAAGATGACCTTGATGAAATTGAGTTGAAGTTGAATGCTATCAAATAATTGTGAATTTAATTTGAAACAAATAATTTTGACAGGCAGATATGCTGCCTTTATTGTAATTTAAAATTGTTGACAATGTGAGAAAAAAATAATTTTTCTAACCTAGAGTTTCTTTGTCAACGCTTTTCATTCTTGAGGCTCCATGTGGATTCATGTTTTACTTGAACCTTGACCTTACAACTCATGTTGCATTTGTTGTACATCAACCTTTCATAAGAAAGTCTCACTTCAAGATTAAAGTTACCAAATAAGTTTGTCAGGTGATTTTCTAAATCCACAATTGGAGAGAACTGTTTTCTAGGAGTGTAAAATGTTGTTTGGCTTCATTATTGTGCTTGCAGATGAAGGTCTTGTCAGAAGGCAAGCTGCTGCCCAGAATTGTTGAGGCATATTCTCGTCCAACAAGAATTGTTCGTGGGAAGGATGTTGCTGATGATTTAGAGGTGCCTTTTTACTTTGAAAAAAATTGTTCGCGCATTTGCCTGCATGGTAACCATATTTATTTTGGATAAACTCTTTCTACCATGAGCTATATGTATTATATGTACCAATAAAGCAGCGCATGGATTAATGACATTTAATTTTTAGAAATAAATTTTGAAAATTAGTAGTAAAACTTATTAACACAACCAATCATTTGGTCCAATTTAATTATGAAGGGTAAGCGATACAAGTTGTTTCCAATGCTGAGGGGCTTGATTTAACCAACCCTCTAATCTTCTTTTGATGAATGGCTTATTCTCCCTGTTGGAATAGGTGGAATGGTACCTTGAACTAATGGAAAGCTAAACAAATATGCGATAAAAATGTGAATAAATAAAGATTATTTTATATATATATATATATTAATATATATGTCATTTAGTTTAATTTCATAAAATTTTTAATATTTTGATCAATATTCTCAAAAAGTATTTTTATTATCACTTTAGTTAGTTGAAAGAATTAAGTCCATAACTTTGTTTAAAGCCATCTTGTTGTGGGAGGGGCTTAGAGTTCAGGGAAAAGTTGAATATAGTGCACACCATGATTCATGGTGCGCGAAGGTGTTTGGCATTGGGCTTCACTAGATCATTTGCCTTGGGTGCATTGCTCTAGGTGCAAGGTCATGCAATATATGCGCCTTTGTAATTCTTCTATTGTGATTTATGTTTTGAAGAAAATATAAGATAGAAATTTGGAACTTTGACTTTATATCTTCTACTTGTTTTCCTTTTCTAATTATTGGTCAATTTTTTTATGCATTTCTTCTTTCTTTTTTTTTCCCAATATTTTTTTTGTTGTCCTTTCTCTTCTCCAATTCTAGAAAAGATTTTTTTTCTTTGATTTTTATTTTTTTTTGCACTAAGATTCTTTTTGTTCAATTCTAAGTGAGGATTTTCAGGATTTTTACATTTTTTCCCTAGTAAATTTTCTACTTTTTTTACAATTTCCTAATTCTTATGGCTTCAATTTTATTAAAATCAATACTATTAAAATACGTCCCCAGCTTTGCTTGTTTTAGTTATTTTAAAGATGTTTCATAAACATGTTTTATATATTATTTTTTTAAACTTCTATAAACGGAGACTAAAATGTTGTTTGTGATTTTTACAAAATCAAAAATTAATGAATATTTGTTATTTATTTTGTAAACTTTGTGGAAATAATTATTATGTAAGTATTTATATTTATTTATATAATTACGTGTCATGCTTCAATAAAGTGCACGCCACACCATGCGCCATGCGCCTTGACTCCAAAAACTATTATGCCATGGTGTGCCATATACCATTAACAATTATGGTATATCATCGTCCGTCAAAAATTATCTTAATTTTGTTTCATAATCCAATATTTTTAATATATTTTTTATTATTTTATCAATATGAATTTTTACATGTTACGTTTCTTCATAAAGGAAATATTATCTTAATTTGCTCACTAAAAATTGATGGTTTTAAATGTAATTTTTATTATTTTTGAATATTTTATTGCCATGTATTTTTTCTTCATTCTTATCATTGTACTTACTCAAACTTATTGCTTATGTTTTTGATTGGTTTTGAATAATGTGTGTTTTTTTGTGTGTGAAAATCTATAGATAGTGAAAGTAATAAGTATATGTGTTTGATTTGGGTGTTTCTAATTTTTGTATATATTTAATATTTTATATAATGATTGAATACTATGATAGTATAGAGGTTATGATTAATTTTGAGTATACACATGTTTAAATGTGAGTATGAGTGAATAAAGTATATTTAATGATTTAATTTTGAATATAAGTAATAAATAAGTAATGATTAAATTTTTAAATTTGTTATAATAAGAGAGAAATAGTAGTTTTGAAGTAATGCCTCTTTGGAAATTGTAACTTTGATGGGTTAAAATTCCCCCATAAGGCTTCGGGCATATTTGTTTTGGTTTTTAAGTGTATTTTTTGTGAAAATTGTGTACAAATAAAAAAGTGAGATAAAATTTAAAAAGCATAATGGTTGAAGTGTGTGTATTTTTAAAGTGTGAAGCAAAACAAACATGGCTTTCTGAACATAGACTTCGTTTTTTTGACAGTGTGTCAATTTCTTACAGTGTTATCATTATGTGTTTTCATACTCTTCAGTTTAGTTATTTACCCATGCATGTTGTCTAAGTTATTAAATTAAATATTTCAACTAGTTTTAAAAATACGTAATGTATATCCATCAACAAAGAACAAAAGTGATTAATGGAATTGTACGGAAAAAGACCTTTCCATCGGACCCCTTTATCTGGACATGACATACTGTGTTCTATTTTTGATATATTCTATAGTCTCTCTATTTAGAACTTTTGTAGTTTGTCTCAAGCCTCATTTCAAGTTTCATGTTTCTCTGTGTTAGTCCAGCATTTTCATTGTCTCCACTCTCTCTCTCTCTCTCTCTCAAATATGTTTTCTTTTATCTTAAGAGTTTGACAGCATTCAATTTTTTTTATATATTTTCTGTACTCTGTCTCTCAAGCCTCATTTAACTTTTATGTTTCTCTGAGTCTGTCCAGCATTTTCCACATCTCCTCTCTCTCATTTTTTTAAATATGTTCTCTTTATCTTGAGTTTTGATAAGAATGCAATATAAAATTTACTGTCAAAGTTTTAATATTTACAATTTGAATATAAGGAGACGAGACTCATTGAATCTTCAACTCTGCACTTTATTGACAATTAACTTTCATTTGCATGCATTCATCACTTATCCCCGTTGTTGCTAGAAATGCTGTGGCAATGGATTCTCAACTAATAGTTTTATATTGGAAGATTTTTTAATGCTAGGGTTTTGGAATTTGGCCTTGTTTTTTTGATATAATTAGAATAGTTGAAAATTAGTATATAATGGTACCCAAATTCAGTGTTTTGTTAATATCTAAGTTTTACAAATTATATAATTCAAGAAGTGTAAGTTGTTTGTATATTTTTAATTGTACATGAAACATATTCTACATAAATTCATGTAGAGATATTTTTTAATTTATAGACAATTAACTTGTATTTGCATGCACTAATCATTTATACCTCCTTGTGTTGCTAAAAAATGTTGTAGTAATCTCAACTAATAGTTTTTAATTGGAAGTTTTTTTTATTCTAGGTGTTTGGAATTTGGCCTTGTTTTTTTAAATATAATTAGGATAGTTGAAAATTAGTTCTTAATAGTATACAGTTTAATGTTTTGTCAATATTTAAGCATGAGAAATATATATATATATATATATTTAACGACGTGGGTTGTTTGAATTTTTATAATTGTATGTGAAACATGTTACCTTCCATAAATTCATAGATAGATATATTGACATAAAGTTGTTTTAAAGCTAGTAAAAGAAATAATTAATGCTCAAGATTAATCATAAGAATTCTAAAAGAATGGAGTAACGATGGGAGTATTGTTGCATTACATATGGAGGAATTGACAATTAATTTCAATTCAAATTACATAGTTGCCATCAAGAAACATTTCCTATTAAAGCTGAGTAGCAAAATTCAGCAACATTTCCAGTCTCTACTTTTACAAGATTAG
The DNA here is from genome assembly GCA_019155195.1 of Avicennia marina. NCBI lineage: Eukaryota > Viridiplantae > Streptophyta > Magnoliopsida > Lamiales > Acanthaceae > Avicennia > Avicennia marina. The sequence goes on from CM032760.1 coordinate 13,162,315, forward strand.
CTTGTATTTATGATAATCTTGTCCTTCCCATTTCTCCAAATTCAGTTTATTCATCTTTACTAAATGCGAAAAGCATCATGTTAGGTGGATGAGGCAGCTTTTCTAACAAATGAAGAGGGAGCTTTGTGGAGCACTTTTACGTCATTGAAGAATAAAATTCATCCTGGTACCTAAGTAACTCAGTGGCTGAACTTGTTTCTGCCGATTTCTTTTTCTTTTATCTTTACCTCTCATCTGCATTATTTACCATGCGTCCCTGTTGCAGACATGGAAGTGGATGATTTTGTTGAAGAGTCTTCCTGTCTGTTACAACCACTGGAGGATTTCTTCAACCATGTATTTGTTATGGTGGTATGTCCCCTTAGCATACTCGAAATGCCAATTACCATAAAAAAATTTCTTGCCATTAATTAACTACGCCTCTTTAGGCCTTTCCTGCTGAGTCACGCATCTCTCTTCTGCATGTACCTTTGTGATCATGGCTTGTATGCTGCCTTCTTGTATGCATGCTGTCTTTTCCCTCTGTTTTCAGTCTCCACATGGGACGAATCTGAATCCCGGTTTTATCAGCTCTGAAATCTTAATTGCAGGAAGACAAAAGAATCAGAATGAACAGGCTTGCACTCCTACGAAAAATTTCTGACCTTCCAAAGGGAATAGCAGACCTCTCAATTTTGCCTGGCTTTTAGAAACAATGAGTTTCAAACCAAAATTTCTGCCACCGCAGAAGAAAAGTAGTGGAAGGCGAGAGCAACCCACGCGTATTTTCATATTTATTTTCGAAGAGTTCAGAATTTGGCGATGTTGTGAGGAATTTAAATTAGCAAAATCTGCCTGGAGCTGAAATTCAGAGGGAGACCCAGACATTTGGGAAAGAATTGAGTACAGCCAGCCATGGACTATATGGGAACCATCTTCTCAAAACTGTGAAGCTATGGGATCATCTCTGGTCTCTGTTTGGGATGGCCTCAACTTTTACTTGCTGCTTCTTCTTACAGCTACGAGGGGGAAGAGGGGGGATGAAAATGTATTTTATTTATTTATTATGATTTTTGAATAAATCTCCGCGATGATAAAATTGAATTTTAGAAAAACTTATATTATCTAATTTTATGGAAGTCCATACTCAGAAAACCGCCATGAAGTTATACCAAGTTGAGGCCTGGAGTTGTAATTGAAGCTGACGGAAAGGGGCATTTCTCCAAGTGGGATGTTTAACAAAAACAATTATTTTCTGAATTTTAATTTTATTAAATTACTGGATATAGTCGAAATTGTTCTATTATAAAAGCCCTGGATTAGGGTAATTGTAGAAGAAAAGGAAAATAGTAGTGTGCGCATGAAGAATTGGAATACCGTAATTTTACCCACAAAATGAATTAAGGCATGTGACTGAACTTTCCTCTAAATGTGTGTAAGCTCTTGTGGTTGTATCTGTTTATGGACTTGGTTTTAAAAATAAAGCTAAAAAGACTGCATTTTATGAAGATTTATAAGTATAGATAATTATCATTATTTTTAATATATAAAATAATTTGAAAGAATTTGGGAATAGTTTATTTATTCTTGAGAGACTTATAAATTATGAACATTTTATTTTTTGACTTATAAATTAGTTTATCAAAAAGATAATCAAATTCCTCCAAGATGCTTATAATATAAGCCAAGCACCCAAGATTTTGTTTGGATTGGAGCATTTGAGTTTAGGAATGAATTTGGAAGGATGAATTTTAAGTAATTCTAAGATATGATAATTTTAAATCTACTATAATTACTGAAAATATAGAATAAAATGAAAGATTGAGGATTTCGAATCCTTTATTATCCAAATAAGTCCAAATAAGTAGAATGGGTATATTATTATGGATTTGAAATTTATATTTTTGTTTTTATATAATTTTTAAAAATATTTGTTAAGAACACACGTTTAAAAATAATAACATCACCTAAAATCTTGAGATAAAGTGTTCCATGTTAAAGTGGGACATGTGAATAGATCATAATTCCACTTTTTTCTCTGTGTTAAAGGACAATGTTATTTATTTTTGATGATTTATGATTTATAGGTATTATTTATTGTCTAGTGGAATAAACTTTTGAAGAACAAAATACGCTCGGAAGCAAAAAGCAAAAATTGATACGCCTCCGCACAACTTTATTATAGAAGAAATCGGCTCCGATCACCGCCCGCCACCGCCACAGCCACCGCCACGGATGGCAGAAGAAGAAGTGATAGCAGAGGTCGAGGCAGTCCAGGCGGTGTACGGAGACGATTGCCTCGTCATTGAACTCTACCCTCCCCATCTCCATGTTCGTCTTAAGCCCCGAACTGCGGATGTCTCTTCTCAGCAGGTATCTCAATCCTTTGTCTAAAAAGTTTGTTTCTTTCCGAAATTCGTGATTTTGATGCCGTTGTTTCCCCTAGGGTAGCGCCTCTCTTCGATTGTTATCTTGCTTTGCGGATAAAGAAATGGGAATAATTTTGATTACTTTCTATGTTGGTTGGTTTTGTTTGCTTTAGCCGAAAAAACTTTGTGATGTTGAAAAATACTTTTTCAATTTGTGGATTTTGCAACAATTCGTGTGAATTCATTGGTTTGTAGAGAGGCCTCTGTTGCCAGTCTGGAGTTCACAAATGGCGATATTTTTAACTTTTGTAATAAGAATATCGCAACATAGAAAATTTGGAGGTAGGAAGATGATACACGCAGGCACTGTGATCGGTACTCAAGAAAATTGAGTAAATTTCTTGCCATTTATATTGAATGCCTTTTCTTCATGGGGCTTTCTAAATGCATGCTTGTTTCTTTAAACTAAAAATTTGTTTTTATGCTTTTCCAAGCAATGCAGAATATAGTCCTAAATGCCTTGCCTTTAATCTTTTTAGCCATGACAATATTGAGGACACTTCATGGTGTGCATTGACTTTTATGATTAATGGACCCCTTAAATTTCATTGCTGGAGTTTATATTTTATTTTTATTTCTATTACCCCACTTAGTCATCCAAATGTGAGCATGATTGCCTGATATCATCACCTATTCTTTTTGTTGCATTATGTTCTTATTTACGTTATAAGCAGATCTTGATTGAATTAAAGCAATTTCCCTCTTATTAAAGTTTATTGGGATAATAATAATAATAGTAATGACAGAGCTTTCTTCTGCAGTTCGTCGAAGCAACTATTGGAATCCGGGCTGGTCCTCAGGCAATTATTTATTTCATAATGCATATATAGATGCACAATTGTGATGCTTCTTGCACTTAGCAATGAAAATTTTAACTGTTACCATACTGTTACCATGGCAACTGGTTGGTGAATGAGTTACTATTTGCTACCGAGATTACAAGAGATTATACTGAACTTCGCTACATTTTTTTTCTTGGGTTGGATAATATTTCCATTTGATTCTGGTTTTGTGCTGCTGAGTTGTATTTTTGGTTTTCACCTATTTGATCTAGGTATCTTTTGACAGACGCTCTACATAATTAAAGACATTGCACTTATTTTCAGTATTCTGGTGGCAGTATCCTGAGGAGCCACCGGATATTATTATTATTGACTCCAAAGGTCTTGATGCAAAGAGGCAAAAACATCTTATAACCAGTATCCAAGACAAAGCTTTTGAGCTTGCCTCATGTTTAATGCTCGTGGCTCTTTCCGAGGTAACAGATTATGCACTTGGTGCTTTCTTATTTTTTGCTGACCCATCTTTAAGATGTTTACTGGCTTATTTTATGGTATCCTCTTTTAAGATGGTAGTATCCTGAAGTATATGGTTCATAGTTGTTAATGGTGCGGCCATGGTGTCATATACTAAAAATGGCGAACACATTCAAAATGGCACACTTATGGCGTGCCATGGCGCACACCATGTTGAAGATGGTATTTTAATTTTTTTTTTATCTTAAAATATTTTTCTTGAAAGATTTATTTAGGATTTGATGAATCTCATTTTTTACCACAAACAAGTCTCAAAAACACAGTGATTGCTTTCTTCTATTGAATGATATTGTTGCATTTTCTTTTAAAATGATTTAAATTTTTTTTAACATGCTTTCTCTTTTTTTTATCAACAACTTGTAAATGCTTTAGGTATGCGTTATTCCTTACTCTTCTTTTCCTTTATTTTTTCTTCTTATTCTTTCTTTGTCACTTTGTATTTTTTCTTTTTCTTCTTTGATGGACTTTTATTCCTTTTTTCTTTTCATCTTATTTGTTTTTTCAATAGGCTAAGTAATATTTAAATTTTAATTTTTTTTAAAATTATAATTGGATATTGTAGAAAATTCAAATTTATACAAATTAAGTGATTAAGCTTACTTAGATTTTGAAATTTTCAAAATTAAGTGGTTGAATATTGATAAAATTCTCAAATTTTTATTCTTGAGATTATAAAATTTTTAATTTTTTGACAAATTTAATAGTTAGTTATTCACTAATTATTTATTATTTGTTTTTTTTTTTAAAGTATGAAGTTGAAAATTATTTGTAACTATTATTTAACATGTAAAAATTGTTTATATTATATTTTTGTAAAAAATTATTGGTAATATAAATATATTTCACATATTATATAATGATGCACCATACTTCAATATGGCGTGCGCCTTTCCGTGCGCCATGGCTCTAAAAAGCCTTTGCGCCACGCAACGCCATTCGCCATTGACAACTATGTATGGTCAAGTGCATGGTGGTGCCCTTTTTCTTATTTGGTTTAATAGTTAATTCTGTACTTCAAAGCCACAGAAGCAATCCAAACATTTTATATTTGGCATTTATCCTCTTTGAATTTTACCATTGCAACATATTAATGGATGCATACTCTATTAGGAAGCAGTAGAGAGGCTCTCTAGTATGAATCATCCTGATGGAGACTGCCCCTTATGTTTATATCCATTACTTGATGAAGATGCTGGCTGCAATTCTCCACCCTTTATGAAGTTAATGTCTTGTTTCCATTGCTTTCATTGGTAAATACTGTTAGTGTTCTTATTTTCTTACTTATAGACTCTTTTGCTACTCTGAGTTTTGTTGTTTCAATTGACATTTCATTTTTTCCCCGACTGCTGCAGTGATTGCATCATCGGGTGGTGGAACTGGATCCAGGTGCAAAGTGAAAAAGAGATTTCAAGCTCTTCTTCAACTTTTCCAATGATTATCCGAGATCAACAAGGTGTGCTGCCATTCAATAAGTACCTGGAAATTTTTAATGGTGATATTTTGTATTTGATGAGGATAAACACTAAATTGTTGAACATAGCTATCAAATGTGGACAGACCTGTTCCAAATCCACTTGTTCCTTGGCCAATCAGTGCCAGAGAAACAGGTAAGGTGGAGAGAAAATGGGAAGGATAGTCTTGTCCACCTCCACAACCCCCCCCCCCCCCCCCCCTCATCTCTCTCTGTGTCCTACCAGGGGCAAATTTTCCTTGCTTCTTCCACCTGATGAATTTATACCCTTTCTCTTTAGTCTTCACTTTTGACATAACAGGAAGCTGCCTGACTTGAGTCGCCTATGAATTCTCATGCATGATTGTTGTCTTGCATAGAAATGCGCAAAATGATGGAAGGAAGTTTGGGAAAGTGTCCAGTTTGTCGGAAAGTTTTTCTTGCAAAGGATATTGAGCATGTCCTTGACTTGGTTGGGACTGTTACCCCTTTGGTATGTTATGTGAACTCTTCTTTCTTGCAAAAAATATTTCGCGTGTCCTTGATTGGGCTGTTATCCCTTTAATTTTAAACAAAAGATATTAGTTCTAATGTTGCTGTCACTTTCATGATATTGTTTTTTCCAATGAAGATTTTGCAGAGTGCATCCTTTAACATGATCTTTGTGCCTAACCTAAGCAAGTAGTAACTTATTTAGTTTCCTAAAGGAACGCATAGTATTAAAATGTCCTAGATTGGGTTCCTTCAATTTTAAGATAACATACCACTTGGTGAATGGCCTACGCCGATGTTTATGAATTATGATGTTCCTGCTGTGTATAAGATAGCCTTTCATCTCCTAATCATAATTGTGGATTATGAACAAAGCTGATTGAGGGTGAACATTGTCTCAATTTTAACTCATCAATAATTATCTCATGTCAATTGCTGCTATTGGGAATTGAGCATGTTGAAAAAATCAACTTTATTCTAGCAATTTTGCTTTCTAATACACTGCTGCAAATACTTGTATTGAGAGAGAGAAATATATATGTTATCTATGATGTATCATTAAAATTTCTCAATCAAAATATTCATCACCTTTTTCCACAAAAAATTGTATGTAGCATCTTAGAATCTGGGGGGAAATAAAAGGTGGAATTTTTCATTGGTCATGGTAGAGGATGGCTTTATCTTATGTTCACCAAGCCTCTAAGTCAACCTTAAGTGATATAATATATTAAGTTTTTTTATCATCTTTTGTATATATTACTTAGTATCGCTGTGTGGAGCCTCTGAATGCCTGAACAAATTAGCCCACTGCTGCTGCTTGCTGCCACCAATAAATATGTGCACAGATTTAGTTCTTCGGTAGAATTGGTTGATTTCCAAACTTTGGTTCTCTTTAGTGAGTGAGGATCAGGAAAATTCTGCAGCATTCTATGGGAAGCCGGGAAATAGATTTGGTGTGATTTTTGTATTGATAACCATGGCATTCTGCGACTACCACAAGATATTTTTGGAAATGAGGGTATCTAAGCCACATGTGGTGTGTCTCTTTGGATTTTTATTGTTTCTTCTATTTCATTCATTAATGGCTTTTCGTGCACATAGAACTTGGTTGCTTTGTTTATTCGTTTGGCTGTTTGTCAATTGTAGGATTCAAGTGGGTTTGAGATGGACAGAGAGATTCTCCGATCCGATTCTGAGAAAATTAGGAGGCAAAAGTTTGAAGCCATTTTGAAACTCCAGCAAGAAAACTGTGGCTTGATTGAGCCCAAAAGAAATGAAGTCTTAATGCCAGGCGTGTTTCTTCCCCAGTCAGTTACCTCACCCTCCACAGAAGCTAACATCAACAATCCAGCAGCCAAAACCGATACAAATCCTGGAAGTTCCTTCAACAGGCCGGGCTCCACGAAGCACAGCAATTTTAACGCGAGGAGGAACAGGGCACAGAATCCAAGAAAACAAGACAGGCACTGGGTTAGGAAAGATAAGGTTTCAGAAAATTAACTTAATGAATTTTTTCAGTCAGCTGGACATCTTTTTATACTAATATTCTGCCATGGAAGTGCTGTGTGTTGTTGCATATGTGGATGGATGGTTTGTTGAATTTCAGCCATTGAGATTGGGCTCACTACGCAGCTCTTGTACGTGGATTTTTAGCATTGGAATTGGAAGTGATATCCCACCATTAATCTGCAGTTTATCATTTCTTGTCTCCAAGCAACCATACCCCATAAAAGCTGTAACTACATCGAGGCTATTTGTTGAGTACTGGCTTTTGTCACTCAACGTATTTACAACTTGTCAGAAAGGTATCCTGCAATCATGAGTTGACCCGTCTTTCCCAAATGATGTTTTTTAATCTTAATCAGATACATAATTAATTAGACATATAATTTTAAACTAGTAAAAAGTTGCACGCTCAATGTGTGCAAATTAATTCATGAATTATAGAGTTGTGTATGTAAATGATATAGATAAAAATATTAAAAAATAAAAGTATAAAATTATTTAAAATAACAAAATAAGAAAGATCAAAAAATTTTTAAAGGAGATAATTTGGGAAGAAAACATAAATAAACATGATAAGTTCGAAAACAAAAAGAAGGAAAAGGATAGAAAAATTAAAAACATTGAAGTAAAGCTAGTTATCTAATTAGATATGCAATAATAGCACCAATTAACTTAATAATATGGTATGGATGGATAAGTGTAGATATATTGTATAAAAAATATGCAATGGTGTATTAATAATTATATTTGAGTGTTTTTTGTCTTTTTAATTGAGGGCAAGGGTTTAAATTTATTAATAAAGGATATTGTTGTAAATTCATAATGTACAACAAATTGCTCCCAAACTCTTAATAACTAATAAAATTTGAACACTCTCTACGTGTGTGAATTTATTTATAAATTACATTATTTTAATTAATAAAAGTAAAATTATTTAATATTAGAAAGTATAAGAATATTTAAAATAATAAAATAAAGAAATATCAAGAGATTTTAAAATTTAAAAAAAGAAATTTTTAAAGAAAACACAAATTAAAAAATTAAAAGAAAATATTAACATTAAAATAAAAATCATGCAATTTACATTGTGCAAAAATATTTAAAATAAACAATGATGAAATATCAAATAAATTTAAAAATGATAAAATTTGAGAGAGCATACAAATATAAAATGTAATTTGAATGAAAAGAGAGAAAAAAAATGATAAAAAGAGTAAAAAGTATAAATTGGAGTAATTGTGTAAATTCACTTTATGCAACTAAGAATCTTTATTTAAATAATAATAATAATAATAATAATAATATAAATGGATACCAAAAACAAGAATGCTTTTATTACTCTTAAGAAAGTATAATTTCGACTACTGACAAAAGAAACAAAAAATTAAAAAATAAAACGATATTATTCTTTGAGGACAGTCGATTAATTTTTAATATAGTAAGAAAATCAACTTGTCATATATAAATATCGTAGATTTTTTGGCTGGATATGAAGAAAGTTCTAAAGCATTTCAAAGTCGGGAGATATTCCCCTTGGACAAATTTTGCATTGAGCACGAGAGTGTGCTGCAAAGAGCAATGGTTTGCCTGCATTATTGTGGCTAATGTGTCACTATTCATCATCAAACTAAATCCAACAAGTTTCACTTTCTTCCTGAAAATCAATCCTTTCCTTTGGTGTCTCATCTATCATTGGATTGTGGTGGATCCACAAAACCCTCAAACTATCTTTCATTCAACCCTAAATAGCTTATTCCCCAGACGCCTTTCTCCTAATGACTAAATATCTTCCGACCTTCACACCTTTGTCTCAGATCTTCAATGGTTTTGTATGCACTAGAACTTTAATTAAATTGGGGATGAGACTAGCTCATTAAATACATTTGTATGGTGTCCTCTGACCATCAATCTAGTGGGTTATATGTCAATTGATGGTTAATTAGTGGCTAGCTAATGACTGAACAAACTGTAATTTGCATCTAATTCTGTCATGTCGCCTGTCTTGCAGTTTTTAATCTAGCAAATAAGGTTGAGGTCTCAAACTCACAGTGTTCTAAAATTGTGCGGTTATGAAATTGATTCCAGCTAGCATTTGATCTTTTCTCATTTATATGGATTTTTAGTTCGCTATTTTAGTATTTGTTAATTATTTATGCTATATATTGATTTGTTAATAGATGTATCGATGTACTGATATAATTGTTATTTTAAAAAAATTGAAAAAAAAAATCCCATCATGTGAGTGAAATGGTTTGTATGAAAGCAGGTAACTTTAATAATTAATTGGTAGAATATACATATTGATTGGTTGGTTTATGTTATAAGTTATGTTAGAAGATTAACACCATAAATTGACACATACAATTAAATAGTAAATAGAGATATCAATAGTTTGTTTATGCATTTTGAAGACAATCCAATAATTGTTATGACTACTAGCTTAACAAGTACGTAAACACTTGTTTAACTCAAATTCCTTTTTAGCTCAACTTATTAACGCGTTTGTAGCTTAAATCTATTTGCATCCTCTTGATCGAGACTCTCTTGGCTTCAATTACAAATGTTGATCTATGAATTTTCCTCTCACAAGGGGCGTTTTTTCACTTGATAATTTTAGTAGTTTTGTGGATGGATGGAATCATCAACGATTCATTCAACCTCTTTAATATCTTTCTTTCTAAAATGTGTTGACAATAAAGATTACTTGAAATTCTCAAAGAATATTTACTTTGACATGAATATCTAAATATAACTAAAGTGTATATTTTCTCTCAACCCAATGCTCGTTTTTTTTTCACACTTGGCCATCCTTAATTTTCAACAGTTTAGTAGCCTTCCTCAACTAAAATAATTTGAAAATACTCTGTAAATTGTCCTTTAGTTGACCAAATATTCTTGAAAACGAGGTATGGTCAATTGACATATCTTCTTATATCTTTATAGATAAGGTAGAATAACTCAATTCAATCCAACTAAATATAATTTCATCAAATCAACAATTAATTGAATATCATCATAATTTAGGAAAGAAAATTCAATAAATCAGCAACACAAATTTAGCATATTCTGTTGCAACAATCCTTGGGACATATTTGCATAAATTCAAAAATTCCATCAAAATTAAATACTATCTCAGCGCCACATAATTCATTTGTGTTAAATCAAAATAATAGCAAACATGCAAACAATACATATGTGCGCTAATATACATCCTCATAGAAGTATCAATCAAACTAAAATCATCAACAACAAAAAAGTGATCTTAATTTCCAAATTACTATATTGAACAAATTATAACACTCTCTTTTTATTTCTTAATAGTTAAAAAATATATATATATAACTGCTATTTTTGGATGTAAATTTTTACACTGTTTTTTCTCCATAAAAATTCAATTATCCATATACACTAATAACACTTTTTTTTTAATCTTTATTTTATTTCTAAATTTTCTTATCAATTTTTCTGTTAGAAGAAATATGCATCTTAACATAGCCACAATATGTTGTCAAGGGCCCCCCTTTTATTTTGGCAACATGTATGATTTGCATTTTTCCTTGGAAACCCAGATATTTATTTTGCTTAGATATATAGGAAAGAAGTATGAAAAGTGGTTTGAGGGTACCAAAGAAGATATCCTTTTCCCTTGCAAGATAGTCTGCAAATGTACAAATATCTGATATTGGTGGCAGAGTTGTCAGCCAGTCATTTTTCATGATGAAGATGAAGTAATTTTCAGTTCAAGGTGGCTAAATTCGGGTGGATGCGGCGCAGTGGGTCTCACCAAATGCTGGCCCTTCGACATTAATTCATATAGCACCAATCATTCAAGTCTCATCAAGGTCATATCGATTGGCTGCAACAAGTATTTTTTTGCCCCATAGAAAAACAATGTTCGTTTTTTTTTTCCTCTCAAAAAATATAAATAATTTTTTTCTTTCCTTCATTATTTTTACATGATTTTAAAAAATATACTAAAAAATACACAGTTAAAAAATCAAAACAAACGTGGCATTGTTCTCTAAATTTATAGGTAGAAAAGAACAGTCTGGAGCCTTATGAATTCCATCATTTTGATGTCCCAATATGTGTTTTGTGTTCGTTGGGATGGCGCATGAGGATTGATTGATTTATTTATTTATCTTCTATAGAGTAAAATTGTCAATATAAAAAGAATTATAAATAAAGTGTGGAATTTTTCTTTTTCAAAATTTGGAGACAGATTAATTTGCTACCTAGTAAAATATTCAAGTGCCTAGGTTACGCGCTAAATATTAGTTAACTCAAACTCAAACCAATCACTAGTTGGCCAAAATCGTGAAATTAAATACTCTGTTATATTTTGGTTTTCATATAATGAGTGAATACTCGTCATTTAGTTAAATTAATAACGTTTCATATGGAATTGATATTCTACGACCTATGTTTGTTTTCAAATTTTGGTACGTGTTTTTTAACTTTTAAATTTCGAAAATCGTATAAAAATAATAAAAAAAAGAGATTAAATTTAAAAAAATATAATAATCGATGATTTAAAGCTGCAAAATTTGAAACCAAACATAGCTTATATTACTTAGGCCCAACGTATTCTTCATTAAGAAGTTGTATTTTGGCTTTTATTTGACGAGTGATTGGTCTTGTTATGACTAAATTAATTGCGTTTTGTTCGGAATTAATACCCTATAATATATATTACCTAGCATGCAAATGCAGTTGATCAAAATTTATAAAATTTTCTGTTTCATTTTTTTCTGAAATTTAAAATATTAAAGTGGCAACTTTCTTTTTCCCTTTACACCTTGATATTAATTTGGATCACAAGCTTTACATTCTACAACGGTTGATTGTCAAACTATCCATGACAATAAATAAAATAAAATAAAATTTGACACCAAGCAAAACAAAATTTCTTATTTCTTTTGTATTTAACAGTAATACCCAAAAAATCGTGATATGGAAGGTTATAGTAGCCAAAGCTATTGGAATTTGTTATAAACTATGCTAAATAAAAATGAGCGTATTTAAAAAAATATTAAAACCCTCTTTTTAAGAACAAAATAATCATCTAAATTCTTAGTTCCTTTGATCGAAAGACTGTTTGTCTTGGACAATAATTATTACAAATTCCATTGAAGATATACAAGGGCTAGCATTAACATTAATTATTCCAAACTTTCAACATAGTATTTTGCGAAAATGCTTGGGACTTCACACTAGAACAAGGGAAAAAAAATTGAATACTTAAAATGTGCCAAAAGTCACATGCACATGCACTTGGGGCATGCATGAAACATTTATCTCGTTTATTTTTTGCCCTATTTTTGTTAAGTAATTTTGTAGTCCTCCAAAAGGGCATGTTTTTCTACCTACTTAGACCAACCACCCTCGTGCCCTTACACAAAATTTCAACATTACAAAATTCCTTTCAATGCCAAGTGACCATTTAACTTCTACATCTTGTCCCATGCATCCATCCTATTTCGAATGCAACAAGTTATAAATATCATGAGGATGAAATTAACCCCCCCCCCCCCCCCCCCCGGCTGCAACCCTTTTGTGCTCGTCCACATGCCTTCCATCTACGAGAATTACAAGGATTATACGCTAAAACACGTAAAAGGTCAAAATTGAGTTGGGGTCGTCCAAATCTTGAACCATTGGATTTATGTTTTGACAATTACCTAACTTTAATGTTACATCAACTGAATGTGAATTAAACATAACAGTACTTGAAAAGTCAACTCGCTAAGTTCATCAAATTTGCATTCAAGGAGGATTGGAATTGCAAGGGTATGGGGAAGCACACGTTTAGATTGTGTAGAATTTTTGGATTTGTAATTAGTATTCACGAATCATTCATTAGAATCAAATTTCTCTATATAATTCAACTAAAAAAAGTCTAGTAAGCGGAGTCGGTCTTTGAAAATTTTCTCTAAGAGTTTATTTCGAGGAGACAAGATGTAGAAACTTTGTCTTTGAAGATGTCATCAATTAATTAAGAATAATACACACACATACACATATTGTTATATTAAATTCAATATATTGATATTGACATTCAAGGATCTCTTTTATGTATATCAATCTGTATCAAATTGATTCAAGACACGACTAGTTAAACTTTTCAGGTTGGATTACATGTGTAAACTCAGTTAATTATTTCCTTTCTTAATTTGGTCCATGAGACACTATACCATTTCCATTTTAGTTTCAACACGCGTGACGGTGAGATGCTTTGAATTACACTGCTTAATTTATGTTCTTCCAAAAAATAAAATCCTTCCCTCCGTCCACGACAATGAATTTGCACAAGTTGTGTGATAAAGAAATTCTACTAAAATAAGAAAATCCCAGTGCGAGTAGTGATTTCCCGAAAACAGAAAGCTAGAAGTGTCCTGGGCCAAAGAATTACGGCAGTGGCCACATGGCAATTCACGCCGCTGCTGCCATATGGATTTTTAATTAATATTTTGACCGTCAGTCCACTTTCTCAGCCCATCTGCTTGCATGTGGGCCGTTGATTAATTCGCCGCGTGGCTCCACGTCCTCAGCCCGTTGAGACTAACGGCGGGGCACGCAGTTGCTGTTCTTCCAGTTAGGGACGCGCCCGTTGTCTCTACCAACTCCGGGTTTGTTTGGATGCACATTTTGTATTGGAGGAGTATCACGCGCAAATTTAGAAATAGTACAAAAATAAGATTAATCAATAAATAAAATGTATTAATTTGATGGACAATATACTTAGAAATGGGTATTTTTGATGCAGCGGAAAAAGATGTCAGATAGTCATCCAAACATAGCTTACAAAATTTGCCATTGTAGCACACTATTAATTAATTATAGGGAACAAGTCACCTTTATTGTCCGCTTTTTCTTTTTCAATTTTTGTGTAAAAAAATTGTGTAATTTTTTTACACAATCATAAATAGAGTTGTTCTTTTACGAAATTCATTTGTTTGGCTATTTTAGTCTTGTAACTATTTCTTTTCAAGACTTTAGTGTAAGTAACTTTAAAAATCAACCATACGTGTCCTTAAAAATTTACATTTTACGTACGTATGTGAAAATCCACACTGACTATTTCAATTATTTAGATTGGCCCATGGTCCATTTATACACTTTATTATCAAGTGTTCAACCTTTTTGCCATTATAAAAAGGCCAAGTCAAGCACCACAATCAAGTGAATCCTCCCACCTCATTCATTAGACCTAATTGGAATTCAATAATTGCCAAACCAACCATGAGGATCTCCCCCACAAAACCTGTTGTAGGGCCATGCACCTCATCAACGCACACCATTAAGACCCATCACCTTGGCCGCCCCATTTCCAAGCCCACCAACGGCAGCAAAAACCTCTGCATGAAATCTCAACCTCCCAGAAACCTGGAGCGCCTGGCTCTCGACTCCCAAACCCTCAAGGCTTCGTCCTCGCCCGTGCCTCTCAGCAGGAGGTGGATGGACTACCAGGGGATCAGGGATTGGGACGGCTTGCTGGACCCCCTCGACGACAACCTAAGACGGGAGATCATCAGGTACGGACATTTCGTCGAGGCCGCTTACCAGTCGTGCGACTTCGACTCTTCTTCGTGCTCGTACGCCAAGTGTAGGTTCCCTAAGAGAAAGCTGCTCAACGAGTCGGGTTTCCCGGGGACCGGTTATCGGGTCACCAAGAATCTGACGGCCACCTCGGGGATACGGCTGCCGGGTTGGGCTGAACGGGCCCCGAACTGGATGGCCATGCAGTCGAGCTGGATCGGCTACGTCGCGGTTTGCCAGGACAGGAAGGAGATCGCCAGGCTGGGGAGACGCGACGTGGTCATTGGTTTCCGGGGCACGGCGACGGGCCTGGAGTGGCTCGAGAATCTCAGGGCCACGTTGACTCCTCTGCCAAATGCTGGGCCTGGTTGTGATTCTGATTCGGATTCCGAGCCAATGGTGGAGAGTGGATTCCTGAGTCTGTACACTTCCAGCGTCAGAAACCGCCCCAGTCTGCAGAAACTGCTGAGACAAGAAACAGCGAGGATCCTGGAAAAGTACGGGGACGAACCACTGAGCCTCACCATCACTGGCCATTCGCTCGGAGCGGCGCTCGCCACGCTGGCAGCTTACGACATCAAGGAAACCTTCAAGAACTCGCCGATGGTGACCGTAATCTCCTTCGCCGGGCCGCGGGTGGGGAACTGGGGCTTCCGGTCCCGCCTGGAGGAACAGGGCACGAAAATCCTCCGTATCGTCAACTCCGACGATCTCGTCACCAAAGTCCCAGGCTTCGTCATCGAGACCAACGAGAACCACCAATTCTCCAACCACTCCGACAGCTACATGGCGACGGCGGCGGCCAACCTCGCTGGATGGATCCAAAAGCTAGTGGAGGACACGCAGTGGGTGTACGCCGACGTGGGTTGCGAGCTGCGGCTGAGCAGCCGCGACTCGCCGGACTTGAAGGGCATCAACATTGCCACGTGTCACGATCTGAAGACGTATCTCCACCTCGTGAACGGTTTCGAGAGCTCAAACTGCCCGTTCCGGGCCACGGCGAGAAAATTCATGGGCAAAACCTTGGTAAAAAATTAATTATTTATTTAATAAAAAAATCTCGGGGAGTGGAATCAAGCAAACCATATTGTCTTTGATTTTTTTCCCTTTCGCAGCATGATATTTATCTTGTGAGACAGAAACGGGACACGTCCAAAAACGTATAGATTCAATCGTTTTTGACCAGTTAACTCACTGGACAGATGAGATGACAAAAGTCCCATAAATACACATCCTATATATGACAATCTGCGTGCACCGAGGAAGAAAAGCAGTGTCTTCCTGCCTAGGTTTAATTTCTTCTAGGGTTGATGAAAAGTGCAGCAGCAAGAAACATTTGTGTACGCTGTGGAAGTCCACTAAGCGGTGGCTGTAGTTCACACATTTTGGACGGTACCCGGAAAAGCATAGTTTTGTTTTATTTGCAAAGAGTAATGAGATCAAAAAATTCGAACAGATCTGTAAAGGATCGGAGACCACCGACCGGGTTCGAGGTGAGTGCGACTCAGCCGGCGGCCGTCCATGCCCGCATCAAATCTCGGAGATATGGGCGCAGCATTGTCAACAATGTTAGTGTACATGTGTGTGAGTTTGACCGGATAAATACGTAAGGAAATGAAAGGTGAGAGTCCAAAGGCACCGTCCGGGATGGATGCACCTGTGCTATTTTTAACTTGGACAATGTATTGGGCGTGAATGGTGAGAGTATGTGCATTGGTAGTATAGTTTTAGTGCCACCTTGTCATGATTGAAAGTGATGGGATTATTCCTTGAACATTTTGATGACAACCACAGCAAGTTTTTATGTTATGGGGCTAGTACACACACACATACACTCTGTTTGTGTATAAATTTATTTAGAAATTATAAAATTTTTATATGTTAAGTAATATAAATAAATTATTTAAAAATTAAAAGTATAAAATAATATTTAAAGAAACATCCGGAGAATTTGAAATGAGAGAAAATTTGAAAGAAATTAAAAGAGAAAGAGAGAAAGAAAATGATAAAAGAAATAGAAGAATTTAAAATGAAGATAATTATAAAATTTTACATCATTCCACTACAAATCTAATGATATAGTACACATATAGATATATAGATATATATATATATATATATTTATGTATATACACGCATGCATAATACATTAAGCTAATGGGGGATTGTGTATAATTATAAAGATGTCCTTAATTTTTTATACTTTTTACTCTTCTTTTAATTTTCACTTGTTTCATTCGATTTACTTAATTTTTTTTTTTATTTTTCTAAATCTCTTTTTTCTTTTGTCCTTCTATGTATTTCATGAATTATATAAATTTTGCATCTAAAAAACGTTATTATTTTATTTATATGTACAAGCGTTGAGTGCCATTTAATTTTAATGTACTTTATTTTTCTGAATTTCTTTATTATCTATTATTTTATAAATGATACAAAATATTGTATAATTATGTGTTCCATCCATTATCACTACTACTTATAAATTTAATTAGAAATGACCTGAAGGAGAAAATATGAAAATGAAAAAAAATAAATAATAAATAAAGAAAGAAAAGAGAGTTGTTTTGGTTTTTCTGCTTGAAGTAACAAGAGGCAGTTATTATAGAAGTTTAGTCATAATAAATAGTATACAAAATTGTTAAAAAGGCATTTTAAGAAACATGTTAAATGATCAAAGTTAACTATTTTAGAGAGCTCCCCAATAATAAGTAGCATAGACATGGAACCGTTAATTTCTTTAGTGATATAATTACCGGATAGCTACATCGTCTCATTAAACTGAGTACGTGTATAAATAGCAGTGCCCACTCCCTCCCTCGCCGGCTCGCCCCACGCACTCTCTCTCTCTCTCGCTACATCAATCCTCCAATGATTGCAAATGAATGGACCACATCACTTTATGTTATTCTTTATTACAGTTTCATCGTATATATATATATATATATACACGATTCCTAATCGGGTGTAGGGCAAAGCGCATAGGCAAGATCACAGTGCTTTTTCTTTCAACGCACCATTTTTCTTGAACAATGATTGGTTATGGTTTGGAAACCCTAAATTCGGACAACAGTTTAATGGTGATTAAAGTAGCAGTTTATTGCCATTAGCCTTGCAACTGTTGCTGGAAAAAGACGCTTCAGTGGGCCAGGAAACAGGTGGGGGACTCCCATTGGGGGGACGTAGATGCCAAGTTGAACACATAAATCCCATTTTTAGCTGTCCTCAGTTTATTCTGGCATGTTCTGATGGTAATTAAGGTCATACATTGTGTCCTCCTGCCTCCTACTAATAGTGGGATATCCGTTTGTCAATGGGCTTGTCACCAAATAGACATGGTGGGTGAAAATTTTTGCCAACCAAGTTACCAAAAATTAGTACGTGCTTGGAAAAATCAGGAGTGAAGAAATTTTTGGGATACCATGTGGATTTAATTTTACATACGTCTTGTTTTGATTAATTGCAGAGAGTTGCGTATGGCACGCGCAGTGCACAATACTCAGGTACAAATATATTTTTCAATCATTAATTTAACAGTTTTATGATATATATATATATATATATATATTTAATGATACATTAATGTGTGATACACGTACTTTTTTTCATGGAAGGTGAGAAATGAAAATGAAAACATTTTGGCCCATTTTATGCCTTTGAAGCTGCTTTTATTTTCTTAAAAAACTCTTATTTTTTTATTTTTGCACTATAGATTTTTTTATTACAAATAATATTGTATCTTCTACTGCTTTAACATACATTTTACAATACATGTATAGGATATATATAGTTTTGTAATTATACAGATAATGTGAATTTTATATCATGCATTGTGTGTGAATCAAATACAAAATATGATGTCAAATTATCAATTTGCAATAAAAAATCTTAAGTGTTTCTTAGTCCCTCTTATTCAAACATAATAAAAAATTAACAATACAAGCACACAAATTGTTTACATAATAAGCTTCTGTGGCTATTTTTGCTTCACAATTTTAAGGGGTTTGTATATCATCAAAATTTGTACAATCAAAACATATTATTAAAAAAAATTTCATTTAAATTCAATTTTAAATTTTTTCTTATATTCTATATACGCACAAATATTCAAAATTCAATTATTACATATATTCATAATCAAATTAATAATTATAAATATACCCATGTATACTCATATTTATCTTTATATTTATATATTTACATATATCTATATATATTAAAAACTAATTCTCATCTCCATATACTATTTGATTATCTAACTATCATTATATATTTTGCACTTACATAACTATACAGATTTAAATAAATCAAAATTTTAAAATCAACATAATTTTCATTCTCAATAAAATTGCCATCACTTTCATCCCCAGCAAAACCTTAACCAAACCATGTAAAACGGAACTTGCTCATTCTGCACGAACAATATGACCAAAATTAAGTTGCCAGTCGTATTGCTTCGTACATACAATTTCATTTATTTTTTTAAATAATGAAATGCTTTACATGTTTGCTGACTTGTCCTTTCGTTTTCAAATCTGTTTCCATTTACATATAATTGAAATCATGGGCAGAACAATATCATCGTACTTTTGATGGTTATTAATTGATGCATTCATATTGCATATATGTCCATCAGGACAGTCACAGTATCTTAAAATCTGATCCTTTTATGAGGGACTTGTCACAAATCACGAAATCTTTCACAAAATTACGCGCGCTTCCAATGAAATCTTTTATTAAATCACATGTCAAATTAATATACCTACTCAAAATTTTGTTAGGTATATTCGAAATTAATTTCTCTAGTTGGATACATATAATTACAGTCACCAAATGAGTAAAGGTAAGTATATATGCCTATATATATATATATATATATATATTCATGACATCATGAATAAAAAGAATAATTTGAGTTCATTTTCGTCTTGCGTGTCTAATTATCTGGATGAGTAAGTGTTGAACATATATAAAAGAATAAAAGAAAATAGGACTTTTTAAGTGTTGAATGAAATAGGGGCTCCAAGAATAAACTGTACAAGTACTAAAGAATTATATGATGCAACCCTAGACTGTCGTATCTGAGTCCGAAATCTTGAGATTTAATAGCACGTCACCAAAATATGATCTGCTGTAGTTGATATTGTCGTTGTCCAGCCGACAACTGACAAGTGATTTATTTGTGGAAAAAAAACAATTTTTTTTTAAAAAGTAATACCAAAATTCTAAGTTTGGATCTAAATTGGATCGTCTAAATAATTTCTTTCAAATATTTTACATACTAAAATATCACTCTTTATCTTTTTCTCTTTTATATTTTTATACTATTTCTAAATTTTTATCCGTCTAAATTTAGATCCAAACATACAATGAATTCAATCCCATATTATCAATAATAATAATAATAAACAGGAAGTATATAACAACTAATAACTTATAAGTCTAATGTTTTAAAATTTGGTTTAATATGAATTGTCAACTATCAAGCCCTTACCGAACCACTGAAATTGTGGTTAGGTTTGGTACTCTATTGCCCAAAAATGAGTTGTTTTTATTTTGGTGTTTTTTTGAGGGATGAAAAATAGATGTAGTTTACTCTTCAAATAAGTATTTTGGATTAGAAAACAATTTTGATGCCTGATGGGTGCTGATCGGACAAAAATAAGGTACCTAGTAAATGTGGTAAACTATGAATAATGTAAAATGAGAGAGAGAGACCGACGATCTGGGCGTAGAAGAATGAGAACCGAACTTAGCTCAAGGACATTTTTGGCCGGTGATTGTACTGGAGTTGAAAGTAATAGAGATTTTGTTAGTCACGAAAAAATTATATTTAGTTGAAAAATTTTATTAGATGAAAAATTAAATTTATTTAAATTTGTATATTAATGTATAATATAATAATGATTAGGTGATATACATACAATGATTAGAGTTTAGAGTATGTATTTGATTATTTGATTTCTATAGCATAGTGAATAGATTCCAAATATTTGAAAATGTAGTCAAGGGCGGAATAATTTGAGTTTAAATTTAAATAATTTTTTTTGAATAATATATTTAAATTTTGATGGGTGTAAGATCCTTTTTTAAACAATTAATGATGAAGAGGTTTGTCTATTGATGGCGATGGTGGGCATATGGATTGTGCGGTCCTGGCCGGTGGTCACAAATGTAAGCTCCCCATTATTTCTTCCTCATTAATTAAATGTAATAATTGTCATAGCCGTCATTGGAATTGAACCAAATGTCAATTAAGGGGGACGTTGGTCCTGCATTGCACGACGTCGTTTGCAATCTCTCTCTCACGGTCAACATTACAATATATATATATATTATTATATTTCTCTCCTTTGCCTTCTGATTTGTCAAATAAGCAGTAACACTTCGCAGTTGACGACGTCGACGGCTCAAAATCACACCATGAACGCCCTCACCTGTAACTAAGTCGTTGGACCAAAATATTCAAATTTTGACTAGTTGCATTAGATACATTTTTTTTGGTGCTAAAGTTTGAAATCAGTGTGATTCTCTATACTGAAATTCAATTTTAGAATTTTATAAGCGCATGAGTAGCTCAATGTTCATTTTTCTTAAAAGATATTCCTCTTGAAAAAGGAGACGAAAAGAATCAACTTTTTGAAATCAAAAAATTTGTTTGAAGCACAAAATTCAGAGACAGTCGGGTTGGACAGCTATGATTAGAAACTCAGTATTCAATCTCATTATATCGGGCGTAGAATTTTGTTTCTTTGGGCCATGTTTGGGAGAAGAGTTTTTGTTAAAGATAATGTTTGGTAGAAGTTATGTTTAGATGAATAGTATGTTTGGAAGGAATATTTTAATAAAATAAATAATATGATTTATTTGAATATATGTATAAAATATATAATAATGATTAGATAATGTGTAGCATAAAGAAATAATAATTATGTTTTTTAGGGTGTAAATAAAAAAATATGTGAGTAGTTGTGTGAGATATATATATATATATATATATAAAAGATTATTAACAAGTATAATGATTGTAAAATAATTAGTTAGTTATATATACAAGAGAGTAAAATTTTGAATTTAGATGAATATTTTGTTGAATTGTATGTTTAATAGCATAAAATTTGAGATGATTATTTTGTGTTAAAAATTAAGTTCCGAACATATCCTTGGAGTTTGTCTAGTTGCATTACAATGCGGTGATTGGTCCACGTGGGAGGAAACCAAAATTTGTAATAATTTTCACGAATTTTTGGGACAATGATGGGTAAATTTTATTAGGGGCAATTTATATCATTATATGTATACTTGTTAGTAATCTATGGTTGATGTAATTTATGCATAATTTCTATTTTAGATATGTGAAAATTATAAAAATAAAATAAAATAAGTTACATGAAATAAGTATACAATTATTGAGTACTTTGATACTTCTACTCGTCTCATATTTAATCGTCTCTCTCTCTCTCTCTCTCTCTCTCTCTCTCTCTCTCATCAGTAAGAACTGATATTTTCATATATATGTATGTACGTGTGCATGTATTTATAAGAGTTGCTCTACTATCTAAAATTCTAATGTTCAAGAGAAAAGCCCAAAATAATTTAATTTTAAATGTGTGTGTATAAGAAAGAAATAAAATTATTCTTAAAATATTCCATATTTGGTTTTTATTTTTTTAAGTATAAAAAATATGGAAAAAAAATTCAGCCAAGCATAGACATGAAATATAAAACTTTGTATCATAAAAACGCATTTGAGCTGTGTGTGTATATATATATAATAACAGTTTGTATGCACTGAATCTATGTGCATGTAAAATTTAAACTATAATTTATTGTATATATACGTAAAGTTATTTTATTGTATAAATATTTTAAATTATCCACATGAGCCTTTTATTTTATAATTTATCATCTAAACATATTTATTTTAAACATAAAAAAATTATACAACTTTATTAATGATAACAAAATACAAATTATTATGTTTTACAATGTGTCAAAAACGTATGCCAAATGAGAGAAAATTTTTTTAAAAATTATATAAGAAACAATAAATTATAGAAATTTAATTAAAAACGATCAAAACAAAATATAAAAAAGATGAAAAAATAGAAAATAAAAGGTAAAAGAGATGCATTTTAGTTTCTCTATTTAAAGTACTAGAAGGTAGTTATTATAGGAGGTTTGACTGAAATATGCTGTATATAACTTTATTAAAAGGGTATTTTTAGGGATACATCAAAATATCAAATGACCAAAAATAATAATTTAGGGGACTTTTTCGGAATGCACTTTATTCTAATATTGTGTGTGTGTGTGTGTGTGTGTGTGTGTGTGTGTGTAATAAGGTCACAGGTAGAAACAGGGACAGTTGAGAAAGAGACAAATCGACATGCACCCTTGAGGGCACCGTCATCCTTGTTGCGGCTTCAATTTCTGAATTATAAAATATAACGCATCCTTACATACATACATAACTATATGTGTGCGCGTGTGTGTGTGTGTGTGTGAGAGAGAGAGAGAGAGAGAGAGAGAGAGAGAGAGAGAGAGATGTCTCAATCGGAAATACTAAACGATATTGACGTTCAGTGGCTGAAATCATATGATATTTGATTCCAATTTTCTCTTAATAAAAAGATTTGATTGAACTTTTATTGCATATTGCACGCTTCACAATTAGTAGGAATTAGATTCATAAATTCTAATTTAAATTAAGGATGGAACAATTTTTTGTTTGGAGTAATTTAATGTAAGATTGTTATACTTGAAAGATGTATTTCCAAGAAATATTGGAAAATGCACATGTAACACACATTTGTGTTTGTGTCTGTTCATAGACTTTAAGAAGTTGAAAATTTACCCAAAAGCCAAGAAAATTGAAGAATAATACAAATGGAGGCAATAAGTCCATATAAACGTGGAAAATTAGAAAATTACGATATTCTCTTGCCAAAGGTTCTTTCCGAGTGTGTTTGAATTGAAAGACGCAGCTTCAAGTAAATATTTAATGTTGATGACATATGGATTTGACTTAAATTTTTGGCAAGAATTGTGATAAAATGAGAAGTATGATAGGTGGTAAGAATTTTATATTTTGAAAATTTTGATTTATTTAAATATATGCATAAAATATATAATGATAATTGGATAATGTAATAATATATGTGAACAACAATTAGTTCTTACGGTATAAATATATATAAATATGAATACATGTATCAATATTGTTTTGACGGTGAATATGCACAATGATTAAAAAATAATTAATCGATTATATGTATAATAAACTAAAAATTTAAATTTAAATTCAAATGAAAAATTTGTTGAGTTAGAATTTTGGTAATATAAAGTTTGATGGATTGTTATGAGTTTAAAAACATGGAAATAAACATAGCCTTTTTTTTTTTTTAATTTTCTTTTAGATTATTAATCTTATCAATGCCATCCCTTTCGACGAAATCCCACCAATTATATATAATTAATTAATTGCAATATTTTAATTATTAATCTCACATTAATTAGGAAAAAAAATTAGAAGTTAGAAGTTTGAAGTTAATTTTAGAAACCATCCCTAAAACTTTATAAATTAAAAAAAGAAAAATAAGAGGAAAACGTGTGAAAGAATAAACTTTAAAACATTTCAAAAATAATGTATTCACATGTAAGGTTTTATTACTCCGACAACAGTAGTACATTAAAAAAATTCCAAGAAAAAAAAAACAAACATCAATATATGCCCTTGAACATAACGGACAATCCTGTTTGAAAGTCTAGTAATATATTTCCTCGTTTTTAGTTTAAAGGCATGGAATAATTAAAGTCCGTAAGCAAAGAATGCCTGTTTTTTTTTTTTCTTTCTATTTTTTAGTACACAGTGAATTATTTGGCCTTTTCTGAAACGATAATGAAGGGTTAACTGCAATTGAAAATGGAGTGAATCAAAGACTAAAGTTTCTGAACGTAGTCTCGTCTTCTTCACACCTAACTAATTTATTGAAAAATAGAAATTACTGTTTTGAAGTTCGGTCACAATATTGCTTTTTTTAGCCCTTTGACTACTGTTCCATTTACTGCTACTCACTACTCACCCTTGCATTCACACTGCTTACTCCATCAAACCTGGATAACACAGGCTAGAACAAGGGTTTTGGTAAGGGTTTGCTGGGAATTGTATTGAGCGGCGGTTGTCTTGTTGGAAGGAAGATTTGATATGGTTGGGCAGTATTATATATTTTAATTAATTTATTTATAATTATATAAAATATATATAATAATAATTGAACGATGTAATAATTCGCCCGAATAACGATTAATTTATATGAGGTTATGTGTGAGAATATATAGGTATTGATTTAATTATAAATATACATAATGATTGAAAAATAAATTAATTAATTAGAGAGGTAAATTTTAAATTTAAATTTGAATAAAATTTTTATCAAATAATATATTTTATAGTTTAAAATTTGACAAGACGTGTGGAGTTTGAAAGGGACTTCTAAACATAGCCTATTTTAGAGTTTGAATTTTCTTCTAAACAAGTAAATAAAAGAGACACGAATTTAACGAGGTCTGCCCGCTGTAACCCACATCTTTAGGGGCAGCAATATTGATAAAATTTTAATGGTTATAATACAGTACTTGCTTTTTATATATTAAATAATTAAATAACTCGCCCAATGCAAAAAAAAATATTCATACACCACGTCGCGGTGGTGCTGCCACGTCATGCCAAATCCATTAAGCCTAGGTCTAATCCACTCACCAGCTTTTATTACGAGCAACATGAAACACTTTACAAGTTTAGAGATAATGCCTCAGGACTACCAATTATTTTTAGTTACAAAAATATTGAATGATTTCTCAAGTAGTAAGAAGACTATTGTGGGATGCACATAAATTACTTGTCGACATGGTTTCTATATCGATTGAGCAATTTAAACGTGCAGTCTTCGACAGAAATGAGCCGTTTTCATAATTGAAATTTATAGTTAATTTTCATGTCAAACGTGTAATTATTTTATCGTATCATACATCCCATGATATTACACGAAATAAAATAAAGTCCTGAATTGATCTAATAACTTGTACGGAAGATACACGCCGAGTGGTTATGGAAGGACTTGTTTGCTTGTTGGATGCCAAACTACGGGTGGTAAGAAAAATTCAGAAACTGGCCCGACCAATTTTAAAAATTTAACACATAAATTGTGATGTTAAAATTTTAACAAAATCACACCACATCTGATGGCCTGGTGGTGGTGTTGGATTAAGAGAAACTGCATGGCTATATATGTGTACAAAATAAATAAAATTAAATATTTATATTAAATAAAATATAACGGGATATTAAGTTTTTAATTAAAACTTTGGATATTTTAAATTCATACAATTATTTTTTGAACAAAAAAATATTTTTTAGGTAATATAAATATCTCAAGTTCTATCAGATGATATTTAAATTATAAGTTATGATCTTGAGTTAAAAACAATAATATATTTATATATATATTTGTAAATTAGATTTTGAAATGAGCTAAACTTCTCCAAAAAAAAAAAAAATTCAAGTATTGGTAAAAATTACATAAAATTATTTTTTTTTACTAATAAAGTTTCATTAATTTATTAATAGCAAGTTCTTCTATAAAATAATAAAGATCAAGCTTCTTTTCAACCCTAAATGCCGGCATAAAATATTAGTATGCATAGAGTGAATATTAGGTTTACATCTTTATTTCTAATTATTTTTACTTTTATTTAATTAGGTTTTTTATTTTATTTACCTTGAATAACCATTCAGGTGATATATATGGACATTTGATCTTTTATAATATGTTATAGCTAGCAAAATGAGATGTAATTAATATTATTGTTGATAAAAGTTTTACTCTGCTGTGATTATTGTCATTATATTATATCGTTATTCGACGCATTACTTTTACTTTTAGTGTCAAGTGTATCAAATGTCAATCTATCAAGACCAATTAAGTTTGTATCTATATTTGCTGTCAAGTATTCTCAAGAGTATTTTATGAACAGTGCTCTTGGCATACAGGGAAATTTTATATAATATATGATAATTGGTGGCATACCTAAAAATTATATTTTGATTGTTTATATTAGCCTCTGGTATTCTAACGTACAATGGTATGAGCGAGAGCAACATTCTGATTCACACTAGAAACAAATTCAATGCCACGTAAGAAAAAGAAGACATTATCACTCCTTGTAAGCATAGTGTCATTTCCTTGTCCCCTTTTCTTACTGATACATTCATAATCTATACTATAATATTATTAAGATTTATGATTGTACAAAATAAATTAACATAATTATCTGTATATTAAATATTTTCATTTTTTCTATCATTTTATTCTCCCTTTTCATCTAACTTACAATCTATATTTATAAGTTTTCTCAAATTTTATCATTTTTTAAATTTATTTGATCTTTCATCTTTTTTTATTTTAAATATTTTTGAAAATTGTAACATCACACATTTTTTTTTATTTTAAATTTTTATTTTTATTTCTCTTTTTTTATCTTCACATTTTTATCTAAGTCTTCTCTTGAATTTTCTCTTTTTCTCGAATTTTCTTGATATTTATTTATTTTATTATTTTGAATATCCTTTATACTTTTTAATATTTAAATATTTTTATTTTGATTAATTAGAATATAATAATTTTATAATATATGGATAAATATGTACACTCATAATGTGTGTAAATTTTACTGGCATATAATAATTTTACTAGGAATTGTAGAGGCATATAAGCTACGAGTTATTTGTAAGCTCGTTTAACATTTTTCTACCACACACATTTTATTTAGTAAGATAATAAGATAAATTAATAACTAAGCACACGCACACGCACACACACACACACACACACACACATATATATATATATATATATATAAACCATTGAAATATATAACAGTTTTAATATTGAAGCCCCTTTCCCCAAATCTAATCACTACCCTCCAATAAATTCTCTGCAGTGTTAATTATTTGACATAGATTCCAGTCTCCTTTATGCTCTATAGCTAATTAAAATCCCACAGTTGACTTTTTTTATATTTTTCTAAAAATGAAATGTTTAATGCAAAGTCAAACGGTAGTACAAGTTTCTGCGTTGACAAAAATTATATATATGAAATTACAAGAATAGATTAAATCATATATATCTATACAAATATTGTCCATAAATTACGACTAGTGTGAATGCTTGCCCCGACATTTTCTTCAATTGTAATGTAGTGTTATTTGAAAAACAGAAATAAAGTTCATTATTCCTCAAATCTAAATTCATCTTTTACACGTCATTGAATAATGCAAGAAGACTAATTTAAAGGGGGTTTGATTTCTGGCTAGTAGGGTTGGTAGGGATGATGCACTTGACATTTCACAGTCAAATTAGGGTTTTGTACACCTTGAAATATTCATTTTTAGTGGTCATAACGTGTCATGCATTATTTTTTTAATCCCAGAAGGCCCACTTTTTCTGACTTTTACCCCAAAATTTTTGTATTTTTTTAACTTTTACCAAGAAGAATGCGTGGTTGACTATTCTTTTACTTTGATCGAATTACTTGATCATCAGCATTATATATACTTAGTTCAAAGCCATATATGTGTCCAAAAATAAAAAATAAGGAAAAAAAACTTAAATAAAATCTAACGGATTCTGAGAGAAAGTAAAGAAAGAACATAGATGAGATAGATATATAAATAAATTAAACTAGAAAGAAAAAGAAAACATAGTTGCTTAAAATTTTTAATTTTGTCCATGGATGAAGATACTCGGTATTGCAACTAATCTTTTGCAAAAAAAAAAAAAAAAACAAAAAAGGAACCAGATTTAAATTATTAAATAGTAAAAATGATATCTGATCAACAATAGGACCTATAATTACAATCTATTTATAATATAATAATATATATATATATATATATATATTGCTAACTGTTTTTTTTTTTTAAAATATATTTCTGAAGTTTAACCCACATTTTTTGTGTTTTCCAGTCCTAAGCTTTACAAGAAATTCCCCAACACGTGTCCTATATGACATCACCACTTAATTTTGCTCAAAGCTTCCATCAATTGGACTTTCAGCCCAATCTTCAAAAACATAAATCCAAATGACAATTCTGATCCAGCCCAATGGTTGATCTCCTTGGTTTTTCTTCCCTTAGTTTGAAAATGGGCTCCGCCCAATATTTTAAATATATGGGCTTATGATTCATCAAAAAAAATATGAAAACGCAATAGAGAAAAATTTGGGGAATTGACAATATCAATTTTTTATTAGTGTGGTCTTGCGAAGGATAGTCAATATTTTTAAAATCATTTTGGTGATTAAATGGAATAGTTCAATGGGTCAATAAATCCCTAATTTCACCAGTTTCATTGGTCTTAAAAAAACGTTGACTCGACGCATATAAACAAATATGCACATATATATATATATATATGTGTGTGTGTGTGTGTGTGTGTGTGTGCGCGTAGATACAAAAATATGTACACATGCACGTGGATGATGTCTTTTTATATAATATGTGTTAAATATATGCAGTACATGCACAATGGCGTTTATATTTGCAAAGTCCACTCTTCAAATCAAGTTGTGTAACATATTCATAAGACAGTATTTAATATTTGAATTAGTTCGAACAAAGTCTACGTATGAATGCATTTAATGCATAATGGGGATGAGACAATTTTAGACACTATAATGAAAATGGTACTTTAATTATTCATACTTAATTTTAAATAATCGGTTTCCATTATCAATTATTAAGAATGTATCTTACAAACAATTTTCACCCAAATCAAATTGAATAAATGGCCGGTTCTGAATTAAACCAGCCAAACCAACAATGCAGTTTCAATGCAAAAACCCTATTTTGAATTGTGTTTTCCTTCAAACTTTTAAGCCACGTTTGGATCCAAGATTTGGAGGAAGGAAACTGGAAAAGAAAAATCACCATGTCTTCAGAATTTCATTTACAACAAAACAAAGATAATTTTGTTAAGTTATTGGGTATTACAAAGAAAGAAATGAAATATATGTACAAATTGACATATGTGCCTCATTAATGAGAAAGAGGGATTATTTGTGCTTGCACTCGTTTAACAAAATGGTTTTATTGAATATTTCTTTTACTATAATTTAAGATCCAAATTTTTTTACGTTCTGCGAGTCTGCAACAATTGATATATTTCGGAAAATTTTCCTTCTTCGAGAGGGTCGATTCACATCTGTTCCTCACACACACACGCGTTCTTTGCTCAACATCATAAGGGCAATGAGTTACTATTCGTGTGTTGCTACTTAAATAATTACTAGTAATTTTGCTTAGTCTGCATATACGTAAAAAATAAATAAATAATTAATTTGTTCATATAACAAATTTTTCATAATAATTTTTGAGATATAATATATAAATATTGAACTTAGATAAGCATTTACTATAAATGCAAATTGTTTAAATCATAATTGTTTGTTTAAATACAAATAAAAATTACATTAAAATCAATATTTTGAACTTCTTTTATGCACTATATGCGAGTGCAATAAAAAATTTGCGTTCGGCAAATACAAATGGATTAAAGATGATTAAAATTAAAAATCTTTAATAAAATTTTTTTAAAAAATGATGAGTTAGTTAGTATTAGTTAATTAATTAAAATATGGGCATGTTTGGTAACTTATTAAGAGACAAAAGATAGTTATTATAAAGAATGTGTGTTTAATAATAGAGTGTAAATTAATCGGAAAGAGTAGTATAATTAATAAAATATTAAAAGACCAGAAAGTAGTTATTACAAAGATTGATGGGCTTAATAATATAGTATAAAATTACTTATGAGGAATATTTTAAGAATATCATTAAAAGATCAAATAAGGTCTTGTGGTTATCTAAGAGTATAGTATTGATAAATTAGTCATGACAAAAAATGACTTATTAATAACATAAGCCATATTCACTTTATGTGATTAAGTAGCCAATCACATATTTTTTAAGTTAAATTAAAGTACTTGATAAAAGATAAGTTTGGTATAAAATAACTAAACTATGAATAATTAATCCTACATAATACATATGATAAATTAATCCTACTTAATAATTATAATAAATTTTAATCTCATTTTTAAAAGTAAAAATAATTATTAATAAAATACGCACCCGTCATGCGTGCGTATAATTCTATGAATAGATGGAGAATATTTTATGTTAAGATATACAAAAGGTAAGTTAATAAAATAAATATGATATTAAAATTAAGATAATTAAACAAAATAAATGAAAATTGAGAAAATAGTAAATATATATATATATATATATACATACACGTGTATGTATAAAGAATTAGAAAAATTTGTAATTGTACATCGGTTCGTCAAGCCCCTTAACGTAGAATAACCAGTCTCTTACACAAAAAGATCATTGGCAACAGAAGGGAAATTATTATTATTATTATAAATAAAGCAACGAGGGTAATGCAAAAAGATAAAAACACACAATATTTGACTAATGTGAAAAAATTTTGTAGCATCGGCATTCAACATGTTGGCCCCACGTGTATGTGTGCGTTGTGGGGTTTAGTACGTCTTCGGTCAACCGCAGCTGCTTTCACGCCATTACCATACAGCGAGCGTTGAATTCTGACCACGTATGAAAACGACGTCGTTGAATTCCGACCACGCAGCTGCGGCTGTAACCTGTGAGCAAGTTTATTAATGGTCACTTTGACCCTTCCTTTCCTTTTAAAATCAATCGATAAATATATAATTAAATGCTAACCGTGTGTGATTATTTTCGGCATATTTAATTTCAACGGTTTTACAAACACACATGTATCGTAATTTCTTAGTAATTGAGATATAAGAAAAGATATGATATACATAAATTTGTAATAACAATATAAATAAACATTGAACATTATTCTATTTTAAAAACGAAGGGAAACTGTTATAAAATTGATTCACAACGATGGATGTTAGCATAGAACTTAACCATTGAGTGAAATCGTGTAAATAAAATTTACCATAAATATTATGATTAGGTAAATATGGCGTCAAAAATATATTGACAGCCAAAAGGATTTAATCTGTCTAAATGTTTTCATTGTATTAAATATTCAAAAAATTAAAAGTGATTTTGTAGATGGATATGGATTGATTTGAACTGAAAAATGAAAGGTTTACGGGCCCCAAAAAATTTGGAAGTTACTTGATTTGACATAGAAAATAAATTTAAATTTACTAAAATTCCTAATTAAGATAAACGAATATTTTATATAATTAACATTATGAGATTCAAAATTTGAACCCTAGGGTGATGAGCCATTAACAAGTGTGTAAATTAACTAATGGAAGTACTAATTGCAAACTAGATTCTGTTTGGAGTAAATACGAGGGAATATACTGCAGTTCCTGCGGCCATGATTTTGTACGAATAATAGAAATTAGAAATATATATATATATATATATATTGACATCCAGAGAAGATTTAATTTGTCAAAATGTTCACATTGAATTAAATATTCAAAAAATTAAAAGTGATTTTGTAGATGGTTATGGATTGATTTGAACTGAAAAATGGAAGGTTTTGTGGACTCCAAGAACTTGAAAGTTACTTGATTTGAGATATAGAATACATTTAAATTTACTAAAAACTCCTAAGATAAAAGAATACTTTATACTAGTAAACTTTGCATACTCTATGTGTACTGGATTTATTTCTAAATGTTAAAATTATTGTATTTCAATTAATAACAATAAAATCATTTAATATTTAAAAAAATAAAGAATATTTAATATAATGAAATACAGGAACATCAACAGAATTTGAGAAAAAAAAAACACAAGAGAGAAAATTTGAGAGAAAATATTTATATAAAAATTTAAAAAAATAAGAAAATTAAATAAGAGAATGATGTGATTTTACATTGTGTAAAAATATTTAAAATAAAAAATGATGAAAGATTAAAAGAATTTTAAAAATAATAAAATTTGAAAGAACATATAAATATAAATTGTACATTGGATGAAAAGAAAGAAAAAATGATAAAAAAATAAAAGTATTTAATATAAAGATAATTGTACAAATTTACTTTGTTTAATTTTAATATAAAGATAATTGTGTAAATTTTTTTTATGTAATCAAAAATACGTGTTAGAATAATAATATAGTATAGATAATTAACATTATAAAATTCAAAATTTGAATTTTAGGGTGATGGGCCATTATAAAAGTGTATAAATTAACTAATGAAAGTAATAATTGCAAAGCTATATTATTTTTGGGGTCAATATGAGGGAATACACTGCAGTTCCTGAAACCATAATTTTGTAACAAGGGTCTTGTCTTTTCTTTTCTTGGTGCATTATGACATCTTTCCATCTGTCTGATGTTACTATTCTGTGTGTCTTCATTTTAACCAATCAATTGATAACACATTAGCCAGATGTCATCGACCCATTCCAACTTTTGGGGACCCTTGACTTGATACATCCCGCTCCACTTCCAAACAAATAGGGTTCTATACATCGCATGGCACGTCAGCAAGGCCCACTAATTTTAAAATTTTCCTTCGTTAAGTAAAATTTGAGTGCCATGTCTGGACGAAAACCAGTGCAAAAATTTAGAAATAATATAAAAATAACAATTTGTTAAGTAGTGTGTTTATAGTAAAATGAAAAATATGATAAAATGGCTTATAAACAAAACCAGGAGTTCTCAATCAATTCGCTTGCGGCAACGTTTCTAAGTTATTTTCATGGATCGAAAATAATGTCACTGTGTTTGGAATAGGATATTGTGGATAGTTAAAAGAAATCATATGTTTTAAGTGTAAAAATTTAATAATAATAATAATGTAAAAATAGATTGAGAAAGACAGAGACCAAATTACTTTAATGTGAAGCATGTTTGGAGTGTAGATTTTGATTGAATAAAAATAATAGTCAAAAGTGATACAAACAAAACCAGTGTGTTTTAACTGCAAAATTCATATATAATATAAAAATAAAAAAATAATGATAATGTTTGACTACATTTGCATTCTCGTAAAGGTAAAATTATACAAGTATAATATTATATAGAAATAATGATTTAAATCTCACGTATATAAGTATAACTATGAATGTACAAATATAGGTAATAATTTAATTTTGAGTAAAGTTATTGATTTATGTTTGAGATTTATATATAAATAAAAGATAGAAGGAGAGAGAGAGAGAAAAGAACGTTAGTGGGTTTGAAGGGTGCACGCATGCGCGTGTGTGTTTAATGAGGCAAAAATTTAACATAACATTGTCCGAGTATTTTTCTCTGTGGGCCATCCATGCCTAAAGCCTAAAGGCTAAAAGCTGGTTTTATGGTAGCCATCGGAATCTGTATAGATGTGATAATCATGCAATAATATACAACACAGAATCGAACTATGTTTGCCATCTTGTATCAGACTCTTTTTTTTTCCGTCTAAATAAATACTGTTTTACAATTAAGCCTCCGAAATAAATATTCAAAATATTTTTATGTAAATCAAATATCAACAGTATACATGACGTAATGAATGTGCAACATACTGAAAAATGTAGTTGGATACATTTTAATGTTAAAAGATAAATGCGATTTGCACTTGATCAAAAATAATGCATTTTGGAAATAAAAAAAATATAGAATATAAATTGAGAAGTGTGCACGCGCACACACATATTCTCTAAATCATTATCTCTTATATGCATATATATATATATATATATATATGTATGCATGTATGTATTACATGTATGTAATATATTACCCGTGAGTCTCCAGCCCTTGGATAAACTTCTGTCATGCCCTCGGACATTTATCATTATTATTATTTTTTTTTTTTGCAATAAAAATTATGATGCAATTATCAGACAACTACTTTCTTGTTAAGGAGGTTGAAAAAAAATGGCATTAAATCTGAGTTTCATTTGGACGGTGGACCCTCTTGAGTCAGTTCCGTACGTACAGGAAAAATCGTCAAATCCAAACTAGAAAGCGTAGATTCAATATGATGTCCGAAGAGATGAAAACTGGGCGAAACGCAAACACTGAATCGGACCCACGTGGGTTTATTATTATTATTATAAATGATTTAAGGAGAGAAGTAGCAGCCTTTGATGTAGGCAGTTTATTTCATCATTAGGCAGCTTTTTCGAGCGTGCACTAATGCCCTTTGCCTGAAATATTTAAGACTCCGTTCAAATGCACTGTACCTCATAATATAATCTCTTCTTTTTTTCTTTTTATATTATTATTAATTTTTTAAGATAAACTTTCTACCCAAAAAAATATACATTCAAACTAAGAATACAAGCCAGTCGAACTTAATTCGAGTACTCTTACTATTTTTAGAGTTCGAGCTCGTGACAAAAATATAAAACTCGAATTTAAACTCGAGTTTAATGCATAAATGTTGAACTAGAGTTTGAATTTGATTCAATTTATATAAAATTTTTAAAATTTTAACATTATTTAATTTAATTTTTTTATCACTTTAATATATAATAAAAATAATGTTTACAATAATTTGATTAGTAAGGAGTAATAAATATTTTAAAATATATCCATTCAATTAAATTTAAAAAAGAGGATAAATTTACGATAAATTTTGAGAATGAAACATCATTTTAAAGCAATATGAAAATAACCGTTGACAAGGTGAGTTGCATCTATATTATAATCATACATGTGAATTGAAAATTTAAAAGTTAAATTTAAAAGTTCTCAATTTTTTTTGCCTAAAATTTCATAAAACATAAAATAAAAAGTATACACCAAATTAAAATTTAATGTATTGTATATATGTATATGTGTAGCAATTACTACACAGTAAATTAATACTAAAGATGCATAATTGTATTAATTTATAGTTTAAATACTTTATGTAAACTATTTACCATTTTATGTGTATACAATATTACAAACATTCCAAATTTTACATGAAAAATGTTATAAATTTTTTATTTCTAAAACACACATAAAAACTAAAATCTCACGTCTTATTTATTTAGAATCTATACATATTTTAATATACTTTCTTACATTTTTTTAAAGCTAAACTAAAATTTTGAATATTTTCAAAATTTTATAAAGAATTTTATATTTTAAAATATATTAATTCAAACCAATCTTTAAAACGTTGCAAATATATGTAGATAAAATTCATATCTAAATAATTACTATAAATTGACATGTTGCTACTAATTAAATGTATCATTTGAATATATATTAATAAATTATTATTTACAGAAAAAATAAAAAACATAAATAAGGAAAAATAGAGCAAGCTCATGAGCCTTTCGAACACATTAGAATGAGCTCAAGCTCGAACAATGTTGACTTTAAGATGAGTTTTAATTCAGTAAGTTTGCGAAATTCGTGAGCTAGCTCAACTTATCTTGTAGCTCTAATTTAAACATAGCTAGAAATCAAATAAAACATAAAGATTCAAAACTTGTAGATTATGTTAAGATTCAAAGAGCAAAATGCTGGTAGAGAGAATGTTTGTACAGAAAATTATATAAGGATGCTTATAGAGAAAAATAATTCTTGAGAGCAATGAAGAATGCTAATGCTTGTCTGGTGTGTTTGTTAGGATTCGAAAAACATGTAACTGTCAAAATAAGACAATATAGTGGGATTTCACAAAATTAATTTTAACGTTACACAATCAATTTTAGGTTACACCTTTCAGAATTTGGGTTGCAATATTTATTTTAGGGTTATGACATTTAAAGTTAGGATTACATACTTTATATGAAGATTACAAACTTAAATTTGATGTTCTTTTTCGTCAAAGCTGAAAATTGTGTTTAATTTTTTTAGTTTTATAACTTTTCTAACAATTTGGTCTTATGCCATTACTAATTCACAGGGGATTTGCCTTAATTAAAGTATTTTATAAGATCTTAGGTTTTTTTGAGCTTTTCAAGATTATGGGTTTCAATATTAAATATTAGTTCCCAGTGTTTGGATGAATTGATTTTATTATAATCTACACAACATTATTAAGGATATAAGTTGGTTTTGATTACACGATAATTTTTCTGTTTTTACTTTTTGATAATTTCTTTCTCCCTTTTTTAACTTATTTTTATTTGTGTTTTTAATTTTTCTCTCTTTTCAACTTTTTTTGATCTTTCTTCATTTTCTTATTTCAATATTTCTTATACTTTTGATTTTAAACAATTTTGTTTTTGTTATTTAAAATACAATAACTTTATACTTTATAATTCATGAATAATTTTACATGACTAGTGTACACACACAAATATGTGAGGTTATTGCAAACTTTCGAATGTTATACGTCGGTGAATTACCTCCCCATCTCAACCATAAAAAAGGGCCAATCCCAATATAATAATTACACCTTTAATACAAGCAATTAATAATTAAATAAACTAACACTCACACTAATTAAGAGGACCCCGTATTCGGAATAAACTAACACTCACACTAATTAAGGGGAACTTGAATTCAGAATATCATTTTTGATGATGAGATTTTTAAACCAGTAACCTGTAATTATCTTCCACTGGGGCAAGTTTGTGAAGGTCTAATTGAAGGCCTTCAACGGGGAGACAACTAATTTGAAAAGTTGGGTGTATGTATAAGCATTCATTGAATTCTCCAAGAAATTGTGAACTTCATTGTCTGAATTTGCCCTTTTGATAAGAATCATGCATGTGTGGTGACTGTCGCTTTGAGAAAATACCGAAACGCGTTTGGTGCTTTTCTTTTTTTCTTTCTTTTTTTTTTTTTCCCTCTATTAATTGGTTGTTAATTGCTACATTTTTGATCTTCTGCATTGACCAAACACTCAAACAAAGACAGCCGAGTAGCGAAACCGTCAGCATTCTTGAATACTGACATGGAAATCAGAAATGAAACTGCATATCACTAGGATTTATAAAATCTCTGTCCCATCCAAGGGTCCAAACATCTACATGTATATTGACAATGACTTGTCTGAGGAAACCCGCTTAGTGAAAACAAGTTTTTAGTGTGTGTATGTGTACGTATATGCAGTGGTAGTCTTACAATGTGCTCCTGTTCAAATCATAGCTAAAAACCAACAATCTTGTGATGGTGAGAGTAAATCATGATAGTTTATATTCAACACGCATGTGTCTTTCAATTCACTTGTGGGCTCTCTCATATTACTAATCCGCTATAGAAAATTCAATGTTTAGCAATGATTAGAATTCCTTACAAAACAAAAAATAAAAATAAAAAATCCATTGCTGATTTCTATTAGCAACGATCGAATTCAGCTACAAATTATTTTTTTATGTAATTTTCTCCTAAATAAATTCGGCAAGGAAAAATTTTTCTTGCTCAATTTAACTAGAAAGTTTCCCAACAACATTTTTCGTCTCTATTAGCAATGAATAATTGTGTTGCAAAGAATAATTGCTTACAAACAAATAATTTCCTTCTTAATATTTCTATTTCTCTAATTTTAATGAATATTGGAGGGTTGGAACACTAGAACTAACCTTTGAAGGTTAGGGAGGCTGCCTCTAAGCTAAGTGCCTACATCTTACTTTGTTCGTTCAATAATTTATATATTTTAAATTTTTAAAATTAATAACAATGCATTTCATTAATAAATATT
This sequence comes from Avicennia marina, assembly GCA_019155195.1. Classification (NCBI taxonomy): domain Eukaryota; kingdom Viridiplantae; phylum Streptophyta; class Magnoliopsida; order Lamiales; family Acanthaceae; genus Avicennia; species Avicennia marina. The sequence goes on from CM032760.1 coordinate 13,200,693, forward strand.
TCAATATTTCAAAATCCATTTTTAATTAAGTTAATTTGTCGTATTAGATTAATATAGTAAAAAGAATAATAACGAAAATATTAATAATAATACATTAAAATAATTTTCTTGATAAATTTTTCTTTTTCACAATTTATGCATACTATTATGAGAAAAACAATAATGATCACAATATATAAGTGACGATGTGAGGAAAAAATATTTTGTCACATGATATAAATAATGATGTGATGAAAAATATTTCATCAATTATTTTGGTTAATGTGACAAAGTAAAAATTTCCTCATGATAATTTGGTCATAAATAAAGAAGTTTTTTGGGTAGTACACCCGTAGTTAGACTTTAGAAAATAAAAAAAGAATTAAATATAAATTAATTTGTAGTTAGATTTTTTCACAAGGAAATATCACAATTAATCGATTACATGACCTGTTGAAAATGGGCATTCTTTTTAAAAAATATAAACAAGAAATTAAAATTTTCATATTATATATTAATTTTAGAAAGTATTTACACCAAATACATTGTACGTACATTTTGAAAGAAATTTTTCTATTGCTAGACTTTGTGACTTATACTTTAATATTATCAACAAATTTTTAATTTTAGTTTTATAAAAGGGTAGATTTAAATTTGTTTTCCTTCCTATTTTCCTTGCCATCGGCAATATATTTATTTTTCTTATTAAAATTCCTTGCTAATCAGCTGCGTATACTAGCTCTGGAAGGGATCTACTTGGTTATGCACTCAATGTAAATACGAGTGATTTAAATACTAATATGTGTCATAATTATGTTATTGGTTAAAAAATAATTGATTATTTTCAAATGCTGCGTCCTGGGTAGAGATTTAAAACATCAAATATATTTACATCATGTGCATGCATAATCAATTAAGTCGGATTCCTATTAGTTATTGTACTGATGTGATATCATGTGTTAAAATTTGGACTAAGATCATGAGTTTGTCTTGTTTCATGCGGCGTGTATATAAACTATATATTTCAATTTATTCCTTAATATGTAAATAGAAATACAAAATGAATAAAATGGAAGGAAATAAGATAGGATAAAAAAGTAAAGGAAAGGAAGTCCGTGGGTCACATTGTTCTTCTGTCAACAGTCCACATTCAATATAATGAGTAAAAAAATGAAAAAGTGAAAAGTGAGTCGTTTCTCATTTGTTAAGCTCGTTCTTCGGGAGCGCGTCCCGTGAACCGCACGTGCCTCAATGTCCGTTTCGCTTTTCCTGGTCGGAGGCAAATAAATAATTGTGAAGAGTCAAAATCTTTGAACCCTCACTCACTCTTGCGCATGTTGACCCCTCATCTCATTCTTTAAATTCCTTAGTTCGAAACAAAAATGATTAATCAATCAATTAATTATATCACGCCATTCCCAATGAACAAGACGAAGATCCCAATGCACTAAATAATTGGTTATGTTTGTCTTTAAATTTTTGACTTAAAAATACTTATTTAATTATTATATTTTTTAAATTTTACCTTCTATTCTCTCAATTTTACATAATTTTTAAAATAATAATATCTAACACACGTTACGAAAGCATGTGCAGGTCACAGTTCAATAAAGTGAAGCTGCGAATTGGGCTTTTAAAAATATTACTATTACAGGAAAAAAAATGGTCGGAAAATGCTTCTCCCCCTAAAACGTTGTACAGAAAATGAGAATAATCAATTATTGTAGGCTGACCCTTCGCTGCCAAGTAAAATATTCATACCATTGCACACTAACAATTCAAAATTACGTTCTTTTAATTATTTTTAGTAATTCTTCATAATCCAGTCTAAATATTATTTTATCCAAATAAGAGCCGTTCAACGAGGCATGCGTATTTTATTAAAACAAGAAAGAGAGAGAGAGAGAGAGAGAGGAGACGCGTAGCATCAACCCGCAGTATTAAAAACGTTTTTCAATTAGCACTACTTCTTCAAGATTGGTGTCCCCACAGACATGTCCCATGAAACCAAACCAACCACCCTTTGCCCTTTCATCGTCACCGTAAAATAATAATAATAATAAAAGAATCTGCACCCACTTTCCTCACTCCTTCTCTCCCCCTTTCACCTATAAATTATCACTCTCTCTAGCCAGACCAGACGATACCCCCTTGAACTATTAACGCTATACAGCAGCCGTCTCACCCTAACTGGTTCTTGCAAATTAAACTTCTTTGATCTCATCAAACATATATTACACACACACATATATATATATATATATATATATTTATGAGGCTTGCCTGTGGGATTGTGAAGCCCTGCAATCTGCAGCTCCCGAGTCAGTTATCGACGAGCTCAGTCAAGTGTGCCGCCATCTCACAGCCAAAGAATTGTGTCTCCGATTGTTTGAAGATCACAAGCTCATGGAATCCAAAGGGCAACATCAGTAATGCTTCTGCCCAATCCCTTGTCTCCAAAGCCAAGAAGCTTCGGGACAAATGGATGGAATTTCAGGGGATCAAGAACTGGGAAGGCCTCTTGGACCCTCTCGACGACGACCTCCGCCAGGAGATTCTGAGGTACGGGGAGTTCGTGGAGGCGGCCTACCGGTGTTTCGACTTCGACACGTCGTCGGCGGGTTACGCCACGTGTCGGTACCCGAAGGGCTCCATGCTGACCGACTGCGGGCTCCGCGAGACGGGCTACAGAGTGACCAAGAGCTTGCACGCCACCTGCGGAGTCCAGCTGCCCGGCTGGACCGACCAGCGGGTGCCGGCCTGGGTGTCGGCGCGGTCCAGCTGGATTGGGTACGTGGCGGTGTGCAACGACAAGGATGAGATCGCCAGATTAGGGCGCCGCGACGTGGTGATCGCCTACCGGGGCACCGCCACGTGTCTGGAGTGGCTGGAGAACCTACGCGCCACGCTGACGCCCCTGTCGAAGGACATGGCGGGTGACGGCTGCCGGTCAATGGTGCAGAGCGGGTTTTTGAGCTTGTACACCTCGAGCAACGGCACGCGCCCCAGCCTGCGGGATTCGATAAGGGACGAGATCAGCAAAATTCTCCACAAATATGCCGACGAGCCGTTGAGCATCACCGTCACGGGCCACAGCCTCGGCGCCGCATTGGCCACGCTGACGGCACACGATATTACGACGACGTTCAAGCATGCGCCTCTGGTGACGGTGGTGTCGTTCGGAGGGCCGAGAGTTGGCAACAAGAACTTCCGAAGTCAGCTGGAAAAAAGCGGCACCAAAGTACTGAGAATCGTGAACTCCGACGACCCCATAACGAAGGTTCCCGGATTCGTCCTGAACGAGGACAGCGGAGCGCAGGTGCCGATAAACGACGACGCCGAGAACATGGCGGCGGGACTGTCGAGCTGGCTGCATAAACGGGTGGAGGACACGCAGTGGGTATATGCGGAGATAGGGAAAGAGCTGAGGCTGAGCAGCAGGGATTGCCCGCATCTGAGCAACGGAGGCGTGGCCACGTGTCACGATCTAAAGACGTATCTCCACCTGGTGGACAGCTTTGTGAGCTCAAACTGTCCTCTAAGGGCCACGGCGGAGAGGGTCCTGAGTGGAGCTCAGCAGGAGCAGGTTTTGTGTGGATAAATACAGTTATAAAATCACTGATTCATTACTTCTGGAGAGGGCTCTGATTTTTGGACCCAAAGCCCTCTCTGATACATTCATTTATTCATTATTTTTTGGTAGGGTAGCCAAAGCCCTCGTTGGCATTGAAGATGAAGATATTCTTTTGTATAGATTAATGAGAGTATTCTCTGGCAGCTAGGATGAAATGGGTGACTGAGTACAAACTGTTCACTAAAAATTAACTAGCAAATAAACATCGGCACGGCAAGAAAGGGATCAGAATTTGCCTCTGACCATTGTCCAAAAGTGTTGTTATCTGGTTGCTACGGTTCTTCAATCCCAAACACACCAAAATCTTCCACTCTCAATCTCACTTTTAATGAAATGTGCATACAAGGATTGAGTGTGGGACTTTATTGCCTAAGCTTTCTTTATATAGGTTAGTTTATATCAAACTTAACTTGCAGGCTTGGATACTTGGTTACCTAAAATCAAGTTTTTTTACATTCAAACTCTATCAAAATGAATGTTGGCTTATTTAAATTCAATCATCATAAGAGTCTTGTCGAATTTAAGATTTTGTTAGATTCATCTTTAAGAGTTTGAAACCTTTTTAATTCTTATCCTAATCATTGGATCACATTACATATATATCTCAGATATTATATCCTGAAAATAATTCCTCATACTAACCACGTCATTCTCAACAAATTTTGCATTTTTTGATTCTACATATCTAATGTAATGTAATGGACAACAGAAACGGTATACTGGTATACCTTGGGCTTCTCGGTGTATCCTATGAAATACCTGTTAATGGTCATAGAATCCAATTTCTTTTATTGTGAATTATAAACTCTTATTTCAAATAGACATCCCCAAATGCATATGTCGCAAACTTGATTTCTAGCCTTTAAATGATTCGAAAAGCATTTTTAACACAGCTTTTGTGGGAACTCGATTCAATATGTACACAGCTATTTTAAGAGCATCAGTCCACAAGAACTTTGGAAGTTTGAAGCTACCTAACACGCTTCGTACTACATCTAGTAGAGTTCGGTTTCTTCTTTCAACCACACCATTTTAGTCCGGAGAACCAGGCGTGGTGCACTAGTCAACAATTGCATTTTTTTGAAGAAACTTTGTAAATGAACTAGGTGTTTGTCTACCCTCAACATATCTACCATTATATTCTCCACCTCTATCTGATCTCACAATCTTAATTTGTTTATCGAATTATTTCTCTGCTTCTGCCTTGAAAACCTTAAAGGTGTCTAATGCTTTGTTCTTATTATAAAACAAGTAGAGATACACATATCGTGAGTAATCATCAATGAATAAGATCCATATGTATGATCCCCAAGATGTCTTAGCTCCTTTTGGCACCTGTCATAGACTTGTTAGTCTGGTTTCCCTTTATATAGTTTACACAAATATTGAAATCAATAAAGTTTAAAGTATTAAGTATTCCATCCTTATCAATCTCTTAATTATATCAAGAGATATATGTTCCAATGTATGGTGCTACAACATGGAGGATTTTTCATTCATAACACATCTTTTGACACCAATATCTATATGTGTTGCAATATAATTGGAATCATTTTGTAAATCTAATTTGAAAAAACTATTTGAAATAGTACCATTTCCAACAACATTAGATTTAGAAAATAATTGCATTGATTCATTGTTAACAAAAAAAGAATATCCAAATAGCACTAATCTTAAAATAGAAATTAAACTTCTAGAAAACTTGGAATATAGAAAACTCTTTCTAAGTTTAAAATGCGTCCACTTTTCAAAATATGGTCGCAACCCTTAATGGCCTCCACATTTGTAATATGAGTAGTACAACCTAAATCAATCCGCCATGTGTTATGACTAAGTTAAGTTATATTGAATTCATAACAGACAAATGAGATTTCAATACCTTTAGATTCAAGCCATCTCTTGTACTTTTTACTATCATTCCTCATGTGCCCCATTTTTTTTTATAGAAGAAACACTTAGATTTCTTTTTAAAATCATGATGGGCAGGTATTTTAATCTTTCCCTTTTGTTTGGCTTGAAACTTTGCCTTTTCTTAAGTTGCCACATGTACAATATTAGAACTCTCTGCTTATTCCATTAACAACCATCCTTCCTCTTGTACACATATGGTCATCAATTAATTAATTGACCATTTTTCCTTATGTGTGTTATATGATATTTTAAAGGAACTATATGATTGTGGGAGAGTATTTAGAATATAATGCATTGGGAAAGACTTAGACATTTTAACCTCAAGTGTCTTTAATTGAGCTACAAAGTCTTACATTTTCATGATGTGCTCACATATACCTTAGGCAGTTGTGAGTTTTATTAAGGAGAATTTCACTGTTAGGGTGCTTGCAAGTGCCTTATTCAAAGTTTCAAATTATTTATCACTGGCCTCGAGCAAAGAATGGACATCATTATGCTAATCGACAAAACCACGTATAGCTTTAGATATTTTTATTTTTATAAATATAGTATTTAGCCAATGAGATCATTTCCATTTTTCATGAAGTGCCTTAGGCAAAATTTTGAGTTCCATAATAGTATAATCAATGTCCATCCACTTCAATTGAAGGAGAATTCTCTCCTTCCATACCTTGTAGTTCTCTCCATTTAACTTAGGAGCATTACAATTGATATCAATAGTTTGAAATGCTATATTCATAAGCATATATGCTTAATATAAAATTAAAGGTAATCAATTCAAATATATATCTATCAATGCAAGACATATTACATAACATAAATCCAATGACATAGAAATTGTTTATGGGCTAAATTTTTAATTCAATAGGATTTACATAAACTTTATGATAAAACTATTAAAAATATTCCTAATTTTTGTAGGTAGAGTAGGATAGTTTTTAAAATTTTATCCTAATTAATTATTTTAATACTATAAAAATTCTTGTGGATAAAATTTATTGCATTAAATAATCGATTACAATTAAATGTCCCAACACTTTATGTAATCTATAATATAATTTTTGACATGTTAGGGGTGCTGTGGCTAACCCCTAATCAAACAACTCTATCGATTACTAAGGCATTTATTCACAACTTTATTCACAATTCATGCATCTAAACAAGAATAAATAAGCTTAAATATGAAATAAACAACATGACATAGTACATAGTATAATTGGCAGAGTGCTCACCACACGCCACATTATGTCACGTTCAAGCCTTTCATAAATCATTGTTGAATTATAATTTTCCAAACACAAATTATAAACATTATATAAGAGCATTACATGGAACACAGATTATGAATATTATATAAGAATTTTATGCTTACATAAATCAGCCTCGTCGGCTAGGCGACCCCTTTCCATATATTCAGTGTGGATTTGAATCCCACTTGTGGTAGAGTTTCAAAGTTGTTTTTCAAAACTCAAACTCATCACCTACGGAGGTTCGAACGCATGACCTCTGTGTAACCAAATATAGCCATCTACCGCAAATTCCCCTCGTGGTAGAATTTCAAAGTTATTTTTCAAAACTCAAACTCAATGCCCATGGAGGTTTGAACGCGTGACCTCCGTGTAACTGGACATTGGTAGAATTTCAAAGTTATTTTTCAAAACTCAAACTCAATGCCCATGGAGGTTTGAACGCGTGACCTCCGTGTAACTGGACATAGCCATCTATTGCAATGTTTTTAAAATCGAATCAGCCGTTGAATTAAAGAACTAAATAGGTCACTAGATCAACTTTTTGACTGATTCAACTATTTCTGAAAAATTAATTATTTTAAATTATATATAATATTATTTATACACATATAATGGTATTAAAATAATATTATAAAATTAATTCATATTCATCGATTAGTATATCAAATGATAAATTTTATGTATGATAAAAAATTAATAATTCAATAAAAATAAAAAATATTACAAAAGTATAAAAGAAACTAAATTAAATTCAGAGCAAAACATAAATATTCAAAAATGAGATTTGGAAAATAAAAAAAATTACAATTAACTAAAAATTTTTAATTTCTAGATACAATGTTTAAATTTTTATTGACTTAATTAGAAAAATATGTAGATAAAAATCATAAAATAAGTACAAGTCAAAAATAGTTAGTGAAAATTTTATATAATAATAAATTATTTTGGAGGTAAAAGTGAAATTATAAGAAGATATAAAAATATTTTATTTATTTTCATTTATTTAAAAGTTTAATTTCTATTTTTAAAATTTTAATTAATTAAAATAGTAAAAATCGGTTTATTTGACAGATTGATTCTGTTCAACTCGATTTTGACTAGTTTTTGATCAGGTTTAATCAATTTACACTGGTTCAAATAATAACTAGTATTTTGGATGCGACCAGACTAGAGAATCAAATGATTCCTAGTCAAACTGGTCAAACATAGCAATTTTGAAGACCTTGATCCACTGATTATGCTAGCGGGGTTGTCTAAAAACTTATAGAACATTATTTATAGAACCTGTAAGAATACCCCTTTTTTTTAATAAATAAAACAAAATGACAACATTGCAGTCGTCTTCTTCCTCACAAACGATGAATAGAATGCACATACAGTAACCCACTTCAAAACCTGGCAAATTAGCTACAAAAAATGCCTCAAAATTCATCCTTCTTATCATAGAACTGTTGGGAAATCATAGAAATATATATTCAAACCATTAATCAAACAACACATCACAAAAATCGAATGGGACAAAAAAATTTCAGATAAAAAAAATTGATTTTTGATGCAAGATAGTGAATTTTAAGGCTTTAATACTGCATATTAGACATTAAAGTAGCAAATAAACATCGCCACAACAAGAAAGGGATCGGGATTTACCTCTAACCATTGTCCAAAATTGTTGTCATCCGGCTGCTACAGTTCTCAATCCCAAACACACCAAATCCTACATACTTTCAATATCACTTTTGATGGCATATGTGTTCGAAAATTGAGTGCAGAGACCTTAGTACTCGGGCCTTTTTTATATAGATTAGTTCCCATCAAATTTGGCCTGGATTCCTAGTTTTTCCACATTCAAATTCTATTAAAATATATGCCGGCTTATCTAAATCCAACTACAATAAGAGTCCTATTGAATTTAAAATTTTGTTGCACTTATCTTTAAGAATTTGAGATCTTTTCAATTTCTATTCCAATTGTTAGATCACATTATGATATATCCTAACACAAATAGCATTTTTGATGCAACAAATGTGAAAAAGTTCACTTGTAATAATTGATCGGTCTTTTATGATTTTGTTGCTGCGATGTTCATTCTCAAATAATGAAAATATCAACTCGGTTTCAGCAAGAAATGTTAACCGAACATCATCATGCTAAATAATAGCCTAAATAATTTCCTACAGGCTGCATGTTCAATTAATCTTTTTCCCTTGTTATTCCCACAAAGGAATCAAGAAAACAGTTCTTTGTAAGTAATAAAAGTATTCTAAGACAATCGAGCTGGTCTTGAATGGCACACACACACCCACGCACTGTTTTTCTCAGTAAACTGAGCACTGAGAATTGTTTGGTGAAAAACCAACACATATATTTGAAGGAGGCATTCAAATCATGATTATTCTTTGTGTTAAATAAACATAATCTTGCAGCAAAATGAAGTGCTGCTAGTGAACTTTGGATAAAATTATCAGTCCTAAGTATACACAATTATTACAGATGAATGTTTTGATTATTCTTAATTAGATGGTGTCATATTTAAATATAATTAAACTATGAATGTTATGCCAATAATTAGGAGCTTAGCAACTATTAGCTTTAATCAATGTGGTGACTAATATTTATATTCACGAATATCATAATTTATAATTTAAAAAATATTATATTAAAATTTCAAATTCTCCCAACTACAAACTAATAACAAGCCATTCATTACCAAAAAAGATATAAAATTATTATTAAAAGAAATTACATCCAAATTAGATTAGTTATCCACACCACAAGAACACAAACAAAAAAGGAGTATTAAACTTATTGATAGTCAGTTTTCAAAAACATGGTTAGAATTTAGTGAAAAACCATCTCACTTAAAACGGCGTTTGACTAAATTTGTAGCTCTTCTTAATTTATTTTAAAATATCTTATAAGCTACCTTATTTACATATTAAAAATTGCACACTCATCCTTAGTATTATTGTATTATTAACAACAATAACTTTATTTTCATTATTCTTACACAAAAAAGTCATACTCATCTCTGTTTATAAATTTCGATAATATATTATAATATAATTTTATTATTTTTATTCAAACACTTAACTAGCTTATTATTAATAATATTTATAATTTAATCAATTTAAAACATATAAACTTTATTTAAAAATATTCTTTCTAATTCTCATACTTCTCAACAAAGGCCAAGCTATCAGCCGTTGATAAAACACATTTCAAATTTTTATCAACCAAACACTTTATAGTACAATAATTTCATTCAAATTTCAATTCAATTTTTTTCTCGCACGTAAATCATTAACTAATTATTTTTCTATTATTACAGTTATTTACAATTAAATTAATACTCATACGCACATATGTATAAATTCGCATTTATTTATATTTATATCTTATAAACCTATATACTATCATATCATCTTATTATTATTATTATTATTATTCCCACCAAAATTTTATTACCAAACATAATTTTCATACTATTCAAATCTATGGCTATATTTGAAAAGGGTGTTTTGTTGTTGAATGATATTTGGAGAAAACAATGGAAAGAAGATTTAACAAGATAGTTTAGATGATGTAATAATATATAGGGATAATAATTATTTTATAAAATATAAATATGTATATAAATATGAGTGTATGTGTAAATATATATATATATATATATAAGCATCGATTTAATTGTAAATAAATATAATAATTAAAAAATAATTCGTTAATTATATATGTAAGAGAAAAAAAATAAATCTAAATTTAAATAAAATTATTATTAAGTGATACATTAATTAGTACAAAATTTAGTGAGTCACGTAAAGTTAAAAAAGGGTCTTCAAACATAGCCCCTATATTATTTTCACCCGTTCAAATCAACGACCAAACGTACCACCAACGACTTTTTACAAAACCCCTCGCCAACAACACAAGAAGTTAACATAGAAAAGATAAAATGAATAAACATATTAGGGCGTTAACCTTTCATCTAAATCTGCACGCGCAGCACGCCACACAGTTGCATGGAGCAGATAATTTTGGGGCCCCACGTCCACACACTCATGTTCTTTAAACTAATATATCAATTTTATCCAAATCCCATCCTACTCACTTCATGATTCCACACGCACCCACACACACGCCAACCTTTTAGCTTTTCTCTAATCTAAATAGAGAAAAGGAACATCAAGCATAGCCATCCAAGAAGACTTTTTTGAAGTAGCCATTTCTACAGTAAAATGGAGCAATCCATTTTCTTGTAAAGTAGCTAATCACACATGAAAAGCATGAAACGTGAAGAAACATATCGATTTTTATGGCCATCAGTCTAAACCATTCAACATGGAATGCATACTAATGTACATTTATAACGATTAAAAGAATGTCAGCGCGCACAACAATTTTGTCAGATTCTTTGGTCCCTGAACAGCTCCAACTCCTTCAACTTGACTTTCAGATTGGTATGCTCATTTTGCATCCTTTCCAGTAGAGTTTCAACAAATTGCATCTCTTCCTTGAGATACTTGATTTGCTTATTGAGCAAGGCCGCTGCTTCCCCTCTATTCTCGTTCACTCTGCTGCTCGTATAGTCCGACTGAGGGTTCACGTGGATTCGCTGAGGTCTACTTAACAAAACGAGGATGCTTATCTGTAGCAGGGGAAGAAGCATTATTGGCTCAATGCAGTTGCACGGTTCAATGAAGTGAAGTGTAGAATGCATCTGATCAACTACAAAGCCCAATATTGATGGCAACTTCGATGAGGTTCTTGTTTTATAACTTAGTGCTATGATCTCCACTAAATATTTTACATGACATGCTATACGCCCAGTCCTCTCCAAGAAGCACAATGCGTGAGTACATATTTTACCGTCTTATGGATGGGATAATAATTCCAACCACGTAAAGATGCAGGTTAGTAAGTTTACCTGCATTAGGAGGAGAATAACTGCAATAGTAATGACCAGCAATAGAGATGGAGTGTTCTGATGTTTTAAGGAAGTAGAGAATTTGGCAATGCTATCCCTTAACAGAGATCCAGTGGATGTCCCATGCTCGCCAACATTAACTCGTTCATTTGTATCCTTCACATCTGGCATGACTTGTGATATTCTCACATCACTTGCATTGGATTTTAGATATTGCTGAGTTTTTGCTAGTTTTTCCCGTTGAAGTTGCTTATCTGAAATCCGTTTAGATGTACAACCTCAACCAAATTAGTAAGATGCACAAAACCAAAAGCTAGAGTACAGCTGAGCAGATTTTTCGAGAAAAGGAAAGTGAAATAAATCCTATGAACTAATATTTTAAGAAATTAAATTAACCATAGCATTAGGTTAGAAATACCTTGTTTCTTCTCCAGATTCTTCTGCTTTAACACTTCACGTGCCTGAAACATTAAACCGTACCACTGTTAAATGCTGACAGATCATCACATATGATTGTAATGAGAGTTCAAAATAAGACAAGAAGGATACAAGGTCTATCCAAATTGCATAAGCTTCTCGACATTCTTCCAATGTAGACTGCACTATCTTCCCTGCAAAATTACCCAACAGTGAGCGCTGCACTGTAACCAATTTTTAATCAAAGCATTTCCAACGGTTTGCTGCATAGACTCAAAATTTCAACGACGAAACCCAACTTATAAAAAGACAAGATCACAAGTAATCAGGCAAGTTGCTAAGCTACAAGTATACAAATAGAGTCATTGTCAACATTTTGCATTCCGACATTCAAAGTATGATCTGGCAATAACATATACTGAGGCAAAGTCCGTGGACAACTGGTGGCACATGATGAGCCTGCGTTCTTAGCAATTCATTGCAAGCTTTTCTGATGCTTTCAGAAGTTCAGCCCGAGTACCACATCTGTGTACAATGTGTGCAAACCTTGGGGATCATTGTATACTAGTCTAGGAATTAATGCAAGGTTGGGCTGTTGCCACTCTAAACTACTTAATGCCACTCAACACAAGAGTCAGCATAGTCAATCGCAAAAGTATGCCAAATTAGTTAGATAGCTTACAGATGAAAACACAAAATACAACTGGTTGGACAAACTATTATCTGCCACTGATGCCACAAGCGGAGTTCATATCGTGTCTTTTATGCTATAACATTCATAATGACTTAAGTCCACCAATTGGTTAGATCAATAGTGCTTTTAATTCTTATTTTGGACAGGGAAATTCGTTAAATATAATACATGAACTTCCGGTGATTGCACTCGATCCATGGGTAACTCAAAATAGAAAAAGAATTCAAACAGTTAAATTCAACAACTTTACATTAGTAAATACAGTTACATTCCATGGAGCCAATACCTTCTGGACCCACTTTATCAAAGAAGATTTAAATTTATCTATTGTTCCGTGCAAAATGACAAGGGTTACACTGGAGGAAGTAGAAGGAAATAGCAAAGCAAACCTTTCCACATGGTTTTCCTCGAAAAGGCCACATTGATGTAAACCCTCAATATGCAGCCAGACTTTAAATCATTGCCCTCGTTTTCTACATCCCAGCGCCCCTGCAAGATAAGGGCAGCCCAAAGAAAAATCATGAAAAACATTAACGCTGTCTAAACATAAATGCCTTCGAAGCTTTAAGCAAACAGTTCTTTAAAGTCAAGGTCCGGGATTCATAAAAGATTTTCTTAACACTAAAATTTAAGGGAACCAAAAAGGAAAGGACACAGTGCAGCAGGTCTCAGTTGAAAAGAAAAAGAATAAATGAGTTTACAATAGTTATGATCAGTAAACCTCTAAAATTTGCAAGCAACCTTTTTCTTGGCAAACACATTCTCCTTCAGAGTAGGTTAGATTATAGAATTTTTATGCTTTTCCTTGAAGGCCTGGAAGATATATGAAAAAATAAAATAGGTATGCGATTCATGGTGTAAAACAAAAAAATCATTTATCTCATCTTTGCAGCTTGGGCAACCAGATGGTGGTTCCATTGTCCTTGTAGCATGAGAAGAAGGGTAGCAGAAGTAGGAGAAGCAGAACAACAATCCATCTCTCCAGTCATGAAATTGCCAACAGAAATAAAACGGCAATGGACAGGAAGGGGATGATTGCACATATAAGAGAGAGGAGGAAGGAGGAGGGAGGACTTCCAAAATTAAACAAGTGTTTCCAACAAAATCCATCACATGTTAGTTCTAGCATTCCAAAAGCACATTACAAAATCCATACCTCCACACTGAAGTAGTCCCCGTATGGCACGTCATTTATGTCTTGTGAAGTATCAACAATCAAATGACTGGACAGTAAAAAGAGAAGGTAAACAAAATAATAATGTCATCAACCAGCAAATAATATGCGACCTCAACCAAAAAATCTTCTTATCTTACTACAGATATCCCCAAAGAGTGGACTTCTGAAAGTTCAAACGGAAGGCCAAGGAACTAAAAAAACTATAACATAATAATATGGAATAACATAATAATAAAATGTCGCAGATCTTATGCATATGCAAAATTATTTATTTATAAATTATATAATTTTTTAGTTGCAATATTAGAAAAATAAAATAAATGAAAATTTTATAGTATATTTAAATATTCCAAAAAGAATAAAAAAGAGATAAAAACAAAGAGAAAAATAAAAGAAAGATGAGAGAGAAAAATATTAGTGAAAAAAATACATGAATAAAAGGAGAAGGGAGAGAAAAACAAGATTATAGACAGCTACTCCAAAAGGCCAAGGGCCACAACTATAATAAACGGCATAGATATGCCAGACAACCGCATGTTAGTAATGACATAATTGACAGTAATTACCAGACAACTTACACAATAAAATAATATTCAGAGATTTTGATTAGTTAATATTATGTTTTATAGGACATTTGTCCAGCTGAAAACAGGTTGAACACATGCCATTTACAATGACAGCATCCTTGCATGAAGATGATACAATATTTTACATGAATTTGATCCCATGGAGAATTTGCATTATCCTTTCCAACAAAGAAGATATATCACGACCAAGAAAAGATACTGAAAAGATAGATCTAGTTACTTTTTAACCAAATTACAATGGTGCTCCAGTGTCATTGTTATGCAAAAAAATACTCAAAGACTCATCTTCAAATTCTCTGGTTCAGATATGCGTTAAATTGCATCATCAAATACAGACATGCTTCAAGAAAGCAAATTGTCAAAGGGTAGCATAGATGAATAATCCTTTATTAATCTACCCAAAATTCTTCCATGATATCTGCAGTCCAAGCAAACATAAAATATATTGAATAAATAATCTATCACTGGCAATGTCAGAGAATGTAGTCAAAACTGTTCCACGATTTCGGCATTCAAGCTGACACAGAATGGATGTAAAGTCTACAAGACTAGTTTTTGGGAAAACTCACAATAATGAGCAGGTGCTGAATCGATACAGAATTGACATTTGGAAGAAATCAACTCTAAAGATGATACTTTGCAGCTGCAAATTTTAACAAGTGCTAATGCTTCCAAGTATTGTATCATGTGCAGCATGATAAGAAGCTCAATAAACAAATTCTAAGTGATACTACATATCCTAAACCATAAGCAAAACTAGTCATGGGCAACAGCAGCACCAGCAATAATTACTATCAAAATCAAACTGATAGAAATTTCTCATGCCAATAGAAACTTGCCAGTTCCTGTAGACTCGATATTTCTGAAATTCTTGACAGCTACCAAATCTTGCACCTGATAAGAACAAATGTCAGAGAAGCAACAGTGTATCACTTAAGGCACAAAACATTATTTCTAAAATGTACATGACTTGAACATACCAAAATATAGTTTAATTGGATGTTGAAATGATAAATTTCGGGTGTGCACAAAGTTTTCATCAGGAGTCCATGAAGTACACTTGAAATCTACATGGGCAAAAGGCAAATCACATCAAATACATTGGTTAAATACATTAAATTTCTCTGTTGCAGGACATGAGACAATGACATGCGGGATACAAGCCACAGAAAACATTCACTCAGCACCTTTATCTCCACATTTTTTATGAAATGACTCCTGGAAATTGACACCATCATCAGAGAAGAACAGATTAAAGAACTCCTCAACTCGTATCTGCATTCAGAAAATAATAATTAGAAGATGTCTGCTCATACCCTATTTATCTTACAAATTAAACCATGAAACTAAGATGAATAACAAATCAAAAATATCATACTACCAGAAACTTTGATTCTGCAACTTTTGTGTAGCCTTCAGGAACTGCATCACAAAACCCAAGTACAGGAACAAAGTGATGACTGAAGAAAATAAGATATGTTTGGCCAAAAATGTCATGACATATAATAAAACACTGGCCTAGTAAAATGAGCATATTTAGATATGCAAAATTTGAAGGAATACAAGAAACTAATCTCCATGGCTATTCCAGCCCTACAAAATAATATATCTCAGTTGTTTCATAAGCAATAAGAGAATGTTAGATAAAGGTGGTAAGACTAGAGAAACCATATATAGCTAACCTCCAGGTGCATCAGTATCCGTGGACTCCCAACCTGACAATTTTTCAGATGATGAACACTCAGTAACAGGAGCAGCTTCTACATTTCCTTCTTTCCTGACTTCTATGTCCGAAGATACTGAGACTATCTCAGGTTCGCCGTCAACCAAAGGTTTGGACTCCTCTATTATGGAATCATTTTTTTCACTGTGCACAAAGTAAAATTAAGTGCATGTGACTATCAATCAGATCACAAATAAAAGGTTCCAAGAAACAGCAACTCCAGATAGTCTAGGTAGTCCTTGTTTTCATGAGCATCCTTATGAGTATTTTAGATTTCCAAATTTTGGTTCCCCACTTCCAAGGTGTTTGGTTATATATTTCTATCATTCATCTAGAGAGGGCATTAGGATCCTAGTGGAATTAAACACACATTATTCTTATAGAGATACTGTGTCTGCAATATTGTTCATGTGTGCTTGCCATGTTGGGCAAAAGAGTTAAAAAACGTTGCACAAAAAAGTCAAGGTCAGACAGCATACCCAACTTTAGAAGGAAACCAATCCTACAATAAAATTTGCCTTATTAGAGGTTTCGATTATCTTGTGAATCAGGAAACATGCCTACATATCTTCTTCAGTTTCTCCAAATTTCAATTCAACTAAAATCACACTTTTCATAGCAGCTAAGCAGTCTCAATTTCAGTTTATTCTGTCCGTTTGGTGTAGCTCACAAATGTTACAAATTCGATAAGTGAAACACTGACAATTATCGAATAAATAATCTAAATCACTTAAATCAGCAGCATAGGAAAAAAACAAACCACAGTCTTTGAGTTGAAATTCATATCCAGGCATTGACTCTTGGGTATATACTAAATTAATGTAAATCAATTTCAGCCACATTCTGCACTTAACCTTTGTGGAGAAAATATGTTTGCAGATTAATTAGTTTACTTCTAGACAAAACACACTAAACATTTACAGATGAGCAAATATCCAGAAGCTGAATAATTGGAGAAGAGAGACAGAGAGATACCTTTCAATGGTATCTGACTCATCCATTGATTTTCTGGAATCACCTGAATCTTCAGCTATAGAACTACCGTTTTCGTGGCAGCTTATATCAGACTTTGACTCCTAAGTTAATAACAATAGCAAAACCCTTAAAACTATAAAAATGACTGACTCAGATCAATGGTTCATCAGACATTAATAGTGCAGTTTGTACAGATCACAAGAAAAAACATGCTAGCAGCTACATTCTCTGATGTCTCTAATTTTTCAAATACGAACTTAGTTCAAAAAGTTTTTAGCCTAACAACTAATTCATGACTAAGGTAGTTCCTCTTGTCAGCATACCAAATAAGTGATAAAATTTCATAGAACTTGAGGAAATTAAGCAACTCCCAGAAACGGTTAAAAGAAAACAAGTTGAAAGGGAAGTGGATATCAGTGTCCACAAGTAGCTAATTATCAAACAAATCTGAGGAAAAAAAAAGGAGCACTCAAAGAAAGTATGAACTTCTTCAACAGAATTTAAGCGCACTAAATTCAAAAAGAAAAGTGAGTAAAACCTTAAGGAAGACACTAATTTGAGATAATAAGGAATAGTGAAATCGGATGACATTTTGTGATACCATTTTGGAGATCAAATGATGTGGTAAATGTCATAAACCCTAAGGATGAAGTGATCCTCAAAAACCATGGAATAAAATAACAAAATGGATCAGTGTTCATGATGTAACTTTTGAGATGGTGTTGATAGAGTGAAACGAATTAGCATCCTGTCGCCAAGCCTTTCAAAGTATTGGGTAAGGATTTTTTGGACAAAATTCATAAAACTAAGTTTCACTTAGTTTACCTACAAAAGAATGTAAATTGAAGTTCCCCGACTTTTAAGCACACACTTGCCTTAGTAACAAAAATTTCCCAAATTGCATTATCTTTCGACTAAAAAACGAAGGAAAAGGGATATGTTTCAAAGTATCATGGTATCACAAACAACACCATGAACATCAAGTGGACAGCCTGTATTCCTCTACAGAAATTTAGGAATATCAAACTACTAGAAGTTTGCCAATCCCGCAAAGGATTGTTCATGGAACTACTATCGAGATTCTGCAATTGTACAAACCTATCCGATATTCTTTGGCAGAGATCTATGGGAAGAGAACTCAAAACAAAAATAGAAGGTAACTACAAAATTTGGTGCAGCCTTGGGCAAAGATTTCCACAGAAAACTAACCAAAAATATAGTATTCCAACATATAACAACCCAAGCTCCATGTCATGGCATACTTTCAAAGGTGGTGCTATCACACAAACAAACTGGAAAGGTGTCTGAGGAATGACTCCTGAATGATGAATAGGATCAAATGCCCAACAAGATCTGCCTTTCAAAAATAATGAAACAACAACGATCCCATATGATATATGGCACCCTAGAATGTAATATGGCTGTATAAATAGTCTATCAATCCTCATTCACTGGTTGTTTCTCATGACTGTGAAAATAACAGAAATTTTATGAATTATGGCACATCAGCACTAAAACTTCATTAGGAAAAGAACTTAAGATACAAATAATTCAGCTTCCATATTGGGCAAAAAAATTCACTCAGTTGCAAACATATAACACACACCAAAGCAAGAAGAAACGAGGTCCTTGACCAGAATGCATCAGAAATGAAAAGGCTATGTTTGTTATCATTTTCTCCACTCTCAAAACATACACTACAATCACTACACTTTTCAAACTTTTTCTCTGTTACTCTCACACAATTTTCAAAAAAAAAAAACACCTAAAAGCTAAATCATAGCCAAAGAAAAAGCAAACCAAAGGAAAAAGGAAGAAACTTATTAAATCAAGCTCATAAACCAAGTCCGAACCAGATCATGAGTTTATAGAGGAATGAATTTTTAGCTTGTCATCTATATACCTGCAGATCTGTAACTTCCTCTGACCCATTGCTGTGCTGCAGCCAACCTTCATTAATGAGCTTAAATGCTTCATCACGAAATAGAAAAGAGGTGAAGAAGTACTGCAAAAATAAAAAATTGTACAACATCATCGACACTTTCGAATCTCTAAGGACATGAAATTACAGTATATGCAGAATATCCATGTGTAAAAAAACACCAAGGAGTCCCAGTAGGGTCTTACCTTCTTCCCAGCAGCTATTATTTCTATAGCAGTTGGAAAAACAGCTACAGCTTTTGCTCTTCTCACGGATGTGATTTCATTAAATGCAATAATTTTCTGGAATTTCAAATTGTCGATCAGGGTAAACAAATTCAGAAACATGTCAAACTTATGAGTAACATCTTATTCATATTATAGTAACTGTTAGAAGAATCCTCAGATAGTGAAGAAACACAATTATCATTGTAGATGAAATCACTAACTGTGAACATATTATTAATTATGAGTGTGTGTGCGCGTCTGGCCCTCACTTGATAGACAGAAACATATTGAACTTGTGATTTTTAGTGTGCGTTTCTATTGTATGAGGAACTAAATAAACAAACAGTTGAAAACTGCAACTTTAATATGTCAATTTCTATGGGCATGCCAAAAATATCTATTTTTCTTTGTCAAATAATTTTATATAAGTTTTCGGTAAAATTTGTCATCAGTTCATTAAAGATGTGAATTATTCCATATTAATTATAATTACACTGAATGAATTAGTACAGTCACAGCTCAGGTAACATTCCATCTTGAAGTATGACTTAAAATTAAGCATAAATTTCAAATTGTAGAAAAATATGAACCCAAAAGTGGACCTTTGTCTCAAATCCAAATAAGTTGGAATAGAAGCAGATATAGTGGACAAACAGGTACATATGACCCTGCAATGAAGAAAAATAAAATATATTAGGAAAGTTGGAAATCCAACAGCATAATAAAGAATATGTATTTGACTAAATCAATGTAAAGTAGCACTTCAAAAAAATATAATGATTTCTGCATGCAGCAATTAGGATTGAAACTCAAAGAAAGAGAAGGAAAACTAACAAACCAACTCATAAATAATAAACCACCTGAAGAAGAAAATT
This sequence comes from Avicennia marina, assembly GCA_019155195.1. Classification (NCBI taxonomy): domain Eukaryota; kingdom Viridiplantae; phylum Streptophyta; class Magnoliopsida; order Lamiales; family Acanthaceae; genus Avicennia; species Avicennia marina. The sequence continues at coordinate 13,220,987 of CM032760.1, forward strand.
CTCTTGCAATGCACAATTAAAATCTTGGATGAGAACCTGTAAAGTTTTGAAGAAAATAAAATGAACGACGCACAGGTTAGGCACATCAGAATAACAGAAGGAGGTTTCATACAATAGAACCCTAGACCAATTTACAGTCCAATTAACAAGATATATAGCTTAAAATATGAGATGCAAAAGCAATTTATGGTGCAAGCCTGAGACAAGCATCGGCAAAGGAGACAGTGTTCGGCTCCTTCTCATGACAGGAAGCATACTTACAAATAAATAAATAAATAAAAAGATTTGCATGCTCAGATACCACGATTATAAAGTATGTTACAAAAACAAAGCATATATGTTAAAGGCTATGAAAAAATAAAAAGGAATCCACAGCAAATGAAAAATATGGCAACACTATAAACAACTGACTCCTACATGGGTGTTACATAATATTACTGAATTAGTTTCCTTATCATCACTCAACTTAGGCAGCAGAATGACATGAAACAGGCTTTCGAATTAATTGATTCAACAAATTAATTTACTTACTTCATCAGGAGGAAGACGAAAAAGCTGCCGATATTCTTCAACTCTTGAAGACAATTGACTCTGTAAAAAAGACACAGGACTTATATATTAGCAAATGAGCTCACATTATCACGACTTAGAACCATGGGTTTTTCTTTGCCGTTAAAGTCATGGCCGGATCATGGGGAGAATAGAGAAGAGGTAGGGGAGACCAGCTACATAATATGTGTAATTTGAAAGAATAATCTTATCAATTGAACACGTAAGCTGGATTAACATTCTTACTAGCTTTGGGCCCTAATTATGTACCATCGAACTCTTATTTTCTTATCATCACCGAAGTACACACTGTTAGTCAAAGTTATAGTTCTTGCAACTTCCAAGGAAGAATAACCGTTGGACACAATTTCTCAAATATGCCTTATAATGTCAAGAACGCAACAGCTCATCAACTTACTTTCACTAATAATTTCCAGTCAGGCTGTAATAACAATCCCAAGATGTTTCAAATGAATTAAGGTTTTCTCTTAGTATTTGCACAAGTGTCGGAAAGAAACAAGGCTGAAAGTTAATTCATGTAAACACTAGGCACGGAACAAATATAGGGATAACAGATTACACTCTAATAAACTCAAATTGCAGACGTTCAAATATCCTATCACAAAAGAATCACATTAACTCTCAAATCCAGCGACCACGGTTTCCTTCCCTTCCCCGCAACGAATTTCCGTCGCTAATATCCAATAATACCAAAAGCAACGGAAATATCAAAGATACCTGAGGATCAAGCTCCTTGGGAGGGCGGGACGTGGAAGCGGATGCGCGATCGGATGCGTCGGCTGCGGGTGCCCCGGATGGCGAATCTTCCGAGTAGCTTTTGGCAAAACTGTGATTATCCATGGACTGTGAAATCGGAGGATCGGAGATTGAGGTGGAGTCCACCATCTTCTCGGAGACTACGGCCGCCATAGTATTGCTAGTAAAATGCAAGCACACGCGTTTCTACCTACTCCGCGTATAAACGCGCGGCCGGCGACGGAGAATCCGGTGGGTGGGGTTTGTAACGGTAAGTAAGAGTGTCGGTTGGTTTGATCGGATTTTTGGTTGGTTTAGATAGAAATTTGCTTGAAGGAGGCCCTTTATTGCACTTATTTTTAAAACCGTGGCTTGTTTGTGAAGCTCGTTGACCTTTACATACAATTCCAATTTTCCATTTTTAAATTTCCCTCTTGTATACATTTTTCTTTGAGGGCTTTGTTTGGAACTTATTTTTGTGCTTTCTACGGGAATATTATACAGATAATGTAAATAATTATTAATAACTTTATTGTTTTGGTGTGTTTGATACAAATGATGTGTGTAATAATACAACAATGTGGTAAAATATATGAATGATAATTGGAATTGAAAATAAAACTTTATGTGAGAATGACTTGATGTTTAATTTAAAGTGTAGTTAATTATTAAATTTCGAATATCCGTGTGTATATTGCAAATTATATGTCTTTTTGAATGATTTTATTTTTATTTTTTAGGAAAATAGGAGCAAAATCCATTGCAAACAATGCTTCAGGAGAGTTCTTGTTTGCATAGTGCTGCTAACATTGAGTGAACCATAGAACATAATAAATTGTTTTACTGATATTAATAATTTTTTTAATTAGAGTGCATGATATAATAAGGGATCAGCATAATAAATAATTCTATTTAAAAAAAGTTAATTTCAAATAATCAAGACCTACATGCCTATTTATCATTGACTGATTATTTAATGCAATATTTCTCATTCTTTAAAACATTATTTGAATTAATAAGTTGTTTTACTTATATTAATAGTTTTTTTAATTAGAGTGCCAGATATAATAAGGGATCAAACTAATAAATAATTCTATTTTAAAAAAAGTTAATTTCAAATAATTAAGACCTACATACCTATTTATCATTTACTGATTATTTAATGCAATATTTCTCATTCTTTAAAACATTATTTGAAAAAAAAAAAACTAAAATGAAAAAATATATATACATTTTTCAAATAGATAACGGGTTACGATCAAATGAACATTATATATCTAAAAAAATTACGATTATGTTTGTTTTTAAAATTTGAGTACATGTTTTTAAATATATTTTATAAAAATATATAAAATTAAATTAAAAAATATAAAGATTGAAGTCTTCATTTTTTATTCTTATAATTTGAAAACACACAACGTCGGTTATCAAAATATGGCGAGGAGTCAGGATTATGGGCCTTCCAGCCCATTATATAGCCCAAAGATTTTATGGGCTTGTAGTTCCCATCGTGTTGGATTTAAATCTCCGAACGATGAATTATGCAAAATTCCCAAAGAACAAAATCAAAATTCCCAATGATGAATTTAATCTACACCATTTATAATGGAGGAATCTCCGAAAATAACTGATTTTTGTCATTTATTACATTTACTAAAATACATTTTAAATAAAAATGTATATTATTTGTCATAACTAAACCCTTTATAAAATCTACCTTTTGGTACTTTATGTGGAGAAACTAAAATACCTCTTTTTTACTTTTTCATCCTTTTTACGTATTTACACTTTTTTTTATCATTTTCAATTAAATTAAATTAAGTTTATTTATTATCGTCTATTTTTCATTTTATTTTCTCTCAATCTACATACATTTTTAATATATTTTAAATATTCTCCTTAATAATATATATATATATATAATTTTTATATTTCAAATAAACAATTTTGATATATAATAAATTATAAGATTAAAGACTCGAGCAATTGATTTAAAATTTGTAAATAATAAAAATGTTCTCATGCTTGTACATAATACATTATATTTTAAATTTTATATGTGAACACATTGAATGTGAAAAAAAAAAAAAAAAAAAAAAACTTATGCTACATGATAAAGGTTAAAAAAATAAACGAACTAGAACGTAAGCGAAACGCATACCAATACATTTGACATAATTTAAATTAAAAACTTCAAGTCATTGAAAATGTTGGAGCCTTATTTGATTACCAAAACAAAATTTTCATTAACCATACACGCCAAAGTTCAACCGAAGCACTATTTAGAATTTTATCAATCAATTGAAAATAATAACAAATGCCACGAATTAAACCCATGTTTCTCATTTAGTGCTGGATATGCAGTGGATGACTAAAATAATAGCCATTCAAAAAGGCATTTAATCAGTGGTCCAAAAACCCAAGTGAGAAAGGAATCACATCTTTTCCCTCCTCTCAATGCTCTTTATAACTCTCAAAGAACCAACCCTTTTTGCACTTTCCAAAAAGCAAGGTGGAGGTATTCGATGGGCCTACTAATATGTCACGAAAGTAATTATCTTGTAATAAAGAAAATCAAGTATATAGTTGACTAATCATCCTAGTCACTAAATTTGAAGCTTTCATGGGATTGGAGTCCCACGTGGCAACTTGTCTTGGCCAACTCATTGTGGCCATTTACACTTAATGTTTCCTAATTATGTCATCCCTCAATACTTTGTCCTTCGTTCTCAAATTTAATTTTTACCCAGTCTTTCAACTCAATCCCATTTTCTTCTTTTCTTTGTGTTTTTTTCCCTTACAAAAGAAGTTGGTAGCTAATGGATTTGACTTCAATAACGTAAATAGAAGCACATTTTAGGGTTTTTACTCTCCCCATTTATCAACAATCTATTTCTAGAATTACTGCATTTATTCGAACGGTCCAAAAACAACGAAAATTTCACTTATACATCTCTATCTCGATAAACTGAAATTAAGTCTATTACTTGTTTGACAAAAATGAGAAATGAAACAAAGAAATCAATGGCAGCTAATTCATAAAGTTAGCCAATTGTTCACTAAAGAGAGATTATATTAATACTCACAGTTTGCACATTAACAAACTCCAACAAACTAAAGTATCGACCAAGAACCCACCATTTCCTTTTGGTTCCACTTTCTTTAGGCAAATAGTTTCATTAGGGGAACATAATGATAAACCTAGCTAGTGTAAGTAGCACGACCAATCTATAAACTAGTATAATTGGCACCCCATCAATTACAAAGTTAATTATCAATCTAAAAACTTATAATAATACAAGTGAATAGATGGGCTAGGTATTTTGTTAACCAAATTGTTGGAGGTGGGTTTTGTAATTATAGTTGATATCTCTCTACATTCATGCTCTTTTAGTGGTAGTGATATCCACCATAATGCATTGCATCCTTTAAACTTGTATATCTTTTGGAATAGCATATGTTAATTCCAACAAATATAGGTACATAATTTATAGATTATGTGTGGATGCAAATTTTGAATATGACAGAAAAGTGTTGATACAAAAATTTTAAAATAATGTATAAAGATTAGAGATATTGAAAATAGTTATTTCAATAAATGGGCTATTCGAAGGGATGTATTTTAATTCGGGGAAAATTGTATAAAATTAGTATCCACACATAAAGCTTAGATTTCTAGCAGATGAAATGGCTTGAAATGTAAATAGTGCAGGTTATAAAATTTGGCAAGTAACAAGAAATTTTAATAATCGATGAACAAAAATCTCGTTTTATTTTTATTTTTATTTTTCCAAATAATCAATCTTTAAAATAAATTTTACATCATCAAAGTGTAAAAATCGTCACTGCATAATAAAGAAAACACGATCAATACATTTGTTAACCTCATTTGATGTTTAACTCCATTAAAAAATAACTTTAGTTCCATCAACTCGCATAGCAACTAAAATTGTACCCTCTCATTTATGGTGACACTCCAATATACATAGTAATTTATGTATTCATGTAACATATATTAAATGTACAAAATGTTTCTTAAAAACTATATTTGCAGTACGTAATCATATGCGAAATTAATTTACATGATTATATAACTTTTTAAGTTTTTAGTTAAATGCCCAATGTATTATTAAGTGATCTGATTATAAAACCTTCAAATAATAACAATGTTTGTAGGTCTATTTTACTCAATATCCATTGGAATAAAATTCACATTTTTAAATGTATCACCCACATTTTTTTATTATTTCTTTTTCACTCTTATTTTTATGTTATTTTTAAATATACAATAAACAAAACCCAGTCCGGTTGTCACTCCGGTCTTTCTTATAAATATTAATATTTACGTCTTAGTTACTAATTATTTCATCCATTCCAAACTAAACTCACATTGTTTTATAGCAACTGGAAATAAAATTCATTCTCTAAATGTTTTGAAAAAATATATATATCAAAACTTAAAATAATTTATACGATGCCACTAATTTTAGTAAATCATTATTGCAAGTTAATTGTTATAATGAAAAAATTACCAAAAAAAAAAAAAAAAACCCAAGGCCTTGTTTGGATGCAAATTTTATTAGTAAAAACTTTGTTGTAAAAATTTTAAAATAGTGTCAGAGTGAAAAAGAAGTACTCCAATGAGTGCAAATTTGCTTCCAGACATAGGCTTACTTGTCTGTGCTATTGCCACAGAAAAGACGTGTTCTCCAGGGGAGGAGCCATGTGGGCCCAAAGCTTCTCGACCATTCCAACGCTGACAACTCACAGTTCACGCCCTACCATCTATGCTATTGCCACTCCATTCCATTATTGCATGGTACATACGCCATTTGTTGTAACGTCCCCTCTTATTTGCCCTCCGTCTGCTTCACTCAATCCTATCCCTAGGATTAGGAGAAGAAATCCTCACTTATTTTCACAATTAATAAAATAACAATACTAAACATCCCCTTTCTATTAAGTAAGGTAGCTCTCTATACAATTTGTTGTTATTTTATTTGGTGTTGTGAAGGGCTATTTGGGAGATTTATTTCAATATTATAAAGTATATTGATGGCGTTAAAGGTCATTTTGTAAGAATACTTATTATGTATATATTATTTCTATGATTAAACCATCATTCTTTTATGAAGTATGATAATTGGAATACGCTAATAGAAACAATTGAGAATTGTAGCAATATTAATTACAATCCTAGTTTAAAATTAATTGATAAAAGGTATGCACCTGAATATAACAAAATTAGCAGCTTCAACGAATAAAAAGGTTAACAAATAAAACGCGAAATGCCTCTTTTGCCAAACTCAGTTTAAGCCATTTCACTCCTAAACAAGAAGCGAGTAGGGATATTTTCGTCCTTTCTCCCAGAGGCCATCCTGCCACGTTCTCTGTTTTGATCTGTCCATAGCCCTTTTTCTCCCTCACGCAGACAGCATACAATACGCTCTTTTTCAGCAGCCATCACAGGGAACACATGAATAAAGCGGCCCGTAGCCCCGATTCCCGAAAGTCTAGTGATATACGGAAGATAAAGTAGCCGTGATCTTGCCTTGGCAGTCGGAAACACCTTTTTTTCTACTGTTATAGTTCATTAGTGAGCCCGTGCTGCTGCTGTCGTCTCATTCCAGTCTGCTGTAACTTTTTGAACAGGCGAGCTCGTGCTGTTGTCCCATTGCAGCTGGAATTCCTTTCCTTGCCCATCCTGGAGAGGCCATTTTCTTGCAGAGAAGATGCTGTGAGATGGTCCGTACGGAAATACTGGTGTTTGACTTTCCAGTGTAATTTGGGATATTGCTGCTGATTGGTTGGTGGGTCTTCTCATTTTCCTACCTTAAAGTTGAAATGTCTTTTTTGATGTTCTCCTTGAATTGTGCGTGTTTGGATGTCGTTTTCATGCCTAATCCATCGGGTGCTGTATTTGCTTGAAATCGAAGTTAAATTACCGGTTCTCTTCCCCGTATCTGGTTTCTTCCCATTCCATTTAAAATAGTTGCTTAAATACATACACGAAATGCGTACTTGGTTTAGCTTTATCGAAAAGTGATAGGGAAAGAGTCGTGGGATTTTCATAGGCGCGAATCGGAAGTTCCTACATTGATTTTTAAATATCAGTGGAGCTTGAGGATGTACTCAGAAGCTTAGTAGTTGGAGCTGCTGGCGTTTTGATTGTTGCAGAGCACAAATGATATTGGTTTGGAAGGAGATAATTATTCAATTAATCAATTAGCTTTAAATAAGATTTTTCTGTTTGCTTCTGATGGGCTATTGATGTTTTCCCTTTATTTATTTATTTGATATTTACAATTTTGACATGCTTATATGTGCTGAGATTTATTTTTAGCTGAGTCCTACGTATTGAAAGTCTGTGGTGGCAGTCTTGTTAAACGTGTGCCTTTGTCGCGGATTGTGTGAATTTTGGATGAATTACCAAGTGCTGCGTTTTCCACAATGTTCCAGATTGAATGTCTCTGCATTGATTGTATACTTATCTGTTTTGTTGGTTCATTCAGATCCATAAAAAGTTAGTCTAGATTTGATTGAGAAGCAAGTTGAAAAGAGGTGTAAACTGTAATTTCTACTTCCTTGGCTGCAGTTTAATGAAGAGAGAAAATTGTGATGAAACAAGGTGATTCGATATGGAAAGGATCCATAAATCGCAGCAAGCTCCCAGGCAAATTCCCCTTGCCAATAAGGTGTCAAAGACTAAACCAGCTTGGTCTAAAGAAGGGTTCAGGAAACCGTCCAACTCTAGGAAGTACACGGAGTTGGATTTGTCTGCCCCTGTGCAAGCTCGTAAAGGGAAGAAATTTTTGCAGCAGGATGAAGAATTAAAGCCTGACATTGTTCAATTTAAAAGTAGTGCTGATTCCTTTGAGGAAACTGGCTCTACTTCATTTCATGGGGTGAGTCACCCCCCTGAACCAGCCGACGCAGATATGATGAAGCCAGTCCGTGTGCCAATTGGCCAGAACAACGGGGATGGAAAATGCTTGGTTAAAAGCCTGTCTATGAAGAGCCCTTTTCTGGATGATTGTCCAATCAGGGTGCCAAACATCAAACCAAATCCATCTTTACTTTCCCCTGCTGAGAACTCAGTTGAAGAGCCCAACAACTTAGTGGTTGTCTCATCCCCACTTTCAACTCTGCATCCATCACAAAATAAAGAAGCAAGCCTACTCCCAGATTCTGGTGAAAAAGAATGTATATATGCTTTGTTACCTTCAAGTGGCAATGTCAGTCCACATAGCAGCATTGATAGTACTGCTGTTGCTACAGCTTTGAGCATTGTCAACAGCTGTAATAGCGCCAACCGCAGTAATGGCTTAATGAGTGATGGCATGGTTAGTGTGGACAGAAACTATGAGAGTATCAAAGGGAGCATTCGTGGGGATTCTCTTGAGAGTACTAAAACTAGCCTTAGCCGAGCAAGTGATAGCAGTGGTCTTAGTGATGACAGTAACTGGAGTAATCTCACTGGTTGTGCAAATAAGCCTCACAAAGGAAATGACCCCAGATGGAAGGCTATACTGGCTATTCGAGCACGCAATGGCATATTAGGCATGAGCCATTTCAGGTTACTGAAAAGACTTGGTTGTGGGGATATTGGAAGTGTATATCTTTCTGAGCTGAACGCAACCCGGTGTTTCTTTGCAATGAAGGTAATGGACAAGGCATCTCTTGCCAGCAGGAAGAAATTGACAAGGGCCCAAATAGAAAGAGAAATCTTGCAGCTTCTGGACCATCCATTCTTGCCAACATTGTATACTCATTTTGAAACGGACAGATTCACTTGCTTGGTCATGGAATATTGTCCTGGAGGAGATCTACATACCCTGAGGCAGCGACAACCAGGAAAACACTTCTCAGAATATGCCACTCGGTGTGCTTCTATCTTAAAATTTGCCTTGTTTTTTGTTTCACAAAAGGTTTCTTTTCTTCTTCATAACTTTACATTCCTGGAGCTGCATCCCTCCTTTTGTTTATGAAATTCTTTTTGGTACAATAGTTTATTGACTTCTTGAGTTGTTAGTACGAAGTGGAGGATTATTTTCACAATTAACTTCTCCAGTTGTTAGCTCTACATATTTTATTTGATCATTGAGGTTGTGTTTCCAACAAGTACCTATTAACAGGTCCGAGCTGTCTTTCAGTGTTCTGTTGGTGGAAAAATTCACTTTGTTCAAACCTCATAATCCAGTATCTTGTTTATTTCCTTTATTGCTGCTCATGGGAGCTTTAGATGATGTACTTTGAGATATTAGCCATCCTTCCTGTGTTATTCTGACTCGCCTATTTATTCGAGTAAGCCACTTGCTATAAGTCATTTATCGTAATTGCAGGTTTGATGTAGTATTTGTCCAATGGATGCAGGTTTTATGCAGCTGAAATTCTATTAGCCCTTGAGTATCTTCACATGCTGGGAGTGGTATACAGGGACCTGAAACCAGAAAATGTCCTGATCCGCGATGATGGCCACATTATGCTTTCAGACTTTGACCTTTCCCTTAGATGTGCAGTTTCACCAACCCTCATAAGAACTGGATTTGATTCTGATCCTTCTAGACGAGAAGCTGCATTCTGCGTGCAGCCAGCTTCAGTATGCATTCAACCTGCATGCTTCTTTCCTCGAATATTTGCTCAGAAAAGTAAGAGAAAATCTGGGAAGTCCCAAGCAGAGCCCGGGATGTCATCAGGTACCTTACCTGAGCTAGGGATGTCATCAGGTACCTTACCTGAGCTAGTTGCAGAACCGACTAGTGCCCGGTCCATGTCATTTGTTGGAACCCATGAATACTTGGCCCCCGAGATTATCAAGGGTGAAGGCCATGGCAGTGCAGTGGACTGGTGGACATTTGGTATATTTTTGCATGAATTGCTCTATGGTAAAACCCCATTTAAGGGTTCAGGAAACCGCGCAACACTCTTCAATGTAGTAGGCCAACAGCTCAAATTTTCAGATTCACCAGCAACCAGTCATGCCAGCAAGGATCTCATACGCGGATTGCTAGTGAAGGAGCCACAAAACCGTATGGGGGTGACAAGAGGAGCGGCTGAGATCAAGCAGCACCCTTTCTTTGAAGGAGTTAATTGGGCTCTGATACGTTGCAGTACTCCACCGGAGGTGCCAAGGCCAGTAAACGCTGAATTTGCTATGAAGTCTGGGCAAGTTGACCCCGTTGGGGTGAATGGTGGCTGCGAAAGAACAGCAGGAACAGACATGAAATCTGGGGGTAAATATCTGGACTTTGAGTTCTTTTAGTTTGGGGATACAAAGGTATTTCTTGTCTTGTCTGCTGTGTTGTATGACAGTCTATTAGTTGATCCCCACTAGAGTTTGCCTGTCAACTTCATGTAGGCCTCAATGCATTGCAGCGCCCATACTTTTGGAACTCAATTGCCCAGTTTTGGGACGAAGGAAAATATCATGTAGGCGGTGAAATGTTAACAGTGACCTCAACAATAACTATTGAGATCAGTTTTAGATAAAAACTTAGATGTAAACATGCAGAAGATTCCAACAATCATTTCTTTAAGTCCCAGTTGGATCCCAAGTTCTATTCAGGAAAATTTCATGGGTTTGTACAATTTTTGGGTTTTTATTGTGCACAGAGGTATGAGTAAAAGCAAAATGTTCAAAACGATAAAGCATGAATCCTGATGGTCGCATATTTTTTTAGTTGGGCCTAAATTTTTTTCAATTGGGCTTCATTATGAATTCCAACACAAGGCCCAAGTCAATATAACATTCCAAACAAAACCCTAAGGCAATGCATGTTTCCGTATTTTTTTCTATTTGCACCCACTTAAAATTTTACAAATCAACTAGTTTATAAATTTTTATTTAAATTTAAATTTAAATTTAAATTTTTACTTTTTTACTTTTTATGGCTAACTAATTTTTTTTAATTTAATTGCGTATTTTTACAATTAATAGCATTTATATATATACATTTACATTCACATTTATATATATTTATAACCTATAAAATTATATAGTAATACAAACACATCATTTAATTATAATTTCATATTATATATATAAATATTCAAATTCAAAGCAGTCAAAATTTTCCTCCCTCTTGTATCTTACTATCAAACAATTTTTCTATCCACCAAACAAGGCCTGAAAGACTAAAGGGTTAAAAAGCACCTCCTTTTTCTTTGCTTGTCCAAAAGTTTCAATACCCAAGCTTGAACTTGACCAATGGAGGTTGGAGAGGAACATAGGGGGAGGGAGGTTGCTTTCATTGTTGCCTTTTCCATGCATTTATATTTGATGGTCCCATTCGGCTAATGTCCCCAGCTTTACCTTTATATCACTGCCGGGTCACATTGTTATCATTCCCATTTTTAGACCTTATCCTTGTCATATGTACAATATGGCCATCATTTTCTCATTATTGTTATTATCTATCATCATTTTTTATTTATTTTTTGGTTTGTTGGCCATTTATTTTTAACAAGCTTAATTGCCCTCACATCTATGATTATTCTTTTCATTGCCCTTACACCTCCTTTTCCCTCTCTTAACTCTGCAGGCTTAGGTTTGAGAACCCAGATTAATTAAAAGCTGTTAATAATCCACTTAACTCGTTAATTACACTGTTTAAGAACATATATCTAGCTATCGACAATCCTATATTGTAGGCAGGGTTCCTGGGTGACAAACCTAATCAACATGCCTTCTGACCAGTCCATTTCCCATTTACTCTTCTTTTGTTTTTCTCCTACTTTTGTGGGAATATTGTTATTACACCAACTGACTTATTTCTATTTCTCATACTGACAATTTGCAGCAGGGAAAATGGTGGTTTCTCGAAATGATAACTAAAGATCGCCAAGGACACTACAAAGCTGAAAAATCAAAATGAAAGCTGAAGAGGAGGAGATTTATAAACACCCACAAGCAAGAGCAGCACGAGGACAACCAATTTTTATTCATCTGCAGGAAGATAAGTGAATCTCAGGTACAATAACACAAGCACTTTTATGTACAGAGAGATTCCCAATTCCCATCCCACCAACAGAAGTGGTGATGCGGCGGCAAAATCTCATATATATTCCACATATTGAAAGAAGGAAATGAGAATAAAAAGAGGACAGTCGCAAAAATAGAGCCACCGTGAAAAAAACGCCCGCCTTCTAGTTTTCTCAAACTGGAATTGAAACCCAAAAAGATGTGGCGAAAAAATAATAATATGAGCTCCATTTGAGTGTTTATACTAAATGGCGTAAGAGCGGGTGCATACAGTCTCAAGAGCCTCCGTCGTCAAGGCAGAAAAACTGGTCATGGCTTGGAAAACTCCAGGCATCCCTGTTTGAATGTTGTTCCGCGTCATTGATCTGGTCACCTCTACTGCATTTGAGTGTTTAAGCATCTCGTCTTCCACCCGTCTTTGGCAAGTCGCGAGCTCTGCTCTTTTCTCGGCCAATGGGTCCCGTGCATCCAGAATGTGGCCATTATCTGGCCTATCATCGGGAAGTCCTACGCCAACCATAGAGTATGAGTGATAATACTTCTTTTCAATGTTTCTAAGAGAGGAAGCCTTCTTCTGAAGCTCCTTTGATGCAGTTTCAGTTCCTTTCTTAATCTTCAGCTCCGCTGTTTGTTTCAAATATATTGAGTGAACAACGTTAATGAAGCTTTTGATGGCTTCAGATGCAACGGTATCAGGAATGCGATCTAGTGCAAGTTTCCACTCATCACAGAAGGCGAAGACCTCTAACAGTTCCCTGTTTCCATTAGTTGGTTCACTACTAACTGGGAGGAGGGTTAGTTTGAGCCAGCCGTGGAGAGAGCGGACAAAATCCCGCTGGAACATTATCAGGCGGCAGAAACTGGAGTGCCAAGCTGATACGGCTGACTCAAGTTCACGCGTTGCCTGCCTGTGCAGGTCAGCCGTTGACTGAACTTTATTTGTGTTGTTAACAAGGCTGCGAACTTGCTGCACTATGTCAGTCTGGACTTCATGGCACTGATTCATTGATCTCCACATGTACATGAACCTGCATTTATTTTTTCATCACAACTTTGATGAAGACCACCACATGTTGTAAACAATACACAAACCAGACAACACCTACTTTGAAAACTTGGTATCATTAATGATATTCAAGGTCAAAACTGTGGACATGGAACGTGGTTAAAGTCTGCATGCCATGAATGTCCATTCCACACTCAATCACCAGCAGATATTTTAATGCGCCCAAAGGAAATTCTACGTACCCATGACAAAGTTCAACAAGTTGTGGGATGAGGTCAGAGTCTCTTAGGCTGACAACAGCAGACGAGGTGGTGGACACAGCCTGAGACGTCACCACAATTAGAGATTGAAGCCTGTTTATGGATGCCTTTGTCTTGTCCAACTTGGTTTCCTGTTGCCCATGGTACTCCTGACTTTGAAGTGAAGATAATTTTTTCTCATGCTGGATTTTTACTCCTTCTCTAGCCTGAATTGATTACCAATCACCGCATATCAACATTTGTCAACAATTGAAATCGGTGGAACAGAACAGCAACGAAGTCAGAATGTAATAAAGGTGTTTATGACACTTAGCTTCTACTTGAACTGTACAAACCGGACTAATATACCTGTATATTAGAAAACCCCCATTGTCATAAAGTACTGATGAATCACTTTTAACAGCAGATGAAGAGCATTTTTAGCAAAGAAACTAAAACATACAGCGTAACAGCTCTCAAATTTATGGAAATGCTTACTGCATAGTTTCATAGTTTCACTATTAACCCCCAAAAAAACAGAGAGACCCTAGCAGGTCCGAGTAAAAAGAATCTTCCAACTAGTTGACTACAGAGACATCTAGTCAACAAAAAATTGTTTTAACATGCAAATATTTCACGTTTATTCTTGGTGACAGGCACACATCAGCTGGAACTAAAGGTTTCTAGAAGGCAGACCCACCAGCATGTTCCAAAGATATTTAAGACCATTCCAAGCAGTCTTTGTCACGCATAAAAACAATTGTTTAGGGCACTTCAGTAATTTTAGAGGGGGAATTCCAGCAAGCAAGCCTACAGAGAAAAGGTGCTATGATAAGCACTAACGGATAAGCTCAAGCTGCTCAATGTAATACCACAACCAACCAACTAAAGGCACATGAAGATGCATACAATCTCCCCTGCCTTCCTAGGGCATGCTTTTTCATTACCGAAAATACATCGAAGATAAAGATCACTTTACGCAATTGTCAACTATTGCACCTATGCAACGCCAAGATAATACATGTAAGCAAGATAATAAAAATTCACCTAGGTGCCAAAGAATTGAGGTGAGCGAACTCGAGGCTTAGATCACTACCTTTACTTCTTGATATAGTTTCTCCTCCCACGCCAGGAGCCGTTCCAAAGTGGAACAAAGGCTCTTTAGACCAACGGATTGCTCAACTGAACTTGGTTCATACCGGTATTTCACAGTCAGTGGAGGCTTTGATGTCCAGCTGGAGCTCAAGATACTAAACATTCCACTAGAATGATACAAAGTCTCTGTGACACCAACATCCGTATTAATTTATAATCACCACAAGCCCCAGTAATCAACAGAACATAATGAAACTGCGGTAATCATCGTTCAATACTTCAAACATTAGAAGCACCTAAGAATACTCAAATCTGAAAAACTAAAATTTGTGTAGTAAAGAACACTAAAGCTAATGCTAAGGTGCAAGAATTAAGTAAATTATATTCAAATCAATAACTTCTTGGTTCAACTTTCAAGAACTCAGCTGATCAAAAACTTACTTCTCAGTTGCCCGAAGCTCCGATCAAGCTGAGACCTTCCTGTTTCAAGCACCTCGGATACCTGCTCGCCGGCGGAAGCCGCCTTATCAAAATACTCCCTGATAGCAGCCACAATCTCCGCCAAATCCTTGTGCCTCACCACAATCCTCCTGTCAGAATTCACCTTTTCTTTGCACCCATCTTCCCAACTAACCGAGGACTTAACATCGTCCTTCGAAGATATCTTCTCCGATTTACTCGAGAACTTAGAGTTCACATTCACATGGGTGTTCCCTGCATTATCAGGTGCAGCAGCAGCAGCCTCATTTCTCGCCGAGCCAAATTTGGATCTTTTCCCAAAATCAGATCTTGAATCCGAATCCTCTCTTTCGTCCTCATCAGACGAACTACTCGTACTAATGCAATGATCATGGTCTCCCCACTCGCTGCACTGCACCTCTTCTCTCTCTGTCTCTGTCTCTGTCTTCTGCCCTTTGTTCTGCACTAAGGCAAGCCCTTGCCTCGGGTAGTTTTTCGCATCACTATTTTCTGAATAACGAGAATATGAGTAATTCGATGCCCGGTCGTCAAACTGCCTGCCGCGATTGCTGCTGAAAGAATTCTCATATCGATCTCCCTGATTCCCGACATTAGTATACGATGTAAAGCTCGATGATCTTCCATCGTTATCGTTTTCAGTGTACCGATCATAGTCAGAGCTGTCGTCGTCAGGCCGGGTTGCCGTGTTCTTGTTGTTGTGGAGTTGCTCGAAGTATTCGGAATCAGGAGGAGAAGGGGGAGGGTAGATACTATCCCAATTCCACATGGAGGAGTCTTGAGAAGGAGTGGTGGAGTAAGTCCAATTGGCTCTCGCATTGTAAATGAAATTGTGATCGCGTGGTGGAGAGGACGAGAAGCTCGAGTCTGAGAGTATATGGGGAAGTTTCATCGGCTTCTTCCGCCGCATCGGTGGAGGCGGTTGGTGTTGTTTTTGGCGCTGGTGGGAGGAGGCGGCTGACAGGTGGGGTGGCGGAGGAGGAGGGTGGAGAGAGGGGGCAGGCGAGGGGGAGGGGACGTGACGCTGAGGCGGCGGGATAAAACTAGAAGGTTTGATGCTGGAAGCCGTGGTGGAAGAGGACGGGTGGAGGAGGACCGCGGGGGCGTGGTGCGATACGGCGAGCGGTTCGCCGGAGGCGAACGTGACGAGGGCGGAGCCCGTGACGCGGAGGGAGCGGCAGTAGTCGGAGTGGGCTGCGGCCAAGTGGTGGCGGGCGTGAACAGCCTCCTTCATGAGGCGGCGCCGCTCCTTGCACCGCCGCACCGTGTCCTCGTTGTGCAGCTTCGACGCCGCGCAACCCATTTCTTGAGACCAATCGCTATTCTCTTCTCTCGAGAGGACAAAAGGGAACAATAAATAAAAGAACGAAAAACAAACACAGCGCGGGTGGCGTTGAAGCGCGGAGTCAGGCGGAGGGCGGCAGAGGATTAAGGCGGTGGATTTTCCATCCGAGTGCCTTTGGCTTCTTTCACACAGTCGATACACTGCAGAGTCTCCACTCTGCACTCTGCAAGTCTTCCACTACTAAAAGCTAAAATTTTGACTTATTACCGTGTCTGAAAATAATATTTTCTTACCCTCCAAAATATTGTCTTGACTCATTGTTGTTATTACTATTTCTGAAAGAAAAAATATTTAGGTATGATCTGAATTAAATGTATTCATTTCCCACCACATTTTCTATTTATGATTTGATTTTTTTATATAGGGGATGAAATTTTTGTATATTAGATAAAAAAAATTAAAAATGATATAAAAGTAGAAAAAAAATTACCGTTTATTTATTTTTTTGGTAATATATTTGATGCATCTATTTTACGGTAAAATGTAAATACTTTTTATTATGGTGGGTGTAATGAGTTAATTCTTGTTTTGATGGCAAGGGCTATAATTATTCTGATATTATATAATGTTATGTTCACTTTCCTAGATTATAATGTAGTTTACTTTGAAAAATAGGATTAAGGCACGTTAGCATTATTTGGCAGGATTTATTTATCCAATGTTACGTTGAATTAATTATTCATAATTTTAATTATTTTACATTGAATTTGTCTTTTATCAAAGACTTTAATATATTATAAAGAATATGTAATTAGATTTACTAAATTAATTTGACCAACCTAATCACTTCAAGAAAATATAATTTAAAGATTATTTTGAATGATAAAAAAATTTATATAAATTAATTAATTTTTAATAATTATGTTTATTAAAGTTATGTTTATTTTTTCATTATAATTTTACTAAAATTAACTATTTAAGGTAATTACATTTATTTTTCTATTATAATCTTATTGTTTAATTAATAATATTAATGTTAAAATAATAATTTGAATGATATATATATATATATATAATTTTTAACATTTAATTATTTAATCATAATTTTTATGTAAGATTATTTATTTTATAATTTAATAATCTTATAGTAAAATCTTATTTATTCAAAAAATTTAATCAATTAAAATAAATATTTGATTATATTCACTCAAACCATAATCAAGACTCAAGAGTCTTGGCTTGTCATTATTGTTATGATTTATTGAAATAATCTTTATGAGATTTTACAGCTCTAGTGTTTCCAATAAATAAATGTGCTTTCTCGCCTTTAAACATTACTGTAAAACCGATTGACATGTGCATTAGTAGTAATAACGTGAAAATTAAATGCATATTTTGTAATCATTAACATTATCAAGCGTGAAAATTAGATTCCAATTTGGTTAATTTAAAATATATTTTTGAGTTTGGTCGATCTCAAACTTTCAATTTTTTTCAAATTCAATCTTGCTATTTTATTTAAACTTAAACCTGATTTCGAAAGTATTCAATGGAATTGATTCAACTATCAATGGAGTCTGTGATACTCGACGTGCGTTAACACCTTTAGTGAAAACTATTATGTCCAAATCTAGCACTTAACCAAGCCTTTTAGCAAGTGTAAAAAATGCCCAAGTGGTGAAGAAAAGTTAATCCGTGAAGAAAAACGTTGGAGGGAGCCTTCAGTAGATAATTGTTTTCCCTTCTCAATCAGAAGGGAAGGCAAATTCTAGAGCACCTTATTGTCAAGAAAAAAGGGGGGGTTTGAGTTGTTATCAAAAGGATAATTAGAGATTGGGGAAACAGTGTTGGCATTTCTGTTTCTATCATTCTTGAAATTATGTTCCACTGTTATGGCTGCTGCTATTACCCTTTTTGCCACTCAAGTCTTGAATCGATGATTTAACAATCTCTGAAGCCTACTTTGATGAGCAGTTCACTTGGACATTGCATTCAACTAACAATTTATTCATTTTCCCAAAGGTTTGTTGTGGCGAATTTACTAGTATTCATATTCAACTTCAATGCCGTATGTGAATTTTTGCTATGAGTATTTCGAGGTTTGGTTGCATGTTTTGTTTCGTCTGGGAACTTAAAGGCTAGCTGTTTAGAAGAATTTATTCTTCGAAACTTTTGAAAGTCTTAAAAGATAGGTTGAAACCCATTTCACACTAAGGATTCCCACCAATTCTTTTGAGATTTATTCTCCTTAAAGAACCTGTAACAATTCAAGATTTAAACCAAAAAGCCTAGAAAGGGGTCTGGAAATGTTGGGTGTGCCCCCGTTATGGGTTGGGTGGGATCCATTTTCGCAGGAGAAAAGGACTTAAAAGCCAACACAAGGGGGAGGGGCAGCTGAAGTGAAAGTAAAGAAAAGGTTGTAATTTGAGAAAAAGGATTTCTTTTTGACCTCCACCTTTCTCTCTTGTTTTACTGTACCCAATTATCAAATTTATTTATTTACTTTTTATTTATTAATTTTGACATTTTCGTAGTCTTTTTTGTCAATTAGACTCGCACTCTTCTTGAATGTGCTCCCACACAAAAATGTATAACTCCTTTCTATCCATCTTTGCATTTCGTCATCAATCCAACCCCTTTCCAATGTTCCATCTTAATAAACACTGAAAACATATAGGTTATATTCGGAACCACAGTCTTAGGACACAAGTGAGCATGGCCCATTTGCTCCAAATTTTCAGAGGAGCCTGAGGCTGCTAGATGTTTGGACATTGAGGCATGCATGCCCATGCAGTAGGGGGTGGGCCATGGTTAGCCTAACCCAATCTTAACATCATATCAGTGTCTATCTCGTGTGCATCTACTAACTTTGTGTGTGAGAGTGTTTGTGTTCCAATCTCAAACATGATTATCAAAGCTTACAAAAGTCATTTTTCTCCACATTTCAAGACAAACAGTGGATGGCTACGTGTAGTTAGACTCAAGTAGGAGAGTAGGGGTTGTCTTCCAAACAACCATAATGTTTGGTCGACTAATTATAGTAGGCCTACATTACGGTGCCAAGCTTAAACTGAGCTGCCAAACATGGCCACTAAACATTTGTATGTTTTCTAGAGATGAATATTTGATACATAATATATAGCAGGTGCAAGGGTCTCAACCCATACAGGGTTATAAAGTTCATCTTTGTTTCGTCGTGCCATCTCATCTAACAACTTCGTGAGATCCCAAAAATTAAAATATACAAATTCAACTTTCAAAAACCTTTATTTCGTTGAATGAAAAATGTTTAATGACATGAGAGAGTTTGAATAACAACTTTACCAGGAGGAGGACATCATTTACTTCTCCATGAGAAAAGTTCTGACCAAAAACAAATCCGAGTTCTAGTCTTCACATGACAGGAAAAGTCATCTAATGGCATGATTTCATTTTTCATTAGGTTAAGCCCCATACAATTAAATCTATTGTTGACCACTAAATCATAATTAGTGACTTCACATCATAGATCAAAACTACAAAGTGGACAGATGCCATCAAAATCAAATGGCCACAGAACTTTACAAATCCAGCTTTTGATGCCAGAGAAGCTAGGTACGGATTGACACCATTCTTCTATTCATGGTCTATTGAGACAAAAAAAGGTTGATATAACCACCAAATCACATAAGCCCTCGTACAACATGGGCAGAAACCCCCGTAAGTTTCGGATCCATTCAGTCAGAAAGGTGCAAGAATTTTATATATGCATATATTTGTTCAGTTTCGCAAACTTAAGGGAATGCTAGCATTCAAATAGAGGTATTAAAGGTGTAGAAAGAAATAGTAGGGTTGTGGAAGATGACACCTGCTGCAATACACAGAAAGTAATGGATGCATTTTTTTTTTTCCCACTTAAAAAGGTGAACTTCTTGTCGCTCCCCACCTCAAATAAATTCCTTTGGAGGCTCTATTATTGTACCAAGCCCCCATTTGGGGATTTACCTTTCTTCACAGCAGGGCCCAGGCCACTAATTTATACAATACATCCACTGTACAAAAACAAACCATATTGTATATACAAGTTCAATATACAAGCTCACTCCATCACACTGTCAAAATTCCAATTGTAGCCCAGTTGAGGGAAAATGAAAAGTACTTGGGGCAATATAAATATGGATGTGGAACATTAGGTGCCCCCATCTGCCAATCAAGTGGTGTGGAGATCCAACTCAATACTAGCAAGTACCAGAGGGGAAATGTTAAAGGGGAAAGAACGATTGGAGAAACACCACATAGATAGGAATAGCAGTGTTGTTTTTCAACAAAGACAAAAGAGGGTGTTTGGTTAAACATTTTCTTTCTTTTTTTTTCCATGACTTATGAGAGCATGTGATTTACAAGATATTTTAAAATCTTATAAGCTCATATATTTTACTTTTAAAATAAGCTAATAAAGTATTTCATAAAAGTAACTTATAAAATTTTATTAAAATTTATAATTATAATTGATTATAAGTTTTTAATACGATAATGATGAAAATAAATTAAATTCTAAAAATAAAAATATAATTTAAAGATATTTATATTATTTTTAATATATGAAATGAAGTAACTTATAAAATGTTTAAAGGTAAGTATAGAATAACTAATTTATTTTTTAAACTTATAAACTCTTTTATTAAAAAAATTATCAAATATTTATTAAAAGCTTATAAGCTAAGATGTTTTGATAGATAAGCTCAACAAATATTCCTTTCATATTGAATAAGTTAAGACTTTCCATAGACGTCACGCTAGAACATGAACTAGTCCTCCTCGGGTTATGGTTGAGGCACCCCATTAGAAGAGTAAACCAAATTTCTTCAATAGAACTGAGGCATCATACTGAATATATCCTATGAGCATTCTGTATTCAAGCATACCAACTAGACGAGGACTTTTAACTCAAAAAATATGCATGTCAATGAATTGATCATTGTGGGAGCCACACAGTAACACTCCTCAAAGAGTGATGTATCAATATTGAAAGAATCAAAATGCGTTGAAGTGGTCAAGAAAGGGCATTGCTTCACCAGTGCATAATTCTCAGAGATCAAAATCTCCAGCAACTTAAGCATCCTTGCCTAAAATAGTGCAATGGGTGATAAAACCGCTTTCTTTTGCCACATGAGAAAAGCACTGATATTATTCAGCATCATGCACCCCTTCACAGATGCATCAAACAATTCCAACCATTCTATATATCCTTATCAGAAAAGGAATAAAAAAACAGACCTTTAGGAGTAAGACACCTTTAGTAACATTAACAAAAGAAAATGAAGTATCAGACGATTTTATGTTGTTAGTCTCATCACACAGAATAAAATCATTCTATAATTCCATATTTTTGTCCATCGGAAAAAGTGAGGCTTCTGTCAGCCAAGAACTTCATGGTTGGCAAGAAGAAAAGTTCTAGCATACTGACAGCAGGAATCTACATTAAATAAGCCTTTCCAGTTTCTAGACTACCCTCAGTCACCGCTGATCAAAAGTCAAAAAGAATACCTGATTCAAATTCAAGCAGGTAATTAGGCTTTAATTGCGAGACCGGGCAAAGAATGCCCCAGAAATGTTTTGGGAAAAGGAGTTAAAGGGTGTTTCACAAATCATAGAATTTCTGTCAGGAATGCTTCCTCTGGAATTCTAACTGCAAACATGAAGCCGATGAATATCCAAGATATTTATAAATCAAATGACTACTGGTGGCGTCGATCAAAAGTTCATGGTCCAGGCAAAGGATTGGTGAAACTGATAGATATACAAACAGCACCATCACGGACATGATCGAATGCTAGGAAGAGATTTCACCTTAAGCACACCGTTTGGGCATTGGCCATTTACCCATTGTGGGTATACGGACCAGTCTCATCTCTAAAAAATTGGCTGTCGAGGAAGATTACCATTATTTGGTCCAAGAACCTTATCTAACCTGCGTGGGATGAAAATGCTCAGTATCATCATGTCACTTTCATTCTAAATTTCAGGAACCTCTATAGTAACCTAATATCATCAATCATGAGTGCCCAAAGTTATGCCTCTTTGAAATCTAATTCACAAACAGGTGGAAGGTGTTTTCCCTTCATTTTGTAAATCACAGAAACAGTACACCGAAAGATGCAGATAAACGTCACTTGCAGGCTGATCTAACTGCCTTTGAAAGGAATCCTACCACTTACAATTTAAACTTTACTTTCATACCAACACACATCAGCAGTGTGAATAACAGGAAAAAGAGAGCTCACAAGCATTACAAAAAGCCAGCTATATCTGAATGATGGAGAGTAACACATACAAATCAACAGAAGGATGTACTGAAAGTATAGCACAGCTATCAATCATATCTCACACGTCAACTCATGCACGGTAACTGAAAAATGTGGTATCAAAAACAGCTCCTCCCTAAGCCTGCCATGGTTCCATTTGGAATTAAGAATCGAACTCGATCAAACCGTGCTGAAATCAGGGTCAGAACCAGACCACTGGTTCAGTTCTAGACCCACCAAATATATATATATATATATATATATAATATACAATATCGTATACGTATAGCATAATATATATATTATGTTAATTTATATTAATATTAAATAGTTAAACGATGTTATGAATATTCTTTCCTATTCAAAATGATTGTTAATTAATAATGTAATGTATTTTATAAAATTTGTCTCACATACTCTTTGTTTCATGGAGTAATAATAAGTCGAAATATGATTTTTTTTCAATTTTACACTTGCTAAAAATATTAGATATTTTGTCACATAACAGTTGAAGAACCAAAAATAGAACAATCATACAAGATTCAGTTTTGATTCTTCATGTTTTAGGAACTAGAATTGTCGATTTTGGAACCATGGTCATGCCTACTCCTCCCTCCCCTGGCCGGTTTTGCCTTTTTGTTATCTTGTTTTTCAGCCCCCTAACTCACTGCGAGAGTTTGTTAGAATTTTATTTTATTAGGGGGTAAATGTTACATTCTATTGTTTACATGGGAGGTAAGTGTTATATTTTATTGTTTAGAGGTCGATTTCAATAGGGCCATAGCTTGGGGCCTGATAAACAAATAATCGCCATTCTAAGAAACCACGGACGCCCGGACAGCTGCACCGCCTCTCTAAATACCAAAGCACACTCCGGAGACGAGATGGAAGAAAATCCCCTGCCATAATTCTGAACGCCCCAAAGAGTACTCTCTGCATTTCTAAACCCTAAGCGCGATCATTAAAACCCTAGAATTTCAGTGGATTGGAATCGGTGAACATTTACACAAATCTACTTCTTCCTATGTGTAGTCAATCAACTGCGCAATTCTCTGTGATTTATTTGTGTTATTGTTTTGGCGGATCAATACAAAATTTGGATTCTGAAAGATGGACATTGAGCAAAAGCAAGCGGAGCACATAGACTACTTTGTCAAGCAGGCTTCGAATCTCAAGGGCTCGGCACTGTCCAGCGTCATAGTTGAGGCCACTTCCCATCCTTCGCTCTTTGCTTTCTCCGAGATTCTCTCGGTTCCTAACGTCCTTGAGGTATAGAGTATGTTTTCTTGTTTCCGATTTTTTTTTCCTTTTTTAATTCGATTTTGGTAATGAAACATTTACTATGCTTTCTTATTGAGGTTTGGGGAATTTTGCCCTTTAATGCTTTTGGAGTGCCAGTCGAGTTCTAGTATTAGGCTAACTACTTCTGATAGTTTTGTTTCTACATTTTGGATTGCGTGATAAAAATGTTTATTTCCGGCACTTGGTTGCGAAAGTGTTTACAGCAACACGCTTCTCACTCTTTAGAAATTATCATCTGATATAATTTGGTCACCGTTGACATTTTTGGGTGTGAAACCCAATAAGAGTTGGATAGAACAGAGGCAAACAAGGCCTTCATGTTCAATGACATTGCAATGGAACATAAGATGTATAAAATTGCAGTTTTGAGGAGTTTTTAGATGAGGGCTTTAGAGATGCAACTAAGAACGTGATATTTTAAATCGACTTCTGGTTTATATGGATTTATTTATTGCAGTATAGGCTTTGATTAGAATGGCATTGGCTGAGGTTTGAGGTATTGCACTTTGTTCTGAAATACTTGGTGAAAATTAGTTCTATCTTTAAGCATCACACGTTCTAGCTTTTGATTGATTGATTTGTTTCAGTAACAGAGATTGGACAGCTAGCAATTCTGTGCAAACCGTTTTGAACTTTGATGGAAATAATGGTAGTTGATTAGATGAATAGTCAAAAATAAAATCAATGCCACAAGAATGATTACCATGGGCAACCTCTTACAAACTGATATCTGTTGCAAAGTTATATAACCAATTTTTCTTGATTTATGGAAGATATTGGATAAGCATTTTATAGCATCTCTTTATTTGTCGAAATTTTTGCTTGTACTGCAACTGACAGATTAATGCTTTCAGTTTTATTTGGACTCCTCTGGTGCATATTAGCATGCTTGAGGCCTTATTATATCTATCTAATGTATCATATTTGCATTGATTACGAGTCCTACATTTCATGATGTGTACCAAATGAAATCACATATCATATCACTTGTTAATGTTTTTAACATTATTTTGAGTTTTGAAAGGTGATACATGGCAGGGCTTTCGGTGAAGATAAGTGATTTTGGTTCCCCTGAACATGGATTATGTGACATTATAGTTCAAAGTACATTGTGACATTGGCTGAAGAAACAGCAGAGTGAAATCATCAAAATATGATTTATGTATAAATAAACATTCACTTACAATTCTTGGACTCAACTAATTTTATAAAGTTATGGTCATCTATTTTATGTTAAAATGGTTATAGCATGAACTACTTTCTTGTTAATAATTTTTTTTCTATGGTTTCACGAATTTTCTTATGTATGGATTTGTGTGCAGCTTGAAGGAACTGAGAACAGTATATTCCTTGATTTGCTTCGCATGTTTGCACATAGTACATGGAGTGAATATAAGAGTAAGACTTCAATCTTTTCATGACCATTTCCTCCTAGTTATCCCCTTTTTGCTTCAGGATTGACATGGTAATTTTTCATTGATTTTTTTCTCCTGATTAAACCTCTTTGGATTCAGAATTCAATATCCCCTCATTTTTGTTGTTTTTTTTCCATGAATTATTGGTGTTATGGTGACTTTCTTTAATTAGCACATCCATCACCTTTTCTTTAATCAATTATGGTCAAACCTGTTTGTTGGAGTGGCCAAATTTTCTTTTTGTGCTAAGAAGTGTTCATTCGTAGTGCTTGTTCATGACCCTGAAGAATGCACATTAACCTCCTTTTTTGGTTTCCATCTGTAGGATACTTAACTCAGATTCAGGATGTCATGTTAAAGATAGTAGTAATTTAGTTGATCTGCCCTCTTAGATGTAACAAAGCACATCCACATGGTCAGGTAAACATGTATTTTATTAGATAATGCAGATTCCAGACAACTTTAGGCTAAAGATTGTTATGCTAATCACTGAAGCGCTATGCTTTCGAGGAACATTGGAACAAATTAATCAGTTATGATCAGCGGCTCTCCGTGGGTTTTTTGATGTCATCATCATTATTATTTCTTGATCTTTTACATTAAGATTTATGATTTAATTATTTCTTACTTTGTCCTGCTGTTCTTAAAAAAAAAAAGAGTTGGAGCCTTATCTCCCCATAAGAATGATATACCTATGTTCTTTTGCCTTTTTCCTATGTTTATCAAGGTTATATTATTGTTTGATAGATTTTTAAAAGCCCTCCACTTTAGTTTTTGTTAAATATAATCTCATGTCCCATGCAATAATCTATTTTCGGAATGCAATGAATTACATCTCAATGAGAAAGTTTAGTTCACAGAATCTGGTCTGCGGGGGATAAATCTTTTATTTTATGTGAATATTGTGTTGACCTGAAATTGAATATAAGCCTCTGGTAGCTTGAATTACAGAGAGAGCACAGCAGGTAACATTGAAATGATCATTAAACAAGACGTAGTTGGTTGATAGTACCATGGACAGACTTTTGATTCCTTGTTTAGGTGGGTATGGAGGCTCCTTGTTGACTTGAAATTACTCAAGTATCTCCTGGTTATGGAAGTACTGTTTGAATTCATTTCATCATGGTAAAAAGACGGGCACTAAGGAAGTGGGTTTGTGCTTGACTTCTAAGGAAAAAAAGTAATCATGTGGTAGTTGGCATATAATTAAGTGGATGTGGGTCCATGATATTATAGTGGGTTGCAAATAAACCGAACCCCTTGAACAGAACTCATATTAAAAGTTGATAATGTATTTATGCACATTGTTCCATGGTAGGCAGAGATGTCTTTTTCCAATCTTGGGAACTTATTTGACCATGCTCATGGTTTGGTCTAAGGAGTAGAGCCATCAATTGGAAGCTTGTGAAAAGATCATTTTTGATGGTTAGAAGTGTTGTCTTGTCTGGTGCATATAACATATAATATTGGGTGTCCTTTCTATAAGATGTATAGCTTTTACATTAAATTATTATCTGAGTGAAATTTATGTTTTATGTTGTGTTACAGGTGTTGCTAACCATCTTCCACAGCTGGTTCCTGATCAAGTCCTCAAATTGAAGCAGTTGACTGTGCTCACTCTGGCTGAGACAAATAAGGTATAAAATATTTCCATATGTTTTCTGTGTGTACCTGTAACTCTGCATTAAATGAGGAAGATTTGCTAGCCATTTTGACTTGTCTGTTGTTCAAGGTGAAGGTTTTCACCATAAAATTCTGGATAGATGTGGAAGGAGCAATGCAGCTGCATAGGAAAGTGCATTTATCAATCAAAATTATCAAATGGTTTTCAAGGACTTAGAGAGCTGCTGACTAACTTTCAGGAAATATGTCGAAATAATTTTTCCGTAGTCTACATCCTGAAACAGCCCTTTTGATTGACATTAGAAGCCATATTAATATGCTACTAGCAATTCCCTGGTTTTGTTTAGAGTTTTGATTCATATTAAACAAACTTCTTCTGTGTATTATTTCCTTCTCATTCGTGTATTCCACTGTTTCACATAAGTTAATTTTTAGGTAACAGTGAAATTTTTAAGTTGCATTTAGTAGCCTTGTTGTATAATTAGGTTCCATTTGATTAATCTGTTATTTTTTAATTCATTATTTTTGTTTCAATGACAGTTTTGAGATTAGTTTATTGGAAGTTCAACTTTCTCTTTTCTTGGAGTGCATTGATTTCTTTGGCTGCGCAGGTTTTGCCATATGACGCATTGATGCAGGAGTTGGATGTTACTAATGTACGTGAGCTGGAAGATTTTCTCATCAATGACTGCATGTATGTGGTAAGTTTCTGCTTTTCATTCCCACCCAATTTAATACAGCTTCTTTTATAAGGGTACTTCCAGTAGACAAAGATTTGCATGGGTTCGTAGCTTCATGCATTGTGCTTTTGTTTCCTTTGCTCTAGTCTTTCCTCTCTTTCTTACATGTATCTTGAATGTAAAGTTAATGCAGACATGTGAACTGAAGAATTATGATGCTAAATGTGCTAACTTGTTGCTGCTATTGTGGACAGGGGATAGTCAGAGGAAAGCTGGATCAGTTGCAAAGATGTCTTGAGGTCTTGTTTTAACATTGTCACTAGTTTAGTCTGGTAGCTTAGCTGATTGTCTGACTTAATGATAATTTCAATGAACTTGTAGGTGCAATTTGCTGCAGGTAGGGATCTTAGACCTGGACAAATGGGTACTATGATTCAGACACTATCCAATTGGTAAATAATCTCTTGTTTAAGAGAATTAAACCATTTTTTTATTGTTCTTTTCACATTTCATGTAGCTGGATGTTTGAGTTTCCTATATACAATAAATTGATTTCTGCCTAGCATATTTGTTTGTTTGTGGAGGTTCTTCCTATTTGTTCTATGAAACTCAAAAAAAAAAAGGAAAAAACAAAGAAAGAAAGAAAAGAGAAAACCTCCGAAAGGGAGATCCAACAGAAAGTGGCACAAATAATATGCTTTTGTTGCATATTTATTTTTTTCCCTTTTGCATTCCTTTTCCATTCTCTATCTATTTGGCATAAATCCAGTATCTAATTCATATTGTGTTTTTATAATTTGATAGGCTGTCTACATCAGAAGAGCTTCTAGTATCAATTCAAGAGAAGATCAAATGGGCAGATACTATGAATCTGATGGACAAGAAGCACAGAAAAGAAGTGGATGAAAAGGTGGAAGAAGTAAAGAAGACACTAACTATGAAGGTCGGTTAAAAGTGAACTTTCTTGCATTTTCTCCATTTAAAATTGTTGTTTTTGGTTTCCTTGCACATGTTCCAATGCCATCATTATGTTGCATATACTGATATACTCCTGGGTGTTTAAAGCAATGTTCACATGAATCTCAAAAGCTGTGTTGGGGAGGGTGATAAATGCTGCATTACATCAATATGGAATTTCCTATCAAGTTTATAGAAATTTTGATGAGTTTCAGTAATGGGTCCTTACCTATTAGAAGTTCTTTAATCAAGTTCACTGCCTTCTTCCTCCTATCAGTGTGTACTTGAGGCATTTACGGATTGTAACTTACGAGGAATAACGGGAGTTTATGTTGCACTATGAGATACCAGATGTGAATTGCTTTGTCTATTAAGTTGGATATTTGCCCTTCAAGTTCACGTGGGAGGGAGGGAGGGGGGGCGGCCAGGGGTTGCATGGCTAATTATTAAGATTTTATTATTGTAGGAATACTCTGCTATGCATTGCAAATATGTATAGGTATCTCTGGATATGTTGGTCGATGTTTCTTACTTACATTTTAGCAGAAGTTACAAACTGTAAGCAGGCCGACAATGAGCTCCGAGGGCATGAGGAGATCTTTTCTGAACATGGTGGGGTGATGGACTTTGAAGAAGATCGGAGCCGCTCAAAGAGGTAGCTTTACCTATGCTTCCACTTTAGGATTCTGCATCTGTACTGTCAGGTCCATTGAACATGTCTTTCATTTCAAATCTGCATTACAAAACCATTTTTCCACGAGCAAATGCTACCACCATGTTCTGCTGGCATTTTCTTAATATGAGAAAGAAAAAGAGTGGGATCCAGGCATAGGGCCAGTAACTTATACCTTAATAATCTTTTGTAGAATATCCAATGTTTAGGAAATTATTACTACCAGTGAGACCATTTGATTCTTGATGAATTCCTTGTTTGAAACGCAGGAGACGACACCCAATAGGCTAAGGACATACGATTACGAGATCGTAGGGTGAATTGGTAACTTGCCATTTTTTTCGGATTCATAGAACTGCCCAAACAAGGTTGCTGCCGTGGAATATTGGGGCAATCCCTCTTGCATTGAACCCTCCAACCAAATTTAGATTTGAAAGGCAACAGCATCAGCTTATGTTAGGTCACTGAATTTTCATTTTGATCTGGAGAGAACCAGATCTGGTTTTTTGATGCGGTTGAAATTAATATTGGCGATGATGATATGTACCTACATTTTAGTGAACTTACACAAATGGTTCTCATGCGCCTGTATCATTGTGTGGAAACAGCTGTTGTGGTGCATATTTGTAGGATGTCTTCATGTCAATTGTTTATTGGTTGCGGCACTTTGTTCTTCTCATTTTTCCCCTCACAGCTCCTATCTTGGCACCCACTAGTTTGGTCTTTTTTGTAATTGCGCTTGGTTAACTGTTGTTATGATTTGATACTTGCTCCTATACGTGGGCAATTAAGTTAAAAATGTTGTTCCCTTGTAGCCTGCCAAGATTCTGGTCCTGATTCCATTCAGTGTGCTTTTCCAAAAGCTCGATGGGATGGGTAACTAATGAATTTGGTTCATGTTGGGAAATAGAACTTTGAACATGGGTAGGCAGCTCTTTAGTCTGCTTTGCCATTTGAGATGCGGTGCAATACCAATGTGCCGAGTGTTTTATTATGTTATACAAATGCTGTATTTTTTAGTAACTAGAAAAAAAAAAAGTACTTTGATAAATATTATATTTAATAATTACATAATTTATTATTTGAAGATTATTATATTATTTATTTTTATTATTTTACACAATATCTTTTCGTTATAAATGTAGATCATATTTTTTATTAAATATGTGTTATTTTTTATTCAAATTTTCATATTGTACGTGTTAATTAAATTTTTAATATTTTTATTGAAATTACTAGGTGAATGCTTTTGTTTTTTATTTTTTTAATGTGATTTTAATTTGACAAAAATTATAACATTCTACTTCCAAGGTAGATTATCTTATTAAATAATGTATGTTTGTTGATTGTCAATCAAATTATAGTTTATTTCTTTAAGAAATATGTTTTTTATTTAGATATATTAAATAAGTATTTATAATATCGATCATTATTTGTATGTAGTAAAATTATTTATTTATTTTTATATTTCAACATATTAGTTTATTTTATATTTTTTTTCAATTATAATTTTAAAATTGGTATCCAATTATGTCATATTCTATCAATTGTTCTCTAATATTTGCGTGTTAATTTCTAAGGTTTTTAATTTTGTCAAATTTATTTTTATTTTATATTTCTAATATAGCTGTATTATTAATTATAGCATATTAAAGTGAATTATACAAATATTAAATTTGACTATTTATCATGATATTTTTTGTGTTTATGAATTTATATATTTATTACAAATCTTTAATAAAATTATCTTTTTGTAACATATAATTTTGCTTCTCATAATATAAATTTATTTTTATATTGTCATTGAGTTTTCATCATTTAAATTTAGATTAATCTATTAAAAAGCTTTCAAAAAAAAGTATATTTTATCCTTACAATCAAAAATTTCATATTTTAATAATTGTTTTGCTATTTTTATGGTATTATATTACAAATAATTAAATTTTAAAATATAAAAGTTATAGTCAAATTTCACACAATAAAAATAATTTAAAACATATTGTTTATTTTTACCACAGTAGTTGTATTTGATAATAATATATTTCGTTATTTATTTGAAAATTTAACTTGTTGTAATATTATTTATATCACTATTCATTTTATTTTTTGTAATTTTCTTTGTTTGATAATTATTTATATGATTTATTATATGTTAATTTATTTTATATTAATTGAGTGGTATAGGTTTAAGTTAACATTCTCCAAAAATTTTATTATTATTTAATTAAAAAACAATTAAGCACTTCAAAAATAGATAATTGATAATATAATTAAGTAGTTTAGACAATAGAATTCTATTAATTTTTTTATTATAATTCTTATATAAATAACTATACAAGAAGTTTAGATAGATTAGAATTTTATTAGTATTTAACTATGAAAATTTTTAAATTTTAAATATAATTTTATTTTCATCTAACTAATCTTATTTTTAATATGAGTATTAATATAGATATATATTCACAATATGTCGAAAACACATGCTTATGGATTTTCATATTTACAACATTATTTGATAAAAAAATTTCCTTTTTTTTAAGCATATCGATTTATTTCTTATACTATAAATTTTCTTTCTATATTTTAAATGTATTTTAATAATGTTAATTTAAATGAGATCTATTAATAAATTTCAAACAAATAACATGTTGTATTCTTACATTTTGAAGTTTCATATCTTAATAATTGTTATGCAGTCTCTATATTAAGATAATAAATATACATAATTAATATAATTTATATACAAATTTTGCACATTTAAATTGTTTGCAAAAGATTTTTTATTTATTATTATGTGATATTGTTATGAGTACATGTCTTCGATGAATTTATTATTATTTAATTAAAAACAATTAAACATTTCATATATAATATAAATAACTAATATTTATAATAACTATATAAGTTGTTTGAATAGTTTAGTGTTCTACTAATTTCTTCTATTTTAATTAATTTCTAAATAAATATAAAAAACGTTTAGATGAGTTAAAATTCTATTAATACTTGACTATTAAGATGTTTATAGTTTAAGTAGCGTTTTATTATTTTTCTAACCAGCCTTATTTTAAGTAATATATATATATATATATATTTTTACAAAGTGTCAAAAACACATAATAAGATTTATACTTTTATGAATAGTAATAGAAACACAAAAATCAACTGTTCATAATTTACATAATAATTATTTTCTTTAAAATTCATAAAGATTAGTACAAGACAAGTTTGTATTAATTTTACATATAGAAATTAAAATTTTAATATAATAATATTTCTTCTATAGCTTGCTAGTTTTTACTTTATTTATTATAAAGTTTTTCATGATGTCTTATCGTTATGAATTTACTTAATATTTTGATTAAATATGTATTGTCTTTTATTTAAACGATTATATTGCACATGTTATATATTAAAGTTTATAATATTTGTATTGCAATGACTATATGAATGCATTAATTTAGATTTTTTTTTTATAAACAATTTCAATTTGGCAGTAATTATGACATTTTACTTGTAAAAGTTTATTATCTGCTTATTTAATATTAATTTTCTAGGGATTTTAATATTATCTACTTAGTTTAATACTAATATTAATAAAATAGTTTATTTCGTAACTATAGTTTTTTTATTATTATCACTTACTTATTTATTTGAAACTTTTGCTCTTGTTAACATTATTTATATTGCTACTTATTTATTTTTTGTAATCTCATGTGATTGAGATTTTGTTTTTTTATTATTTTTAACACATTAAATTATTTTATATTTATTAGTTAAATGATATAGTTATGAGTTAGTGTCCTCTAACAAATTTATTGGTATTTAATTAAGAACAATTAAGCACTTCATATACAAGTAAATAATTAATAATTATAATAACTAATAGGTAGTTTAGATAATTTAAGATTTTATTAATTTTTTAATTTTAATTAATTCATAAATTGCACTGGAAGACGTCTAGACAATTTAGAAGTCTATCATTATTTAAATACTTAAATCTACTAAATAGAATTTCATTTTTACCTAACTAATCTTATTTTTACTGCATATAAATATTTAATTAAGGATAGAAATGCAATTTAACAATGTACCAAAAACATTAAGAGAGATACATACTTTTACACACCACCAATCTATTTTTATGGTTTGCATGTAAAAACTATGAAGATTTATTTTTATATTTTTTTATAAAACTTATTTTTTAAATACTTTATATATTTCAAAAAATATATTTTTATATCTTGATTGGGAAATATTCTAAATTAATATTTTATAAATTTTATTAAATCTAAAATTTTATTTTACAACATATAATTCTTAAAATATATATTTTTATTATGCAAATAATATATTTGGAATAAGTAAAAAATTTCAAAATTTTAAATTTTTATAAAATAAAAATCTATATTTTTCATTTTCAAGAAATTTTAAATTTATCTTATGAGTTGGAAAATAAAATTTTATGCTATTATTAAATATATCTTAAAAATTGTTTTTTTGTTTTAATTATAAATTAAAATTTATTTTATTATGTGAAAATAAATGGTAGAGGTATGCCTTTGTTATAAAAAGTTTAAAATATGTAAAAAATTTAAAAATAAAAAAATATTTAATGAAATATTAATTATAAATATAGAAATACTTATTTTTAATTTATTGTCTAAAGATCTTAGAAAATTTATTTTCTACCTTATAAATTTTAAATTTGAAAATATAAATTTAAAATTTTTAAATTTTCTAAAAGATTGAAAATAAAGACTTATATTTTCCAAAAAATATAAAACTTAGATTTTATAATATTTCTCAACAACATTATCAAAATAATAAAAACAATATATATTATGAAATTATAATGAGATAATTATAGTACCCTCACTAGAGGTTTAGGTTTTTCACATAACATTCCTTTAAAAACAATTAGTCAATGGACACAGAAGTTAACTGAAAGTAAAATTAAATTTTCACATAAATTTTTCGTTGACGTCATTATTTTCAACCATATAATTGCCGGATGGACTAAATTTTTAGTTGAAGAAACAATTTGGAAGAGGTCCCTGTGACCATAAACTGCTATGTATGAGAAAAATTAGTGGTCAAGATAAAAGCAAAACGTGATAATTTGTAACGAGGATATCGAAATAAAATTTAAATGGACTATACATAATTAAATGAAACAAAAATATATGTTACTTAGGAAAAGGAAGTAAGTCCATATCGATACTTTAGCTACTTGGAGGGTGTTTGGCCAGGCTATGCTTAATTACAGTGGGTTATAAAATATTTTCAAAATTTATGCAAACTCGTACATCTTATTTTAATTAAAAATAAGATGTTAAAACATATATAAAAGTTATAAAATATTATTGAGATTTGTAAGTACGATTAATTATATTTTCTTTAGTACCACAATGATAAAAACATAGAATAACAGTAATATAAAATAATTAAGAATATTTATGTCAATTTACAATATATGATAGAACAACTTATAAGATGTTTCAAACTAAATTAGAAGGAACATGCTCATTTTCGAGACCATTATAAATATAAAATATTTTTGTTTCTGGAGTTCATAAGCTTCCTTACTAATGAAATCTTAACATGTTATAAGTTGTTTTGAATAACTCGTAAGTCCAACCAACACCCTATGGCTATGTTTGGAATCTAATTTTCAATTCAAAATCATCATTTCAAATTTTATACTATTAAACGATATAATTTAACAAAATATTCAATCAAATTCAAATATAAATTCAAATTTTTCTCTCTTATATATAATTAATAAATTACTTGTCAATCATTACACTTATTAGCAATCAAATCAACACATATATGTCACATATATGAACTCACATAGTTTTTTTATTTACATTCTAAAAAATATAATCATCATCTGTATATACTATCATATCATCCTATCATTATTATATATTTTAATACATATATTCAAACAAATCTAATTATTTATCTCATAAAAATATTATTCTCAAACATATTATTCAAATTAATATAATTCCTACTAAACATTATTTCTGACAAAAACATTTCTCCCGGCCTATATATTTATCATCCAACCTTCACTCGTTCCTTACTTGAAAGTTCGTGTTCGGGTAATTGGAAATTGGGAGAAAACCAAAAACAAAACATTTCGCATTAAAGACCATCGTATTTACTAATTACAATACTACAAATCAATCCCATGTTTAAAGCACAATTTGCAAACCCTAATACGAGATTGAAAAAGGACCCTAAATACATACAATCATAAGGCCACAGTCGTTTTCATTTTCTTTGAAGGGACATTTATCGGTGTCCAAGATGAAGGTGAAACCACTGTTTGCTGGTGCGGGGAGCCGTGGCTCCGCTTGGTCAGCCTGATCGGCTCCCCAACGTCAGATCCAAAGAGGTGGGGGAAATTGAGCCGAGCCCGGGAGCCGCGCAGCTTGAAAGCGGCTCGGTCGTAAGCCAAAGCCGCCTCCTCGGGAGTCTCGTACGTCCCCAGCCACAATCTGGAGCCTTTCTTGTCCGGGTTCCTTATCTCCGCCGCGAAAGTTCCCCACGGCCGCCGCCTCACCCCTCTGTACCGCTTCCACTCCGCCGGCGGTGCTTGGGCATCCACCGCCGTATCGTCAGCCGTGTTAAACAATAATTCCCCAACCATTTCCAGAGAAAATTGATCGTCGGGGGATTCTGGGGTTGAAATGGATGGCAAGTCCTGAGGGAAGCTATCGGAGTCACTGAGAAGATAGTTTTTTGTATGGATTCGAGAAGTGCGAATCGAAGTCGGACATACTTTGTGCTTCCATTTTTCCAAAGGAACCCCAAAGAAAAAGGGAAGAAGAGAGTTATTTGATAATAAGCCTAATTAATTTTGCTTCCCAAGTGTGGTTTTGAGTTCTTTCTGACTTTCTGGGTTCAATCTTTGATCTTCTCCTTTATGTAGAGATCGAATGAAGCACTTTCAGTGAAAGTTCATTTTTATTTATACATAAAAAGTAACATGATTTTAATCACGTTTGAATAGTTGATCATCTTTGTCTTTACACAGTAACATGCAGTCCGAAAAGATGAGTTATTTTATGCACGTATGGCAAAATTGTGGTCGACCCTGCACCCGAAACAGCAGCACGTGAAATACTAATATCCACGTACACGTGACGGAAAAGGAAGAAGACCAGGATGGTTCGCCAATTTTTATTATTTAGTTAATTAATTTAGGGGATCTATGTGTGTGTTTCCATCGACAAGCAAGAAGAGGTTTAATAAAGTTTTTGTATTGGCAACTTTTTTGAGTGATTTTTATTGAATATTTACATTGTCTAAATGTAAAAAGAGAAGATTTATATTTTATTTTTTCTGAGATGTATGTATGCTTTCTACTGTATATGATTGAGTTCATTTCCGTCCATATTTTATTATCTTTAGACAATTGCTTACGGTTTAGGGTTAGTTCATTTTCAATATTAAGTGAAAAATAAATTGGTTGTAATGAGTTGGCAAATAGATTTGATATATAGCCATTTCAGAAAAAAGTTGGGGAATTATAAGTATGATCGTGTTGACCAACTAGAAATAACTAATCCCATTATAACGGGTGTGACTAGTATACGATAATGAATTGAGAATGAAATGAGAGAATAGTCATTATCCAAGAAATGTTGATTCCTGATAATATTAGGAATCATCATTTCCTTTCCAATACTATATGTGAGTTTACAAACTACCATAATAATTTTTTTTTTTTGACAAAATTATTCTTCTACAATATACTGTGGTTATACAATATGTAATTACTTATGTACTTTTATTTATATATTCTTTTTCATTATACTCCCACAATTTTTATTTATTTTATTTACTTATCTAAATTTAGATTTATTCTATATTTTCTATTTCTCAATTTTTTCCTTTTATATCATCTTATGAATTATATAAATGGTATACTATTTATATATAAAAATTATTATTGTTATTTTATTTATATGTATAGACATTACGTGTCTTTAAATTTTAATTTATAATATTTTTTGGTTAATATTCTCCTTTAATTTTAATTTATTTTTCCTATTTTAAATTTCATTCTTTATCTTATATTTTATAAGTAATGCAAATAATATTTATATAATTAAGCACATATTTGCTTATTATAAAAATTCTGTGCTAACATAAAAAAAAAAAAAAAAAAAAACAAAAATCACATTTACCACAATTATAATCTTATTTACATTTTTTTTTCTTTCTATCTTCTTTTTGAAAGATACGGTTTTTTTTTTATCTTTATTTGCTATTCTATATCAACTTTATTGTAAAAAGTACAAATTTTTAATGCATAATTTATAAAAAATTATCATTCAAAGATAATTTTGTCATTGTAAGTAAGTTCATATTATTTAGATGCTCATTTTTGTTTGCCAATTATGGGAATAAAATTCTAAATAATAAGTGCATTCCTTTCTCATTCATTATACATATTACGCATAAGACAACTTACACGATGTTCATTTTATTCCTGTATTTATTTCTATTTTACTCCATTCATGCACGTCAGCCATGCTCAAAGATATTTGTTACCATATAATGGAACAAAAAAACGACAATCAATGTCCTCTCTCTTCGACCTTACACCTGAATTTAATTATTTGATGGAATTAATGAAATATAATCCCATTTAATATAATAATGATCATCATAATAAGATTGCATAATGCATGACTCTGTAAACTTACTTCTATTATAAAGTATATGTAGCTCACAAACCAACTAACATAATTCAAGAACTGCAAGTTAAACGGTAAGAACATAAATTAATTATATAGTACTAGAAAAAGTAGCGCCCCCAACGTGTTTACTAATTTATTTATAAATAATAAAATTATTTTATTTTAAGGAATAAATAAAATTATTTAAAAATGAAACGTATGAAAAAATATTTATGATAAAAAGTAAAGAAACATCTAAAAAATTTGAGACGAGAGGAAATTTGAGGGAAAAAACCATAAATTGAAATAGAGTTAAAAGAGAAGATCAAAGTAAGAAAATAATTGAAGAAATAAAAGAGTTTAAAATGAGAATAATTATATAATTTTATATCGTTCAATTTCAAAACTTTATTAACTTAATATATATATATATATATATATATAATATAGATAGATAGATAAGTAGATTGACATTGTTAGCATTGTCTCTTAATAAATATTGGATGGATGGCGTCCGTCTTAATTGTATCTTGCTCGGAACTAATGCAGGGTGCCTACGGCCTGTCCCAGTTCGACAATGGCAGAATGCAATCACTGTTACCACACCGCCCTTCCAATTTACTGATCTACAACGGTAAATCAAACCCAACTAAGTTTAATTAATATGCAATCACAACAAAGCCCAAAAACTTCAGCTGATAATTTTCATTTTTTTAGCATCAACCAACTGATCTCCGAATGAAGACGAAAACAACAGCGCAGACTGTTCGTCCTCCCAGGCATGCCGCCGCTTGGTGTCCCTAACTGGCTCCGACACGTCGTCGGACCCAACCAGGTGCACGAAGTTAACCCTAGCCCGCTGGCCGCGCAGCTTGAACGCCGCCCGGTCGTAAGCCAAGGCCGCCTCCTCCGGCGTCTCATACGTTCCCATCAGCTGTACTAAACAATAATTCGTCAACCATTTCGAGAGAAAATTGATCGTCGGGAGGTTCTGGGGTTGAAATGGACCGAAAATCCTGAGGGACACTATCGGAGTCACTGAGAAGATAGTTTTGTATGGATCGGCGCAATGCTGCGTCGAATTCGGACATGCTTTGTGCTTCCATTGTTTCCCGACAATCAGGA
Organism: Avicennia marina; assembly: GCA_019155195.1. NCBI lineage: Eukaryota > Viridiplantae > Streptophyta > Magnoliopsida > Lamiales > Acanthaceae > Avicennia > Avicennia marina. Next base: position 13,260,133 of record CM032760.1, read on the forward strand.
GTTGGATGAATATGCAGAGCAACAAAGATGCTAGAAATATTTGATAGTTAAGTGTAAAGTTTGTCTTTGAATTATTTTTTGATTGTATTTTGCAATGCTTAATGATCTGCCCTGTTTACAGAGTGCACGAAAGAAAACTGACAAAAATTATATGTATTAATTTCTCTGAAGGTCATATTTTATTTGTTTGTTTATATTTTGGAGAGTTGGAATAGATTCTGTAATAACTTAATTTTAATGCATTTTTTAGACTATATATAAACTAGAAGTATATATTTGTCTATTAGAATTATACCTGCGGTCTGACAAAATCAATTATTTAATGCATTGTCTGACATCCAAGGAAAAATAAATTATATGTAAATTAGATCTCAGATCTACTGCGCAGATACACAAAATAAAAACGTGACTCAAAAAAAAAAAGTGGAGATTCGCAAATGTTTCTGAAAATTGGCGTAGGGAATCAAAACTCGATTTATTTCCTGCAATTTAGTGTTACCATGATTAAGTGATGAATTTTCAAAAGGCTAAAATTGAAATTGAGTTTTCAATTAACACTTAGTACTTCTAATATTAATTCGTTATTACTTGTCATGTAAGCTGTCTACTTCGTATGAAGCTAGAAATTTAATTCCATTTGTAAGGAACGGTTAATTAATTATAGATGTATAAGTCCACTTCTTAGAACTTGATTTTGAAATCATATTAAAATTGTAGCTTTATTTAAAATTTCAAATTATTAGAAAGAAAAGAACTGATTTGGTTTCTTGACTAACTAGATAATATAGGTTGCAAAACCTTCTAATTTGTTTGGTTAATAGTACTACGTGATTTGCATATTCGTTTAATATTTTGAACTGTAAAAACACTGCAAAAATTATCTGAATATATCCTATCCATTTTTGGATTTTAAGCCTTTATACATGATCAGTAATCAAGGCACACGCATAAAGCGTGTACATCATATCTTATATCATATATAGTGTATAATAGAAAGGGTGTCCTTTGACCAATTTATATAATTTTGATCAAATTTTTAAATCTCATAATTTTGAAAAATTTTGATTTTCTTAAAAATATTTTTATTGGATAATGCATATCCATATCTATATCTATATAATAGCAAGAAAGTATTTGACTAATTTTAACCCACGAAAATTCAAATCTAATTTTCTAGAATTTCAAGTTTTTTATTAAGTTTAAAATTTTCTATTGCCTATCCTATTAATGTTTTTCTCAATTTTCTATTCATAATGAAATGTAGAGTTATGATGTTTTAAATTCTACAATTACAACTCAGTTTCATCAAATATAACTTAGTGTAATGGGCTCTAAAATTTTTGTCGATTTATTCTTTAATTTTTAAAATATTTTATTATTTAAATTATAACAAATATTACTAACTTCATCAATGCTATTATTGAAAATAGTTGAAAACTAACTCTTTATATAAAAGTAATGAAGAAAAATAAAATAATAATTAATATTTTTTTCTCATTCAATCATAAACTATATATGAGCATATTTTAAACTTTTCAAGTGTATCTATTACTCATACAAATTATTTAATTCCTAATCATTCATATAAACAAAAAAAATTATTTATTATGTTACATGCTCTCATTATTTATTTTCAACTAATATTATATTCCTTACCTTTTACTCTTTGACATATTCTTTTTTATTTTTTTATAGATAGATTTTATTAATTATTTTTCTCTTACACCTCTCAATTAAATTGTTGCAACAAAGTTTAAATTTCATAATATTTGTATTTTTTTTAACTTTTTAATTGAAAAATGCATAAGTTCATATCAAAAGAAATAAAAGTTAGTATTAATTATAACTAATATTTTTATGCAAAAATTTTCAAATAAAAATTAGGAAACATTAAAATAATTTGCAGTTATAAAATATACATCACAAAACCAATAAACATAGAATAACAAATAAGGTGATTGTTATTTTATTAAATGAAAATAAAAAATAAAAAATCATATAAAATATTTTTTAAAAAATAAAAATCATACTATACAAGTTCAATTTTCAAATAAATTTATTTCTAATAAACACAAGTCATTAAATTTTTCAGGATGCCTATCTATTTACACATATATGATAAAAAGAATTTTGATAGGAATCTTAAATTTACAAATTCTCAATATAAGAAATTTATACATACTAGAACTTTTTAATTTTTAAAAAAATGAAAATGAAACTGTGTGAGTTCAATCTTCAACTAAATTTATTTTTAATGTGCAAATTTAATATTTTTCATGTAAATTTTCAAAAACTACAATCTATCCATGCATATATAATAAAATTAATTTTGATCGAAATCTTAAATTTATAAAGATTACAATTTTCAACAAGTTAAAGTATTTGGATTTGTCAATAGAAATTAAAATTGCTTTTTTGAAAGTCTTTGAGATTCTAAACAGTGCATTATTTGATTAAGGTAATTTTTTAAAAGATTAATATGCTCTAATAAATGTAAAAGTACCTGAAAGTTAAAATACTTTTAAAAAAATAAGGCACAATAGAAAAACTATTTGTTATATTTTGGTATGTTTGATTGACAAAACTATTCGTTTCACATATATTAGCATTAAAAGCAAATATATAAATTTCCCATTTGATTTAATAAAGAAAATAAAAATTAGAAAATATTACAATAAATTTCCATTCAAAATCTAAATAACAAAAAAAATGTAGAAATATAAATAAATTGATTGTTATTTTGTTGAATGAAAATATATAGTTATAGAAATTCGTGCATGATAATTTTTTTTATAAAAATACAAATCCAAATTTGTAGTTTAAAATCTTAATTTTAAATAAATTTGTTTTTAATGCAAAAATTTAATATGAGTTATTTAATTTTTCCAAAACTAATGATCTATCGTGCATATATAATAAAAAAAATTTTAAAAAAAATCTTAAATTTACAAAATTTACAATTCAAAAAATCATACATACTAAGAATTTAAACAAATGAAAACCAAATTAGATAAGTTCAACTTTTGAATAAATTTTATTTTGTAATATACAAATCTAATATGAATCATTTAATTTTTAAGAAACTAAAATCTATTCACACATATAAAATAAAATAATTTTGACAATAATCTTAAATTTATAAAATATTCAATTTTTAAATAAATTAAAATTATTATATTCATCAATAGAAATTAGATTTCTTTATTTATTAGTCTTTCAAACCCTAAACGACACATTATTAATTTGATTAAGATAATTATTTGAAAAAACTAATACATTAAATTTGAAAGTATTTAAAAGTAAAAACATATTGAATGAAACAAAATACAGCAAAATAACAATTGGGTTATAGTTTGATGATGGAGATATCGGTCTACAATTATAATTTTAAACGAAGTTAGTGTGCCCCTGAAAATCAATATTGCTAATGCAATTATTAGTGTAAACTCGGATGGAAATAGTCTAATTTGACTCAATCTTCAGTAATAAGAGAAAGTGAAAAATGACACAGAACTTAACATTTGTACAAAATCTAAAAAAGATAATTTGAAAAAATTATCTTATACACAGTTTTGTATATGTCATATTATGTATAGAAATGTAATAAATACACAAAAAATTGTTTTATTTTATATTCTCGTTGCTTCATTTACAAATCTTTTACAATATGTATTCTACAATATATATGGGCAATTTATATATTTATATATAATAGAAAAGGTGATGTTTATATTTTAATAATTTAAAAAAATTATTTGTATATGTTTATAGATTTATTAGCTTGAATTTGCAAGATGTATATTTCTTAAGCTTCAACAGGAAAAACACCTATTGATCTTTAAGAAGTGTGAATTCAAATACTATGGACTCAAAAAATACGTACACATGCAAATATTAAAAGTAAAAGTGAAACTTTGGGAATCTCAATTTATGAAAAATAAATATTTGATTAATTAACTTTTAAATTTTAGCTTACGTAAACCAATTTGACATAAGTTTTTAAATTTTTTACAGCTGTGAAATTTTAAATATTTAATAATTTACATGTAATAATGAAATGAAATAACCAATATATATATATATATGTATATATATTGTTGGATCAATGCTATTCATCTATTTGTAGGAGTTCTTTACAAAGTTTTGACAGATTATATATTTAGTTATTACTTATATTTTATTAATTATTGTAATATGCCTTCTTAAGAAATTAACAAGTCTGCGCACTTGAATTGTAATGCAAATTTCTAAACATAAATATTTATCATAATACATATATTTATTACTCAAAATTTAGCCAACTTGAAAAATATGTAGTTATGTTAAATTATGATTTATTTTATATTGTGTTTAACATTGAACATTAATAAATGTATATATCATACTCTTTTTCTCATTCATATAATTATTTATTCAATCTATATACAATGTCTTATGTTTGAGTATAATGTTCTATTTAGAGTTAAAAAGCTTATAAATAATTTTTTAAAGTAATTTTAGTAAGTAATTTTATTTTGACCATTGATTGGCCAAAGAAATACTTGAGTATTCACATCTTTTAGAAGATGATTTCATCCTGCAACAAATATGAACATCATTTTGTCTATATTAGAAAGTATTATTGACCATATTTTTTAATATTATTTAAATAATAAGATGTGTAATCATTAATTTGATAGTTATTTGATTTTTTTTTATTATTTTACAAGCTTGATGTTAAAATTTGAATTTATTAAAATCTAAGTATGAAATTGGTTAGCTTTTAGTATTTGTACTTAATTTTTTAAAAATATTTCAATTAAGTTTACATTTACTTTATATATATCCATTAAATTTTTGTAAAATGAGAAATTTCATTTTACTTGACAAACATTTGTTTGTGCATAATGAATATTAGTTTAAGAATTCGATTTTTTTAATTAATTTATCATTGGGGTTTTGTAGAAAATATTTTTTAACTATTAATAATTTTTATTATAAGTAAAAAACATTTATTTAAAAAATTACACATTAATAATAGAAACTAAAAAGATTGATCCGTGCTGGTTACACTCCAGTACTCTTTTACAATGTTTTTGAGTTGGAATTTAGTAGGCACATTGGAATTTATCCTTTTTCTTACATAGGCACATATTTTGGATTAATTTATACATTTTTATGCATGGAACTCGTTACAAGATTCTTGAATTTGGACAGCGTTTTTTTAACAAAATGCTGTACAGCTGTCTCTTGGTTAACTGTTTTTAGGGAAACGATGACTGCCAAAATTACACTTGAAAAGGCATCAGCTTCTCTGAATTTGGCAATTACCTTTTTTTTTTTTTAATCTATTTAAATATTAAAAAAATACAAGATAAAGTCTTCAAAATCAGTTACTGTTAGTCTTGAAAAGAAATTTATGTGCAAATTCAATTTATAAGCATTTTTTACTTCTTCATCAAATGAAAATTATAAAGGCTTGAAGGTTTATACGATTTTTTAACAATTTGGCCCTTGAAACAACTTTATTGTTGATATTTAATATATTTACATATATTCAACTCAATAACGACAAAACTATCATTTTTTAAAATTATTTTTATGTCTTCTTAATTCTTCTTACTTTCTTTCCTAATTGTATTATTTTTTGCACAGATATAAAAATAATTATTTAAATAAAACTAACATAAACTACTTATAAAATAAACTAGATAATTATTTTAAATTTTATATTAGATAAATTTAAGGACGCAAATAAGACGTGTCAAAATTATTAACATTACTAAGTATTTAACTCCATAGAATGATGTATATATTTACCTCTTTTTAGTGGTACAATGTGAAAATTATGCATCCATCTTTATTTTTAAATTCTTTTTTCACTATCCTTTATTTTCCCTTTTCTTTTTTTTAATTTTATTTGTGTTTTCTTTCTAATTTTCTCACTTTTCAGTTTCTTTTCATCTTTCTTTAATTTTAATTTTTTATATTTTTACTTTTAAATAATACCGTTTCTATTATTTAGAATTTATAATTAGTTTAACACACATAGGTTGTGTGATTTTACTGATATAATATAAATTTTTAATGAAAGAATGACGTAATTTTACTAACAAATTCTCTATTCTATTTTTCATTAAAAATAGGAAAAAAGTAATTGTAATTAAATTTATTACAGAATAAAAATAGGAAAAAAGTAATTGTAATTAAATTTATTACAGAGGGCATTTTAAAAAATCTATTAAAATAATTTGAAAATAATTTATATGTGAATTTTGACTATTTACCTCAGTTTCTTAGCTTTGCTGCCTAAGCGGACCAATGTAGTAGACTCGCTCCATCTAATAAATAAAATAACAGATTCATTAATTAACTCATAAAGAAGATTTTTTCTTTTTCTTGGAAACGAAAAACCAAAGACCAAAGACTGAAACAAAGTTTCTTTTTTGCTGGGAATTCATGGAAGTTTCCTTCTCACGAGGAAAAACTGACAGGACTAGACAAAGCACACAATACCAAAGATATATGGTGTGATCGTTTGATCAATTAGGTGAACAATTAATATTGACTCACAAAAATTATCCCTTTACTTAATTTGTTAGGACAATTTTCAAGAAAAATTTAATACTATTTTTTTTTTGGCTTAAACTTCTCCCTCTTTATTCCTTGTATTCAACCAACACATGACATAATTTTTACAAATATTTCAGATTAATAATATTTTTTTAACTAACATAACACATTATTCTTAAAACAGATCATCTTAACAATATCTTATTCAATCAATATATCACATCAATTCTTACAAATACATAAGATAACCCATCACATTAAACAGTTCCTTACAGTGTCCTATAAAAACATAATTATTATGTTTTTCTTTTCACAAAATCCATTCAATCACATAAAAATTCTTTTACTATTTATTCTCAATTCTACATTTTAGCATATTATTGAAGGATACTTTTATATTGGCTATTGCTTCTGACCACGCAGCTAAAGATTCTTTTGGTGTTAATTACACTACACCATGGCACACTTAAGAAAAATGGCCATAGGTCTTTGTGGCACAAAAAACGATGGATCATGTTAGGAGAATATGGGACAGTTCAGTTATTATATGTGCATGCAATAGATTTAAGTCTGCGTCTCATTTACGATGTAACAATCTTAAAAACTTGTAATAAAAAATAAAAAATTCAGTAATGAGTTGTTCAAGTTGGGCTGCAGAGATTCCAGTTCGTGGATTTCTTGGCTGGTTTCAGTGACTCTGATGACAAAAACAAATTCACCAACTCGCCCACGTTGAGGTGAAAATGTAGGCAAAAATAAATAAATAAGTTGCAAGTGGTCCAAGAAAGTACTGATCTTTTAAATCCCTGATTCCACTTTATGCAAGTCCCAGAAATCTAGACTCATGATTACACCCCTCTCAAGATTCAACTTTGCCAATTACATACAATTCAAGTTGCACTTTGGAGTTTTCGAAATCGGCAGAGTGATGTTACATTTTTTTAATCCATCATTTGTTCACTGTTTTGATTTGATAAAAATAAATGATTAGCCAATGATCTTAAACATATCTTTAGAGCAATGTATATTGTTTTGATTTCCTTTTGTCACAAACGTCTTACAATCATTTTAAAGAAGTAAAAAGGCTGTTTAAAAATCAAATTAATGTGCACGTAAGGCATTCCACCAGAATCTTTATGGCGGAGTGAATGTTATGATGAACATGAATGATAGTTGATCAATTTAGAACAAAAATGGTACAAGGAAATTGTGAAGTGCAGAGTAATGGAAGTTGATAAGTTAGAGCAATTCTAACACTGTTTGGTAAATTGGATCTTTCTTTCACATGTCATCTGTACTTTTATATTATTAATAATGAGTGCCACCTCTTTTATTTTCACAATCTAATTACAAAAATACATCTATTTATATTTAGTAAATTGTTAAATTCTACTAACACTATCAATTTCACACACATTTATTTAAGCATCTACGCTATTAACGCCTGTTCATGTAAAATTTTCACTTTTTTCAGTTGAGTTTAGTTTTTGGTTTTTAAATATACTAATTTCCACTTTCATTTTTTTTGTATTTTTACACCTTATTATTGTTTTATACAAAGAGGGTGAGAGAGAGGGTGAGCCATTTTTGCTAGATGAGAAATTATAATGTGAAAAAAATATATAAAATAATTTTAAAAATTATATAATATAAATGGAATGTGCATATTTACATGATAAATTATATCTTAAATTTTATATGCACAGTCATAGAGTGTGCATTTAGTCTTAAATTAAGGCTATCATATATCATATATAATAGCACAACGGTTGGCCAACCATCCAATTTTAATTTTAACCAAATTGTGAATTTTCATAATTTTAGAATTTTTAAATTTTAATGTTTCTTAAATTACTTGGTTTAATTAAACATATTATGTAATTATTAATTTGTGCAAATATACTTTATCCTTCATGTTAAAAATACCACTCATTATTAACTAATTACTTAAATTTTCTATTATTTTAGTTGTGCCCTTAAAAATCACTTCATACTCATATTGAAACGTGGATAAATTTGGTTATATTTAATTTATTTTAAGAAAAATAATATATCATATAGTTAATTTTTGAAATTTTTATTTTACATCAATCATTATAATTTTCCATTTTTATTTATTGCACATGTTATTCCTTAAATTTAGAATAAATAAATTTATGTATTTTTCTTTTATCCTTCCTCTTTAAATTTCATAGAAGTTTTGATTTTTCTTAATGCTAAATAACTAATTTTTAGGGTTTGTAGACTTTCCTTCTTAAAATCATGAATACATTTGTAGCAATTTAGTTTAACTCAAGCAAATATAGATATTAAATTAAAAGGACCTATACAATTTTTCCAACTCTGAATTTTCGCATGTATATTTTTTAAAATAAATCATTTATTAATCAAATAACCTTTTCTCTAAATTTGCTTTATTTCCTCAGTTTTTAAGTAAACACATATAGATAGTAAATTGAAAGGATCTCCTATACAATTTTTTCAAATAAAAACTTTGGGATATATTTTTTTAATAAATCTTTTATTAATTAAATAACCTTTTTCCCTAAATTTGAATTATTTCCTTAATAAACTCCCATTTCAAAATATAAATTTTGTTTCAATTCCTCATCTTCAAAGCAATCATAACGAAATCTCATTTACCCCAATATCCTAAAGAACTTTCTGACCATCTTCAATTTTCGAAGGTATATAATATTTTCATTTACCCCAATATCCTAAAGAACTTTCTGACCATCTTCAATTTTCGAAGGTATATAATATTTTCCCTTATCATAGTCATCCGCATTTCTCTTTATTTGCTATTAGACGTTGTCCTCCACCAAATTATCTGTCATTCTAAATTTCATGGCAATCCTTTGGTTCGAATCTACATATATTTTTTCATATTCAATTTTTTTTGATATATAACATTTTTGTGCTTATGTCCTTATCTTAACAAAATGCTTTTTCTTTAGTTGTCGTGCTAATCATTGTTTTAGATTTGTTTCCTCATTCTATCCTTTACTTTAAGAATTCCTTTGCATAGCACGGGTTTGCGCTAGTATATTTAATGTAATAACACTCTTTAAATATATATTTTATAATATTTTTTAAAGATTAAAAAATTAAATAGCAATTGAAGGAAGACAATGAAATAAATAAAGCCATAATTATCATTCATGATCAATTCATCATGGTAAGTTTGGTATTGGAGGTTTGAATTTCTAGATCAAAACTCTTTCAGCTGTGAATGTTAAATTATTTAATTTATAAGCGGGGACAAGAAAATTGAACCCTAACGTGTCGCCGAGTACGCGACGCACCAACACCACGTAATGCTGTCTATACTGAGAATACAAAAATCATAATTCCAAAAAAAAATAAAAAAAAAAAATATATATATATATATAAAATAAAATAAAATGATAAATAATATACGATCAATATCAGATTATATTTTGCATAAAAATTTCTTGGTTGTTGGACTCCGTTTTTGTAGGTTAAAAATTAATATATTGGATGTGTGAACATAACTAGTTTATGGAACATATAGCATATGATGAACACTCGGCTCTCCAATATTTGACTTTGAACAACACCTTCAAAGTACTTTTTCATTTCAATTATTTATTAATTAAGTTCACTTATTTATTAAATTATATAGCCAACCAAGCACGATTATATATACTAGTAATACTGCTTCAATACACTAGAGTAAAAACTTTTTTATATTAAAATATCAATTCATTATAACAGACTATATAACAAAAATAAAAATAATTTAAAATTAAAAGTTTATGAGAAAATAAAAAGTAGAAAAATATATAAAAAATGAATCAGAGAATATAAAAAAATGAGAGAAGAAATATAAAATAATATTAGAATAAAATATAGAATAAAAGAAAAATAAAACATATTTAAATAAGGGCACTATAATGGTTTAGCATTGATAAACCAAATTAGGTATTTAATTAGCCTAATACACAGTACAGAATATAGAATAGATAAAAGAAAGAAAGAAAGAAAAATTTGATCAAAACTCAAGAATTTCCACTATGAAACTTATCTCAGTAGGCACATTATCTACTTTGAATATTTTTCTTCCTTGACAACGTTTCATGCAGTACACAAACCTCTTCCTTGGTGAAAACAACACAATAAGAGGAACAATATATGCAAATGCCAAAAATGCAAAGAGGTTGACTTCTTTGGATATACAAGATTCATGTTATGCTTCGCGTAGCAAATTATGATCTCCAATCAGAACCTTGAATAAACTGGTTCCAGTATTTCAAAGCCAAGAAACAACTGGCTTCTTGTGCATGCATACATGGCTTTTGTCACTGTAGCTAACTTCTCGGCTTAGATCCTGCAAATCAATTAACCACTCGTCGGCATCAATATTATCAACTTAATTACCATCAATTCTTATCATTTGATTATAATTAGTTGACGCTGTGGGAGATAGGGACGTCCATCTGAACGCCGGCCACACCTCGTGGGGAGGCTCTGGGCCGCCGCGCACGTCCTGCAGGGCGTGCGGCGGCGGGCGGCTGTCTTCACACAGCCACAGCAACCCCACTTCTCAACCGTCGTTTGGGCCGTATCTTTAACGGCCTCGGCACCAGAGCAACACGCCGGGGATGGGCCATCTCCACCGCGTCCGGTGAGGTAACTGATGCCGGGCACAAGAGCTGCTGAGACCTGGCCACAAGTCACGGCCTGTCCAGGCCGCGCCACCGGTAACGTTGTAGCTTGATGTGCTATCAAGAATGGCGTTAATTCTGAATTTGTAATGTCAAAGATTTAGGTTTGTTTTATTTCACTAAAAGTAGGATCCTCCAACGTCACCATATTGAATGGTTGTAATCCAAAAGATTATTTAAAAGATAAAAAAATTCATGGATTATTTAATAATTGACAATTGATTATTTAAAGTAATTATATCTATTTTTCAATTACAACCTTGTTAGGTAAATAATTCAATTGATAATAAAAGGTTGAAATAGTCTTTGAATGAATTACAAAAGAACAACATCTTGATTATTTTGTCATAATCTTTAAGTAGATTACTTGTATATATATAACAAATCATTACAAACACATCAAGGACTAGTTAATCGGCTTATCCTACTTCGTTCAATTTGGCCTATTAAGTTTTCAAACATTTGCAGGCCTCAGTCCACAATTTGTGGATTTTGGTTTAAGTAATTTTGGGTTGGAAAGTTAGCCCAATTGCGTCACCATTGTCTGGAAGATGTGGTGTGGAAATGGACTACTCGAGGCCGAAATTCTGGCCTTGACACGTGGATGCATCTGCTACACAACCCATAGTTTTGAACGCTTCATCTGGATTTGCTCTGGGCTTCCGTGCATGGCATTTTAACGAAAAAACACTTGTGGAGGCTGGCTCTATTGTGACAGACTGTGATACGAGTCCTGTGGTCTCGGAATAAAAGATGAGTTGGCAATGAAATGCTACAGTAACAGGCAGCCAGGTAAATACGGGAAACATTGTACTAATTACGAGATGCTAATGGCGGATGAGTTTTGGTGAGAGAAAATATTCGGTCACACGATGAATAGTATATTTTATTATAAGATTTTAATGTGATAAAAATTTTAATTTATTTACGTATATTTATAAAACATACAATATTAATCAAATGAAATGATAATATATAAAAATAATAATTAGTTTATAAGATATAAACACATATAAATATGATTAAATGTATATATAATTTGATTTGACTATGAATATGTATAGTAATTAAATAATAATTAGTTAGTTATAAATATAAGTAGAAAAAATTTAAATTTGAATAAAATTTTGTTAAATTATATATTTGATAATGTAATATTTTAATAGATTGTAATTATATATTTTTCTCTCCTACTTTTATAATATTTTTAATTTTCTGCGTGAACCTTTTTTTTTTATCATCAAATTGCATCCAAACAAAACCCTTGTCTCCAAGTGTGTCATTTTTTTTTCATGTTGCAACTATAGTGCCCGTATCAATTATGTACCAGCTTAAAACAAGGGACCACTGCTCATCCCCCTCCACGAAGAAAATTTTGTAAAGTGATTTTATTTTTATCCCAATATTATGAGTGCACAATGTCATTTGTAAACATTGCAGACTAGATTAAGTTCTATCAATCACTTATTTGGAATTTATTTGATTATTATTGTGAAAAAATTAAATAATATTAGCCTGACATTAAACACTGATTAGTTTATTTATAAGAAATATTATGACAAGCGCACAAAGTAAGATATGCTCCCAATTTCCCCCTCCATATATAAAATAGGGTCATTTTAATTTATCTATGTTATTTGTTTACGCTGTCTATTACATGTTATTTAAAATGCTTGAAACTCTTTTTTTATTTGTAATAGATTTTTAAAAATATCTTTTTTTGATGAATTCAATTATAATCAGTTTCCTATGATCTTCATTGTAAAAATAAAATAAAATATTTATTGATAAAAACACACCCTCTCCGTTACAGAAAAAATAAATATTAATATAAAAAGCTACTTTTTGTTCATATAATATATTTTCTATGATATCATTTTCAAATAATTAATATATAATTTTTTTTATGACACACAGCGATTGTGTCTAAATAGTAGTTGTTAATAATAACTCGTTTAGTGCAAAGTGAAACTACTCGATTATTCTTAATTTATTTTTATCTTTCTTTCTTTCTCTTTTTTCTTTTTGTTATCTCTTAAATTTCCCCCCTTCCAATTTCATTTGATATTTCTGTATTTTCTTATTTTTAAATATTTTTTTGCTATTGATTTTGAACAAAAATGTTTCATTATTTAAAAAGCAATAACTTTATAATTTGTAAATAATTTTATATTTGTAAAGAATATGCAAATTTTAATAGGATATTGTTGAGTGTGAGTAACTCAAGTCCCAGTGTTAAACTACTAAAATGGTTTTTTTTTTTTAATCTTATTTCTTTTTATTGATTTATTTTTGGCTTACATTTCATTTCTAAATTCTATAGATAAAATCTTTAATATAATTTTAGATAATTTATATTTTATTATGACACTCTTATTTTATTTTGACACACTCTATCAACAATATTTTTGTATTTCATTACAACAGTAAAATTCTGTAAGCTATTTTTGGTTGTATTTTTGCCATGGAAGATAATCTCACTTTAATTATTATTTTTAAAAAAATTTATCTCTTCCGTTTTTATTTTTACTCAATTTTTATGAGTACACTAAAAAACAAACATTAAAATTTCTAAACAAACATAACGACAATGTTTGATAATTATATATATATATATATATATATTGGTATAAACGTCATTTCCGTTACATTATAAATTTTAAAATAAAGAACTTAGGCTATGTAAGTGTAATGAAAATTTATAGCTTGAATTTCGAATCTAAACGACAACATTGTTAAATTTGACGATCAATTAAGTTTAGTCCCGCTCCTCCAAAAAGTATCCGTTGAACGGGTCGTTACACGGCATCGGCGTGGGCCCCACATAACATGTCTCTCCAATCAAAGAAAGAGACGCAAAATGCCAATTAAATTTACGCATTGCGGAAGAGAAAGAAAAATGAGAGAACGAAACCGTAGAAGGATCTGGAAACCCTACAAAGCTCAGCTATATTAACTCTCTTCTGCCTCGCAGCCACTGCCTCCTGCCTGCTCTTTGCATTTCTTCACGGGAAACCGAAGTCCCTCCATCTCGGCATTGTCTATTAACCTTAGGGGGAGAATTCGGCAGTAGACTGTAGAGATCGCGACGATGGCGGAAACCGAGACGTTTGCGTTTCAGGCAGAGATCAACCAGCTTCTGAGCCTGATCATCAACACTTTTTACAGCAACAAGGAGATATTTCTTCGTGAATTAATCAGTAACTCATCTGATGTAAGCTTCTATTACTGCTCCCGTGCTTTTATGTTCTGTAGATCCTATTGCTATCCGCTGTTCTTTGATTATGTGATTTGGTTTATTGTTTTTTGACCGCGTGCGTTTCCTTACTGTCTCTGTTCGCGTGAGATACATCTTTGTGAAGGTGTTTTTGGACGGAAATGGGCATTCACTTGTTGACTAGACCTTTAACTTGATAATTTTTATCCATTTTAGTATTTTATGCCCTCTTTGTAAATTATTGGTGTGAGATTGCGTTTGATCCAGTAGGGTGTCAAAGGATTGAGGGCATTTCTCTAACTATGAATAATTTTGTTCCGCGTAAATACTGCATGAAGAATGGAAGATATGATTTTCAGTTTCAAACAATTGATTGTGGTTGTTGGTCAAACTAGGTTTAAACAACTGTTCTTTTCGGTTTCACTGCCGTAGTGTTCGATCTGTCCTGTAAATTATATGTCCTTTTTGTTATTGTTTGTAGCATTATGCTCAACTAAGGATATAGAACCTCTGCCGTACAACGAGTATGTCAGTGCGCATAATAAATAACTAGTCAAAATCTTTCAGTATTGTTGTGTGGTTTTTGCATTTTGTTTGGAATGCTGTTATTGATTGCATTCATTTAATTGTTAACTTTCATATGGAACGTTGGTTTCAGGCTCTGGACAAGATCCGTTTTGAAAGTTTGACTGACAAGAGTAAGCTTGATGCTCAACCAGAACTCTTCATCCATATTGTTCCTGATAAGACCAACAGCACCCTGTCTATTATTGACAGCGGTATTGGTATGACCAAGGCTGGTTAGTATAAGTGGTCTCCTTCCATTTTTACCACTCAGTGCTTGATCTCTGGGTTTAGTTTCGACTAACTTTGCTGTATGTCTTCTTTTGATTTCAGATTTGGTGAACAATCTGGGAACAATTGCCAGGTCTGGAACCAAGGAATTCATGGAAGCCCTTGCTGCTGGTGCTGATGTGAGCATGATTGGGCAGTTCGGTGTTGGTTTCTATTCTGCTTATTTGGTTGCCGAGAAGGTCATTGTCACAACAAAGCATAATGATGATGAACAGTATGTCTGGGAGTCCCAAGCTGGTGGTTCTTTCAGTGTTACCAGGGACACATCTGGCGAAAGCCTTGGCAGGGGTACCAAGATCACTCTCTTCCTGAAGGAGGACCAGCTTGAGTACCTTGAGGAGCGCAGACTGAAAGATTTGATCAAGAAGCACTCAGAGTTCATAAGTTATCCCATCTCTCTTTGGGTTGAGAAGACAACAGAGAAGGAAATCTCTGATGATGAAGATGAGGAAGACAAGAAGGATGAGGAAGGAAAGGTTGAGGAGGTTGATGAAGAGAAGGAGAAAGCCGAAAAGAAAAAGAAGAAGATCAAGGAAGTTTCTCACGAGTGGGACTTGGTGAACAAGCAGAAGCCCATCTGGATGAGGAAGCCTGAGGAGATCACAAAAGAAGAATATGCTGCTTTCTACAAGAGCCTAACAAATGACTGGGAGGAGCACTTGGCTGTGAAGCACTTTTCCGTCGAGGGCCAGCTTGAGTTCAAGGCTATTCTCTTTGTTCCTAAGAGGGCACCCTTTGATCTGTTTGACACAAGGAAAAAACCCAACAATATCAAACTCTATGTCCGTCGTGTTTTTATTATGGACAATTGCGAGGAGTTGATTCCTGAGTATCTGGGTTTTATTAAGGGTATTGTGGACTCTGAGGATTTGCCTCTCAACATCTCTCGTGAGATGTTGCAGCAGAACAAAATCCTGAAGGTTATCCGCAAGAATTTGGTGAAGAAGTGCATAGAGCTCTTCTTTGAGATAGCTGAGAACAAGGAAGACTATAATAAATTTTACGAGGCTTTCTCAAAGAACCTCAAGCTTGGTATTCATGAGGATTCTCAGAATAAGAGCAAGCTTGCTGAACTGCTCAGGTATCACTCCACCAAGAGTGGCGACGAGTTGACCAGCTTGAAGGACTATGTCACCAGGATGAAGGAAGGCCAGAACGACATCTACTACATCACTGGTGAGAGCAAGAAGGCTGTTGAGAACTCACCCTTCCTTGAGAGGCTCAAGAAGAAAGGATATGAAGTCCTGTTTATGGTTGATGCCATTGACGAGTATGCTGTTGGTCAATTGAAAGAATTTGAGGGGAAGAAGCTTGTGTCTGCGACCAAGGAAGGTTTGAAGCTCGATGACAGTGAGGATGAAAAGAAGAGGAAGGAAGAGCAGAAGCAGAAGTTTGAGGGTTTGTGCAAGGTGATTAAGGATGTCCTTGGAGATAAGGTGGAAAAGGTGGTTGTGTCAGATCGTGTGGTCGACTCTCCTTGCTGCTTGGTCACAGGTGAATATGGGTGGACTGCTAACATGGAAAGGATTATGAAGGCACAAGCCCTGAGGGATTCCAGCATGGCTGGATACATGTCCAGCAAGAAGACGATGGAAATTAACCCCGAGAACCCCATCATGGAGGAGCTGAGAAAGAGGGCCGATGCTGACAAGAACGACAAATCTGTGAAGGACTTGGTTATGTTGCTGTTTGAGACTGCTCTGCTCACTTCTGGGTTCAGCCTCGACGATCCAAACACCTTCGGCAACAGGATCCACAGGATGCTGAAACTTGGGCTAAGCATTGACGAAGATGCCGCCGATGCTGATGCCGACATGCCTGCATTGGACGATGCCGACGCGGATGCTGAGGAAAGCAAGATGGAGGAAGTTGACTAAGTTAGCCGCTGCCCCGTTTTGGTTTTGGTTTTGATGTTTTGAGTTCACTCTATATTTTTATGTGCGTTAACACTAGATGAATATTTTTGTTGCGAGCTTTTTCATTGTTGAAAACACATGGTTCTGTTTCGAATATTTGCAGTGACGGTGCCGTAGCTTTTCTATCCAATTTCGTTGCCGTCTATGCTTGGTTTCTTTTTGGCGCTTCTTGGTTTACGTGTCGACTCTGTTCCTAGTCTGCATGGCTCCCCTACCCCTAACCCAATCGTGACTCACACTTATGCAAGGCAATTTTGGAAAGCTTAGTTTATGTTTTATTTCACCTTTAAAACGCACATTATCATTATTAAATATTTCAAGTTTTCTTCTTTCTTAACTTTATTCAAATATGGAAAAAATACACACGTTGCAAAAAAAATTAATCATCTATATTCGCACGCTAACTGTCCAACTCTGTTCATATTGGAGGTGTGCAGCATGGTCTTCGACCCCCACATTTCACAAGCGAGGTTGGGTTTCAAAGTGCGCAAAGGGAAAAATAAAAACACCTCTTTCCCAGTTCCTTTGGTCAAGGAAGAAATATTTATAGAAGAAAGATCTTCTAATTAAACATTTAATTAATGAAGTTCCAACTTAAATTTAGATTTGAATCAAACAGTAGATTTTCCGTAATTCCAGTTCGATTTTGATTAAGTTTAAAATATTTTCCAACTAGATAAATGGTGTAGTTTGGATGGTTCATATTTTTCTATGCCACAAACATACTCAAAATCTAAACACACGGGTCTATTCCACGAAGTTGCAGTGGAGTCACAACTTCCTTTTCGTAAATCCAGACCATCTCTGTTCCTCTCTTCGGTAACAACCAGCAATATTGAACTTCCATCAGGTTAGATTTTTTCAAGCGCTCTGTTGAGGTGATTTACATTGAAGACGCTTCCGCATATTTCCCTTAATTCCAGCATCTGTTTGATAAAATGTTTCACCGAAATAGTTAGTTTTAGTTTTGCTAGTGTCTTTACCTGTGGGATTTTATTTGGAATGGAATGGCGGAGTTTTGGTTAGGGGTTGATCAATATTATACTAATTATATACTGACATTAGTTCCTCTGTCGATGCTACTGTTTCAGTTCCGCGTTGATAGGCGACCTTGTCATGTAATTGTAAATTTACAATGGATGGATGTCCTGCCAACAAAAAACACACAACCGCCAACACCTATAGTTTAAGATGTGGTAAATTTAATGTATTAGTATCTTTAAACGTATCGAAGTTTCCATGGCATGAAGTTAAAAGATAATTATCTGAAAGAGGGAGATGGGGATATTAAGTAGGGCACGGCACTTGGTGGGAAGGCTCTGGGCTGCCCAATCCTTCAAATTGTCTCAGCGGTCGGCGGGAGCCTTAATGCAGCTGCAACAAGCTCTCTTGTCGGTGCTTTGATCCCAGAACAACATGCCAGAGATGACCCTGTCCAGTGACAGCAAGTTACGGCCCCGCCCGGCTGCACAACCAGTGAAAAGATGGCAAGAATGACAATCACTGCCATAACAACACCCTTCATTTTCTCAAATTGTTCTCATATTGGACTGATTGGGAGCTTCTGAGATATACTAAGATGTTTTTCTTGATTGGCGTTCGTCTTCCAGAATGAGGGGTATTTATAGGGCAGGGATTCTGTTCTTGTGAAATAAACTGTGTTCTCAGCGGCTGTTTTGGTACTTTGGCTGCTCTCCTTTTCAGCCATCAAATGCCATAGAACCTTGCCATAAACAGAGAAGATGATGAGAAATTGAAACAGTTTTGACGGTCTTGACAGTGTTAGCTCGGTCTCCATGAGAAATTGATCTTAAATCATATTACATAACTTTTCACTGTTGTTTTCTTTTTTAATTTTCTAGCATGTGCACGAATTACCTTGAATACGAACACTTTGTGGCCTGAAATTGGCAGGCACAAGCACTAAAACACTTCTCTTTGGGCCTCACAGTTAAAATTTTCAGCTATATTTGGTGTATGTTTTTAGTGTACTTTTTTAGAAAATTATGTTAAAATAAAAAAAAAAAAAATTTGAGAAAAAAATTTAAAAAATATAATAATTATAATATATGTTTCTTGAAATAAAAACAAAAGCAAACATAACCTTCCTATTCCTCGTCAAAAATCAACGGAACATCTTTCTGTTGATAAATAAAAATATGAAAAGTGTGGGAATGAATTGAATTATGCTCTCACCCAATTGAATTATGCTCTCACCCAATCTAACGTTGAACTTCTTGAGAAATAGTAAAATTCTTTCCCCTTGGAAAGATTATGTCAAGAATCTAATAATAGAATTCTTTCCCCCTGGAAAGATTATGTCAAGAATCTAATAATAGAATTCTTTCCCATTGCACTGACCAAATAATTAGTATTAACTGCTTAAACCCTAGACTCCATCGTATTTCATGGTCCCGTTTGCCTGACTCCCACATTGTAACTCCAATCTTTTGCGTTCATCAAAGAAAAGTTTTTGAATGTACTTGCAATTCAGACTAACATTCTTTCTTAGTAACTAGATTTCTAGATTTTGATTGGAATATGTGACATTTGTGAGAACCCGTTGCATTTATGAAGTATATAGATCCCATAAACCCGTTTAATTTTTTTTTTGGTCAGCTTGGCATCCATTAGGCTCATGAGATATAGCAGTCCACATAGCAAAAATCGTGTATAAAATATGCAGAATATCTTTAAAATATACAACAATTGTGTGTGTGTATCTTGTCACAGTCCATATTACATAATACAAATATATAATAATCTTTAATATATGCCAGAGAAATTGCATGTTTCTTACTTATATTAATATTCTTACAGTCCATATTACATAATACAAATATATAATAATCTTTAATATATGCCAGAGAAATTGCATGTTTCTTACTTATATTAATATTCTTACTTATATGTGTATGTATGTATATATATATATATATATATCTCTTGTCACAATCCATATTACATAATACAAATATATAATAATCTTTAATATATGCCAGAGAAATTGCATGTTTCTTACTTATATTAATATAAGTTGATATATACATCATTAAATATATATATAAACATCAATAAGGACATATACATCAGTAAATGTATGTTAAAAATATCAATGAAGCCATTTTAGTCTTATTACCAGATTATCATAAACTTAATGAGAGACTATTTGAAGCAAGATAATTCACTAAAAATGTCTACAAAATCCTTTCCGATTCACCCACATCTCATATCTTATTCAGGAAATCGTTATTCATATATAGTTCCAACTAGAAAAAGTTAACAAAATCAAAGATGGGTGGCCTTGAATTGTAACAAGTATAGAAAAACTCTAGATTCAAATGTACTGTAATTGAGCACAATTTTATTTCTCCAAGAGAAAACAAGAACAAGCAACTTAGAGGAACCTGCGCTATGATTGTTCTATTTCTACACAAAATAATATATATTTCAGTCATCACATAGTCTAAATTTTATCTTTCTTCCCTATTTTTACATGATTTTTAAAAAATAGACTTGAAAAAAAACACTCGAATAAATAAAACAAACATTACTGGATTCTGTCAAACATAACTTGACACACGCAACTCACATTCAGTCTTTTCTTTCAATTATCTGCCCCGCTTATTAATTTATTTATTTTATAGCCAAACTTCATCTTTGATCTTGCAGCTCTTCTTTGGATGATCATTCAATACGCAGCGGCAACCGTCTCCCGTGGAGGTGGCCGCCACCGCCGCTTGGTCACCTTGGCCGGCTTACGCGTGCTGGAGGAGCCAATAAGGTGCGGAAAATTAAGCTTGGCTTGTGAGCCGCGCATCATATAAGCCGCTTGGTCGTAAGCCACTGCTGCATCCTCCGGCGTCTCATACGTCCCCAGCCAACGCCTTGTGCCCTTCTTCACAGGATCCCTTATCTCCGCCACGAACGTTCCCCACGGCCGCCGCCTCACGCCCCGGTACCGCCTCCAGCCACCCGGAGAGGGGACACCACGCGCTGGTTCCGGGGAATGGCCAGGTTTTGAGTCAAAACCATCATCGATGAGCTCCAAGTTCCGTAAGTGTTCGGCCCAAAACGAGGTTGAAGGAATAACATGGTTGAAAATGTCATCTGGGAAATCAGAATCACTCAGGAGATAATTTTGTATCGATTCAAGGACTGTCTGATCATGATTCAAGACGGTTTCTGCGTCCATTTTTTTTTTTTTTTAAGAAGAGAATCTTTTGAAGGGTTTTTGGTTTTAGTCGAGATGAAATACTCAAGTAGAGTTTCATCCCTCTTATATAGTAACATTTTATGCGACATAAATTGGAATGTAGTACAATTAGGCCAAAATCCTTAATTTATCATTTTTTTTAATTGTTAAATATTAATTTCAGTCGTTTCCATGTAGATTTTTAGACCCACATGAGGATCCCCATTCTTGTTCACGTGTACATTGCATTTCTTTACTTTTTCTGAGCCACAGTTCTTCATATAATGAGTCTCCAAATAATTTGTGTTTACGTGTGTGTAAGCTACAGATTGGATATTATTAAATCAACTAATTAAGATGAGGTAAGCGTAAATTATAAGGTCCACCTTAAGTGGACACGTAAACAAATGTTTGATTGGTATCAAATATATATGAGCCAACGGACATAAATTGCGTACTATGACGGGCACACTATAAACCTAAAAACTTTGTTTCTATTAGGCCATAAAGAAAATGAATATCAAGATGCTCTGCAATTTGGAATTCAAGAATGAAGCTGGATGTGGGGCAGCTTGGGATATTTTAAAGTCATGTTTGTTTTGTGTTTTTTAGTAGTGAAAATAATGTGTATTTGTGTGTGTGTGTGTGTGTGTGTGATATGATTAGTTTAAAATCATATGTGTATATTTAATTAATTAATTTTTTTTTGTACACAAACGCACATGTATATGTTTTGGAACCTAACTTTGAACTCTAAAACATTATCTCAAACTTTATACTACCAAACATATCCTTCAACAATATTTTTATATAATTTAAATTTAAAATTTCTTTCTTATGTGTATAATTAACTAATTATTTTTCAATTATTATACCTATTCACAATCAAATTAAAATATACATACATACATACATATATATATATATATATCGCACATATACTCATATTTATTTTTATTTACATCTCATGACATAATCATTATCTTTATAAATTATGAAGTCATCTAATCATTATTATTTATTTTATACATATATTTAAATAAATTATATTATTTATCACATTAAAATAGTCATTTCAAACATATTATTTATCTCAACATAATTCCTACCAAATATCGTATCCACCAAAACCCCCTTTTTCTGAACACAGCCAAAGTTTGCGACATGTTACTATTCATTCTCAAATTATTACATTCAATAATTATAAAAATTAATATTTCATTTTTATTTAAAAAAAATTAAAGTTATTGAATATTTCCCATGTCAAAAAAAATTTGCTCCAATTGTTATAATATGAAGTCAAAATTTTAATGGTTTTTCTTAACGTATCATATTGTTTATAATCTTTTTTTGATGCAATTAATGTATTATATTGAATTTCTTTATGTTTTAATACAGTTGGTGTCATTAGCAATAGATTGTTTTGATCAATTTCAATGCAGTACCTATATTCATAAGAAAATAAAACTCCTATGTTATTGCCATCTCTCAGGACATAGAATATCAATGAATTTAACTATACATGACAAGATGACATAAGCATCTAACTCGAAATCACGAAAATTAATATTCAAACTAATCCAACATCAAATAAATAGCAATTAATGAAAATGAAGAAAATATTACTAGAATTAATCTTTAAGCGGCAAAACACTAAAAATTAGTTTAAGATATATGGTACATCATTCTATATAATATATAATATATTACATTTAAAATTTTTTGTGGTTCAGGTGCGGTATAAGTAATGGTTAGTTTGTAAACCTATATAAAAATTTAATTTTAAATATTTATTTATATGTATGAAAAAGAAAAATATTTTTATAATATTATGGGATCTATAATTAATTTTTGCGACATATATTTTTGTGTATTTTTTAATAAGAAAAAACGGAGCCTAAAGTTTCTTTTTATCTCTTTTATGATAATAAAGCTAAAGTAACATTTTCAAAATTTTGATACTTACCCTTGTGTGACATTTATATTAAATAACATAAATTTAAAAAACGTTCCTATAAAAGACAAATTTATGGCTGCAAATTGTAGGTGTAATGAATAATTCAATTATGCAACAGTTCTATGCACATGTCATCAATTTACATTATTAGGATCTTCCAAACAGGATTGGGACCCAAATGGGATTAAAAATCAAAATAGAAACTATGAAAGCGTCATTCAGGTCCACTTCCGCGTCATCGACTGAAAATGAATTTTTCGACGTTAAGTACGCAGGCGAAGGCGCATTTGTTGATTCTTCGCGTGAAATTCCAAAATCGCACCTCGCATTGACCCGACTTTCGGATCTAACTCTGCCCGACTTTGCCGCTGCGCATACACTGCATGAATCTCTTCCCGTCGCGTCGCCGTCTCCTGGTAAGCGTATAGAGCCTCTGAGGTTAGTATGACGCTGAAGCTTTTGCAGACTTATTGTTTGTTTGTTATTTGAGTTCTTGAAATTTTACTCGTGTGTCACGCCAGCCGTTTGTTAGAATGTCGCTCTCACTTATCTGGGTTCTGTTCGTTTTCTTTTGTTTTTTTCCCTCTGGGAATTGAAATGGAATGTGGAAACGTTTTGATGGCTTTACCTTCTAATAAACTGATTTTTGTTTGTTATTTATGTGAAGACGGAAGTTATGGTGGAGTCATGGATGATGCTTTGTTGTGTTGCTTTTTTTTTTTTTTTTTTGACAAGCAGGCTGTAACTTGAGGGTGAAATGGGTATTCATGTTTGTCTGTCTGTGTAATGGAAGTGGTGGAAGAAATGGAGGGGGAATTATGCATGGAAGAGCTGTTAAGAAACGATGATAAATGGAGAGTTGTGTAATTGGTATAACAACAAATCTAATATGTTCTTTTGGGTTTTTTTTTTTTTTCTTGTTAATTATCGTTTGTAAAATATAAATTTCTTTAACAGGAATTGACAAGCTTCTGCATTAGTTATCCACGGCCTGATTTTCCCTTCTATTATTGAACAAAATGGATAGGAAGATTTCTGAAGTTGGAATTAGAGGCTAGCTTTGCCGCAACTGTGCTAATTTTTACAAAAGCAAGAGTGAATAGCCACATTATGGGACATTGTTTTGGCGTTTGTAAATTACTATTACAATTAAGCATGTTTAAAGGGGTGACTCAAGCAGGAATACATGGTTTGGAAACAAATTTAAACATTCTTTCAGGGAATGGCTTCTAAAGAAAGAGTGATGGATGCCTTTCTTTAAATTGTTGCAGACTTTAACTTTCATATGCATTGAGCATTTGGATTGTAGTACCGGTTAAATGCACTTCAAATATGCATGAGAGGTGGCACCAATTACCTCATTAGGTTGCACTTAATGACTTTTGAAATAATTATTTCCGTTGCATTATCTTTGATCTTCCTGACCTCATTGAATTCAACCTTATGTTAAAGTATATATTTCAGTAAATTATGGATTGTTGGAGTGGTATTTTGAAAATTCAGCTTCATCTCAACTGCAGCACTTTCAGCATCCCTTGGCCTCTCCTGTTCTGAAAACCTTTGATGCTTTTGTTGTGGAGGCTTCCTATTTCAGTGGACCTTTTGCTGTCTGTAAAGATTTTTTCCCTTCTGTAAAAGAATATGGAGAGCCAAAATCTTATGATGCAACAGGATTCCCAGCCTCTACTCGTTGGTCCTGCTCTTGTCAAAGTTTCTGGCTGAGGTAAGACTTGCGAGATTTGGGCTACGTTTGTTTTCAAATTTTAGTGTGTGTTTTTAGTATTTTTTTCTCAAAAAATTGTGTAAAAGTAAGAGAGGAAAAGAGATAAAATTTAAAATGTGTAATAATTGAGTGTGTGTTTTTAGGCTTCTAAATTTGAAAACAAACATAGCCCTTGGTTTTGGCTGTCTTCCTTTTGAGAATACTTTCTTGGAAGTATTGATGATTCACCTTGTGGTTGGATAATAGCATGCCGTTCAACTTGTTAATTTGTATCGCAGTTCACAATTATAAGAAGATTTAGATTCTTCTTGGTGTTGGAAATTGTTTGGAATTAAGGACAGGGAATTTTGGCTATATAAAGGACTTCAGGGTTCCAATTTAAAGTGTTCAACTCCATCGGACAATTAGTGGAAGTTACTGATGACCTCTGTAGACAAAGCCGAGTCTTAGCTAAATATAACATCGTGCCACTTAGTTGACAATGAAATTGCATGTTTTAGTTACTTCTGCAATATATTCTTCGTGTTTTTAATTTATTATTTATTTGATCATTTAAAATGATTCAATGTTTATCATAGAACTTGCAGTGACTAGATTTTGCATCAGGGCTGCAACTATTGTGTCACTAGCCACACAAAACAATGTTGTCACAAGTTTTTTGTGCCACAAATTTACAGCATTGTCTGCAGATCATTGAAAACATTATAAATTTCTTGTATAATACTAATAACTGGTTTTACAAATTGATGAGTAACCCTTATTATCTATTTTCCTGTGATTCACGTATCCGAAAATTGCTATTTTGGTTTAAATTTATATGACATGTCTCTAATTAGGATAGAAGAAGTTAATGAAAGCCGCAGAAACAAAAAGCAAGGTTCGTTTACTTGGTTCAAGACTAGACCTATTATTCTAACAATATGCTGTGAATGTAACGCACGCGCACATACATATGATTAATAGTGTGTCTTCATCATGACTTCAATTTTTTTCCAGCGTCCATGGCACCATTTAGTTGATCCTGCCAACAAAAAACACGTATTAGTATCTTTGAATGTATCAATGTCTTCTTTGACATGAAGTCAAATAGAGATTATCTCAAAGAGATGTTACTCACTTGTCACAGTCAACACTACAGGAGATAGGGAAATCAAGTTGGACATCACACTTGGTGGGAAAGCTCTGGGCTGCCTTGTCCTTCAAATTGGTATACTGCTTGGCAGCAGCCTTAATGCAGCTGCAACAAGCCCTCTTGTCAGCTGTTGTTAGAGCCAGCCCTTTCACGGCTCTGGCCCCAGAACAACATGCTGGAATCTCGACCCTGTCCAGTGAGGTAACTGATGCACGGAACCAGAGCCGCATCCACCTGACCGCAAGTTACAGCCTGACCTGGCTGCACACCCAATGAAAAGATGGCAAGAATGGCAACCATAGCTACTTTAGCGCCCTTCATTTTTTCAAGTTGTTACTTTTATTGGACTAATTGGGAGGTTCTGATATATGCTAATATGTGTCTTGGTGGTGTTTGTCTTCCGGAATTGGGGGTGTATTTATGGGGCAGGGATTCTGTTTTCAGTGAAATAAGCAGTGTTCTCAGCGGCTGTTTCTGTGCTTAGGCTGCTTCCCTTTTGAGCCATCGAATGCCATAGAACCTTGACATAAATAGCAAGGATGATGAGAAATCGAAACAGTTTTCACGGCCTTGACTACGTTACCTGAGTTTCCTTTCATGCTAAGCTCATTGCATGGCTCTTCAATGGTACAAAAACTTTTCGAAACATATATATAATGTTCTGCAGTAGCCTTCCGACAGATGCAGGAGAATGTTCTATTCTTTAGTAAATTTTTTCGCACAATTACTGTATATGATACACTCAAAGGTAATGTTTACATGCAAATTTTGAAGGTTGAAAGTTTGATACGAAAATTTAAGAATAGTATAAAAGAAAGAGAAATAAATAAATAAAAAGTGTTATTTTGATGGTTGATATGTTTAAAAGAATTGATTTTGAAAATAGGAAATTTGCATCCAAATCATTTTCCAAGTTCCACCTTTATAGTTAGAGGGAGACATATTTTTAACTTTTTACGTATTTCTCTCTTATATTTTAATGTAAATTTGTTCGTTTTTCCTTTATTCGCTTACATCCATTTATCGTTTTCTTTATTTTTTCTTTTATATTTTTTTCTGTCATTTTAATTTTAAATAATTTTGTGTTCATTATTGAAAACAATTAGTATAAGTTATTATTTATCAAAGTTTTTTTTCTTAAGGTTAATACAATTTTTTAATCAAACAATACAATTAATTTATCAAAGTTATTCATACAAGACATGTTTTATTTATATAATTCTGTCTTTATTATATTGTTTGATTGCACATGTAAATGATTGTCCAAAAATAAAAATAAATGACAGCAACAACAACATTAATAATATTAATAATTGTCAAATTAAAATGCTTCTCAATTCGTTAAAACTTGGAAAAACTACAACCTCTTCCTATGTGCATATTTATTAAAAATTAGTTTTTGTTATTTATAAATAAAATATAATTATTATATTTTTTTAGAAATGTAATAATAAAAATAAAATTATTTCTAAGTTATAATTATGTTTCCGATTTTGTAAAAGAGAGCTGAAGAATTAGAGGTGAGGGTAAAGAAAAAAAAAACATTTTATTGAGATAACAGAGAAAAAAGTTAAAAATATATTAAAAAGAAAAAAGAAAAAATAAAGATAATTTGATAATTAAACGTTGAAGGACAAAAATTAGTTCTTATGAATCTCTCACATTTAACATAATAGTATGTGCATTAAATTAGTTTTGAATACTATTTTACAAAAATCATTAAAAGACCAATTAAAGTCTTATCAATAGTATAACAAAAAACCAGGTCAATCCCAAAAAGCACATATGACAGCCTTTTAACATAACACAACAATCATTATTAATTTCACAAATCAGGATCATTGTGGTGTTTTTCTCACAAAGCTCATCCAATCACATATCTAGACATGTTATTCAAAACAAAGTTTGTCGTCCAATTGTTACCAAAGCCATTTTTTAGGTGGGGCCTTCTACATAGTGCAAGTGCACATGAGCTAAGAATTAGGCCATTTATCTATGTAAATGCCTTACAATCTTTGTATTCAAAGTCAAAAAATGACCAAAAAAAAATCTTGTACTTGATAAATAAAAGTCAAATCTGAGAATAACTTGAATTCTGTTCTCATCCGATATGATGTTGAACTTGTTGAGAAACACACGAATCAATGAAAATGTTATATTCCTTTTGCACTGACCAAAGAATTTACTAATTGCCAAACCACGACTCCATCGCATTTCAGTGTGCCATTTGCTTGTTTGACACACACACACGCATACCAAGCATATATTAAAAATATTATTAAGTGCATTTTTAATTAGACCATCGCGGTTATTTATGAAACAAGAAACCATTCGTGGTAGGATTAATTCACTTGAAGTATCAACCATAGTGCACATGAAAATATTATTAATCCTTTAGAACAGCTTCACATCTGATGCTGTATTGTCATTCACTCATGGTTGCTACTAGCTAGAAAAGTTTAACGGAGTCAAAGATGGCTGGCCTGGACTTCTAAGCTAGAAAATTTTTGATAGATGAAAATATGTATTTGTTTGAATTTATATATTTATGTATATAATACAATAATGACTTATACATGTGATATTATGTAGAAATAATAATTTATGTTTAAGATATATATATGTATGAAAATATGTATTTATTTGAATTTTTATATTTATGTATATAATACAATAATGACTTATATATGTGATATTATGTAGAAATAATAATTTATTTTTAAGATATATATATATATATATATATATATATATATATATGAAAGTGCATGCCTATAGACATGAGTATTGTTAGGACACAAGTGAAGGATATAAGTAATGTTATTATTTTTGATAACATAATTTGTCGCATAACTTCCCAGATTTGTTAAGAGGAGTTAGCCAGATATATTCCTTCTTAAATGTGTGATTATGTGGTAATGACTTAACTAAATTAAGTGGATCTAATTAGATTAACTAATTAGATTGATATGGTTGATTGGCTTTATCCAAGAAAATATGAGAAGATATTAGAGTTGATCATATTTTATTTAACTATTCATATTCAATCTAAATTGACTACACAAGGAATGGTTTGTACAATATTTTCAATTCATTTCATTAAGGAAATATTGTTAAACTACCAAAAATCAAAGAAGGAAGGAATTTTAAAAATATTACAACAGATGTTCTAATATGGAATGCAACATTTTTGGGTATTTTCTAAACATTTAGCTGAATTTTAAGGGAGTTCATTTCAACCTTACATGCTCATAGGATGGGTGCATTTGAATACTTAAGTGAGCGGATTGCATTAAGATAATTCATTCACTCAAGGAAAAAAGTCTTTGATTTGCTTGAAGAACTTATGTTCAAGTAATTTTTCACTTGAAAGTTCAAGTATTCTTCGTTACTTATATATTTGAGACAAAAGAAACTAAAAAGGCCAAATGTATTGCTAAATTCCATCCATCCACCACAAACCCACCAATTGTTCAAAGTGAAAAACCACTCTCGAGAGAATGGATACTTGCCAATCAAAGTTTGTAGTAAGAATCAAGAGGAAGTCTTGGTAAAATGAAGGCATTGATACTTGTTGTCTGGGAAAATTAGGCTAGAAATGTGTCAACAAGTTGGTCCCAAAGGAAATTTATGCTATGTGAGTGTTTATGTATTTATTTAGACTAGTTGTTTTATCAATTGTTAGTAGAATTTTTTTGGGTAAAATCCTACGTAGGAGGGATGACTTCAAATTACTTAAATAAATTCTTGATGCTTCTTTTATTTTTTCACTACATGTGTGAGCTTGTCGTAATAATTCTAACGTAACTTACAACAATAACCAACTAGCAAGTATTTATTTGATTGATAATATTTATAATTATTGAATTTTAGATATTTGAAAATATATGTAAGAGATTGAATGATTTAAATTTGAATTTAAATAAAAATTTTATTGAGTAATATTTTGAATGGTAAAACCCATCAAAGTCACCAAATCAAATACAGCCTAACAAGTTTAGATAAAAAAAAAAAAAAAACTCATGATCCAAATTTTCTATATAATGGAGAACAATTCCATTCCTCCAGTGGAAAACGGAAAGAAGCAAATTGAAGTAATTAACATGCATTCTGTCAAATATCACTTTCTCCATGCAAATCTAATCATTTTTCTTTTAATTATCCGCCTCATGCAATTAATTTATTCATTTTCAGCTAAACTCCATCTTCAATCCAGTGGCTCTTTTCTTTGCCTGATCGTTGAATATCCATCTGCAACCGGCTGCCGCCGCCGCCTGGTCACCTTGGCTAGCTTACGCGTGCTTGAGGAGCCAATAAGGTGTGGGAAATTAAGCCTGGCTCGTGAGCCGCGCAGCTTATAAGCCGCTTGGTCGTAAGCCAATGCTGCATCCTCCGGCGTCTCATACGTCCCCAGCCAACGCCGTGCGCCTTTCCTGACGGGATCCCTTATCTCCGCCACGAACTTCCCCCAGGGCCGCCGCCTGACCCCACGGTATCTCCTCCACTCATGCCGCGGGCCGTCGGATTCACGCCCAGCTTCTGGCGGGGTTTGACATCCTCGCACGGCGCCACCATGTGGATTCGAGTTAAAATCTTCATTAATGAGCTCTGCAACTCCACAGTTTTCAGCCCAAAATGAGGTTGAAGGAGAAACAATATGGTTGAAAATGTCGTCTGGAAAATCAGAATCACTTAGGAGGTAGCTTTGTATTGAATCAAGGAGGATTGTATGATCGTAATCTAAGATAGTTTCTGCATCCATTTTTTTTTCTTGGAAAAAAAAAAAACCGCTTGGAAGGCTTCTTCTTTCTTAGATGGGATGAAAAACTCAGAAAGGGTCGTCCCTTTTATAGAGTAACATAGTGCAGTAGTAATATCTTAATCAATATTTGCTTGTTGTTTTATATTAATTTTTGTCATTTTCACGAAGACTGCCAACTCAACCTCAGTGCTTTGAAATTCGGACAGTTGTCAACTTGAAAATTTTATTAGTTTAAAAGTCGTTGATTCAACCATGATCAAACAGCGATGTCGTATATATATTATGAGTATTGTTTTATATGTTAAAAATACGTAAAACAATATATATTAAAAATAATTAAATTTAATTTTAGATTTTTTTCTATTACTATTAATAATTAAATACAATATGCTACTTAATTTAGTAGTTTAATTTGGTTTTTTTCAACTTAAAATAATTTTATTATAGTTTTAGTTTTATCAAAATTGTTTGGTGGACGGGTCAACTGTCCGATCAATAATACCATCGGATCTAAGTTGATATTGTATTGTTATTGTTGTTATCGTCGTCACTATCATATCATACATTACATTTTTTTCTACATTTTTAGATATCGACTTGCATATGTCAAGCCATTCAATTAGATATGAGTATATATTACATAGTCCGAGGAATATATAAAAAATATAAGGGAATTTTTTTTATGCAATATGCAAATTACTAGTTTACCTTTACACACACACACACACACACACATATAAATATATTCTTTTTTCATTTTACTTCTTCAATTTTTATTTATTTCATTCATGTCATTCAATTTCAATTTATTCTATTTTTCTAAATTTTCTCTTTATTAATTATTTTATAAATAATATAAAATATTATTTATTCTTTTATATAATTAAGCACACACATTGGTATGCGTGTTTATCACTAGTATATCTATATTAAATTATTAATAAGGTTAAGCTTAGGATAGTAATTACTTTTTGATCATTTAATAAGCTTTCAAGCTTACCCTTAGTAACTCCATTTTAATCATTTTAAATTTACTTCAATTTTACATTTTTATATTAATTAATAAATAGTGACATAAGTTAACAAAAATACATTATTTCCTTCAAAGACTTTCGATTCTTTTTCACATTAACTTTTTTTTTGTCTTGCCACTTTTTCAAGCTTATCTCTCCGTCACGCACACATACAAATGCACCAAATATATCATTTCAATTTGTTACAATTTCATATCTGCATTTAAATATAAAATATCGTTATATAATTTTTTTTGCTTCTGTATTGGAATTTAGCAAATAAATTTGATAATTATATAGCATCAATTATTAAATTATTCATAAAATTTATTATTATATTAAAATTTATTTTGTAGAACTTTTACGCACGCAGCATATACATAATATATAATTTTTTGTGCCGAGTGACTGTGGGCTGCTAGTGTCACGCCTCAGAAACATATATATATATATATATATATATATATATATGTACATACAAGTGGACTTAAGTTACGTAACACATTAGTCCTTAAATATTATATCAAATATACATACATACATACATATATATATATATATATATCGACTTGTGGACTTAGGTTACGTGATATATTAATCCCTACCCAGACCAATAATTTGTTTTTGTTAGGCTACAAAGAGAACAAATGTTAGGTTGTAGACTTTGGAAAACCTGAGATGTATGCCCGTCGGCGAGTTGAGGAAACTTTAAAAATTTCTTTTATATTCAAATAGAACTTGTCAAACTTTTGATTCTCTGTGCATGTGCAAAATTTGCAATAAATTAAGATAATTTTTGTAACATTCCGAATTATAAAAATAAATAAATAAATCTTTGTCTAGCTACAAACTGTAGGTGTGACGAAGAATTCAATTATGAATTAAATAGTTTGATGCGTATCTCATTGAATTATAACAGGATCTTCCAAATAGGATTTGACGCTTGTATGGATGGGATTGAAAAATAAATTATATGTAGGACTCTATTTGATTGAAGAGTACGATAGAATGAATTTCAAATGTATAATAATAAATTAATTGTATTTGTTTAGGTAATAATGTATTTCAAATTTTTACAATTTTAGTTTTTATGAAAAATACAAAATTCATCTCATTTTAAAGTCATTTAAAATCTCTTTTTCAAACATTTTTTCAAATCCAAAACTTGCATTCCAAATGAGCCTAAAACTAGTTAAGACGGACATTTCATGCGTGCGTATTTTAATTCAAAACATAATATTTTTTTGTTATAGATAAATTTCTATTTTTATTATATAAATATTTAAAAATATATTAGATAAGCACTTTATTTTATAATTTAACATTTTGCAAAAACTGTATATTTTATGTTTGCAAATAATGCTTTATTATTGACAATAAAACATAAATCTGTCGTATTAAAAAAATTGAACGTTAAACTTGAGTTTTTAAAATCAAAATTATGACAACAAACCATAAATTTATTATAACCTTAAAAAAATTAATTACAAAATTAAGCTATCAAAAATTAAAAATATTATATAAATTTAGTGAGAAAGGAAAATTTGAGGGGAAAATAATAATAAGTTAAAAAAAAATATGAAAACATAGAATGAAGATATTACCAGAGTAGCCAACAGACGTGGTATGGAAGTCAACTTTTGAACACAGTTGAACGTCCACGCAGGCAAAGGCGCATTGCCCATTTTTTGAGCAAAATTCCAAAATCGCCCCTCTAATCCACCGACGGTGGTCAGTATCTCATTTTTTATGTATCAAGAACAATTTTCTGGAGACGTAACTCAAGTCATGACTCTAAAATTTGTTCACCTTTTACTCTATCTTATTTATTTTGACGTGTTCTTATTTATTAAATTATTTTTTAAACATCATCCATTCCCATAATATTCCATGTTTTATATTTTGTAACCTTGAAACATTTTATCCCACTTTTTGCTCACTTTATCTCGGTAACATTTTGTTTTGTTTTTCGAGCATATTTCCAATTGCAGGCTTAATTTTCGGATCTTATGCAGCCCAGCCTTGCCTTCAATTGGCATATACAGTGCATAATCTTTTAACTCTCCAGTGCCTACCAAGCTTATTGAGCTTTTGAGTTTAATATAGGGCTGAGTTCGAGTTGAACTCGACTAGACTCGACAATAAAAATTGGAGCTTAAGCTCGAGAGTGAAAAAGAAAGTTCGAGCTTGAGTAATTGAGTTTGAGTATCAAGCATTGAGGAAGATTTTCAACAAAATGGAAAATGTCCAAAATGTCACAACTAAAAAGTAATAATTACAAAACTGTCATCGATCTCAAGTTACTCGAAACTCGTCAAGTTGACACAGAGATAACTTGAGCTTGACTCTTTATGCATCTCGAGTAGCTCAAAATCAGAGTTTTGAATCGAACTACTCAATGAGTCGAGTCGAGTAGTACATTGGATAAATGTTATATATATAATGATCAAAACAAGTGCGTTCTTGTTGGAAGTAGATCAGTTGACAATGACTACACCTTCAACAGTATACTATGCCTAAAATCTACTAATAACGAATGAATGAAGTGGTACTTGTAGACTTGACCATAAAAACCAACAAGAGTTGGTAAGACTATCAAAATCTGGAGTTATAAGAGGACTACCCAAGATACCTAAGCCATCAACACAAAAATGTGAACCATGTCAACAAGGAAAACAAAGGAGACAATCTCATAAAAAGTTACAACATCTCAACGCATCACAAGTATTGGAGTTGCTACACATGAATTTGATGGGACTTATAGATGTTGCAAGCATCAATGGAAAAGGTACATCTTTGTGTGTATAGATGACTATTCTCCTTTTACTTGGGGTAACTTTTTAAAAGAAAAATTAGACACCTTCCAAGCATTCGATAAGTCGTGTAATCAACTTGCAACCGAAAAAGGTAAGATTGCAGGAAAGATTGTGAAGATCTACAATGATCATGGAAAATAATTTGAGAATCACCAATTTGACTAATATTGTTGTCAATATGGGATATAATATAAAGACTCTTCTCCAAAGACACCAAAACATAATGGTGTTGTTGAGCGCAAAAATATAACCTTGCAAGAGATGGCCAGAGTTATGTTGACTGCAAAAGACATCAAAATAAAATGGTAGGACGGTTTTCCTCGATTTTATTGGATTACCTCTAAACCCAACAGACGTTGTCTATGGCTGATGCTTCTAATTTGATTAGACTTCTTCTCCTGATATAAAAAAATTTAATTAGAATTTGTAGTTAGGTCTACTACACGCACAACACTTTCTTAATAGGATCCCTTCATCTCCACCATAAACTTCCCCAGGGCCACTGCTTGATGCCATGGCATCACCTTCACTCATGTCGTGAGGCATTGGATTCATGTGCAGGTTCGACATCTTGGCATAGGCCCACAGGGTTCGAGTAAAAAATCTTCCTTATTGAGCTCTACAACTCCACAGTTTCAACCCAAAATGAAGTTGAAGAAATAACATGGTTGGCACTTGTTGGGAGAAATGGATTCTAAAAACAAAAAGAAATTTTTAAAAACGTAGCACTTTATATTTAAATATATATAATACACAAAAGAAAAAAAAAAACAAACAACAAATGTAACAGAGGAATTTGAACTTTCCTAAAACAACATCACAATGAACACTCTTTTTACACACACTCCTTGAACTTGAACTAGTGCAAAAGCTTCCCAAAACCTCCTTTATTTATAATTAAAAGTTTTGCACCCGATTAGTCACGTTTAGAGATACCTACCCTTATACTTGATTGTCCAAGAATGGAGGCATCTACCCCTGCACCTGATTGACCAATTTTGGAGACACCTACCCCTGTATCGATTGGTTATGTTTGGATATACCTATCCCTACATCCGATTGATTACAATCTTTGGTTTATTCTTGTTGATTGAAATGAGCAGTTATTGGTGTATAAATAAACACAAATCTTAACAATACTGTCATTTGGAAGATCAAAATCATTTAGGAGATAACTCTATATCGAGTCAAGGAGGATTGTATGATCATAATTTGAGAGAGTTTCTGAATCCATTTTTTTTTCCCTGAAAGGGAAAAAGAAAAACTTTGGAAGGATTTCCCTTTTTCTTAGATGGGCTGAAAACTCAGAAAGGGTCATCCCTTTTATAGAGACACAACTTAGTGGGGTAGTAACAGTGACGTGAGTTGGACATGTGATTAGGCAATCATCCTTAACTTAATCAATATTTGCTTCTTGTTTAATGTTTATATTAGTCCTTTTCATGAAGATTCCCAATTCCACCTCAGTTTCAAACTTATATGGGGTCAAATTGAAAAATATTATTAGTTTGCAGTTCAACTACGGTCAAACCAATGTCGTCGTATTTATATTACAGATATATTATTAATATACTCAAAGTACATAAAATAATACATGTCAAAGATGCTTGAGTTTAATTTTAAGCATTTTGTCTATTACGATTAATAATTAAATACAATGCACCCATAAAATCAGAAAAGTAAAAAAATAAAAAAAATATGAATACAATAAACAAAAACATATAAAGATACAACAAGATAATATCTTATCAAAACACTTAATCAAAATATATATAGCAGAACCTTAATAATAAGATCTATATACATGTACTCATATATGTTCAAGTCTATTGGATGTCTTCACTGATTCATAAAAAATTTTATTTCAGTGGATAATAAGCCAAGGACATACCAGAAAGAAGATGACAAAACTTCATCGAGAAAAAGTAAAATAATTAGGACTTTATTCATGAATCTGAATAGTTTGATTTTCATGAATCATGGTTGATTTGCTTGTAGTTTAATTCGAGTTTTTTTAAAAATAAAATAGTTTTTATTATTTTAAAATAACGTGCCTTCATCATGACTTCGATTTTTTCTGGCACCCATGGCACCATTTAGTTGATCCCGCCAACAAGAAGGACATGTTTTCATATCTTTGAATGTATCAGAGTTTTATTGGGATGAAGTTAAGTAGAGATTATCCGAAAGAAGGGATGTTACTCACAAGAAGTGAAAAAGATAGCAAGATTTGCAATCAAAGCTACTGCAGCACCTTTCATTTTTTTCAAGTTGTTCTTGTGTTGGGCCCATTGGGAGCTTATAAGATAATACTAATATGCTTGTCTTGTTGGTGTTTGTCTTCCAGAATTAAGAGTATATTTGTGGTCTGGGATTCTGTTTTGGTGAAACAAGCAGTGTTCTCGGAATCTGTTTTGGTGCTTTGGCTGCTTCTCTTTTCAGCCATCAAATGCCATGGAACCTTCCCATAAATAACAAAAAAGATGAG
Source organism: Avicennia marina (assembly GCA_019155195.1). Taxonomy (NCBI): domain Eukaryota; kingdom Viridiplantae; phylum Streptophyta; class Magnoliopsida; order Lamiales; family Acanthaceae; genus Avicennia; species Avicennia marina. The sequence continues at coordinate 13,297,447 of CM032760.1, forward strand.
AAATTGAAATAGTTTTCACGGCCTTGACGATGTTACCTGAGTTTCCATGCCTGGTAAGCTCATAGCTTCAGTCATAGGCATGGTGGCTCTTCAATGCTTCGACAACTTTTTGAAAAATATATGCATATTAAGTGTTCTGCTATAGCCTTCACCTCATGCAGGAGAATCTACCGTTCTTTAATAAATTTTCATACACTCAATGTGTATCGTACTTCAATAACTTTTACATGTATCACATTCTGAGTTCAAGTTTTTTGTTGGAGTTGTTTCATAAATAAATGCCATTTTCCTTTTATTTTTCCAGCAGGTGCCCGAATTATCATGAACATGTACACTTTTGTTTGTGTTTGTTTTTATTTTTTGATGCGTTGTTAAGTGTATATTTTCAAAATTATTTAAAAATAAAATTTAAAAAATATAATCACTATTATGCATTTTATATACAGACGCATTACAGCATGTTTGGAAGCCCGCTCTGATGTATAGACCCAGTAGCCTAAATGTTTGGCACCACCCTCATAATTATCAACCAAACATTACGTGACTCTGCAGTAGGCACCATTGCCTGCAAGTCGAGTGCAGGCTACTTGTCCTAGGCTCGATGATTGTGGACCTCAAGACGTGGTCAACATGGGTTAGTTGGGATTCAAATCCTCGTCCACGGACGTCAGGATTAGTGTGGCTACAGATTCAGTTCAAACCCACCACCTGCGCCCAAACATCTGCACCCATTGCCCTTCCCATCCGTCTGGCCTTGGACTTGAACGAGGCTACCAGACAAAGCCACACGCGGACTTATCTCCCACATAACTTATTGAGCGTGTGGGGCCCATGTGGACCCATGTGTGGGGTTTACACAAATATGTGTGAGCCGAGTCTCCATCTATGGAAGTTTGATTGGCCGAAGTTGCCAGATACAAAAGCTGAGCTTCAATGTAGCCTAATCTCACAAGAAATTGGCCCTTTGGCCCCTAAACCTAGAGGTTGTGTTTGTTTTTATTTTTTTATGTGTGTTTTTTTACGCATATTTTTATTAAAAATTTTGTAAAAATAAAAATTAAAAAATATAGAAATTATAGTGTGTATTTTTTTGGTAAAAAAATGAAAAAAAAAAAAACATAAGCAAAATATTTCTGAAAAATCTCTGATCCAGACATTCCTAGGCTCCACCACTTGACACGTCACAATATCTACTCCATTAATTCATATGTTTCATTATTATTATTATTATTATTATTATTATTATTATTATTATTATCATCAGAATGCACGAGACTATATTTTGTCTCCAAATGTAAAGACTTAAATACCCTTAGCGTCTATTTAAATTCTATTTCTTTATTTTAATTTTTACTTTCCTTCCAAAACTTTCAATTATCATGATTTTTATATTCTTAGCATCAATTTTAATTTATTATACATTTCAATTTTTCAAATATCTTTCTTAACGTTTATCTGTTATATTTTTTATACTTTTCTCCATCAAATTTGGTTTATTATATTTTTCTCTATCGTATTTGTTATCTATCATTCATATTTTTAATTTATTTTTCTTCTAACATAATTTTAAATTTTTATTTATTTCTCTCTTATATTTTAGCATATTTTTACTCTTTTTTCTTTCAATTATTCTTTTGCATTCATTTCTCATTTTTCTTTATTTTACTTTTATATTTTTCCTGTCATTTTAGTTTTTTAATAATTCTATGTTCATAGTTTAAAATAATATATATATGTTATTCTTTATCAAAGTTTTTTCTTAAGATAAATTTAAATTTTTAATCAAATAATATAATTAAGCTACACTAATCAATATAAAACATGTTTTATTTATATAATTCTGTCTTTATTATGTTGTTTGATGACACACGTAAATGATTGTCCAAAAATGCTAGTTAGTAATAATAACATCAATAATAGAAGTAGTAAAGTAAAAATAGTAATAACAATAACAACAACAACAATAATAATGATGGCATCAATAATATTAATAAGAATAAAACTAAGAAAGTTGTCTTATTAAAACTAGTAGAAAGTGCAACTCTCTTTAAGTGCGTGTATTTATCAAAAATTAATTAACTTTATCAATTATAAAAAATAAGAAAATTATTATACATTTTTTAAAAAATAATACTATAAATGAAATTAATTATAAATTAAAATTGTATTTAAGATTTTATAAAAGAGTGATAAAGAAATAGATATGAGAGTAAACAAAATTAATTTATATTGAGATAAAAGAGTAAATTGTTAAAAATGTATTAAAAAGATAAATGAAGAAAATAAAAAAACCAAAGAAAATTTTATAATTAATGTTAAAGGCCAAAATTAGATTTTATGAATCTCTCACATGTAACAAAATAGTATGTGGATTAGATTAGTTATAAAGGGTATTTTATAAAAATCATTAAAAGACCAATTAAGGTCTTATCAATAATATAATAGTATAGAAACATACATATAAAACTACTATCATTATTTCACTCTGAAAAAAACACATCAATGCTGAAAAATACACATAAAAACCTTTAACATAATAGAATAATTATTACTTTTATAAACCAATATCATCACCATGTTTTTCTCACATAATTCACCCAATCACATCAAGATATCTCCTATTCATCCTCAAAATAATTTCCCACATTTTTTTTTGAAAACCAAATATTCAAAACAAAATTGCCATCTGGGTACACTTTCTCACATCTCCTATTTATCTCGCAAAATTTTTTCTCACATTTTTATAAAATCAAATATTGGTAACCAAACATAGTTTCTTAAGGGGGTCTTCTACATGGTGTGATTGCAAATGCACTAAGAATGAGCCATTTATCACAATTTTAAACACTTACGACATGATTAGTACATAGAAATGAGGTAGGAATGGAATAATAATTCTTACATCATTCTTATTCCTATCTTCTATGATTGGTATGATTAGATATTGGAGAATTATCATTCCATTGAGAATAAATATTCCCAAAAACAAGGAATGTAAATTCCCCCCTAATCCCATATGTTTACTCATTCTCATATTAGTGGGAATAACTTGTATTTATACTATTAAAATAATTTTATTAATTTTTATATTTATAGGATTTTATACCAACAAATATCATGCATTTTAAATATATAAATTAAATATACAAAATGTCATATGTGAAAATATACATACATACATACACATATATTACACAAGTATACCGTAAATTAAATATATACATATGTATTAATAATATATGTTATCTTATTTTTATTTATAATATAATTAAAATATACGATAAATATGTAAAATATTTATTCATATTAATGCATCCAGTAAAAGTACTAAATTAATTTTTAGAAATAATAAAAATATTTTTAAATATAACACATGTTGGTATACTTAATAAACAAACATAATATAATGGAAATAAGTATATATATATATATATCATAAATATTTAGTATATTACTTATAAAGGTAACTAATATAGTAATATTAATTGAATATTTATCCTTTTCATATGATGAATATCTATAGAACGTTAAAAATAGAACTACATATATATATTTATTTTACAATAAACAGATTAAAGATTAATTATACATGTTTATTTAAATACCTGCTATGTATATAAATATATAATTTTTGTATGAAATATAAATATTGTATAGTTGTATAAATATTAAATATTTATTATATATCTAAATATATATAGTCATATAACAAAAATAATAATAATTAATTAAATATTTTCAAATAATGTCATTTTTATTAAAAATATTTATCTTTAAATCCTTATATTTATTTTTAATTATCATTTTCAAATATAAATAAAATAACAAAGAATATAGTAAATCATTTTATTCTTTTTCTAATTTTACTCTATTTTTAAATTTATTTTATTCATACGCACTATTGATGACCTTAACATAAATGCCATATCATTATGACGGTTAAAATCTTCCTATTCAAAGTCAAAAAAAAAAAAAAAAAAAGGAACAAAAACAAAAAATCTTCTACTTGATAAACAAAAATCAAGTGCGAGAATGTTTCTCATCCCGATGTGACGTTAAACTTGTTGAGAGATACGCGAATCAATGGAAATATTATATTAACAAGCTAGTAGTGAAATTCTATCCCTCTGCAGTCTGCACTGACCAAGCAATTACTAGTTGGCTCCATGGGATGTCAATGTGCCATTTGGAGCAGCAATAATTCACCCACAGTATCGAAGATGGTGCACTTGCCATTTTCAATCCTTTCCGATCCACCCACGGCTGCTATCCATCATTCATGAAATTGCCATTCACTCATAGTTCTTACTAGCTAGACAAGAAAACAAAGTCAAATATGGCTGGCCAGGACTTTTGAGTCGTAGAATCTACGTATGGTTTAAATTGTTACATATTTTAATTATTATTGTTATTTTCAATTTTATCTCTCTCTCTTTTTTTTTTAGTAATTTAAAAAAAAAAACACTATAAAAACATAGCATAACAACTAAAACATAGTTTGAGATTTTTGTTAGGTATGATAATTATTTTAATTGTAAAATTTTGCTTGATAAAAAATTAGATTGTATATTTACATATGATATAATAATGATTGGATGTTGTTACTGTTGGGTTTTACTAAAGAAGAGATGTCAAAATTTTTAAATTTTAATTACAAAACAATCCAAGAATGCACCAGAATAAGTAAAATCGCAACTCAATCCACTTTTTGTTGCATAAAAAGTATAAACATTAATGCTAGATGGTTCTATAGCTGATTATGTGAAATACATTTTATAGTTTTCTATCGATGATCCACAAATTTAAATAACGTCTCAACCTCTAATTTGTTTATACGAACAATTCATTGCTCTCAACTTCTATAAACTCTTTGGTTAAATACCATAAATCTTGCTCTTAGAGTATTTCTTGATAGAAAATTAAGATAAGTTAAAAAATATTTTTTTTTCATGTACAAGTAGTGAATAGCGAACAGTGTCCATGAATAGTGCCGCAAGGTTATTGTTAAATATGAATAATTCTTTTGGAACTCTTTCACTTTATTTATTCAAGATACGATCTTATTTATGCTAGAATTTCTAGGCTTGTAAAATGGGTTCCATGGGCTTTCAAATGGACTTTAAAATTATCCTAAACACATCCATTTTTAATTATTAATCTAATAAATAATTAAAATCTATTTGAGTTATTTTATTTAATTTAATTAATCCTATTAATTAGATTAAAGACCTATTATGTTTTCAATTAATAATCTTAATTATTAACAAATATAATAGGCACAAAATAATTCTCTTATGCCTCATCTCTTTAATTTTATTAATAAAATTAATTAAATTAAAAGCTTATTATATTTATAATTAATAGTCTCATTATTAGCAAATATAATAAGAAACAAATCATTCCAATTTGGTCCAATTCAATTACAACTAAATTAAATCCTCTATGAGATTTTTCAAACCTCATCCACAAGTATTCTCAAGGCTTGTGATCACTACTTTACAATTGCCTTAAGCTAACGTCTCTTTATTATGTGTGCAACTTTCTAAGTTTATTTTTGATTGACAATGAGCATAACTCAAACGATATAAGTAACATTTAGCCTATGAACATCTAAAATAAAGTGAATAGATCACAATGAAGCTTTCTAATCGTGAATACCTTATGCAATCAATTGGCATTTCCTTATGAGACTAATATTTGTATCAAAAATTCATTTCTGATTACATATTAACTTGGCCAAGGTTTTCCGTCTATAAAACATCAATTGTATAGAACAAATGCTTACTTATTTGTAGTAAGATAAATCCTTTATTGAACACATACATGCCTCTATATGCATCTGGGTAATGGCACTTTTGGTTCATGTTCCTATTCCATATTAGGATAGACATTGGTCTTTAATGTCCTAATGACACATTGATTATCATGCGTACGAGAAAACCATCTCATCTTAAGTTTAAAGTCCACATACACTTAATACAATTATGAAGCAACACATTGACAACAAATAGTGAATTTCATATGTCTACTTTATTCTTTGTGTCATGTCCGAATGCTCATTTTCTATAACACATCCACACATATATATTCTCATTATTTCATATCAAATAGCATAACACTCACGTGCACGTACAAGGTGTTTAAGTTATATTGATTTTTTGATTTTTTTAGAATGTCTATGATTCGGAGACTAATTTTAGTGATTTGTACTAAAACATAATTGTATCCATATTCATAACTCCTTATGAATAAGACCACTTAATACAATTATATGGACATATGCAACTCTTTACGCCATTCAAGATTTATATGTATGAAAGTATTATCAAAATATTAATAAGATAATCATCAACATTTTATTAAATAATAATGATAATATTTACAACTAATATCTTTCAACTTGTCCCTCATTGATAATTTAGCGTCAAAAGGTATATCACTAAGAATTAGATTATTTTTTAAATGTCATTTTTTTCTCTCTATTACTTACAAAATTTTTGAAAAAACACATAAGAGTCACACATGTAAAATCTCAGCCATGTGCAAAAATTTTGTTGGGCATGAAAATTATATATAATTGTAAACTTTTGTTGGATGAAAATTCAGATTTATTTGAATTTGTATATTTATATATAATATAAATAAAATAATAATTGAATTTGTCCTTATGAAAATCTTGTCCAGAAATATGCTTGGATTGGATAAATCTCAGACGGGTACAAACACTAAACCAAACGTACCCTAACAACTTCTGAAAAACACATGATCCAAATGTGCAATAATGAGAACAAGTCTACTCCTTCAATAGAGACCAGAAACAGGCAAGTTGAAGTGACATGCATTATATGACATCAAATATTAAGTTGAAGTGACATAGATTATATGATATCAAATACTACTTACTATCTGCAACACTATTATCAATTTTCTTTTAATTATCTGCCTCACGTAATTAATTCTTATCCATTTTTAGCTAAACTGCATCTTTCATCTTGTAGCGCTTCTTTGCCAGATCATTCAATATCCATCTGCAACCGTCTCCAGCCACGGTGGCTGCCTCCGCCGCTTGGTCACCTTGGCTAGCTTACGCGTGCTGGAGGAGCCAATAAGGTGTGGAAAATTAAGCCTGGCTCGTGAGCCGCGCAGCTTAAAAGCCGCTTGGTCGTAAGCCAGTGCTGCATCCTCCGACGTCTCATACGTCCCCAGCCAACGCCTCGCGCCTTTCCTGACAGGATCCCTTATCTCCGCCACGAACTCCCCCCGGGGCCGCCGCGGGGCATCGGACTCACGCTCAGGTTCGGGGGTTCGACATCCTGGAATGGCACCACAGTGTTTCGAGTTAAAATCTGCACTAATGAGCTCTGCAACTCCACAGTTTTCAGCCCAAAATGAAGCTGAAGGAATAACGCGGTTGAAAATGTCGTCTGGGAAATCAGAATCATTTAGGAGATAACTTTGTATCGAGTTAAGGAGGATTGTATGATCATAATTTGAGGTAGTTTCTGCATTCATTTTTTTCTGAAAGGGAAAATGGAAAAGTTTGGTAGGATTTCTTTTTTCCTTAGATGGGTTGAAAAGCTCAGAAGGGGTCATTTCTTTTATAGAGAAACAACGTAGTGCATGGCGATGAGGCAATTATCCTTAATCAATAATTCAATATTTGCTTGTTGATTAATATTTATATTAGTCATTTTCACGACGACTCCCAGCTTCACCTCAGTTTCAAACTCAGATGGTGTCAAATTGAAAATTTTTTTTAGTTTGCAGGTGACCCCCGTTCAACTACGGTCAAATCTGCTGATATTATTTAAAATACCAAAATTGCCTAAAATAATAAATATAAAACGTGCTTCAATTTAATTTTAAGCATTTTTTTCTATTACTATTAATAATTAAATACAATATACCAATAATTTTATTATAGTTTTAATTTTTAAGTTTTTTTCGAACTGTTTTATGAGCAATTGATAGTCTGCTCAGTTTAGCTATCTAGCTACCAAGTTGAGTTTTAAGACAACACACATCTTGTATTATTATTGTTGTCATTATCATTTGGTGCATTACATATTCTTTTAATTTTTTTAGATATCGACTTTCATTTGTCTGCCATCGAATTATATATGCATATATTTCATAGTCTATACTATATATTAAAAATATAAGGGACATTATTTATACAGTATATAATTACTAATTTTACTTTAATATATATATATATATATATATTTTTTTTTCATTCTACTTTTTAAATTTTTATTTATTTCATTCACCTCATCCAATTTTAATTTATCCTACATTTTTCTTTCATGTTTTCAATTTTAATTTATTCTAATTTTTAAAAATTTCACTTTATCTCTTATTTTATAAATATATAAGATATTACTTATTCTTTCATATAATTAAGCAAGCACATTAAATATTCCTTTTATCACTAGTGCGTGTGTGCGTGTGTGTGTATACCATATTATTAAAATTAAGCCTAGGATAGTAACTACCTTATGATCATTTGATAAGTTTTAAAATATAGCCATAATAACTCCATTTTATTCATTTTAAATATACTTGCTGAATTTCAATTTTTTTCACATTAGTCTTTTATTGTGTTGCAATTTTTTCATCTCTCTCTCTCTCTCTCTCACACACACACACATAAATGCACTAAATATATCATTACAATTTTATTATAATTTCTTATTTACATTTAAATATAAAATTTCATTATATATATTTTTCCATAAATATTGAAAATAAGTGAAAAAATTTGATAATTATACAACATCAATTATTATATTATACATAATTTTTTTTATTATATTAAAATTTATTTTATTGAATTTTTACACAAATAAAATATACATAATTTATAATTGTTTGCGTTGTGTGACTGTGGGCGCTAGTGTCAGACCTTAAGTGGAAGCATATTTCATTAGTATCAAGTGTACATACATACATACATATATATATAACAACTGGACTTAATTTACGTACTATTTTAACCCATAACTAGACCAATATTTTGTTTTTGTTAGGCTACAAAGAGAACAAATAATAAGTTTTAAACTTTGGAAAACCTAAGATGCCATGCCTGTTGGAAAATTGAGAAAACTTCAAAAATTTCTTTCATATTCAATTAGCATTTGTCAAGATTGTGGTACTTTGTGCTGGTCAAACATTTGTAATAAATTAAGATAAATAGAGAAATCATAAAAATAAATGAATCAATAGATGCGACGAGGAATTCAATTATGTAACAGTTTAAGAAACGTCTCATTAAATTACAAGATGATCTATCAAGGATTTGGCACTTGTACGGATGGGATTGAAATATAAATTATATAAAACTAGTTACGGCGCACATTTAATACGTGTGCATTTTAATTCAAAACATAATATATTTTGTTATACATTGCATGTGTTCTATTTTGTAATTTAACTTTTAGCGAAAATTACATGTTTTATGCTTGTAAATAACGGTTTATTGACAAGAGCGAAACACAAACCTATGGTATTTTAAAAAATTTAATATTAAAACTAAGTTTATAAAATTAAAATTATGATAATGACACACAAATTTATTATAACTTCAAAAATTTTAATAAAAAAATTAAACTAACAAAAATTGAAATTCTATTAAAAATTACGTGAAATGAGAGCGAAGAAAAAAAATAAGGAGAAAATAAAATAATAAGTTAGAAAAATATAAAAATAGAGAGGGAAGATATTTTAATATAAATTAACGGACCAGAGTAGTTGATAGATGTGGCTTGCTGGGCTGGAGGTTTGAGCACAATGGACTCGCAGAAAATGAAGTAAACGTGATTTTGGTACACAGGCAAAGGCGCCATCCCGATTCCGAGTAAAATTCCAAAATCACCCCTCTGATTGACCCGAGATTTAACCATCGGATCTTACGCGGCCCGGGTCAACCTTTGGGCAGACAGTGCACGGTCTTTCGCTCTCGCGTGCCAACCAAGCATGCTGAGCTTCTGAGATTAGTATGATCAAACGCTTTTTCAGACTTATTCTTGTTATTTGTAATTTGAAGTCTTGAAAATTCCACTCGCATGTCCCCAACCCGCCGTTTGTTGGAATGTCTCGCTTACTTATTAGGGTTTTATTCGTATTTTCTCTTTTGGGCTTGTTTTTCCCCGGATTTGGGATGGCGCTGATTTGCAGTAGGTTTTTGCTAGTTTTTCGACACTTTTTGATGGCTGTATCCTTTTGTGGGCTGATTTCTTTTGTTATATATTCTCAAACAGATATGTGCAAAAGGGAAAGTCCGTTGGAGTAATGACTAATGCTTTGTTGTGTAGCATTTGTTGTTTGGCGACAGTCGGGTTGTAAATCGAGGGTAAAATGAGTATTCATGTCACAACAAGTTTGTTAGAATATCTCGCTTAGGTATATGGCTTCTGTTCATATTTAATCTTTAGGGCCTTTGTTTTCTTGAATTGGGAATTTGAGACGGCACTGTCTTGCAGTAGGATTTTTGTATATGTTTTGGCGGTTTGGCCTGAAATTAGTTCCTATAATGATGGCTGCACTTTTTTATGAGCTGATTTTGTGATTTTATATCTTCTTAAGTGGATACGTGAAAAGGGAAATTGTGTTGGATTCATGATTACTGGTTTGCTGTGTTTCACGATTTTTTGGTACTCAAGTCGGAACTTGAGGTTAAAATGGGTATCCCTGTTCCTGTGTTGCAATAGAAGTGCTGAATAAATGTGGGAGGATTGCTGTTCGGAGAAATGCTATTAAGAAATGAGGATTAGTAGAGAATGGGGTATGGCGACATAACTAATTTATGTTTTTTTTTCCTTTTTTTCAGTAATATAAAAAATTCCCTATAAGGAATGGAGAAACTTCAGCATTAACGCAGCTTGTATCTTTACCATTAGTATGCTATTTTTGCTAGAATAAGAGTGAATAGCCACATTGCATGACATTGTTTAGACTTTTAAAAAGTTACTATTATGGTATTTTACTACTAGAAGGTATTTTAGAATGGGCAAATCAAGTAGAAATGGATGGTTGGGAACAAATTTAACCAATCTTTCTTGGAATGCCTTTTATGGTATGGCTTCTAAGGAAAGAGTGATAAAAGTGTTTCTTTGAATTGTTACTGACTCTGAGTTGCATATGCATTTACCTTTTAGATCATTGTACCACCGAATTTGAGAGCTGGCATCAATTGTCTCATCAGACTGCATTTAATGGTTCTTAAAATAATTATTTTTGTTGTATTACTTTTGGTCTTCCAGAACTGAGTTCAACGATGTCGTAAAGTGTATGTTTCAGTAAGTCATGGATCGTTGGAGTGGAGTTCTGAAAATTCAGTTGCATCCCAATAGCAGCACTTTCTACAGAGTTGCGGCATCCCTTGGCCTCTCTTCTTTAAAAAACCTTTCTGTAAGTCTCGTTTAAATTCTTAACTTGCACATTTTGAAATGTCTGAATCAATTGAGCTTTGTTCTCAGATTTCTATCAAGAGATACCTGAAGTTTTTTGTAAATTTCACGTGATATAGGCACCTTCTGGAAATGCAATATTCTTTAGTGGAGATCGAGTGGAAGGGACGGGAAATCCAGTGATTGAGAGATTATCTGATCCTCAGAAGATTGCTGAAATTTTAGTTTCCAAATTTGGGGGATCTATTAACGCTTTTGTTGTGGAGGCTTCCATTTTCAAAGGACCTTTTGCTGTTTATAAAGATTTTGTCCCTTCTGTAAATGATTATGGAGTGCCAAAATCTTATGATGCACCAGGGTTCCCAGCTTCTACATCACTGGTCCAGCTCTTGTCAAAGTTTCTTGCTGAGGTAAGACTCACTGTTGTCTTGCTTTCAGATGTCTTCTTGTTCATATCTCAATCAACTTGTCAAAATTTCTAGCTGATTTCAAAAGTTACAAAAAGAAAATTGCAAAACCTGCGTGCTCATATTGAGAATTCTTTCTTGGAAAGTATTGATGATTCACCTTGTGATAAGATAATGGCATGCTACTCAACTTATGAATGTAGTTCATAATCATAGGAAGATTTAGGTTCTATTACATTTAGCTGCAAGGACCTTGGGACTCCAGATATAAAATTTTCGACTTCATTGGACTGATAATTTATTCTTATTTCTCGCATTGGGCCTCCAGACTTGGGCTATGAAGCATGAGACGATACATGTAATTTAAAATTAATCTGCCAATGACCTTTGGAGACTGAGCTGAATTATTTGCTAAATGTGAGTATAACATTGTGGCAGTTAGTTGACAATGAAGTTGCATATTTTAGTTACTTCTGCAATATACTATGCATGCTTATATGTTATCACTTAGAGAGTGTTTGGGTGAGCTTATAAGATATTTTTAACAATTTATAAGCTCCAAATGAGCGTTTGGTAATTTTTTTGATAAAAGAATTTTTAAATTCCAAAAATCAGATATTTGGAGCTTATAAGCTCTACAAAAATAAGTTAGTTTTTTTCATCTTATTTCAAACATCTTACAAGTTATTTCATTTTATATATTAAAAATAATATCAATACGCTTAAATTATATTGTATTAATAGTATTTAAGTTATTATTATCATTACATTAAAAAATTATAATCAACTAGAATTATAAATTTCAATAAAATCTTATAGGATGATATTACCAAACACCTTTTAACTTATTTTTAAAATAAGATAATGTGAGCTTATAAGCTCTAAAAACATTTTATAAGTTATATAATCTTATAAGCTCTTCAAAATAAGCCTAGCCAGGCACCCTCTTATTTGATCATTTTAAGTCGTGTGCATCCTCTTATTTGATCATTTTAAGTCGTGTTTGTCATAGAAATTGCCAGAAGTAGATTTTACATCAGGCCTGCGACTATTGTGTCATCTAGTCCCACAAAACAATGGTGTCACAAGTTTCTTTTGCCACAAGTGTGTGGCATTATATGCAGATCACTGAAAACAGGACAAAACTTATGTGTAATACTGATGCCTGGTTCTACAATTTGGTGACTAATCTTTATTATCTATGTTCCTGTGATTCATGTATCTAAAGAACTAACGAATGCTCCATAGTTCTTGCTCTACCATGTATTGCGTTATGTGAGTCATAATTTATGGTCATTATTGGTATGACTATAACTACTTTTCGGGGACTGGGTGGATTGCAGGTGGGTTTTATAGTAGCATCATGCTAGACTAACCTGTGGTACTATTGTTCTGCTACTATTTCTTTTTTTGGAACACCCATCACATACATTGTTCAGTTTTGCTGGTAAGATTGGCATGTGCTGCTATTGCAGGTGAAAAATGTCATTTTGGAAAAACAGAAGTACCCATACCAAGCAGAAGCTTCTGCATCCTTTTCATGCAAACCAAAAACGGCACTTCTTGGATTTAGTAAGGGCGGTACTGTACTCAACCAGCTCATTACTGAGTTTGGCTTCTCAGAAGTCCAATCAATGGAATCCGCATTTCAAGCTAATAATAATGTGATTAATGAAGGACTTTCTATCAACAGAGATGACTGGATCATACCAACTTCGAAAGAACAGCTCTTCAACAGTATAGCTGAAATTCATTATGTGGATGTTGGCCTGAATACTGAAGGAGCTTATCTCACCAACAAAGATGTGATTGAACGTATCTCTGATCGCCTCATCCAAAGATCTTCTGGCATCCGGTTTCTTTTTCATGGAACGCCCAGACAGTGGCAGGACGATAGGCGAATTTGGATTAGAAAGGAAAAGGACGCCCTAGTTTGCCTTCTCAAGAAAGTTGCTCATAAAAATATGGGGAAATTACATATTCGTGAGAGATTATACTTTCCTCATAAACCTTCTGATCTGCAGATGCATTTTGAAATTATTGATGTTATGGATGTGAGTTAACAGAAATAACTACAATGAGTATGATCCCATGGTGTTTGATGTCATATCTGCTTTGTATCATGTCATTGGATCGGGGAAAGCTTCGTGCTTAGCTTGATCTGGTTGTAAAAATGCTGCTGTTCCGTGCCAGAGGTTAAGTTCAATACATCAATGAGAGCACGAGATGCATAGCTGTTGTTCAGTTTCTTTGAGTAGCTCATCTGCTGCCTGCTCTTTTCCTCTTATAACCTACTTAATCTCAGTTTATTCTGGGACAATAATGAAGGACAGGTAGATCATCCATTATGACGTGGGCGACGATGTGCTGTTGTTCGATGTAATTCATGATTCCTGACCAACATTTGTTTCTTTGGTATGCAATGATGGGTGGGTATTGCCGGACTGCTATGCTGCCCTTCACGCATGCCAAACGCCGCAGAAAGATTAGGTCTTAAAATTGCGTCCATTCTGTCGTGTCGTTCGAAACCACGCTGTAAATTTTTTTATGAATGTATTGGGAATGGTCCGTTTTGTGAAATATTTTCTAGCGCGGTCATTTAAAAATGAAAAAATAAAAAAGTATTAAATTAAAAAGCCCTGCACAAGTGCACATGGATGCTCTCTTTAACACGTGTGGTGCGGCCTGCATGTGGGCCCCACCTAATGTGTTCATTGGACCCTGGGACCTTTTAGTACGGCATCACCGGGTGTCTCAGATTTCGACACGTTAGCAACTTATCCCGTGCAGGACGCATGCAATGCCACGTGCCTCACGTGAGGGATCATAAATTAGTTTTTTAGTCTTGCTCTAAAGCTGTTCAGTTTGTAAATGACCATCTTCACCTTTACACTTAGAGAAACAAGACCGTTGAATGAAGTGAATATTTTGACAAAAAGGGAATTTTGCTTGCTCTGGTGAGAAGAAGAATTCCAGAAACAGGCGAATGAATTTATTTACTTCTATATAAAGTTAAAATACGGCATTCTGGAAAGCTTCGCAAGCATGTTAGTTTCCCACGTTTCTTGAAGTTTCGCTTCTATCTGGTATTTCGAAGCCACGTTTTTCCTCACATAGTGCAGCATTCCATAATTTTTCGGAACTCGGAAAAGCAAAAGGATAGTGGAAGCAGCTTATCCCAACACTCTTGTGCTGTTGTGCTGAGAAAAAATGGCTTCTTTTAAGTATATGCTGATAATAATTTCCACGGTTATGTTGATTTTGTTTCCAAGAACTGCCAGTTCCATTCCCTTCGTTGTCTTTCATGGTAATCTTGTCTGCAGCTTTAGATTTCAATTTGTTTGCTTGTCGCAGTCAACTGTTAGCTTTTATGTCATATTATGATTGCTACTCTCAGTTCTTGTGATTTGTTATTGCTAATATTTCACCACTGCAATTCTGCTTTTCTATCTGGAGTTGTGTTTCTTGCACATTTAAGTGCAGAGCTTGCGGCCGCTTTAGAGTTTAGTGATTTTTCTTCTGTTTGATAGTTTGAAATCGAAATGCTTTTGTTGTTGGCTATGTTTTCGGGATTTTGGAATCTTGTTGGAGATCATTTTGGTGCTTTGCAGTTACTAGTTTTGGTTGTCTAGGATATTGACTTTTATCTGGAAAAAAAATTGATATTATCTTTATTAAATTTCCTTTTGAGATAGACTTTTTCCCAGATCGAATATATGTCAAAAGTCTTTTTCCGAAACGTTCTAATGTCGTCAACATTATCATTGTTTGTTTTAATAGGTAAGGCAGATTGATTCTTAAATGTCCTTTATGGCTAATGTGGTTTC
Organism: Avicennia marina; assembly: GCA_019155195.1. Lineage (NCBI taxonomy): Eukaryota > Viridiplantae > Streptophyta > Magnoliopsida > Lamiales > Acanthaceae > Avicennia > Avicennia marina. Next base: position 13,313,089 of record CM032760.1, read on the forward strand.
AATGCGTCAAATTTTCTGGGCTGTTGTATAAATTTCCTGTTTTTCAAGGGCATGATTAATGGGTCATGCATCGCAATCTACATATTTGAAGTGGGATTATTCAAAACTTTACTGACTCTTATAGTCATTTTCTTTGATCGTTTTTTTGTTTTGCACGTGAGCACTTCTTTTCATTTTTGGCGCCACTAAATTTCCAGTTCTCGTAATTTTGTAATGGAACATTATATAACTTATGCAGTTCCACTGTTTGACTTACAAATCATGATTGGACAACTGGATTGGTTTCCGTTTTGAAATAATGCTGCAGGAATCTCTGACAGTTGCAAGCACAGAGGAGTCAAGCAATTCACTTCTCTTCTAAGTAATTGGTCTGGTTCACAGGGATATTGCATGTAAGTTCTGGTTTCTTCAACTTTATGACGATTCAAGTGCATATGGGTTATAATGTGTTAGTTTCTTGTAAGCACATGCACGCAAGCCTATTTGTTTGTCAATGTATTTGCTTAACATTAGTAATTTGACTAACCAATCTTTCCATTATAATTAGTGGGTAATGGAAATTTGGTTCTATTCCAGTGATGGGCCTGTATAATGCTATGACTGAAGGGTTCTTCTGATTTATTATCTTTCAACGATCAAGGAGTGATTGGTGTTCTTTTTCTAATAGCTTGGCCAAGAAAGGAATATAGTTTTTCTAGTCGTGGACAGCAATGTAGAAAAAAACTTTTTGCTCATGCACCTTTGTCCATTTGTCCATGTATACCGTGGAAAGAGTTATTTGCTTGGAAATCTGAAACTCCTTGTTTTTTATTTCGCTAGGTATAACATCTATTCGTTTTTCGTTCCAGTCTGATCATCACTTGACCTATCTCTTTTCTTCTGTTTTTCTGTAGCGAAATTGGAAATGGTGCATGGGATTCCTGGACAATGCCCTTCATGAAACAGGTTCTTCATTTCTTCAAGAAATCACCCATCAATTCTTTATCTGTACAAACAGAAAGACAACAATTTAACATAATATTTGGTTCTGTAATTTAGACAGCCATTGCTTGCGAGAAGGTGAAGAAAATGAGTGAGCTCAGCGAAGGTTACAACATTATTGGGCTTTCACAGGTGAAAATATTTTCATACCCACCAGTTATGAGCTTTATCTTCTCCGCCATTTGTGCAGAATCCTGTTATTTTTAAGATGTTCATTCTCTTTCATATTTTCCGTTTCTGAGAACTTGTGTGAGATGCTTGCCTAGGCATTATGAGTATCTTACTATTTGACATCTTCAGAAGATTAACAATTCAAGCATTAACATTTGAGCGCTAACCCTTAAAATTAACTGAAAAACTGTAAATGTATTCTAAATCTGTTTCTATATGAATTTATGGCCTGCATATGCATCATGCCAAGGGGCAATATCTTATAATGCGTGTGAAAGTTTAGGCTATGTTTGTTTTCAGATTTAACATATCAAAATACACACTAAAATTATTACACTTTTAAACTTTCTTTTTTATCTCTTTTACTTTTACACAATTTTCAATAAAAACAAACATCTATAAATTAAAAAAGACATAGCTGAAAAATGAAAAGACTTGCCAACTAATTATATGTTATGGCTTTTAAAGTCCTCAGTTTAGGATGAACCAAGAATAATTGATAATGCAGTTGTACCTTTGGTTCCAAATGTTCATACACTAAATGCAGAAAATAAGAGAGGTGATAAATCAGTGAGAGGCCAGTTCTATTTAATCTATAACCACGGGATTGCCTTCTCTGGAATTTACATGCAGTTTATATTGATATTAACAGTTTCCAAGAAAAAAGCATCTTCTGCATTTTAGATTAGTAGCTAATCTTCCCCCTATGAAAAGGACCTTTAAATGAAACAATGTGATTCAATGGCTTGTGGTAGAGTACATTTAGCAGTAAAGAACCTTTAAAATGCTCTTTGAGGAAGATTTACACAAGATGAAAGGGGCTTTTAGACGAACAATATTCTAAATTTGGATACAGTACAGCATCTACACTGGCAAAAACAGAATTTTTTCTGTAATGTGGCATATTTTATATATACTTGTCTGAAACTCCTATGGCTTTATTTGTTTCTAAATTATCCACTCCAAAACATACACTATAATAGTTATTATATTTTTTAAATTTTATCTCTCTCTCTCTCTCTCTCTCTTACTTTTACACACAAAAAATGCATATCAAAATTTGAAAATAAACATCTAAATTTTCCGGTTTTCCTTGTGCATGTGAGCCAGAACCACCACTTTTTAGTGAAAACTTGTTTCACATTTATACCATCTGGTAGCTTAAATCTATTATTCATGGTTTTTTTCCCCTCCAATCTCCTTTTTTCTCTTGGACCATGATCTTTAGAATTATCAACTGCAGAGTGGCTATTGTCTGTTGAGACGCTATGATTGAGCCTATCAATTAAGTTTATTATTCCTCTTTTATCACTAGAAATATCTGCAACTGGCTTTTAGACGAAAGTAAGTTAAGTATTTAGCTTCCTATATTCGATGATCCTTGTCTTTTTGAACTTCATAAATACTACATGTATCCATTGTGACAAATGGTGGATTTATAAATAAATTGTTTGCTCTTAAAATTCATGGTTTAGATATTTTTGGGATGGTTCTGAAAAAACTCTTGAAATATTGGTCATATGACAAGGTCTGTAAATCAATTTGTAAATATAACGATATAAAATAAAATATTTATTTTACATATGTTTGCCAATGAAAATTATATTAACTAGCAAGAATAAATGTTCTCATATTGTATTTTTGTTTAGTTATTATAATTTTATTAACATAGAAACAAAATTCAAAAATATATCACTTTATTAATCAAAAACTCGAGAGAATTTTGTGACTCTACAATTAATGAAAGATTAATCAGTGGTTCTAGCATCCTATAAAATTAGAGTTATTTTGATTTATTTTCAAAATTTCAGATAATTTTTTTACTATGTGTGTACCAGATTTTGCTCCATTGAAATTTAAACGAATCTTCTGATCTCATTAAACCAAAAGGCTAAAACACAGTCTTGAAGGGCCACATTTGCTGGGTTGAGGACAATGAGTTCTGTTTCTTGTTCTCTATGATTTGTGGTAGGAAATAAAATGGAAAGACAAAACCAGAGTGTAATTTGTAAATGGCAAGTAAAACTGTTTCTTCCTCTGTTAGGAACTAGTATAAAGTGAGAAGTTAATACAATCTGGGATAGAACATTCAAAAATTTTTGGTAATCTACCATTCTTTCACATGCTTTTCACATGATTTTCACATCTAGATTGTCATCTCTTTTCAACACTTTTTCAGGGTAATATGGTTGGGCGAGGAGTCATTGAATTCTGTGATGGAGGACCTCCTGTAAGTGCCGATCTGGGCTCCTCAAAAATGTAAAAATAATATTGATCTAGAATTCTTCATTCGTATTCTATTGTTATGACTGCTTTCATGCTCTCAGTTACGTTAGGCAACTAGAAATCCATGTATCTGAGCAAATATGAAGCATTTCTATTTGAATTTCCTGTTTCCAAACCTCCTTGGACCATTTATGCAAAGAATTAGCAATAAACAACATGTAAAGAAGTGGGTCACACTGTCTATCGTAAGTTAAATGGCTCGATCAATCTCAATGGTATAGTGACCAAAAATCATAGTAAAGCAATAGATGCCATTAATTTACTCTTTGCTAGCACATATTAGTTGGATTGAAGAATTTATTTCTTCTAGCTGAATTCAGACATATAAAATTATATATGATAGTGCATTGATAATATTAGTTGGATATCAAACAAAATTCAGAATATTCTTATGCCAATGCTAACCATCATAAGCGAAACACAACCAATACAAAGTATAAGCCTACATTTTTCTTACTTTGTGGCAGGTGAGGAATCTGATATCTCTCGCAGGTCCACATGCAGGAATTGCTGCTGTTCCCCTCTGTGGAGTGAGTTTTCCTTCTAGCTACAACAAATCTTCTCCGATGTCACATTATTTTTGTTTTTGATCAATGATGAGAGGAGCGCTGCATAATTTTTGAGCTTCTAGCGTAATTTTGACATGATTTTGCTTACAAGGTGAATTCTTCATCTAGAATTGATGAAAGAGCTTCAGGGGGTAGGAATTCTCCTACAGCAGAATGGGGATAAATCTAAACAGACCAATGGTCACATGGGTGGATCCTAGTTCCTGCTTCAAGACCTAAGCATAAATTATCTACTCTAGTTCTAAGGGCCATTTCCAAGAATACTTCAAGAACCAACAAGATCAAGTGATCACATCCTTCTGACAATTCCATAATTTTTCAAATATATATATATATATATATATATATTCATTTTTTTTTCACATAACAGTAGTTGAACCAGTTCTTAAAGATATCCCTTAGAAGCACTTGTTACAGTTATAGATGAGCTCTCTAAATGTTTGCTTGTACTGATTGTTTCATCTTTTTATCACACCAAGAAATGATTTCCCGTGGCAATCTGGTTTAATTATATGCTGATTTTGGCAGTCAGCGTTGGTTTGCATTCTAGTTGACCTTTTGATCGAGTTAGTAATTTACAGCGACTTTGTTCAGGTTTGGATTTCCTCCACATGATTTTATACGACTCCTCATTTTTCATGTTCAATTACGATGTGCTACCCACGTGAATTGTCTCAGTTTTGTGAGATTGCAGGAACATTTGGCACCTGCTGCATACATCAAAATCCCAACTGTGAGTAATCTTCTTTTACAATTATAGATCTGCAGAGTGTACTGAATCTTTAAGCAATCTTATCCATTTCCAATATAATATACCCCTTCGGCCTTGACTTATCACCTTTCATATGCCCTTTTGGCAATGTGCATGCACTTTACCAGTCATGAAAAAAAGGTAAGTAAATTGATATTAAATCTCATGATTAGGTTTATAAAAGTAGCTTCATTTTTTTCTTTGGTTATTTTCCTCACAAAAATTTAAAATCTAAACACAGGGTTAAGTATAAATGTCTTTCACTTCACAACCTTCTAACTGCTAAGGAGTTCTAATGTTTTTGTCTTCATAGTGCTTGAACTTACATCATATCCTGTTTTCCAGGACATAGATGGTTACAGAAAAGGATGCAAGTTCCTCCCAAAGCTTAACAATGAAATATCTAAGAATTCCACATACAAGGAGCGGTTTGCTAGCTTGGAGAACTTAGTTCTTATCATGGTAATTGGAAGTTGCTTTCTGTTCATTGGTCAGTCATGGAGCATGCATAGTTTTTAGATTTTCTCCCAAGTTCTTGAAAAATTGTTTTATTATTCATTTCTCTCATCAGTTTGAGCACGACAAGATTCTGGTGCCGAAAGAGACCTCTTGGTTTGGATATTACCCAGATGGTTCCTGGGACCCTCTTTTGCCTGCACAAGAGGTAGATGCATTTGATCTTTCATCATCAAAATTCTCTTACTAAAAGTTTGCCAATGAAAATGCACATCCAACTTGTTCCTCATTACTAGATTACTGTATTCCTTTCACATTTTTAGGGTGAATCTGAAAGTATTTACAATGGAAGTAGAACTATATCCATCTCCAAACTTCATTTTATGAATCTTGCAGACAACCCTATACAAGGAAGATTGGATTGGTCTGAAAACCTTGGATGAAGCTGGGAAAGTGAAGTTCATCAACCTGTCCAATGCTCATCTTGAAATATCCTATGGCGACATGAAAGAATACATACTCCCGTACTTGGTGGAGAATGCAACTGCACAACCTAAAATGACTGAATTATCCCCTCCCTCATCCTGGTCTCAGATTCTCAAGCTGTATGCTTCAAATTGAAGAGTTGAATTTGCTATGAAAAATAAAGAACCATTATGCCTACTACTTGTTCTTTGCAAAGGCTCTCTTTCTTCTTTGCTAATGTCTCTGTGGTGGGCATGTGCTGTGGCCTTTGATTGGCATGTCATTGCTTTGGGCCTAACAGCTCAACCACAGGGAATCAAGAAAGATTCACCTAATTGGATTTTCTGTCTATACTGAGAGGTACACATTGAACATCTCAGCATGATGGCCTTTCTATTCCATTTTCCTTAGCCTCAATTAATTATGACCAACATTGTTATACTAATTGTCATAATTGATACACTCTACACCAATAACATGATAAGACTTGATCAGGGTGGAATTTTATTGTCAAAAGAAATCTTGCACAGGTTCGCTACTCTCTCGTTCATTCGCCATTAAAATCTCACGGGTCATGCCCTTGGAAATAAACGATCATTTTTGGAAAAATATATGTGCGTAATTAATGCGACAGAAAATAATAAAATCATGAATTATATCGATACAGTTCAAATATCAAAACATTTCTCTCCTTATAGTACATGTACGATGCCACCATCTTTGACAAATCAAGAAGTCTGCATTCGCCTACCCTTCCACTTTCTCCTGCTTATTATTTTACACAAAGCTTACTTGTTCCTAAGAAGTATATCAAGGACTTGGTTCGTTACACTGCTTTTGTGAAAGCCCACCTAAGATGACATGAATTTCGGTATATATAAGTTTTTCAAATTGCTTAACAGATTGAGATCACTGCTGTCAAAGCAGGAAGATTAAATGTCCTCTTGTACCCTTGCCCTTTTGATTCTTGTGTTCCAAAAATTTCAAAAATAGGTTTTCTTGATTGTGTGGGTGTCTGAGAATGGGTGGTATATTTTTGTGCTTATGGCGGGAAGCAGCAGCCTTTCTGGAGAGGAAACCAGATAGGCTTACGCAAAGGGCTACCAGTTCAAAGTGCATGAAATGGATGCAGCCCAGATGAACAAGAAGGCATTTCAGTTGAAGAAAATAGTGAAAACATATGATTCAAATTGGCAAGCTTTGGCACTCATTGTGGTCTCAGGGGGCGACAATCAAGTTGGGTAACAATTGGTGGATTAATTTGAGATATCAAATCGGATCATAGTTGGTGGATTAGATTGAGATATGAATATTTCAACTAATTCATCAACCTGAATCCTATTCACTTATTTATTGTGTTTGTCAGATCCGATTTAATATTGATCTAAACCCACAAAAGTTCCAATTATTTCATGATCAAGTAAAGAGTTGACCAATTAGGTTAAAACGTAAACATTTCACAAGCCCCTAACTCAAACTTTAATTATTCATTTTTCAAGTTCATTGAATTTGACTCAATTTTGATCCAAACTTACAAATTCTTAAATTCATTAATTTTTTGTTAAATTTGGATCTTGTCTTCCATCATAATAGAATGGAGGGGGTGTTGCACGATAATGATGTGCAAATGCATTTTGGAAAAAAAAAAAAAAAAAAGAATAAAAAGGAACTAATATGTTGAAATAATCCTAGTCCTCTTTTGATCCATTTAATCTAGTAACTGGCATTGAAAGGAAAGTTTTGGTGCAGTCCCAAGTTAAAAAAGACTTATGTGCCATTGAAGAAGATTCATATAAAAACCACCCACAATAAATTTTCCACACTGAAAAGGCGAAGAAAGTAATGTATATGAAATCAAATTTGGAGAACGAAAATAAATTCAGCACTATCAATCTCAAAAAAATTATTATCAACAAATCTATGCCTATACTATATATAAACATTTGTACGTGCACTACATGTAAAAGTCTGGAAGCTAAGTACATTGTGGAAAGATACTTTAATACTTTCCCATATTTATCAAAAGAATAAAATTAATTCGATAAAAAGAAAATTCTATTTAAAATTCCGCTTATTTAGTGATACAAAACTAACAGAACTCTAATTAAAGTAAAATACTTATATAGTTAATTATAAATTAATTTAAATTAAAGATATTAATAGAATACTAAATTTTCTTAACGAAGTATATAATTGTTTATAATTATCAATTTTCCATACCATAAATAAAAACGCCTAATCATATTTTTTAAAAATAATAACAAAATTGTTGGAGTGTATTAATTTCATAACTATAGCACCTAAGAAATAGAAAATGGATTGCTGTGTTAAAAATTTATAAATATAAATATCAATTAAACAAAATTACAAATGAAAACGATAACAGTATAAACAAAGTTACAACAACAAACTATAATTATAAATAAAGAATTAAATTACACATCAAAAATTTCATTCATTACAATATGAACCACATATTATAAATTATCTAAAATAAGTAAATCATTAATCATCAAATTTATTAAATATGCAATTTTTTGTGTACAATATGGTACTTGTTTGAGAGTCTAATTAAATAAGAACACGACATAAAACCTATTAATTTTAAGACAAAATATATTATTTAACTAAAAACTTATTAATAGACCTGTCTGAATATAATATTATAAAAATGTATTCAATTGTTGCCAGCACAGGCATGGATGGCAACAGCAATGAAATGTAGTTCTTCGTCATCATCAAGCCACATAAACTGCTTTGTCACTAATCGATAAAGGAAAGGTTAAAATGAGGACTTCAGGTACAGACTTCTGCACTCATCTATCCCAACATATATACCAATCAGTAAAATTACAAGAAACCAAATTTTGAAAGACAGGGTGATGAAAGGCACGCAGAACCTATGCCAAGAGCTTATTTGTGCAGTGTAAGGATGCTCTCTATGAAAAGCTTTATACAGCAGAACATACTTCTTAATGGTCTTTACACTGCTGCAAGGTGGAAGACCAAAGATGATTCCCTGATCCACATGAGTTACAGACTGACGCTATACTATCACCTGCATTGATGCTCTTTAGACCAAAGAGTCCGCCTGATGCTGCTCCAGGTTTCGAAGTACAATGCGTGCAAAGATTTTCGCTTCAATTGGAGCACCAGCTGCTGCCGCTGCTGCACGCAGCATCCGTGGAGCTCCAGCATTTTGGAGAAGTCTCACATGAAGCACGGCATGCCGGCCACCAGGAATGGTAAACTGCAGGTCAAGTTTAAATTAAGAAGCCAGTCAAATTTAGGCGGCTCTGATTTCGCGTATGCAGTCCAGAACAGGAGGAAGAAACCGTCTACGGGTTCTGGTTGTGAGAATCCGCATGTGTTTGTGTGCTTGTGCACATGTGTATGTGTGAGAGGGAGAAAGTGATTGTCTACCTGAAGTAGAGCAAATGCCGCGCATGCCTTCAGTGTAGGAGAAGGATTCCGGAGCATTCCAACAAATCTTCCAATCTCAGCCCCGCTGGATATAAAGATAGAGGAAACAAAACTTCACTACAATATTGAAGTGATCAAAGGAACAAGAAACACTCCATACATATTTACCAGCTATAGAACGAAATAGAGTTGCCCAGTAAAATAAATCTGGGTGTGACTGCCATCAGCTATAGGTTTTGCCAAATGCACAAGGCAAACATTTCATTCAAATAATGTTAATATACTAGTAATAGTGTTATCCCGGAGAAGAAAAAACTTACCTCTTGGAAACTGAGTCCTAGATTCCTAGGGAGGGCTGGTACTTGCTAGTCAGAATTATATATGGTACACATAAGCACATGCATCATGTAAGCCAGGAACTTATCCCTAAACCAATGCCTAGATAAAATGCTGGGAGAGGGATTCCATGTGATAACCTAAGACCTAATGTTGATGTGTGGATGCGTGTGAGAGGAAAGGAGGGGCAGAGAGAACCTGCATCTCAGATGTCCGGCTTCTTGAATGCGAGCAGATTCAGTGACTTGTGTGAGTGCTGCAGGGGCGGATGATGCAGCAGCAGCAGCAAATGCTTGCGGATCAGTGAAAGTCATGACAAAAGCTTCAATGTGCTTCAAAGCCATTCTTCTAAGGCCATCTAAGTTTACACTCTTGGAGGCACCCTGAGTTGATGTTCCTACCAGGGCAATTTCATCCATTCTGCACACAAAAGTCACTACTTTAAAATTTCTGAAAAATTATTCGTCCCTTCCAAATTGAATGAAACAGGTAAGTAACAGAAGAAGAGTGACAATCATCAGAGCAATGTGCCACCAAATTGTCATTAGAGATCTTTCTTCAGAAGAGATAGCCTTAAGGCAAGAAGAGATAGCCTTTGTTTGCAGCCAAAGGCGGCAATATGTGCAAAATGTAATGCTCCTCAAAGAAAATAGATTGCATTCAGCGCAATGCGTGCCCAAAAACAAAAAAAAATACAAAGTCTTGGAAGTTACAATTCAGATCAAACTTGCTATCAATGTAGCATTTAGCTATTTCAAGCCAAACATCAAGTTGCATATTAGGAAATTTTTTTATCATAATGTGCTGCCTATCGAGAGCAGACCAACTTTATATAGATGTATACATAGGTGTTGATTAAACAACACATGGTCATCTAGAAGACGAAGTTAATAATGAATATCTCCACTACTATAGATCAAAGTAGCTCTGGTAATATAGAACAGATCAGGCAAGACCCACAATAAGGGCACAACTGGCATTGATTAGACACTTCTATCAGAAGCTAAACCTTCAAGTTGCATCAAACAGGGTACAGATCCCTAATATCGAAAAGCAGTAAACAAGGTGAGATGACAGGAAAGGTACTCCAAGGGGTTTTAAATGTTTTCTATGGACTGCATTTTCAAGATTTTAAGTTTAATTACACTTTATCTGAAGTCTAATCAAATCTAGAGCAGTAAACAAATACATATTGGGGAATGAACTACACATCACCATATTCATCAGTTTGTTTGAATAAAACCTTATTTTCGTATCGCACATACCTAAAGCAATCTAATTATCTTCCAGAGAACAGCTGACCATATAACATAGCAAACTGCATTAACAAAGGAACAGTTCTCTTTCTTCCATTGCCATTTATGATGTACAAGTAAAATAAGCCATTGTGAAAAAAGAATGACCATGAAGCTTTAAATAAGCTTTTTTTTCATAAAAAACAGTCAGATTCAGAAGGTTGTTAAAGTACCTTCCGTCAAACATGTAGGCAAGTGCCAATGCTGACATGAAGCGTGCCATTTTTGATGCAGAAGAAGAACAGAGATGCACTAGGGCGGGAATCCCCCCTTCCTCTACAATGCGGAGAGCATTCCCAGGATTGAAAGCAAGATTCCAAAGAGCTCCTGCAGCTGTCTCGTGCACATCCTGAAAGTTGATGCACATGTCAAGATCATGCATAAAAGTGGCACCACGAGGATTGGAATTATGACAAAAATGGCTGGAGATAGGATTATGTGAGCTGAATACTTCATACATGGAATGTATGAACAAACAATAATATTAAATCACACGTAAAATCTTCATAAACAGTATGAACGGTCTGAAGCTCTCTAATGTCTGCTTGAATTATTATAATGAAAGCGAGCACGTATGGAGTGTCAACCATAATTTTTTGATGATTTTTCCTGATCATTACTGGAGATAGAAGAACCTTATCATCCATACGCTATCTGGAACAGAGAAAGCAGCTTAGCTGTAGCCAGGCTAGTTCTTCAATTAACTATTTCCATCAGCTGTGCCATTGAACCAGTGGTGAAGCACAGCCAAGCATTTCATGAATCCCTTATTGGGGATGAGTTATAATTTTCGACTTGACCCGTATCTTGGCATCTATCTAATCAAGCTAACAAAACACATAGGAAGATGACTAGGAGGCAGAGAGGATAAGGATTGGCTTTCTCCAGTGATCCCCTGCAGCTCAGTGCACATAAAAGTAATATTAGAATTCCTTTGTCGTATATAGAATAGCTTTATAGTGTTGTTCCTGTATTGATAATTATTAGACATTATTTGGAGTTAACTTGTAATATAACTAAAAGACCAACAAAAATGTCTAACACTGCCATTTTTCTAATGGGACCTGCAAAAAGGAAAGAATGCTTTTGCATAGGAGAACATCAATGAAAGCAGTCAGTAAAGATTCAAAGACAAAACTGAAACTTGCCAAATTAGAGTGAACCGCAATCACACAAGTAGATTTGACTGTGACATGGAAAAAAGAACTAAGTAATGTACCTTCCTTAGGTTACTTAATTGAAAAATAAAGAGACAAAATGTTATACTGACGTGAACAGATAGATTTACCTCAATGTCAGATCGTGCCAGTGCTATCAGTGGTGCCACACCTCCTTCTTGCCCAATAGCAATGCTGTTAAGAAGGAACATGAATGTGATACATATTTTATTGCAACAAGCAAATAGAAGTTTTAAATTTGTTATTGAACAAGTAATAGAAATGACAGATGGGAAACTATAAGTTAATCTAATGACCAGCATGTACAAAAATGAGACAGTAAAATTCTGGTCTGTCTTGTTACGCTTCCTAGCAATCATTCCATGAATAACAAATGTGCACATTTTGTATGGGCTTTAAGTTTGATGTTTCTGTTAAGTGGAAATGGTTATTGGCAGGCGTTAGACCAAAATACTTGACAGCTGGTAATGTTTAAGTCGCCTGTTTTCCAAGCAAAGAGGCATTGGTAAATCACACCATCAGTAGCTGTGTAAATCAGTTGTAGCACAAGCCAACTGAAAAGTAAAAAAGTTCTTAGAGGATAGAGACACTATATTTCACACCAAGTAAGGAGTATATAGTTTCCAAGAGCATTATAGCAAGTAAACCACAGGCCAAATCTCTATAGCAGAGGCTGCAAAGATATACTAAGATGATATGCAAAATTACAAAGTTATTTGCATCTAACAGAAAACAGAATCCAAAATGAAGGCAGAATACCTCTAAGTTAAACTCAAATATACAGTCCTATACTGTTCTAAAAGGTGTAACCTCACCAATGGGTCATGTGCTCTTAAGCTTTATATGTGGTTTACACATTTTGGAGGTGAGGTAGCTTGGAAAAGGCTATAAGTTTTTGTCTAGGAGAAGGCAACTCATTTTTCTAATTCAGTTCCTTCAGAAATAAAAAGAACTTAAAAGTGAACATCATAAGTCATATAATCTATTCTATACTATATTATTAAGAGTTTTAGACCTATTTTGATTCTACAAAGTAAAATTGAATACTTATCCCTCTTGGTTACATAATGTAAAATTACATATTTACTCTTATTTTAAATTTTTTCGTTCTCTTCTATGCTATAGTCTCACTTTTCTTTTAATTTATCTTTATTTGTACTGTCTTTCAATATTTTTCTCCTTCAATTTCTTTGCATATTTTTTATTTTCTTATTTTGTACATTTTTAATATCTTTTATTTTAAACAATATTATTTGTATTATTTAAAATGCAACAACTTTACAATTCACAAATAATTTTACACATATGGAATGTGCCTAATTTACTAGTAGTACATTATCTCTCCACTCCACCATTAGCAACTGAAGATTTAAGGCCCTGGATAGATGGATCATAAACAATCATGAAAATTACGCATCAACAAAAAGTGATGTGACTATTTTCCTTCCCAAAGGTGAAAGGTAAAAATATAGGGTGCAAAACATTCAATTTTATACCATTTCAGCATGTCACAATACCAAGCTCCCAGATTCAAAGGCCCTACAATGCTTCACATGTAAAAAAATGATATAATGGTAGAAAGTAATATGCTCTTCAAGATCAATGATAACCATAATTCACACTTGGAGGTGCTCTATGGGCACCATAGCCTTTCACTTTGGTTAGGTGACTCAAGTATTACCAAAGGAGTCATGCTCTGTACTTACACTATTAGTTACATATATTTAGGCCAAATATCTATAAACTAGAATTATAGTATTCCTTTGAATGCATCTAAAACTAATTATGATTTTCTTAAGTTATTTACACCTCAATCCAATGGGATGGAGCAGATTGGGTATTGTGCACTACCATAAATAGAAAAATTCCAAATTACAACATGGTTATTGGAATTAGAAACACAAATATCACACGAATAACTGTAATCTGCACTCTTACCTATTTGCTTCTGACACAGACAATCCCCAGAGAGCACCAGCAGCCCTCTCCTGAAGGCCATGAGAGGCATTAGAACAGGAACGTGCTAGAGCAACCTAGGTACCAGAAGAAAATTGAATACTTAGAATGATCTGAAATTTCTCATACACAACTAAAAAGATCCAATCTCTAATGATAACATCCATGTTGTGACACTTGGACGAAAGAAATAAAAGGAAAGTTGCACTAAAGATAGCATTCACAAGTCTCATGCATCCAATTCACCCCAATATCCATGGTTTCATCAGAAACCATAGTTTTGTTACTATGGAAAAGAGAAATTTCATCGTAGTTAACTAGAGCAAGAGCAGAAAATTGTTAAATCTTAAACAATGAAACATCACACAATTATCAATAAAATATAACATACTCCCTCGTCTCAATACGGTGATCCAGTTTGACAGATCACAGACTTTAAATGGAAGTTTTTAGTAAATTCAAAACTTTGCCCTCAAAAGTAGTAGGTGATAGTCAGTGGTTTACTTATAGTGAACCCGTACTTAGGGATAAAGGATATTTCTATTTAGGAAATTAAGTTTTATTTAGAGTCCCCAAAATTATATAGGAATCATAAATTGGGAAAGAGAGTGTAATCATGTCAAGCTTAACACTTACGTATTAGTAAGAGTAACAAAAAGCTCCCCTCTACACAAAATATCCATATTGAAACATGAACCACATTTTTTGGATTCATTAAGTTACACAGTGCTGATACTAACTAAAAACTATTTGAAGACAAGTGAAAAGTGACTGATGCCAATGGAAAGCAGATCGTCACTTCTTTGTTGTGGAAACCTTTTGAATAGCTTACAAAAATTCAACCACCACGAAAGACATACACCATCCACCTTCTAGAGAAGCATAGCACACTAAGTTTCATTTACTATCTAATACAAGATTACGTTGCATGGATGCTGTTAGAGCCATATCTTAAAATGGGAAGTAAAAACATAGCCCAAATGCAACATTTTTCTCAACTCAAAGAAGATATTTTTGCAGTTCAGTAAACTAGAAAACAAAATTGAGCAAGAAAATCACCAATGATATTTGTTACTACTGGAAAGTCATCAATACAAATTAAGTCACCCATGAGATTATGATGTGATGGAAGTATCCAGCTAGTTGGGTTTGGGCTTTTTGCTGCTGCTGTTTGCTAAAGAAAGCGCTGCTCTCCATGCGACACAACAATTAATGAGAAGCCTTAGTTAAGTGTTGCTGAATGTAGTTGAATATGGTAATCATATTTTCCATGTATATATACATATAATAGGAAATAGGATATACTAAGGAGACTGCAAGTCCTCCCTTTTAGTGCACACGAGTGCTTGCAATGCCACATATTAGAAAGTATGCTTAAATCTAATAAATAGATCGCAATGGGCATGAGCGACATGGCAATTAATGAGAACCTTAGTTAAGTATTGCTGAGTGTAGCTAAATAGAAAAATCATATTTCCACATATACACATATAAACCAACATTATATCAGTGACAGTATCTTTGGTTTTTTTATGCTCACACGGAAACTAAGTAGAAGTACTGTGGAAATGCTATTTGGTTTTTGTGTAAGTGTTGAAAAAAATAAAAAGACATTTGGATATCATCAGTCTTATAATCTTCTGGCTAAATTCACAACAAATCTCTTAGAAAGATTATCATAATCACAGATATCAAGATCGCAGATTTCCAAAATCTACCTGGGAGTTGAAACCTCATGTAAATACACCCAAAGATACAAGCATTCTAAATAAATTAGTCCACACAGATTTATCCCCATTGCAGGTAATTAAGTTTCCTTTTGGGGTCCTGTAATCCAGCAGAGTTACGCAATGAAGACGACCAAACTTGCTTGCAGAATTTATTACAATAAAACAACATGAGTCCAAGGACTCAACAACACATGAAGATGCGGACATGAAGGTGGAACAAAAGAAATATTGATACACTCAAGAGATTGTAAATCCTCCCATTTAGTGCACACGTGTGGTTGCAAAGCCACGTGTTGGCAAGTATGCTTGAATCTAATAATTTAATCGCAATGCACACGTTAACAAAAGATTGACGTAAGTCAGTCTTTTCCCAATTAAATTTCTCAAGACAATATCTAGTACCAAAATAAAGGCTTATCAATGCATTTAAAAGGACAACGAACCACTGCATATACTATAGAAGCATCCAGTTTCAGGACACATTTTCACATGACGTTTTGAAACATGACATCAGAGGTGTTCATGGAAAACTACCTCAACACTGTGAAAACCTTGAGAGTGCAAACCGATACAAGTTAATGCACGCATGCATGTCAAAGGTGGCAAAGTTTTTCAGCTTATTGTTCTTCCTAGTTTCAGAATTAAAAAGCGAAGTTCAAAAAAGTAAGCCCCTAAAATAACATAATGCAATACCTACAGTGACACAGAACAGTATACACAGCTAGAGAGAAATTACAAACAGCGAGAGTTTTAATTAAAAGGAAAATCATTCACACAGGTGACGCAACTTAGAGTATTCCCCTTGCCAGAATATTATTTATGAATATCTTTCCTTCTCGGTGCAGACTAGGGCAGTATGGCAGCAGCTTAGGTCAGTGTTTAGCAGTGCAGACTAGGGTTAGGGTTTGGGGGTTTTCAGTTTTTTATTATTTATTTATTTTTCTCTCCTTTTTATTTTGAGGAATTATGGCAATGGCACCCTGTCAATTGGAAGAATTACAATTCTCAATGATTAATTGTAAAACTACATAGGAAATATGATTCTCAGCAAACATACATACATATATATTGTGATTAGGATTAACATACAAAAGAATATGGTAACCTTTAAAATAGGAAAGGTATATATAAATTAAACTCCAACACCAGTAACAATTCAAGAAAAATCAAACTCCTGAAACTATTATGACATAAGAAAAATTAAGAAAAAAAGAAGATTACAGAAATATGTTATCACGCTGCTACTATTAGCAAAGTTAAGTTCAAGCATAACAAATGATTCAACAGCAACTGTAATTAAGGATCAACATTTTCTCTATCACATACTGTGATTATCTTTAATAGCAAAAAGTAGAAAGTGGAAGGACAGGGGACAAATGGACTCCCACGAAGTGAGGCAGCCAAAAGGGAGCAGCATGACCTACTTTGAGTCTTTGAAATCATATGACTAAATTGGTTGTCTTAGAACTTAACACTGACTACAAATAATAGAGGCTTCCTAGAAATGACTTCACAATGAGACATAAAATCAAACATCATATTGTCATACCAATGCCTCGACTCCACCAGCTGCAGCAATGGCTTCTCGATTTCTGTCATCAAATGATAAATTCCATAACGCACCTGCAGCTTCTTGCCTACATATCAGCCAATGATGGAATAAGTTCCATTCTCATGAGCACCCAGTATTGTGAAGGCCACAAGAAGTAGCACTGACAATCTTCTCACAAAAACAAAAGTAAATTAAGTACAAAATTACTTGACACCATCATGAGGGGAACGAGTAAGTTGAACAAGAGCTTCAAGAGCTCCCGCCTCTTGTCCTACTGCAGCATTGTTGCCGTTGCTATCTCCATGAGCAGCCAAATTTGCTAATGCCCGGGCTGCCTGGAAAATAACATTATAATGGTCATATGCAGTCCTTTTTGGCATTGCATGCATTTAAGGTAGAAGCAGCAGGTAAGTAGCATCAGATTCCAAATGATCTTTCAAGGAACATCTTCAGACAAATATAATAAAGTTACTAGATGATATTGCATTGAGGGTAATGGAAAACACAAATTGAAAATCATTAAATGTGGAGAAGAGAGATTGGCAAATGATATATGGTAGGAATACATATCCAAAACATTAAAAGTAAGTTCGAGATGGGTGCAAATTAATTGAATCGAACTGAATGAGTCATTGTTCAGGAGAATCTTTATTGAAATCTGAATCAAACTCAAACAAGCTTCCTAACCGGGCCAAATACAATTTGAGCTCAAGTTACTTGATTTTTTATATATATTTTGTCAGTGTTTTACTAATTCAACAAGGAGCCTCAACTATAAAAAAAATGTGCTCAAGCTTGGTTTGTTATCCTTAATGCACTGAGCTCAAGCAATGTTTTATGAAAAATTTTCTCAAGTTTGGTTGTTTATACTTAATGCACCGAGCCCAAGCAATGTTTTACCAATCAATCTCGAATCCAGTAGCTTGGTTTGCTATTCAACACTAGCCAGATAGATCTCCATGCAGAATATTAAGAAATGATACAATAACACTTTCAATTCAAACCCCTGGGCACCTTGTGTAAGCATTTGATATGATGTAAAATCAATTCTAAAACCTAACCAAACTCAAATTTTAATTCTAAATTATTCTATTAAAAATTTGAAGCTGTATACGTAAGGCAAATCAACTTTATACCACCTTAAGGAGATGGAAAGTACAAGTGGGGAGAATAATCGAATATCAGCAAGATAAAAAATGAAGTATCGGAACCATGGGCAGATAAATAATAAATATAGATACTGGTGGCATGCAATCAATTGATCCTACCATTTTAATTCAACCATGGAAAAAATTACCTATCACAGAAGCATTGTGCCTGACATATATGAAATATTCATTGTTTAACGCTCTATCAGGAAAGAATATCACCTGCTCTTGAACTCCATCAACCTGGGAAATTCGAGCTAGTGTAACTAAGGCATGCACACCACCGACTGAAGCAATTTCTGTGCTGCATTTGTCATCAGCAGCTAAATTTGCTAATGCGCCAGCTGCACGTTCCTGAAATTAATCAAAGATCCAACCACCACATAATCAAGCATGTTAACATAACTTTGGTTCAAATATTACAATTCACCATAGAGACATGAACACACAGAATATTGGCATACTCAAGTCATGCGGAACATACCAGCACTCCTCCACCACCAGAAGACTTTAACCACTTGAAGATGAGGTCAACTAAAGCTTTTAGCCCACCAACTTCGGCAATGGTACCCTAGAATAGTAATTTTTCTTTTCAAAATCTGAAGAATTATGCATTAAATGATATTAACATGCAACATAAAATAAAATAAAATAACCTTATGATCTTCACCAACGGAGAGGTTCCACAGCCCTCCAGCTGCCTCTTCAGCAACCAATCTGTTCACAGACCTAGCAAGATTTACAAGAATGTTAACGCCACCTTCATCTGCCACAGCTTTTGCAACATTAGCATTCACCGATAAGTTTGCTATGGCCTACACACAAAATCATATTGAATGTTAGACAATTTGGGCCCCATATAAGTGATTAACGAAGACACAACAAATGATTATTAAATCCCTTTTAGATTGTCGACGTGAATATAAAATGATAAACAGGAGTAAATAACTAGTATAAGCCAACTGCACTTCACGAAGACACAACAAATGATTATTAATTCCCTTTTACATTGTCGACGTGAATATAAGATGATAAACAGGAGTAAATAACTAGTATAAGCCAACTGCACTTCACAAAAGACCAGAAAACAGAATCAGTCGAGCTGAGCCAGAGATTTTACCTTGGCAGCCTCCGACTGAAGCCCCTCCCTCCATGACTGAGCGAGGTTGAGGAGAAGGCGGATGCCACCATCTCGCATAACTGCTTCAGCCCTTCCAGTGTCAATACTGGCATTTTCATCATCTATTACAACAAAAGTTGCAAGCGCTGTAGCTGCTCTTTCTTGAACCTCCTCCTGGGGACTCTGCATGAAACTAAGCAACAAACTTGTGCCCTGGTTGAGCCAGAAATTATCCAAACCAGATGAATTGCTCTCAGAAACACGCAGAAGCGAATTAGAAATGACCCATTCCAGCCAATTGAGAGACTCGTTGACTTGCCTATCCTTGGCTTTGGAACTTCTCCACTCCAGGAAAACATTCTCCTTATTATTTGGTGTATCGACAAAAAGGGTAGCTACTCCCTTGAGAATGTTGGTGAAGATGGCCAGTAGCACTTTACCTTTATGATTTTTATTATAGACAAAATTGGGATCCTCTTCAACTGATGGACAATTCAAGGCACATATGACCTTCAAACTAACTGAGGATGAAAAAATTCTGGAAACAGTAGTAGAGGCAATATCTGTTCTACAAACATCTAAGGCTATCAGGTTCGGAAGCTTACTCCACTTTTCTGAAACCAAATTCCACTTTATAATTTTTGTCCCTGCAACTGAGAGGAAGCGAAGTGATGAAACATTACCCAGGGCTGTCTCATCCACCTTTCCACAGTCAATGAACCCAAGATCCATCAAATTCCAGCAATGCCTTGCCAAAGCATTGATTGCATCTGCATCCAATTCGTGAATGCCTGAGAGCCGAAGTTTCTGCAGTTTTGGACAACAAATAGCAATTGCTTTCACGGCGTTGCTGCTGATTTTTTCACAGAAATCCCCAATAATAAGTGACTCTAATGCTTCATGTCGGGCTGCAAGTACAGAGAGTGTCGCATCGGTCATTTTCCGGCAAAAGTCACCACTAATCTCACGTAAATTTTTAGCATGAAGATTTATGATAGCATCAGCAGATTCAGGACCACGGAATCGAAGCTTCTGAAGATGTTTGCACCTAGAGGCAAGTGATGCAGCCACTGTAGCGTCAAACTTGTGGGATCGGACATCCAACACCTGCCACAGACATGAAGTTTTACCTAGAGTCCACCATGTCCGACAGGTAGATGACAAGCTTGCTCGGTCCCTGTAGTTCAGACATGAGAAAAGCTGAATTACCGTATCATCAGGTAACCTTGTCCAATCAAGCACCCCTTTCTCATCCAAACTCAAATTCTCATCAGTCTCAGGGCAATCTGCTTTCTCTTTGCCCTTCCTGACAACTCTCCTCCGCACTCTTCTGCTCATGATTGAATCAGTTTTTAACACACAATCACTTCACAACCAGGGATTTTAGACGATGCACAAAATCACAAACTCTATTACTCTCCGTTCTAAAGCTTAAAGAAAAAAAATTACCTAGTGGATTAACAAAGCAGAAAGCACAACTCTTTAACTGCCTTGAGTGATGAAACCAGATGAAACTACTCTAGCACTGATCCCTCTGATCACCAACTGCAACACTGAAACCAAACAATTTTCCCCTATCCAGAAATCAACAAAACCCCTACCGGAAAGGGTCACACCACTCGGTGGGAAAACCAAGGACGTCTACACGTAAAAGAGTCGGTTTTTCAAAACCACCGATGAACAGACATGCACTCGGAATTCAGAAAACACTTCAACCTAAAAACCCAAATCCTAGAATGACCAGAACTTCCAAGATTGAACCAAAATGAATGTCCAGCCTCGGAAAGCCCTATATCGCGAGCCCACCGATAATTGCTCAACCATACCCCAAAACTTTATATATACAGCAAAGTCGGAACATTAAGTTCACAAAATACACAAAATCCGCCCACAGATTGCATAAATCCCTAATCATAAATGCATGGCCTTAAGTGAAAGGGAATTACGTCCGCCTCAAACCTGTGAGTTTTGGTATCGCGAGCCTTATGGTAAACCCTTAGTAAATCTCCAGCCTCAGCATTAAATCCGTTGCCTTTTTACCACATTCAGGGCACTTATTTTATATCTCAGAAAACTTACGTTGATACACAACAAAACATAGATGGGCACAAAAAGTTAAGTACCATGAGATAATCCCTTTTCTCTACCTCAAAATTTGATGCATATGATTATACACACAAACACGTATATACGTGTATAATCAAGCGAGAGACAAAGGTGGAGAAGGGTCGGTGAGAATTCAGCCAAATCATATTAAAGATGTGAGAAAGCAAAGCCAAAGCCCACTGGCTCTCACATACAGACATACAACCAGACTAATTACAAGTCCCTGTCAACTCAATGGGGTGTATTACATGGAAATCTAAATGGCCAAGGGAGAGAAATTTAATCTTGAGGTGGAGTATGATTGATTGTGAGTTGACAAGTGGAACCGTCAAGCATTTGATGAATTTGAAATTTGGGAGTTAAAAGCAAGTTAATGGTCTTTTTCTTTTTCTAAACAAATGGTGTACTATTCAAATAATACCTAACTTAAAATTTAAGGCCATCTTTGTTTTCGTATTTGGGATCCAAGAGACACACTAAATCACTACATTTTTTTAAGTGTCTTTTTATTTTTTTTCCAAACAATATACTATATAACACAAACTAAAGAATAAAAACATAGTTTAAAGCTTTTGCGAGTGAGTTCTAATCTTATGCGGTTGCTAGTCAAATTTTGTAATACTTTATTTTCCTTTTATTTGGTTCTATTTTATGCAATACGACGTACATAAATTTGTATACATTACAACTATGCTTATTTCTCAATTTTTTTCGCCTCATCCCATCAAATGCTATATGACCATACTGCTGAATAAAATTTCAATCTATACTTAAATTTTTTTCTATCGTATATGTATAATTGATTAATTATTCTCTAATTATTACTTCTGTTCATAATAAAAATCAATACATATATATACATGTAAGCATACACTTACATTTATATGTATTTGTATCATAAAAATTAATTATTATCCCAATATCATATAATCATTATTATATTATATATATATATATATTTTTAAATGAATTTAAGAAAATTAAAACGTCAAGATCTTATAATTAAACATACTATTTATTTCAAAACAATTCTTACTAAATATCATTAACAACAAAACCCCTCTCCCCAAACATTGTCTACATATTAAAAACTATGGCTATGTTTGGTATACAATTTTCAGTCTCTTCTCATCTCATCTCATCAAATTTTATATAATTAAGCATAATAATCAACAAAAATTTCATTCAAATTCAAATTTAAATCCAAAATTTTCATGTCTTACATATATAACTAGCTATTTATTTTTTAATCATTAAAGTTATTCACAATCAAATTAATACTTAAATATGTACACTTACACTCACATTTATACATATTTATACTCTAAAAATTAATAATTATCTATATATAATATTATATCATTTAATTGTTATTATGTTTTTTACATTTATTAAAATTTTACAATCAAACATAATACTATCTCAATATAATTCTCACTAAATAACATCCTTCACCAAAACCTCTTAAGACATTACTTATTCTGTAGAGTAACCCTCATGGGTGCACCAAGTTAATTTACATGTGTTTATTCTTATTCAATTTAGAAATAAAAAGGTTACATTTTTAATATTATTTTTATTTTATTTATTTTTTAATAATAACTTTTTAAAAAGTGTGAAATGAATATTTAAATAAACTATCATATACTATAAATAAAATAAACTAATTACACATTTTATATTATATAAATTTAAGCACACACGTAAAGTGTGTCAAACTTATGAGTATATTATTAAGTTTTATACCTAATATTATAACTATCATTAAGTCATTTAATGAGTTTTTAATATAACCTTAATAACTCCTTTTTTAACTATTTTAAATATTGTTTAAATATGTATTTTTTATATTACCCAATGAATTGTGAATTAACTTCTAATGTAATGAAAATTTTTTAAAATATACATTTTCTTCTATTGAAATATTTTTGTCTTTCATTATTTTTATATCTTGCCAACATTTTTTAAAGGTTCACACACACACACACACAATGTGTTATGTATTATTATATATATTATTATAATTTCGTATTCCTATTTAAATACAAAATAGAGTTTTATGAGTTTTTTTTATATTTTAAAATTAATTAAAATAAGTTTGAAATTGTGTAGCATCTATTTTAAATTATTTATAATTTTTACTATATTAAAAAGTTTTTTTTATTAAACTTTTACACACACATACAAGTGTAGAAAATCACTAAGTACATATGCATATATTTATATGCGAACGTATATATGATTTTTCAGTATACTAGTTGTCTATATTGTGTTGTTATGAAAATAAGGCTTTTTAGTTATACAGAGTAAAATTATAGTTATTTTTATTTTAAATTCTTTCATTTTTTTTTATCATTTTTCTTTATTCATTTTCTTCTATCTTATAAAGTTTATTTATACTTTCTATCAAATCTTCTCTTTTTAAATTACTTTGATCTTTCTTTATTCTATTCTTTTAAATATTTCAATGTTTTTTTAAAATTTTTATACTGTGTGTGTGTGTGTGTATTGAGCAAAACAAGAAAATTTGTTTGCACAATTCATAATTATTTAAATATCTTCAATTCTTTTTGTATTATCTTTACACCCTTCTCTAAATTTTCATTGATTTCATTTACTTCCTAATTTTAATTTATTATATTTCTTCTTTTAAAATCATTTTTTTTTACTTCATTTGATATATTAAGGTTCAAGACATTATTATTATAGTGTCTTCTTTAAATATTTTCTTTTATTTTTATATATATTTTTTTGTTCTCTTTTAGTATAATCCTATAAATATTTTAATTCACTTTCTTTTTTATGTTTTGTTTTAATTTTACATTTTTCAATCACTTTAAATTATAATTAATTTATCTTTATTAGTTTTTTTACTACAAATAAAATATTATATTTTGTGAAGAAACATTACTCACTTGTCAAAGTGCCACTATCACTAGTACTATATCACAAACAATACAAATACAAGTCTCTTTTGATTGTATAATATAAAATTATTCAATTCACTTTATTTTAAATTATTTTATGTTATTTTATTTTTTTGGCAATGTTAGTTAGCCCCTCAGCGGCCAGGGCTTCAGAAGACCCATGTGGCAACAATGTTTGGAAAGGGAAGAGGTTCACATGCAAGAGCATGTCCAAATGTTTGGAGGGTTGTCCATGAACAGTTGCCTCATGACTTTGTCATATGTGGAGACCCTACGACATAATCCATCCACTTGAGCACGTGCACCCAGTAACTACAAGCAATCAAACCTATAGGCAAGTGGGTAAAGAATGCCACTTGAGGCCCAACTCTACTTGCAAACTCAGACTTTCCACACACTGTCCTCACACAAACTTGGCAGACGTTAGGAGTAGGCTTGAGGGTTTCAGTAGTAGGAGGTGGTGGATCCAGTAGGACTTTCAATATGTTTGGTTGAATGTTTAATCCCTCGTTGGGTCATGTGTGCCCAAACACTGTGACATTGGCCAGTTCTGTTCACTTGGACTTCCAAACAAAGCCTTTGTCCTTTTTCTCCTTTTGTATTTTATTTTACCTTAAATGTACTCTTCTAGTTTTTTTTTCAATTTATTTTGATCTTCTTTAAATTTTAATCTGGAGATATTTTTACACCTCAATTTTAAATAGTTTATTTTTATTACTTAAATACAACAATTTTGTATTTCATAAATATTTTTACACACATTGAGCATTCGATTTTTACTAGTTCAAGAAATTTTCTTCTCACAAAGGTTTAAATACTTATTTATTTTTCTCACTTGTGATTGTCAATTTATTTTTTTAATAATCTATTTCATTTGATTTTATTGTATGTAATTGTTTTGGATATTTGATATATAAAATTGTGTGATAAATTATTTTATGAGATAAACAGGTATATAACTAAATTAGAGGGTGATTGAGATTGTTACGATATTGTCACACTTCAGTAAAATAAAAAATTTGTGGGGTTTATATAACATTGGCTATGTTTATTTTAGTTTTTCCACATTTAAAATATACATTACAATCATTATACTTTTTAAATTTTATTTATTTCTCTCTCTTATTTTTACATAATTTTCAATAATAATATACAAAAAACACACACTTAAAAATAAAAACAAGCACGGCCATTAAGTTTTCCCACCCCATTACCTAGCTTTTGAGACCAAGTTCTTCTAAAGTTGTATAAATTGATATTTAGGTCAGTGCGTAAACACTCATCAAAACTAATACTTTTCCTTTCTATTTGGCTTCTTAGCTCTACCATCAATTGAGCGGAGGTCCAATCTTCCTCTCTCGACCAATAAATGCATAACTCATGGTATCAAAATTAATTCATTATAACTAATTACAATCACGTGATATATGTGGTAACATCAATATAGGAATGTTTGCCCAACAATAAGTTGGTGTTGTGATATTGTAAAGGCTAGAACTACCTAGCAAGCCAACACACTTGCTCATTAGGGCTATAGGGTGTGGTAAATTGTTATTATCCTATCCTATATTGGTAAAATAAAATATTTACCTGGAATTTATATATTGTTGAGTTCTTCCACTCATTAGCCTACTTTTTGTACGAGGTTCTTATAAAATTGTATAAATTGGTGTTAAACTACAAAGAAAAAGAAGTGCAAACAAAATTTAAGATTTTATCTCAATTGTTTATTATTTTATCTCAATGTGAAATTTTGAGACATAATCAATTTTAGTGAGATGGATCATGAATGATGAAAATTTTATAAATAAAAAAAATCTTCACTCTCTTTATATAATTATGCATTTGTTTTACATGTGTTTGCAGTTTGTATTTATTTAATGATGAAATATATTTTATATGTGTTTAGAAGATGTCAATCACACAACAAATCAGCATCATAACATATCATCATCTGCAACCATAAATCCAGATAGACAAATTACCATTGAAGATTAATTAGTTGGAGGGCTATTGACTGAGTATCTATTCATTACCAATAAAAATATTCTGATTAAGAGTTAGAGGGGCTCACAGATGTTCGATTAATTGGCAGGATTAAGGTCACTAAGGTCTTGGCATGGTGGAAACCAGCAACAGAAAGCAAACCATAAAGAGATATAAAGAAAGGAAAGAGGAGAAGGCAAGTAGAGTGTGATGGCGCTAGTGAAGCTAAGGGTTCTGCACAACTCTTAAAGAGATTAAAAGACCCAATTGCCCTTTGCCCCAACTATTGCTTCCAATTTTATTCTTCCCAAGTCACAATATTACCAAAAAATCTCACTCCACTTTTTGAAAGGCCTTCATAATTTTTTGATATTACGCACAAACCTTTATCAAGAAGTTTCTAACAAGCTAGCATGCCTAATTTGAATCTTAGGCTTTAGAAAAAATTGGGCCATCATTAGCCCAATCCTATTTATGACAAATAATATTAGAGCTACCTTCCTGGCGCCTAATACAACATAGTTAAGAAAAACACAAAGAGACAACTACAGGAGTTAGAAACAAGAATGGAAGCCAAAATGGAAGAAAGGCTAAGGAGTGTTACAAATAGCATTAACTCACAACTTAAAGGAATGCAGTACATGCTGGATGAAAGCCATTCAAAGACATCATCCAAATTAGACATGTTAGTTAATGCCTTCCAGCTTATGAGCCAAGCATAGACTGCAGAAAAGGCACAAGGTACAGAAGCATCAACATTGGCCCTTGGAGGAAAAGGGATATTACTTACATCCGTTCCACAAGTCCATTACTACCAAATAGCCTCAAATCACCTATACCCAATTTCAGCTCAGACAGGAGATACAGAACCACCAATTCAACCAAAGCACAAAATTGACCTATCTCAATTTGACAGAAGTAATGTGCATTACTAGATCAGGAAATTAAAGGCACGAGTACGTAAGTTGGAGAGTGATGCAAAATACCTTGATAACAAAATATGATAAGCAAAGTATTGGGCATAGAGTGGGTATTTTTAACAAGTTAAGGCATAAAGGAATTGTACCTAAATACATTGAAGTTTTTGAAGAATTGAGGGCAAGTATGGTTGAATTCAACCCATACTTAATAAAAATGCACATTATCCATAGTTTTATGAGTGGGGTGTATGATGAAATTAAATACAGCATACTCATCTTCAAGCCCCAAATATTGGAGCAAGCTTATGAGTTAGCTAAGAGAGAGGAACTCAAAATTGAGGCCCTAAAAAACTCAGACTTCCATAAAGGAATCTTGATAGCAGTAAACTAGCCATTCTATCGAAAGTGCAACCAAAACCCCAACCAAAGACTAATGTGGAAATTAAAAAAGGGGATTGTTACTAATGTGGAGAAACATGGAGCCCCGAGCACCAATGCAAGGGTAGAAATCTGAATATGATAAAAAGAGAGGAATTTGTAGATACTAAGAAAGACGTAGTTACGGAATATCACTATGAAACTACTGAAACTGTTGAAGAAGGGAATTTAAGTGCACTATCTAGCTAGAGAGCCCCAAGCACAATCCGAATTAGGGCTACCACGCAATGTAAATTTGTTATTATCTTAATCGACACTGGTAACATTCATAGTTTCATTACTCCTACTACATTAAGTGGAACAACTGTTGAGTCAACACACACACACCCTTATATTGTCATTGTTGCTGACGGGGGAAGGGTTTTAAGCGACCTAGAGTATAAGAACTTTAGATGACAAATGCATGGGTATTAGGTTAATGGGGACAGAAGAGTGGAGTCAAGTAACTATGATATGGTTCTCGGAGTGGATTAGTTAAAATCAATCACTCTATATGGATGTGGTAGATAAACAACCTACTAGCTTTTTTCTATAGATGTGGATAGGTGTTGGCCAAATACAAATTAGGGAAACTGGCAAGTACACCAATACAACAGCATTACTGAGTAGGAAGAAATATTGATAGCAGAATCAATCAAACCAACTTTAGACATGTTTTTTACCATTTTTTTAGAACTAAAGCAACTCCCACTACCAAGAACTCATGACTACAAGATTCCCCTTGAACTAAATGTCCAACCAGTAAACTTAAGCCCTTACAGGCACACCTTTAAGGAGAAGAGTGAAATTGAAAAGCAAGTTAGGGAAATGCTTGACCAAGGTATTATAAGATCTAGCCGAAGTCCATTTACCTTACCAGTGCTTTTGGTGAAAAAGAAAGACAACAATATGAGACGATGTATTGATTGTAGAAGGCAAAATAAAATGACCATCAAATACAAATTCGCCAGACGTCGGACGAATTAATTGGAGCTTCATTTTTCACCAAATTGAACCTCAAATCTAAATATCATCAAATTAGAATGAGTTTAAGGTGGTATCCACAAAATAGCCTTTCGCACTCACCATGGCCATTACGAGCTTTTGGTGATGTCATTTGCCTAACCAATGCCCCAGCCATGTTTCACAATTTAGTGAATGAAATATTGGCTAGTTATATGAGGAGATTTATCATGGGTTTCTTTGTTGGCATGATAGTAAGACAGAAGATGATTACATTAGGCACTTGGAGTTGATATTTCAAGGGCTATTGGACCATTATTTGTTTGCCAAGTTAAAAAATAGGTTCATTTGGTCAACTAGGGTGGAATATCTAGGTCATATAAACTCAGCTAATGAGGTTGCTACTAACTCAGAGAAAATTGAAACTATAGTGAAATGGCCACTACCATAGACTTTGAAATCATTTAGAGGATTGTAGGGACTAACAAGTTATTACAAAAGGTTTGTTAAGGTTATGGGCAAATCAGCAAACCCCAAACAAACCTTTTAAAAAAAGATTCCTTTTAGTGGGATACTCAAGCCACAAAGGCTTTTGAAAGATTGAAGGCAGCTATGACAAAGGCGCCTATATTAGCTCTACTAGATTTTACACAACAGTTTGTATTGGAAGTTGATACTAGTGATAGTGGCATTAGAGCAGCGATAATGCAGAACAATAAGCCTATTGCTTTTATGAGTAAAGCCCTATCCCAGAAGAACCCAAGGGCTTCCCATTTACAAAAAGGAATTTTTGGCCTTGTTGATTATTACTCCAATTTAGAAAAAGGGGCTGACTAAGTTACTTGGACTTTACTATAAAATAATGTATAAGAAAGGGAGGACTAACAAGGCTATAGATGCCTTCTCAAGGAGACACAACTCAGAAAAGGCAGCAATCATCACAATTGTTACTCCAAAGTGGTTGGATGATGTTAAGAAAAGTTATGAAGGGATTGTGAAACACTAGAACTAATTAATAGAGTCAGGGAAGGCAAATGACCCTCAACAAGGTATACTATGAAGGATGGCATTTTAAGGTATAAGAATAAAGTTCATATGGGTAAAAGTCAGCAGTTGAGGGAATAGGTTATCAGTAACATTCATAGCAACCCAATAAGTGGGCATTCGGGTGTACTAGGAACCTATAAAAAAGTTAAGATCCTTTTTCACTGGAAGGGGAGGTTGGAGCAAGTCAAGATAGTGGTAACAAATTATGAAACATATTAAAAAAAACAAGGTTCACAGAACTCATCCTCCAGGTTTGTTGCAACAATTACCCATTCCCCAGGGTGTTTGAAAAAACATAATCATGGATTTTATTGAAGGACTACCTAAATCAGTAGGAAAGAATATAGTTATGGTTATAGTGGACCAGCTCAACAAATATTTACACTTCATAGCTATGTTACACCCATTCACTACCTTACAAGTAGCACTAGCATTTGTTTCAATTGTTTGTAAGTTACGTGGTATGCTAAAATCTATCGTGAGGGATGGGGACAAGATTTTTACAAGTCATTTTTGGAAACATTTATTTCAAGTAGTTGGAGTGAGTTTAAAACTCAGCACTGCATATCATCCACAAAGAGATAAACAGATGGAGAGAGTCAACCAATACTTAAAGTGTTATTTAAGGTGCAAGTCTAGCTCAAAAGCTAGAAAATGGGCCTATTGGTTACTTTTTGTAGAGTGGTGGTACAATTCATTAAGGACAACACCACTCTAGTATGGCTTTCATGTGGTCAAGAACACACGAAATGCACACGCCACAGAATTCATTAGGGATTAAGGAGTAACTCTCTGACTTCTTAGTTAAAAGCTTTATCGAGCTCAAGAAAAGATGAAAAGGCAAGCTTACAAAAGGATAACTAAAAAGAAATTTAATATAAGGGACCAACTATATATATAAGGCTTCAACCTTATAGACAAATGTTTGTTTCAGCAAGGTTTAATTGTAAGTTTGCAAGTGGCCTACAAGTTAGAGTTACCTCAAGAATGTAGTGTTCATACAATCATCCATATATCATAGTTAAAGAAAAAGGTTTAGTCCAACAATAATGTATCAAAAAGATTACCTCATATAGATAATAATGGAGATGTGAGGCTGAAGCCTTTAGCAGTATTAGGTTAGAGGCAGATTGGGAAAGGAATGGGCACAATGACACAAGCACTAATTCAGTGGTCAAACTTAGACCCTAAAGAGGCCATTTTGGAAGGATCCCAAAAACCTCAAGTACAAGCGAAAGGGATTGTCGATCATATAGCAAATCAAAAACAGAACACATCATCATCAATAACCATAAATCTGGATGGACAAATAACAACAGTAGACTAGTCCATTACAAGGCAGGGGAGCATGTAGTTTCCATCCGGATATTAAGGAAAGTAAAGTAGAAGTAAATAAGACAAATAATCAACAGTAGAGATAACCAATACTACAGCAAAAACAATTTAATGCACATATCAGAGGGAGCCTTCAATAATAAAACCATCCATATAAGAGAAAGAGATAATGACAAGGAGCAAAGTAACCAAAACATCAAATTAGGTCTAGAGTAAATCTGAAGGAATCCACCCATAATAAGGAGATTTGTAACTGTAGAAAAATAAAAGAGAGTCAACCTTTATATATACCAAAAAGGAGAATATGCAAAATATATGAAAATGTTCAATAAACTTATCTTTCTATTTTTCCCTTCCTTATATCCTCCCTTCACATTCTCGTTCCTCCCCTCCTCTTCTATTTTGCACAATCTTCCTTTCTTTGCTTCTATTTTCTTTTGTAACATCATTTCTCTGGGTTGAATCACTTAGAACCCTATTGGGGTAGGTAGTCATCATTGTGAAACCACTCAAAGATTAGTTGGAGGGTCGTTGACTGAGTATTAGTTCATTACAAGTAAAAATATTCTAATTGAGAGTTAGAGAGGCTCATGGAGGTTCAATTAATCCAAAGGATTGAAGTCACAAAGGTCTCGACGTGGCAAAAATTAGTGACAAAAAGCAAACCATAAGGGATAGAGAGAAAAGAGAGAAGATAAGATAGGTAGAGTGTTACAGCACTGGTGAAGTTAGAGGTTTTACATAACCTTTTAAAAGATCAAAAGACTTAATTACCCTTAACTCTAACTGTTTTTTACAATTTTATCTGTCCCGAGTCACAATATTACCAAAATTCCTCGCCTCAGTGTCTCAAAGAGTTTACTTTATTTATAATAATTAGTAAAATTTACACAATCTATATATGTTTAGAGTTTATTTATAAATTATTCAATTATTATATTCTAACTAATAAAATTAAAATTATTTAATATTAAAAAGTATAAAGGATATTTAAAATAATAAAATAAAAAAATGTCAAGAGAATTTAAAAAAGAAAATTTAAAAGAAAACACAAATAAAAAAAATTAAAAGAATAATTTTATAATATTACGCACAAACGCCCCGTCTAGAAGTTTCTCACAAGCTAGCGGACCTGATTTGAATATTGGGCTTTTCACAAAATTTTGCCACGATCAACCCAATGTTATTTATTGATCCAAGAGTGTTATGGAAGAATACAAGTTAAAACACCTAAAAGAAGAAGAAAAACAAGTTTATGAATGGAATATGGCTTAGAATACATGAATGTCTAGACTGTTTTGAAGAATATGTGTGTGTGTGTGTGTGTGTGTGTGAGATATCTAATAATAATTATATACAATATATTATAATTTAAAATGAGCAAGATTGCAAATGCGATATCTATGCTATTTTAGAATTGAAGAGTCCCTGTTCGATCATTTAATAAAATTCTTAAAATACAAATTTCATTGTTTCTATTCGATCATTTAATAAAATTCTTAAAATACAAATTTCATTATTTCTTTTAACGGCATCTAAACATCAGAATTAAAAACTATTTAACAATTTTTCTTCCATATCATATCAATCTGTACTTGTATATTAAGGTTAAAGGTTTAAATTTAGTTCAGCATTGTTCGATTATTACAATACCCTTATTTTAATATTTCTATAATTTCTTATTATGACTTAATATAGTTTTATAATTTTTTCTTGCACATGTACTGTTCAATTCACTCCTTACACACACACACACACACAAATGTTATTTTTTAAAATTTTCACAAAATTTAAGTTTTAAAATAATTTTATTTTTATTATAGTTTGTTATAATGAATAAAATTTTATAAGTAATAAAAATTTTTGAACAAATATTAAATGTCCCATTTTTACTAGCACATTTTAAGGCTGACGGCATGGACCGCTTTTGAAACCTTTGGGAATTTCTAAAATTTTGGGATTTTAAGGAATGTGAAAAAATGAATAAAAAATATATTAAAACATTTGAAGTCCATGCATCAAATGATGAATTTTAAAACCACAAGAATACTATTTGATTTCAATCATCTCGCCACACAATTTAATACGTTTTGCATTTCAACAGATTGGTATATCTAAGTTCCAACTCCTTAAATATTGTAATTATTCAAATATAAATGAATTCATACCCAATATTAACATTTGGGCATCTGACTCGTAGATTTTTACCACATTATGAAACAGGGCATTGATAAATTTAAGACAATTTTCATCACTTAACTTTGAGAAGGAATAAAAGCAAAATAATGGACAACTAGCAGTCATTACTCAACCACAAACAACATCAGAATAAAACCCAATTGTCCTCCTTGTGCAATTCTGAATGCTCAGCAATTCCACATCAAAGACTTCAAATTGTCTGGAGCTGAAAAAGGTGGAAGGTCCAACCTGTCAAGCAAGAAGATTTCATCTTGTAAATGACATGCCACAATCAAGCATAAGAAGAAACAACAAAACTTGTCACTTATAGTTCAACTTTCTTTCCTAGTGTTTTTGGATCAAAGAATTTGGCAAGTACAGGTTTCATATACAAAATACCAAATCACTGGATCATGTGTTGATCTCTTTAATCTAATCTAGCTGGCATTGTAATGGCTTTGAATTGGAATAATTTGTCAGTCATTCAGCATCCTTTACAAAATAAACATCATTTAATCAAAAAGGTTGATGGCAGAATGTCTTGAGTGTCACAAGCCTCTAGCACAAAGCCATTCTGTATTTGTTTGTCAAACTGGAAGAGTGACTGCATAAGACTCACCGGTGGTCCTAGCTCCGGAGGGATAATTATCCTCCGTTTTCCTCCTGGCTTCATGTCTCTGATTCCTTCCTCAAATCCTGCATTGAATTTTCCACTTTTTAACATTATCTCAGACAGGAATGCATGGCAAAATTACAATTTTTACTGTCTTTTATGTTTGTGACCTGGAATCAGTGCATTGGTACCCAACCGGACTTTTGCAGGAGACCCTTCCAAGTATGTACTGTCTATACGGCGGCCTGACTCATTATAGCCAACATAGTGAAAGGTCACCTGACACAGAAGACAACCTTAATTAAGTGCAGCTAAGAGGTAAGACAAACTTATTTTGCATCTGTTGGCAATTAGAATTGTCCTATCTCCAGATATTATTCATTCTACCTCTTGATAATGTCTGATTGAAAATGCATGCAACTCCATTTTCACATTTTAACTTATAATATCAATCACTACTTTGGGGAAAAGAAAAGAAAAAAATCTGAACAGTTAAAACAAAGAGAAACCTGCTGACCAGCCTTTGGACAATCACCTTTACCAACAGCAATGTCCCACAGAACGAGACCTGAATCACGTGTGACATAGTAGTCCGAAGTCACTACTTTTACTGTAAAACCTGAACCAGATCAGAAAGATTACTATTTCCTTGTGAGAGCTTAACAAATTAACAGGGGAAGACAGGTCAGAGCAGGTTATTATCATAATGTTCAAACATTAATACAGCTGTGGTAAGAATAGAACAAACCTTCTCTGACAAAGTTAGGAAAATCCTCTGGAGCATTATTTTCTCTTTGTATCCGCTTGTTCTGCTCTAGTAGCCGTTTCTCATCATATGGGTTTTGTTTCTTTGTCTTACCATAAGATGGAAACGCTGGAGATATGCTTGATCCAACCAGAAGAGTGAGAAGAAGTCTTCGCTTCATTTTCTCCTCACAGCAAAATAAACCCTTAGCCTGTTCTCTAGCCATGTAAAGATGTGCATAAGGAAGAAAACTCCTGGAAACAAACATGTAGTTGTTCAAATGGAATAATTGATTGTACTACGAGCTCAAATAATCATTACCCATTGAGCTGCATATCATGGCATGAGAAAGAAGCAAGCAAGGGTGTCTTTGGAGCAGATAATGTTCCATGTGCTAGATAAGTTGGAAGAGTAACACCTGAAAAATTGATCACCCACAAAGATATGATAACTAGGACCTTATAGTTGAAAGGTCATGTAATAAGGGATAGTATGAAATAGAAGTAAAATGGGGCAACAAAATATGACAAAGTACATGTGGATGATCAGTGCACGCTTAGATGTTTGATGACGAGATATGGCAGTGCCACGCTAGCATGAAAGCATGCGCGGAATCCTTGTAAAAAACTACATAAAACAGACACTACTGAACAGCTGAAGCTGGACAAGTCTTATAATTAAAGGAAAATGTGTGATCGCGCCAATGCAATTACCAAGTGTATGGTTCATTCACCCTCTTTGTTGGACTATGCTTGTGCACAGCCTCACTTATTGGCAAGTGCACTTAGGTATCACATAACTCGACAAATCTAACACTGTTGGGAACTAAAAAGAAGTATTTCCATACGAACGTCACAGTACAGCAACAAGAGCAATTGCACTTTCCTCCCTCTTTTCTTTTCAAGCCCATTCTTTACTGTGTTCAAACACCACAAAAAGATTAACAAAAGGAAATCTTTAAACCTCGTCAACCCAAAAAAAGAAGAAAAAATGTTTTGTTCAGTATCCACTGAAACACGCGCGCGCGCAATTAGCAGAACGACTTGTATACATCAAATGCATTTAAATGGCTCGTCAAAAAGATAAATGCATTCAACGCTTGGAACTGATGAAAGCCTTAAACTGTATTCTCCAAAATACCATTTGCCCACCTAGTGGAGCATTGCAAGTTTCCAGTCTAAGAAATCAATATCTGATTACCACAAACTACATAAAAAGAATCGACAGAGAGAGAGGGAGAAGAGACTTACAAGAGAAAGAATTTCGAGTGGAGAGACGTGGGGAAGAGATTAAAAACATGGTTTTTCCTTTCGGTCTTCGATTCCTTCTCCCGAAATTTCAAGGTTTAGAGCATAATAAGCTGAGTCTTTCCCTTTTTCTCCCAGCAAGAACGCCAGAAGACAGAGAGACACATGTAGCGAGCAAACTGGCTTCGAATTCCTATCTTTATCCTCAGTTGGCTGATCTTATTACAGAACTGCACAAAGGATAATACCTACGATGCCCCTTCTTTAATCGTGTGTTCCTGATTGGCGACTTTGCCGACCCTAAAAAACGTGTTTGAATGGAGGTTCTATAAGAGTAAATTGATTGTACATGTAACATAAAGAAGAGCCTAATGCATCTGCCTTTTGCTTCCTGTAGTTTGTTATGGTTTGCCACTCAGCATTCCTTGAAACTAAAATCCCCGATTTTGGCAACCCCAAAATAAGAATGGAAACATAACTGATAGGAAGTGCCTTCATCACAATTTCAAGCGCACAATTTATTGTAATTTCCAAGTTTCAATCAAATTTCTCTAATCAGAGCAGACAATGTACGTACCAAGAAAAGTATAGTGGATTATATTAAATCAACATCTGTCATGTACAAGGGTACAAATAAACTTGCACTAGGCAACTCAACTTACAACACAATTCAAACCTCGTTAACATATATTATATGGACTCTTTGACTCTATCACTGTACAGTTACCAACTCAACCTGTAATGTCTGTATGGGAAACGCTTCTTTGGCAATTGTACAAAGGCTCAACGCCCATGAGCCATAAAATCTCCTTAGATCCCTCTGGCTTAGGGGAACCAAAAGAAGAAAAAGAAAATTAAGTCCAAGAAACTTATCTCCTTACCCTAAAACCATGCCTTCATGGTGGGCGGAAGCTTCATAACAGAGTGAAGGGTATTTCAATAAACATGGATGTCCAGGCCCATATTACCCATACGACTGTTCCTTGCCAAGCTTGGTATTTTCTTTATCAGCATCTTCTGCCCTGAGTGGCAACGAAGCCAGAGGCAGGAAAGCCTGGAAACAGCAGCTTGACTAGCGAACTGTACTCTGCAAGCAAGATTCATTTCTGCCAGCATGTTCTGACCAGCTAAGTCAGAATCTGGGTTTTCCTTGTATCCATCAAGGTCTGATTCAGTGATTAATACCATGGAATTATCGTCGAAGTCTTCCAGGTTGACTTTTGAAGGGGAACCCAGAGTTCTTCTAGGTGAATTAAGCATTCTTATCTCTCCCACAGATTTCTTCAGCCCATGGTAATAGTCTTGAACTGCCTGCATTTTATGAAATTATAAAAAAATATTTCATCAGGTTCCAAATAGAATTCTAAATATTCTCAATCATGGAGTCATATAAACAAAAAATTTAGTGGTAGTCTATGGATGGAAAGGGAATCCCTTTGTGCCTCTGGGAATCAACCATACCTGCCACTGAGAGGAGGCCAACAACACCCTTGGCCTAATGGACCTCAAATAATTGTATGCAGCCTCAGGGGGCATTTGCTTGTGCTTAACCTGGTATTAAAGGATCAAATATTAAGAAGAAGAATTTCAAACAAAAGTGCATGTTATATCAAATTTTTTCCTTTTTTTGGCAGGACATACCAGATAACAGATAACAATTGTAGTGCTGCGTCCTCGGCCAGCCTTACAGTGGACATACGTAGTTTTGCCCCTTAGTGCATTACCTGAAAGCCATAATTACACATATACATAAGAAGGCAAAAGTAAGTGAACACTCAGAAATTAAATGTTTTCTGAGAAATATACAATTGTTTTACCAAATTCAACTTACCATGGATAAATTCTACAGCTTGGCAGATATCCACATTTGATGGAGCAAAAAGATAATCTCGCGTAGGAATGACCAAATGCCCAATATTGTAATCCTGCAAAAAAAGAAGCAAAATATGTCATTCTATCAAAACAGAACACCGTGAGAGAACAGACGTAACGGAACATAGAAGAAGAAATTATTTCAAATGCATTTATTCATTTAAAAAGTTTTGCGAGTTTTAGTACTAAATGGTTATTACCAGTAATTACGAGTATAGGGGCATTTTCCCTTATCTTTTTCTTTTTCCCAGTCCAGGCCACATCAAATAGACGTAATTTTTATCTTATCTTCAAGTTCAATTTAAGCATGCATCAAGCATTACCATCTCCCATTTCATCACATTCTGGATCACCCAAACAAGTAACCCATGTGAAGTGCTATTCTTTCTATAGACCTTGAAGTCATTTCTGAATTGAACTCAAAAGGGGAAAAAAAGATCATCTTATTAATGCAGTTAGACTCACCAGGAAGGAAAACTTGTGGGCTAAAAAGTATGAGTCGCATATGTAATCATTTTTAACTCATTAATTCATTTCTGATCCAATAAGCAAAATAAACTTACAAAATATAGTGAAGTCCGAACTAAAGTCTCGTATGGTTCATTCAAGGTAACCACCCCACCTACACCAAGAGCCTTCAACTGTGGAACATGTGTGGGAAATGGAACAGCTCCTAGCAAAACATACTGGCATATAGATAAGTCAATACAGGTTGCAAGCTTGACATAATACTAGCACAATACAAATATGATGAGATTATGCAGTAATATAACAGATACTTAAAAAGGCAACGTTCAAATACATGCACAGTACAATGAATGTATATCAACATATGCATACACATACACCATTTGTTAAATTCATGCATGTATATTGGTAGGTGTAATTCTAATCATGTAAGGCACAACAAAAGGCCAAGGACTACACACACACACACACAAACATACATAAGCATTACAACTACCTATATGACATTTCAACAGTATTCATTAAGAGAATCAAATAAAATAACCATTAAATAGGCAAAAATTGCCATACTCGTAACTTTCTCGCTTTTGATGACACCACCAACACCTATTTAGGAAAAAAAAGATTCTTTTCAGTATAGATGACCATCCTCAATCATGTTGCTATATCATGTATACATCGTTTCAAATTTCTGCTTTTGTTAGCACAATTTCATGCAAAGCGGAACCCAATCTTTTTCCTAGATCGAGATCCCTCCAGAAATGTGAGTCATTTTTCTCGCCCTTATAAGGCATCCATCACTAAGATAGAGATTATCAATATTATCAGACTAAACCTCCACGAATATAGACTATTAAGTTTATTAAATCTGTCACATCCCGAAAATAAAAATAGAAGAATAATCATTTGTAGCTTCTAAAAGGAGTTCTAGTGAAATACAGAACAAATAAAGAAGAATTCAATAAAGATTAACAACATTATAGTCTTGGATAGAAGAAACTTCAGTGACATTTTATTTAATATTAAATCTAGGTGGCCATCAAATCCTGAAATGAAAACTGTAAGTAGGGGATGAAACAGAACTATGACCAGCACATGTGTAATACACATCACACATTCTAATTATTGAATAGATCAGACATACACCAAAATTTGAATTTAGAACGCTTTAAAGCAGCATTATAATTCAGCCATTATAGATACCTTGTCAACCCTATCCCACCAGCGGAACTCGGACTGAATCTTATTTCTGACGACGTTATACAGCAATGTGGGATAGAAAAGGGCACGAGCCCCTGCTCCGACCAAAACCATTTTCCCCCAAACAACCGCAGCACCTTTACCATGAACACCACAAATTTGATGCTGACCACTCTCGGGATCACCCTGCTCGGGATCACCCTCTTTCAGTTCTTCAAATCGCATATCTCTCTGTTCTAATTAATGACTCAATAATCCAAATTAAGCTCAAATTGAAATTTAAAAAAAAAAGAAAGAAATTTTCAGGCCAAACCAATCAAATGGAACAATAATAAAACCCTTGAAGTATTCACGTATGGATGATATTTTCACCGGACGAATCCATTAAAAAAAATCTTCAGAAAACCCCGAACTAAAACCTAATTCAAGAAACCGCCGAAAAAGATACAAGAAATTAACAACGACACAGCCCTCTATACTTCAAACAACAACAACAAATTCTACTGTTTTCCCAAATTTTACACCAAACTCGATACTACCTAGAAATGAAATGCAAATCCGAAGCAATAACGGGCATTCTTGGCTCACGGCTTTAACCCAAATAAAAAACAAAACCTAATTAAAGAGAAAGCAGTGCACGACAATCGGCTCAAAGGCCAAGAAAAGCAAATTCCGGAACTAGGGAGCTTTTGGATGGTTGTTTAATGTCGCTTTCTTGCAAAGAGCGTGCGCCTAAAGATTTTGGAGCCTCTCCTACCTTTCCTTTTCTGTCAACAAACCCTGCGGAAAAACGACAGCAACGTTTCCTCTCTTCTTAATCCAATTATTACACGCGCCATTTACTTAGGGCGCGTTGGCGCTTCTTTGCCATTTAGGTCCGAAATCGAATCGAGCTTACCCGTATCCTGTGAAATTCTTGGTACCGGGTCATAAAAATTTTATATAAATTATTCTATTTTATTTGTTATAAAAATTATAATAGAAATAATATTGATTTAAAATTAAGAGCATAAGAAAATTTAAAGAAGAAAAAAGATAAAATGAGCTAATCGAAAATTATAAAAAAATATAAGAAAATATAGAATTATATTAAGAAAATAGAGAAAATAAAGAAATTAAATAAGGATATTACATTTATTTAACATTATACAATTAAAATGGTGTTTCTTGTCTTAATATATATATTTTTAATATAAAATAGATAAAAGAATTTAAAAATTTTTAAAAGTATAATAACTTAAAACTAAGAAATGAATTATACGAGTGAAAAAAAAAAATAGAGAGATGTAGTATACGAAGAATTAAAGGTATTTAAGTAATTTGACTTTGTGCAATAAAAAAATTTTACGAACTTAATAGTATAATATAGATTATGCAACAAAAAGAAGTCCTGTGTCCTTCATCCATAGTGCAGTGTGCTAATTTCCATTTATAATTTCACCAATTTCATCCCTACGAGCATAAAACTAGTGTCTCTTACAATTTTGAATTTTTGAACAGTACATGTAAAATATTTTAAAGAAGTATTCAATGATTTTATTTTGTATAATTTCCACTGAATGCCAATAAATATATAAAAAGTTATAGTTTTCTTGAATGACCATTTTAGATTAGTGAATGAAGAGTCACAACATTATAGAGTGCTCAAGTAAATTACAGCCATTAAATTGATCACTAAAAAATTGTATTGTTCAGATCTATTCCGGGAGCACAGATTCAACTGAAATTCACATGAAATTCATAAATTAATGAAATAGAAAAGATAATATATATATATATATATATATGTAACTCAAAAGATGCATTTTCAATACATAGAAGCGACAGATTTATTTATGAATATCGTGTGGCCCTATTTCTAAAGTAATCAAAGATTACACAATTTATCCATGATATAACAACCATGAGTAAAAGTAATTTAAATAATAATAAGATACACATTCAAAAATATGGTAGTTATGAAACGGGTCTGTTACTTGGCCCATGGAGCGCTCCGACAACCCATACCCATATCCACAAAATTTCCACAAATGCTCGCCCTTTTTTCCGGTCTCAAACGGTCAGTGTTGTTTTCCTACCGTTACTTTACTTTATTTATTGATTTATTTTTGGGTGCTAAGTTGGACCAATAATAGTTTGACTTGGAACACGTGGCAGCCTTTCTCCGGGTGGCTGTCTTTTTGACCGTTGCTTCCTCTTGAAGAAGAGTAGCCGTTTGTTTTGGGGGACTTGGGCTTTGTTTGTTTCATTATTATACAATAATCATTATCACTTCAAAATCTTTCAAATTAAGGTAATATTTATTTTTATTTTTTAGTATGTATTTTTAAATATATTTTTATTAAAAATTATGATAAAATAAGAAAGAGAAAAAATAAATTTTAAATAATATAATGATTGTATGTATTTTTTTGATATGAAAAACAAAAATAAACATTACCTAAATATCTTATTATAAAAATTTTATTCAAATTTAAATTTAAATTTTTTACTTTATTATATTTTATAACTAACTAATAAATTTTCAATCATTATACTATTACAATCAAAATCAATACTTATACATATAATTTTTCTACTCACATTCATGTTTTAAACCTTATAAACATATATATTATCATATTATCCATTATTATTACATATTAAATGTATAAAATTAATTTTCTGACCCACTCAAATCTTACAAATTAAACATAAATTTTCCTCTCACTCAAATCATCAAAAAAATTTTATAATTTCTTACATTATTACGTTCCTCAACAAATTATTGGTGCATATAGACCACGTTACCTATTTCTTCTATACTTGTTTCTTGCTTCATTTCTGTCTAAATACTTTGCTTGTCTCGTTACAACATCTGCATGTTGAAAATCTTCATTCAATTGTGTCGTCTACACATTGCAAAACAAGTGGCCTTCTAACAAAATATGCAACTAAATACAGTTTCGTAGAGTGACCATTTTTTCCTCATCAACACGTAATCTATATTGACATTACTACGTATTTTCTTGTACTTATCTATTGCCAGCATTTTCACCATAATTTTGTTGTTGTTGACGCATTCAAACTTCAAAAATGCATTAATCAAATCACTCTTTCTCCATTAATTGTGACATTTCAATGTTTAAAAACTCCAAATTTAGAAGTTTATATCTTCGTGCAAATTTCAATTAGCATGTCCACATTCATGAAATACATTTTTATTCTTTTCGAAATTATGAGTTTTTTTTAATCTTTTGACATATTCATTCATGGACTTGCATTCACATGATAAAATCAGATTTATATTTTTGTATATCTCTACGTTATCCTATAAAAAGTTTAAAATTTACCAAGCCTATAAATTAATTGATGGCATTTTATGTAATGGGGCATGCCATTTTAATTTCCCTTTAAATTTTAGTATTACTACTATGAGTATCAACAAGGCTACTTAAAAATATTAACATTACTAGTGGTATTAACGACACTGAAATCTTAC
Source organism: Avicennia marina (assembly GCA_019155195.1). Taxonomy (NCBI): domain Eukaryota; kingdom Viridiplantae; phylum Streptophyta; class Magnoliopsida; order Lamiales; family Acanthaceae; genus Avicennia; species Avicennia marina. The sequence goes on from CM032760.1 coordinate 13,356,011, forward strand.
CTTCAACATTACTATTATTTCTATGAAAGTCCATAGAATCATTAGTGTTACTTCTATTAATATTGATATCGGTATTAAAAATGACTATGTTATTAAAATTTTTAATATAATTTTTCGTATATGCATTGCTCATTCTACCTTCATTTTTACTACATAGTTTTCATCTTTGTAACTTAAGTTTTCATAATGAATATGTTATTAGCGGTAATTCAAGATATTTATATTAAAAATTATTCATACATATATATTTGTTCAATATCATTTTATTTAACATAATTTGCAGCTTTTTATTTAAAGGGTTCTTTTTTGGGTTTTTCACACAAATTTTGGACTGCACTTATTAATTTCATTTCTATAAGAAACACACATTTTTAGGTCTTTATTTATACTCTTTAATGCATTACTTTATTGTATATTTGTTATACATTATGTCTACTAATTTTATTTGCAATTGTAATGAAGTTTACCACTATTTTCTCCACTAATATACCAACAGTCATATACAATTCTCTAATATTTATTTTTTATTTTTTGTTTTATTTTATTTTGAATAAATTTTTTTACTTTATTAAAAACTGCTTGTTTCCATTCATAACATGCTGAGATTCATTAGTTGAATTTATATTAATATTTTTAGTAATATTACATTTCAATTAATATATTAATATTTTTTAATCCATTACTACATTTTATCTTTACAAGCTATAGATAACATAGTTGCGCGTTGTTACTCGATTTCTATTGCATTATATTATTGTTCTTACTATTTGTTTTACATGGCATTGAATAAAAAAAAGAGTTAAACATGAAATATAAAAAATAATATATGAAGAATTATCACATGGATAACATATTTTGATGGTCCGAAATTGACTTCTTTTACATATTTTGTGATATATTGTTGCAAGAATAGTACTCTTTATAGAATAAAGATACTCTTTTTTAAAATTTTATCCCATGACAGATTTCATATAATAATTTTATCATTCATAATTTCTTTATATATATATATATATATATTCAACAATTGCATGAAACTATTAGTCTCAAATACTTTCATAAGTTGATAAATTAAACACTTTTTTCCAAAAATTTTATGTGGTGCTAGGAAACTAATCAAATTATTTTATATGAAAAAATAAATAAGTTGAAAATATATAGATATAGATATAAAAATACATTAAATTATGAATGATAAAAATGAACTGTTGTAAAATAAAATAATTTTTTGAACTTTATAAATATAAATATTAATTAAATTGAAAGATGGAAGAAGAAACAAATAGCCAAATATAGATATAAAAATACATTAAATTATGAATAATAAAAAAATGTTGTAAAATAAATTAAATTATGAATGCTAAAAACAAAATGGTGTAAAATAAAATAATTTTTTGAAATTTATAAAAATAAATATTAATTAATTGACAGATGGAACAAGAAACAAATAGCAAAATAAATAAAGCTATCAATACGGAACTAAAGCTTTGAACAAAAAAATAAATTCTATGTATCGTACAAAGTATTTAAAATGATTGAATTTTTTACCAACAATATGAAACTAGCAGTTTCAACATATGTGGTGGTATTAAACATATCTCTGTATTAGACATAGATATAGAAAATACATTAAATACTTTCATAAGATGGAATTATTAGATATTTCATAAATAATTATAAGACGGTGGTATTAAAATTATTTTATGGTATTAAACATATCTATACGGATATAGATATAAAAAATACATTAAATACTTTCATAAGTTGAAAATATATCGATACAGATATAAAAAAAAGTACATGAAATTATGAATGAAAAAAAGAAAATGTTGTAAAATAATTTTCTTTTGAAATTTATAAACATAAATATTAATTAAAGTGAAAGGTGGAAGAAGAAACAAATAGCAAAATAAATAAAGTTATCAATACTGAACTAAAGCTTTGGACAAATAAATAAATGTCATGTATGGTACAAAGTATTTAAAATGATTGAATTTTTTTACCAACAATTTTATGAAATTATTAGTTTCAACTTATGAAAGTATTTTAATTTTAATTAATTTATAAATATTTTAAAATTTTATTAGTTTCCTACCATCACAAGGTGTCTATAAGAGAGTTACATAAGCAGTTTACATATATTAATAGTCTTCGTCTTTTACCACTAAAACATGTATATTTCAAATAATATTTTATTTTTACTTAAACAACCTTATTTATTATAACCAATATAAGTATTCAACTAAAGATGCATGGGTCCTATAACAAATGTCAAAATCATTTACTATTTTTTACATAGTATAGATTGCTACACTCTCCCAAAATTAGATATTGACTTCTTTAGTAGTATATAGCCAAACAAAAGCATTACAAGAGGAATATTAATCACCCAGGCATAGAAAGTACATTAATCTTTCGTCTCTGTCTGAGATAAATAATTTTTTAAAAATCAATATATGAAATCATGCAAGTTTATAAACTTATGTAAGCCACAATATATTCTTTGATCATGCATACATACAACATGTATCCACATTAGTTTTCAAAATAATATACGTCAAAGACAAGCTTATATCTCACTTAAATTCAAGGAGGTAAAAATCCATAAATGTAAAAATGGCAAGCAATGGGTGATTAATTAACAAGTACATTTATCATCACCTAACAAAGCGATGACAACAACAAATATATAGATATCTATAAGATAATGTAAATATATATGATAATTGAAAAATAATTAGCTAGTTACAAAAGATAAAAGAGATAAAATTTTGAATTTTAATAAATTTTGTAAGATAAAATAATTAGTTTATAAGATTTTTTTATTCAGGGTAAATAGTGATTAAATTGGAACCAAACATAGCCAAGATTTTTAAGTAGCGATTAATTGTTATTAATTTGAAAATAGACATAGTCAATTTCTCTCATTTTCTTTTGTTTTTACACATTTTTAAAAAGAAAATATTTCTAAAAGCATGCATTAGAATTTGTAAACAAACAAAGCCGATCTTTCTTGGGTGAAATTTGTCTTTTCCTCCCCCCAACCTCCCCACTACATAATAAGTTATAGAACTGCAAACCAAAAATTTTTTATCTTTTTTTTCAAAGATGTAGACAGCAATATAAAATATTAACCAAATAGATATAAAATACATAATAATTCAAAAAATGCAATAATTCAAAACTGGAAAACAGATTAAGTTTCATTATATTTCGAGGCAAATTTACTAGAAAATCCATTTACAAAAATCTAAAGGGGAATTTTATCTAGAGGAGAGCCCGACTTGATGTTATTTAAAATATTATTCAGTTTATAACTATTTTTATTAGTATACGTAATACAATGTGCCAATTCTCATTGATAATTTCACTAGCTTCATCCCTACAAGCATAAAACTACTGTCTCTTACAATTTTGAATTTCTGAACAGTGCGTGTAAAATATTATAAAGAATTACTTCAATGTTTTTATTTTGTATTATTTCCATTGAATGACAATAAATACGTAGAAAGTTGCAGTTTTCTTGAAACAAAGAGTCACAACATTATGGAGTACTCAAATAAATTATAGCCATTAAATTAATCACTAAAAAATTGTGTGGTTTAGATCCATTCGGGGAGCACAAATTCAAGTGAAATACACATGAAATTCATAAATTAGTCAAATAGAGAAAAAAAAAAAAAAAACCCTCAAGAGATGCATTTTCAACACATAGAAGCGACTGATTTATTTATAAATGTCACTTGCCCATTTCAAAAATAATCAAAGATTACACAATTCATCCACAATATAATAACCATTAATAAAAGTAATTTAAATAAAAATAAGACACATAATCAAAAAATGGTAGTTATGAAACGGGTCTATTACTTGGCCCATGGACCGCTCCGACAACCCATACCCATATCCACAAAATTTCCACAAGTGCGCCCTTTTATTCTCTGTCTAACGGTCAGTTTTGTTTCCCACCAATACTCTATTTTGTTTTATTTTCAGTCTGATACAAGACTTCTTTTACATCTTTCGCATCTATTTTCTTTTTGGAGGAAATTTTACATAGAATACTAGGATGAATTTGACTGTTCCACTCCGCCATCTTTCAAAAGGAAAAATGGTTTTTGAGAGTTGTTTCTTGAATCCGAAAGAAAGTGCTTTGTTCTTCCAAATCGCTTGATTTGGGACATGTGGCTGTCTTTCTACTGCTAATCGTTTGATTTGGAACACGTGGCTGTCTTTCTCCGGGTGGCTGTCTTTTTGACCGTTACTTTCTCTTGAAGAAGAGTAGCCATTTGTTTTGTGCCCCTTGGGCTTTGTTTGTTTCAGTTTTATACAACGTTCATTGCCTCTTCAAAACCTTATAAATCAAGGTAATGTTTTTATTTTTGGCTATGTTTGTTTTCGTTTTTTCTTACCACAAAATATATTATAATCATTACACTTTTTAACTTTTCTCTCTATACCTTTCTTAATTTTATATAGCTTCCAAAAATACGATACCGAAAAACACACCCAAAGATAAAAATGAACATAACCTTTGTTTTTGAGTGTATATTTTTATTAAAAATTGTGTAAAAATAAAAAAAAAGAAAAAAATTTTTAAAAAATAATGATTGTAGTATGTTTTTTAGCTATGAAAAACAAAAACAAACTATACCTCAACATCTTACTATATAATTTTTTTTTAAATTCAAATTCAAAATTTTTATTCTCTTATCTTTTATAACTACTTAATAAATTTTCTATCATTATACTATTCATATCAAATCAACATTTATACCTATAATTCTTTTTTTACTAACATTCATTTTTTTATACCTAACATAAACATACATATTATCCAATTATTATTATATATTAAATCTATAAAATTATTTTTTTTACCCAATAAAATCTTACAAATCAAACTTAAAATTTTCCCCAATCCAAATGACCAAAACTTTTCGACCCCCTCTAACAAGAAACCAACCATACCCTCGGTTTTGGACAGTCAAGAAGGTAAGTTTGTTTCCAATTCTACTTTTTAAAATTTATTTGTGATTTTGAATGAGAATGCTCTTATGATTCGTCCCAACCTTTGCTTCCGTCCCATTAGTCATCTACAGATCACATCTGTAAGGTATCCGACAAAATTAAACGAAGTGAAATTCAAAACACATAATATATGTTGGGGTGACAGGTTTCTGTCCATTTAATTGCTTGAAATTTTATTTTATGTTTTGTTTTTACCCCCTCATCACTTATCACAACCTAATCACCAACGGATAGGGTTTTCTTCCAAAAACAAAATCTTCTTGAAGCTTCAGCAGGGAAGAACTCAACAGGCTGCTCTCACAAAGCTAGCCTTCTTTTAAACTTTTTCTGTTGTGCTTAAGCTTAACCACAGTGTCTGGCCAACTGATGATACCAATACTGAGCGTAGCTTATTATGCAGATTATGGGATCAAACAACATGGAGTGGCGGAGAGTAAATGTGGTTTTTCCATAACGCGTGGTTGAATCAATTTGACTCACGAATTTAAGCATTTATTATGAAATCTCACCTTCGTCAAATGACCTAAGTAAAGGTGTGTATTTGGTAAAATAAAATCGAATTTTTAATATATCAAAATTTTAATGTGCCAAATTTGTACACGGAATACTGAATCGAAAATTTCAATTCGATTCGATAATTTATCGAATTTTTTGATTATATTTAGTTTAGTATTCTGGTAAATCTAATATTAATTTAAAAAATTTTAAAAATAATAAAATAAATTAATTTATATTTAAAACTATGCATTTTAATTATATAGCTTATAAAAAAACATTAAATATTTTTATTTTAATATTTAGTTGTTCGAATTTAAGATTTTTGAAAGATAAAAAATATATATATCATAATAAAAAAATTTTGTTTAAAAATATAAGATAATAATATAAAATTTTAAAAAATTAAACAAACAATCAAAAAATTATATCATAGATATATAATAAATTAAGAGGAAAAACAAATAAAAATATAATAAATATTTAAAAATAAAAACAAATTCAAGATGATATATTGAACTTAAATATCAAAATTGAACTAAAAACAAACTTTTCAAAATTATCATATAATCAAAAATTTGATATTTGGTACGTATACAAGTCACATAACTGAATTACATTTGACGTGGCATTTATCTGAAACAAAACCATGTTCTTTACTTAGAAGAATCCGTAAGCCATGTTGGTCAAGTCAAGATTTCATGGCAAATAGCTTAATCAATTAATGTGCAGTCAAGTGTAATCTTGCACATAAATGAAATGGGAATGTTAAGTAAAAGAATTCTATTGGCATTCATGAAATAGTAAAGCAGAAAAACTGCGTATCAAACTCGTTTTTCCAGACTTAAAAGCAAATTCAAACTCTCATAGGGCTTCTTCAGTGGAGATACTTCTCCTTCTTTTCAGGAGACAAGAAGCAATTTGACAGGTTTGCGCACTCTCTTCTTTGTGTCGTATGACAAAATATCAATTCCATTCACTACACAAGGGGCTTAGCATTTGGACAAGAAGCAACAGAGATATGTCATTTGGGTTCTGGGATTTGGACGAAACAAGCAAATCGCTTTACTGCATATATGCAAAGGGAGATGTGATGGGGTGAAAACAGCATCAAAATGTATATGCGATTCACAATTCTCTAACACTTTAATGCTGCTGTCTTGGCCAAGATTCTGATACCAATAATTGAAGAGAATCAATCAGTGAGCACATTAGCAAGGGGGCCTACGCCTAATTCTACATCAGTCGTCAACGACAAGCATAAACTTAAATCCTAGAAAGGGTTAGTTTACACTACTGACGGAGATAGATACTCACAGAGTGGGAAGTGCTCGAACAGTTTCATGAACTGGGAGAATGAGCTTCCAATCTACCACAGAAAGAACTCCCCTTAAGCATATCATCTACCTACTTTTTCAAAAGAAATAATCCTTCTTGAAAATTGCCTAAAAGGGTTGTGTTGGGTTAGAACAGACTGCAAAGTCAAGCTAGACTGATTCATTCATTGTAGCTGGTGCGTTGAGTTCAATCTAACTCATAATACTCACGAATAACACCATCAGGTTTGAAGCAATTCAAGCTAGACTAGACACTAGCCACTGCACGCTCAATGCCTATGTCGGGTGGTTTTCGTTTTGGAGCATGAATTGGGTAATTGCCAACTTTAGGTGTAAACTAGAAGTTTTGCTCAAACTCTACTAACACACACGATTTTGAAATAACGATTGTTTAGGTGGAGAAGACATAGCACTTGGAGCTTAAAGGTTGATAAAGTACACACTAAATTTTATGGCCTTTTACCTTAAGTACAATTACCTTAAATATTTTGTGATAGATTTAACATTATGCTTCTTGTTTTAATGATCGTGTCACTACAGTATTTTTAAAATATAACCAAGAGTATAATATCTACCTACAATTCTACATGTTATAGAAAATGTTCAAGGTAGGCTCTTTTAGATACTGTGTGCCACAAAAATATCCACATTTAGCAGTAGCCAGAAAAGAATCTTTTGTGTATAACTTTGTATAGTCTTGAATGTTATCAATTTGGAGACTAAAAATAAGAATATAATAGTTTGAGTTGAATCTAAACTGAATTAAAAAAGTTCAATTTAGTATTTGGTATAACAATTTTTAAAAATTTAGTGTTTGGTTCAATTTCTAAATTATAATTCTATACGCTGTATCGAATTAAATGTCAAATTATTTATTTTTATTTTTTTAAATCAGTTTTTGTTTAATAATAATTATCAATTTTATATTTTTTCTTTGATTTTTTTTCAAATCAAATTATATAGAATGGCATAAACAAGTTTTAGAATAAAAATAAAAAATTGCAATTTTTTTAATTTTGACTATCAAAATATCAAATAAAAATGTACCAAAATTAATTAGGTAAATATCAAGTCAAATAGAAAAATTCTATTTAACATTTACCTTATAATTTTGGTGTATTAAAATAGAATCACAGACTCGTTTTGTTTGGATGCAAATTTTGAAGGAATAAAATTTACTATAAAAATTTAAAAAGAATATAAAAGAAAAAAAAGAAATGAGATAAAAATATTATTTTTATATGTTATATATTTGTAATTATTGATTTGAATGTACCCAAATTTGACTCCATGGTAAAATGAAGCAAAATGGAGTTTCAATTAATTTAATAATCAACATTATTATGGTTACCAATAAAATGTAGAAGCGAAAAATTAATTAAGAGGCAAAATAATTATTTTCATGAATTTATTTATTTATTTTGTTTTAAGTGTCGTAGTGACCTAACTGCAAAGCAGTTGAACACGGCAAGATTTGATTTGCCCTAAATCGGAACTCCGCTGTTCTTATTGATCGGTCGTACCTCGATTCAAATCCCAGAGCAGCACCCGAAGAAATCTCTCAGCTCGAAGAATGGCAGATTTTGTGGAAGCAGACAATGCAGAAGCCATAATCATCAGAATCGAACACAAGTCCCGCAAGATCGAAAGTTTGCTCAAACAGTACGATAATTCTCATGAACAAAACAATTTTAGATCGTATATGCTGAAAATTGGATTCTTGGTCTCGATTGATGATTTGAATTTCAGGCACAAACCAGTGGAAGCCTTAAAGACGGCTCTTGAAGGGTCTCCTCCCAAGACCCAAGACGAGCGCTGTAAGGTCATATAAAAGTGCATCACTTTCTCTAAATGCTTCTGGGAATTTAAAAATAAGTGCTTGTCTTGGATTCTAAGTCTTTTCTTTCTTCTCATTGAAAAAATTAATTTATTTTGAGGTGAAGGGGGATTGATAGTTCTTTCTTTCTTTCTGTGTGTTTTTTTTTTTTTTTTTGAAGTCTGCGAACTGGATTGTGGTTCATAGGGCGATAATGGCAATAAAAGATGTGGAGAGTTTGTTCTCGTCTCTCGATCCCGAGTACTACGACGTTCTAATGAAGTAAGTCTAAAGTCTAAACTCCCATTGTTCTAATTTCTGGTTTCATGCTGTCGTTTGCAAATCAATTTTAGCTGCAACTGCGTCACAGTGCTTTTCTTTATGCATATTAGTACCTTTTCTAAGTAATCAGCTGTGTTAAACTATCCAACTTCTCGTTTGTAGTAATGTATATTTGTACGTTTACATTAATTGGTATGTAGTTTATTTATGCTGTGGAGCTAGTCACTTCCTGGGAGCATCTTTGCTCAAGGATTGGTTCTATTTGGTTTCTGGGAACTCTTCATTTTGGTCATTAGCCCTGGTGACACTTGGAAATGGTCTTGTTTCATAAAATATGACTCTCTAATGAAAGGACTCTTAACCTGTGAAAAGCCTTTCTTTTGATTACCTTGCATTTGATGATTCAGTTTTAACTCATTACCAACGTCTTTTTTGCTCTGAACGTCGCACTGAGCCTGATTTGAACCTTACATGGGCTGTAAAGTAACCAATTGCAGTGTGCTAGTCGCTGCTTCAACATTTTCTCATGGCTGTGGGTGATTCAGCTTGAATGATATGTAAGATGGTAAAAAAGTGTTCAGTGTGAAAATAAAATAAAGACATTTTCTAAAACGTCAGCCTTTTTATTATATCCCCTCTAGAAAACCCTTCTTTATTAGACACCACAATGGCCTAAAAAAGAATGTTAAGATGTTTTATCTGACTCAAGCTCACAAAGAGTGGCAGAAGCTGAGTACTGATTGGCTGGCACTGGTTTTTGAGGTTTGTGGTATGGAAAATAGTGAAAAATCTGGTTGAGTTATTGCTGAAATCTAAATAAAGCTGGATTCTCAACTAGATTCCCATGGCATTATCTTGTGGGAGAACTGTACAAATCTTTCAAGTCATAAGTTTATGGGAAACTGAGGATTTCACCAAATACAGAAAATTGGATGAATTAATACTGATCCTTGCATCTGACATGTTGACTTTGCATATGCCTTCTCTTAAGGCCTCGCTAATAAATACAAAATAGCTGAAGAGTTGAACAGGATCAGTATGGTATCAATTTATTTGTGTGTAAAGTTTTTAATCTCTCTCCTCGCCTTTCCTTTTATCTTACCACTTATCTGCCAGCTGCCTTTTCAATTTTGAAGACTTAAATTTTGTATAGCCTCATTCTGTGTCATTTTTCTCTCCTAATATAGATCTACTTGAGAACTTTCTCTTGCATATTTTGGCTCGCCAGTGTGACTGTCACGTTGAAGGCATATGATTCGCGATAATAATTGATGATATATAGCATCTGACAATTGATAATTCCAAGAATCATCGAGATGGGATTTAGTATGCTTTTGCATCTCATTCATGGAAGAGAATATAGCAATGCTTAACTTTTTCAGGTTGGGTTCTTTAGTTTCAATCATTAGTCAGGCCTCTTCTTTGATTTATTAATATCTCTTGGGTCTTCCTCTGAATGTGGAAAATCATAAATTAAAAAAACTCAAAGGCTGTGCCACTTGCTTAAATGTTTGAGAGTTCCTTTCTAACTGCATGAAGTAGGGCAGAGAGAAAAGCACCATATTTTAGGACCCATGGCTTGAAGACAGATTTCTCCTATTAGTTGATCCCTAAGATGCTCTTCTACTTGTTTAAGTTTCTAATGTTTTAGGCATTTTGTTTGTCTGGTTATATTGATCCCCTCCTATGTGGGTGATAGGTACTTATATAGAGGTTTATCTACTGGAGATCGCCCCACTTGTGAACAGTGCCTAAGAATTCATGAAAAGCTGACGGAGAGAGCTGGTTTGGGGTGCATATTACGTTCGCTGGCGGACAAAGATAATACTGTTTAGTCATCACTTGCTCATAATTCTTATCCCCTGTTGTTTAAGCATTAAATAGGCAAAAATGGTATGATCTGCTATTCTCACAGCAATACCAATAGCGTGGAAGGGACAAAATTGATATGTTCGTCTCTATTTGCTCATTTAGAAGTTCCCCTTGTGGCTACCTATTCCTCCACGTATGTGTACAGGTTTGTTAAGTCAAATTTTGAAGATTGGCCATGGTGTTTATGACAAGCTGATAACGGCGAACCCGTGTTGGTTCATTCTACGTCCGTTCCATTCTCATTTTCAGTAATGTGAGCAACTTGGGGTAAGAAGTGATTAACGAAAAAGGAAAAAAGATCTAAAATTACTCTTATTCCTCAAATTGATAGGGGTATTTAGTTAGCAAAGATGGAGGACTCTGTGTGCATCTTTAATGCTGTAGTAATATAAGATGAACGTGAATTTTGTTATTGATTCTGCTTAGTACTGTTTCACTAAGGCTATGTTTGTTTCATTTTTTGCACCCAAAAAACCTGTTTTATAATTATTACACTTTTAAAATTTTATTTTTATCTGTATTTTACATAATTTTAAAAAAAAGTACACTTAAAAACGTGCACCAGAGAATGAATTGGTACTTGAGATTATATAAGTTTAGGGACATGAGATCAGTGGACGGAAGAAGAGGATTGTTTTCCTGAACTATTCAGATGCTCAATAAGCAGTATCTTTGCTTTTTAATTTGTTTATTTTGCATCCTCATCTCTTCGATTGTGGACTTTTGAAACCACTCCATTATATCTGCAGATCCTCGGGAATATGATATAAATCCGCCGTTTTATTAACAAAGAAATTTTGGGACGTCTTCATTGCCTTGTATGCATTCGATGAACAGATAATGCAGGACCCCAATGTGCATCTTAGATGCTAAACAGCTCAAAACAGAATAATTGTGTGAGCCATGGCAATCATTTTCGTACCATTCAGCCAACTAAACATTGGAATCTAATCATTCTGCCTCCCAAAAGCAAAATCATGAGCAGACAATGAGATGAATGATTCAACGTAACTGTTTAGTTGCTAAGTCATCATTCATAGGTTAGAAACCAAATACCATTCTGGTGCAGTCACCTCTATCTTCAACAACAGAATCCAACTTTCTTCCCTACCATAACAATTCATACATTGATCAAAAAAGAAAGAAGAAAGAAGACCATTCCTTAACAATTTTTCATCTCTTTCATCATCAGCCTGCCTCCAACAAAATGAGACTTCCCCGCATCCCACTGGCCTTTATACTTGGCAACCAAACGGCATCGTAACAAAATTTGCCGTCTAACCCTCGTTCTTGGAAGTAGGAAACTACGTTCTGGGGCGGTGGGCTTCCACTGGCTGAGGTGGAATGACTGCGGCCCACGAGTTCCTAGGTATTGGGCGCTGGTGGTGGGGTGTCTGGCGGCCGACGGCGGCGCCATTCGGGGGAACTGCTGAAGAGGTGCTCCCTGAAGATGAGACGGCCACACGCTCGCACTGGGGGCACATGGTCAGGGTGGTGGGAGGGCTCATGTTCATGTAAAATTGTGGGGAGAGCTTTAAAGACCTCAGCTCCGTCACCTCCTTCTGCAGCCGTCTGTTCTCCTCCGTTAGATTCTCACAGCATCGCCTCAGGTAGTCGCAGTCAACCTCCGTCTGCTTCAGCTTTGTCCTGCATCAGTTCCCAAATATTCATACCATAACATCTAAGCCTTGTTTAGATGAAGCAAGTTATTACAACTACCATATAATTGCATAGAGTACGTTTTTTGATGACCTAGAAATTTCACGACATCAGTCGTCCTGAAAGAAGGGATTCTTGTGATGCATTAAACACATGATCCAATGGGACAAGTATGCTTAGTCTTCTACTATGCTGTTGGTTTCTAACATACACGCACACAAAAGAGACATTCGGACAACCTACAATAGCCAAAGGAGCGCTGTAAAAGAATAACAATGTGCAGACGTTAAGGCTGGACTATTAGACCTCAATAGTTAATTATCAACCACCACCGTTCGATCATGGGTTATACTACACGGGGTTCACATGCTGAGACAATACAGAGACTGGCTATGCCCAAATTTTTGTCATGCCCGAAATGCCCTTGTCATCAGGGGAAATAACTAACCTTGCCCTTCTGTTCTGAAACCAGACCTCCACCTGTCGAGGCCTCAGATTTAGCTGTCTCGCCAACGCCGTTTTTTGTTTCTGAAAACAAAAAGCAAAACCCGTCAGCCATAAGTTACTTTACAGAAACACCCCTGACCCGCAGACATATTTACCCAAAATGCCACTCACCGGATTCAGGGTGTTCTGCTCCTTGAAAGTTTCCTCGAGCACCGCCGCCTGTTCCTTGGACAGGCGAAGCTTCTTCCGCCCCGCCGCGTCGACTCCGTCGTCCTCCATCTCGAGAGAACTGGAGGCTCTCTCGCCGTCGTTTTCCTCCCTCTCGCTCCTCTTGCCGCTCAGGCTCGACACCGTGCTGTTTGGAGACGAAACCATCACTTCCTCGTCGCAGTCTATCACTGATATCGCTCGATTCACGTCGATTCCCCGATACAGCGATCTTGTCTCCGCATTACGATCTGAAATTCGGACACGAGATTTCATAAAGCATGCATGGATCTTGTCAGGAAAATTCGACAAACTTAAAGGTCAATTTTTTTCCTGCTTTAAAGAATAAATAAATAAGCAACAGAAATCTTACCAGAAGGCGCCTGAAATGCATCTGTCCCAGGAGGCTTACGGTGCTGCATAAAAGTCAAAGGAGACCTCAAAAGATTTAATGGAAAAGGAGGTGCAGCAGCTGGCGCCGACGGCGGCGGGGGCGGCGGAGGACTCCGATTCTCGTTCTCCGGGCATCTCAGGCTCAAACTCAATCCCAACCCATCACCCTTGTCAGCCATCTTTTCACTTTCCTCTTACTCCCCTCTCTCTCTCTTATTCTCAGCCTTTCTTATCTATGTGACGGAGTTATATGGAGAAGTTGAACCGGACAGGACTGAGCAAAGGGGGGACAGAATGAGGAGAAATGGGCTGGTCTTTTTCTTTGGCAGGGGAGCTACAGCTTTTCCTTAGACCTATTGCCCGAAAGATAATATAGGTCAGGACCTACATGTGCCTGTAGTGTATGTATGTATGTGCATGTATACATGTGTGCCACTGTGCCACACACATATATATATATAGATGCAATGCAGATGTTCAATGATGACTTGCGTCAGAGTCAGCTATTGGCTCAATCATAATGATGGGATTTGGCTTCGGGGACGGGGTTTGGCTTTCATTTTTGAGTGGCCTTTAGCAGTTTGCATGGGACTTCACTAACCGCGGTTTTAACTTTCCAAGTCTAGTTGATTCGCTACTCGTTTGGAAATAAGGAAAGGCGGATATGCCTGAACGCTGCCAGCATGCGTGGATATCGGTTTTTCCCTTAAGGGTTTTTTGGTTCAGCCAAACACGGTCTTAACCCTGGTTAAGTCAAATCCTGCCTTTTTTCTTGCCCCAACTGTGACTCTTCATTTAAAAGGGACTTCCCCCGGCGTTGACGGTTGACCATATAGGGGCGTGGAGTGATTTTTCTCGTGAGAAGTGATGACAGCTTCTCCAAATTCCACGCGCCCCAATGGGACCCACTTCACGGAACAAGCGTGTGGTGCACGTGGGATTCGGCTTTATTACACAAAGTTATTTTGTCTTTTTTTTTTCTTTTGAGGGGGGTTGTTGACTAATTAATTAAGCGATTAATTAATAATAACAGTTATTATTCGGATTAATTAATGCGTTTAATTTTATTGTGACGTAGTAATGCTCCTATGTTACAAACCTTTTGGCCATGCGTGGATGGGAATTAAATAGACTTTGACGTGTCAAATTTCAATTAGGGGGCAACTAAACGTGTCAAATTTCAATGACGGGGCAACCAAGTAACGCAATTAATGGCAGAGTTTAATTAGTGTATTAATTGACCATTTATTTAAAAAGGGGGTTGAAATAAATTATTTCTCTGGTGTGACTCTTGTTTGATTATTTGTGTTGAATTATCTATAAATTTTAATTTTTCAGCTTTTGATGAAAACTAATAAAATCGACTAAGTTCATTCTTATTCCAAAAACATGAAGGTTACTTTTCACGCAAAAAAATAATAATAAGAGAGACTTCGTGGTTAAAACAATAAGTGGCAGTGAATCTTCTTAGGTCTAGTTTGTTTAAAATACTGCTTACTTCTAGGATTGTAATTTATGAAGATCAAAAACTTAAATATGTTGAAAAATTCTATTATTGTGTGATAAATGAAAGCCCAAAATTATTGTTATTAATTAACTACAATGGCCATTTTTGTTTGCTTATTCTCTACTATTTGTCAATATTCAAAACTCTTACAAATCAAATATATTACTATTACAAATTTTATTCAAATTTAAATTTAAAATTTTCTCTATATTATATATTATAACTAACTAATAATTTTTCAATTATTATACATATTCACAATTAAATCAAAATACATACTCATAATATTTTTCACTCACATTTAATTTTTTTTACTCTATAAATATACATGCAATCACATTATCTAATTATAATTATATATTAAATATATGTATAAAAATAATTTTTTTACCCATCTAAATCTTACAAATTAAACATAAATTTTCCACATATTCAAATTATCAAAATTTCCCTGCCCACCCCAATGACAAATCAAACCTTCCAATGAAAAAAAAAAGGGTTTTGATTGAATTTATTTAGCTTTATCGTGTGAGATCATTGCTGTACTTTGAAATATGGTTTACATTGCAAATTTAAAAAAATGCATTCAATTCAAACATGTTGAAGGAAGAAGTTTGGAAAGACTGCTAGCTGGTGTAGTTTTAACTGGTCAAGTCATGTCCATCCTAACGGGGTAGGAAAACTAAGGTTGTGTTTGGCAGGGGCTTTGTTGAGGTAACATTTGGTGAGGGTTGTATTAGAATAAATAGCGTGTTTTGAATGAATATTTGGTAGAAAGGATAATTTTATTTAAACAAAAAAGTTATTAATAGTTGACTAATGTGATAGTATAGAGAGATAATAATTAATTTTTAATATATATATATATATATATAAATGTAAGTGTATTTGTATATATACAGATATTAATTTAATTATAAATATACGCAATTATTAAATAATAATTAGTCAATTATATGAATAAAGAAAATTTTTAAAATTTGAATTTGAATGAAAATTTTATTTAATAATTTGTTTGGGATAAATTGTTTAAAATTTGAAAATTGGCTTCCAAACATAGCCCAAGTGAGACTACATTGAAAATGTGTGTGTACACACATACATACTATATTATTATTTTAATAAGGATTCATAATTATATAAGGTGAATTTATACAAATACTTTCATTCTTTTTATCATCTACTTTTTTCTTTTTCAACCAAAACACAATTTATATTTTATCATTTTTAAATTCTTTTAGTTTTTCATCATTTTTTATTTTAAATATTTTTACAAAATAGAAAATCACATAATTTTATTTTTGATTTAAATTTTTATTTTTTATTTAAAAATTTTTTTTACCTGTGTTTCTGTCAAACTCTCTCTTCTTTTTTTTTTTCAAAAATTCTTGATATTTTTATTTTATTATTTAAAGCATTTTTTATATTTTTCAATATTAAATAAATTTATTTTTATTAATTAAAAAATATTAATTTTATAATTTATAAATAAATTCACATACAAATATTGTAAAATTTAACATTATATATAATTATACAAGGGCATTATTTCTTTATTTATTTGTCGTTGTATGAGCTAAGAAGGAGTGGGACTGAGAACCGAGCTGAGCCGAGTCGAGCAAAAATGGCGGCGAAAGGGGGTGAAAGGAGGACGAGTGTCACGTGGGAGAGCAGCGTGGGTTCACCATTCACGTGTAGCTGTCCGGCCACGTGGCAGCAGGTGGGGCCACGGGCCCCAAGCCCTCGTGCGTGACACCATTGTCCGACACGCACTTGCTTACAATCATTGGATACTCTAATTCCTTATCATACCTTTCGCCCTTATGCTTCCCACCGCCCACCCTCGGCACGCGCGTGGGACGCGATTTGGGAACACGATACTCAGTGTAAATCATTTTTATTAATTATAAAATTATTATTATTTAAAAATAAAATTTACAAGAGAATTAAGATTTTTTTAAAAAACAAAACGAATTATAAAGGAGACAGTAGAGGAAGATCAACAAGAATCAAATGCATTAGTGGAGAGAGGAGAAATAGAGAACGGAGAAGAAAAATTGGAACAAGACATTCTGGTAAATAGACAAAAAAACAAAAAGATCAAAAGTAATTATTTTGGAGGTTGAATTTTAACGAATAATATAGACATGTTCCCATTCAACAGTGATGTTCCCAACCACCAATTTTATTAATTCCATCTGCATATAGTCCTATTTCTAGAATTTGGAGGTCAAAAACGCCAAGGAGACAGACATCTTTCCAAATTCACCCAACTCTTAAAATCAACAAAGGGAAAACTTTTCAAATGCATCTTCAGAAATCAGTTTTCAGACTTTTTTTTTTTTTTCATTATCAAATTGCAAGAAGGCGTTTCCTCATTTTCTATGAAAAGAAGGCCAACCAAGATTAAAGGTGTTTGACAAGATAAGTTAACCAACTTGAGTTTGATTAAATTCAATAATATTTTAGAGTATCAAGTTCAAATTTGAACTTGAATAAATTTTTTAGACTCAATCTAATTGTGTAGCTCAAATTTTAGTTTAATTTTAAATTTTATAAAAATAAGACAAACAATATTCGAGCGTTGAATTTAAGTTGGTGTTTGAACTAACATTCTTAATCAAGAATACAATGTGGGAGGACCATAATAATTGTTAATCTGAGTAAATAAAGGCTATACGTGTACTACAAAGCAATTCACACAAAGTGGGCTTCATGGGTTTAGGCATAAATTGCATGTCTGCCCTTTAATTGTTTGTTCCAAGGGGACAATTCACGGGAAACCCTAATTAGGATGTTCAAGATTGGTAAGATTATAGTGCCCCCACGGGTGCCTACTACTTGTCCCATGTGTTCTTGCTTCAAAATTAGTGCAACATCAGATAGAATCGGTTCCTTAATGCTGTTAATAATATAATCATACTTTAGGCTTAGCGCTCAAGTGGCAACCGTAGCTCCCAAATGACAACACTTTAGTAAAATATGGGATCTGTCCTCCCAATTAGCCGATATATACATTAATGATCTGACATGCGTTCTCAATTTATTTAAAATTTCATGTAGAGTTGTCAATATTTTCCCCATGATATTTGGATGGATTGAGCCCTTAAAAGGATTATACGAACCATTTAACATGCATACAATGAAATTATATGATAAAAAAAAAATGGTAGCATGTTATATTAAGTATTAATGATTTTACAATTTTACAAGTGGGATGTATTTTATGTCAGCCAAATATATGGTGATGACAAAGAAATTTTATCTATAATAAAGTTTGTCAATTAACAGGGGATTACCGAAAAGTTGAAATAGAAAATTACATCAAACCATTTACTTTGTGAGTAGCAAAATGCTGCATTGGAAAACAGGTATACCAAAGAAATCGAAAATCTATAAAAAATTCTACAATTTTTTTGAAATAATATAGGAAACACATATCATGGACTTTAATACTTTACTAAATCGCTTAAATTATTGTCACGCATTATTTCTCTTGTCTCTCTCGCTATGTTATTTTGTGTGTAGCTTGAAATTGATTAGATAAAAACTAACTTCCAATTAATAAACATCACAGCCTCTAATTTCAAATTGCATGTTTTAACGAATTTAATAGATAAAATTAGAAAATGTACACATATCATACATAATCTAACTACATATTAACTATCCAAATAAATATTAATTCGCACCAATGAAAAATATTAATTAAATTAAACCAAAAAAAAAATTTCCAAGTAAGTTAAAAGGACGTGAATGAAGGACAAAAGTGGGGACTAGAGGATTGAAGTGAATAAAATTCAGCCAAAAAGGAGTGGGTTCACGTGCCTTCACATTTTCTTGCTTTCTCGATGGATTTCAATGGATGTGACAATTTCTTTTATATAATAAATAATTCGAGGGCTTGTGTAGCATTTTTCCCTCATATATTTATCATTGGCAAAATATAATAAATAAAAACACACAAAGTATGGTCCCAATGTTTTTGTAGTTTATGTCTGCCTCCACACCCACATCTCCAATCATTGAAAAATATTCAACTTACCTTTACTAGTTTACTTGCCCCTTTATTCTTCCTCCCCTAATATGTCTAACTATTATTATATTATTATTATCATCATGAAGAAGCTGGAACTCAGCAAACATCGTTCAAAAAACAAAACAAATCAAAATATAAACAATTTATTTGAGAGTAAATAATTCTTCTTAAAAGAACACATAGAATTTTTATCATTATGTTCGTAAAAATTTCAATTGGAATGATTTAAATAGAAAATATATAGGAGTAATAAATGGGGACCAAAGATATATTATTGTATCTTTAATTTAACACACTAGTTTGAGATATATTTTTGCCAATTTGTTTTTGCCCAAAAGGAAAACAGCTTGCAGTGAACCTGAACCACAATAAATGAATTAACAGGAGAAGTTTAGTGGTGAGTAAACAAGGGCTATGTTTGGGGAGGGATTTTGTTGCAGACTATGATGAGTGCAAATTGTATTAAAGTAAGTAATATGTTTAGTTCTGAGATTTTGGTATTTTAAAAATTTTAATTTAAATATACATGTCAGACATATAACAATAATTGTGTGATGTAATATTATATAAGAATAAAAATTGATTTTTACAGTATAAATTTATATAAATATGAGTTTATGTGTATATATATGTATTAATTTAATTGTGAATATGTATAATAATCGAAAAACAAGTAATCGATTATACATATAAGAAAGGAAACTCTTGAATTTAAATTTAGATGAAATTTTTGATAATTTGAGTAGAAAGAAAATATATATTTAATTTGTAAAATTTGAATAGATAAAAAATTTATTTTATATACAGTGAACATGCAATAATAATAAGATAATGTAATAATATACAAATTTATAAGATAATAAAAAATAAATGTAAGTAAAAAAATTATAGAGATATTTATTAATTTAACGGTGAATAGGTATGATAATTAAAAAATTATTAATTAATTATAAAAAATAAGATAAGAGTAATTGTAAATTTATATTTAAATAAAATTTATATAATATGATATTTGATTTATAAATTTTTTAAATGATGTTAAACAGGAAAAAATTCAAAAACAGATGTACTGACGTGGAGTGATAATATCGGACACCCAAAACCAGGCTGTGGTCATTGAAAAATGATGGTATTTATTCCCCCCCGCCTTGTAATCATCAATCGTTAACACAAACATAAATAAAATATATTTTTCAAAAGAAAGTACCTAAGTATGCAATCATTACATTTATTTTTGTGGGCCCACTCATCATTCGATGGTCAAATCCTGGATTTCTCCACTTTGTCTCTACTATTTGCTTTTATCTCCTTCTTGTTACGACACAGTGTTGCTCTCCTTGGAACTATTGCCAAGAAAATTCGAAAGTTAAGCACAGCCGTTCATTTTTTTTAAAATTATTTTAATATGAAATTTGCACTTGCGATTGAGTTTTTTATTTCAAAGTTATTTATTTATTTATTTATTTTCAAAAATTAAAGAAGAGCTTTATTTGAAAAGTGAGATTCAGATCAGGGACACCAAATATGTAGTGAAATAAAACGATGTGTCTGTTTATTTATTAGGGTAGGGAGGGAAATGCTGGTGAACTGAACGTGTATATTTAATATGTTATAATGATTAAACATGTTTATAAAGTATAAAAAATGAACGTGTATATTTAATATGTTATAATGATTAAACATGTTTATAAAGTATAAAAAATGAACACGTGTATATTTATTATAAATACGTATGTTAATTTAATTATTTATTGATATAATAATTGAAAAATAATTAATTTATTATTAAAACGTTATAAAAAAAATTAAATTTAAATTTAAATAAAAATTAAACAGTAAGATATTTGGTTTATAAGATTTATAAGTGTTAAATGAACCTATCCATATAAATTGTTGTAATATAACAAGAAATTGATCTCAATAGGTATCTGTTAATTGACCAATTCCCATTTAAATTGAGTTACTAGTTTATATTTATTTTATTTTTTAAAATTGAGGATTCAAAATAAAGTTTTTTTGAGCTAACTTTTAACTTTAAAATATTATTTTAAATTTTATGCTACCAATTATATTATTGAAAATAATTCATTCAAATTTAAATTTAAAATTTTTTTCTAATTTATATGATTAATTAATTATTTTTTAATCATTAAATTTATTTACAATCAAATCAATACCTATATATATCAAACACATACTTACATTTATTTTTATTTATATTTTAAAACACAATCATTATTTCTACACACTATCACTACATTTAATTATTATTATTTATTTAAATAAATTATATATTTATTTTAGTAAAATTTTTATTCTTAATATATTACTTATTTGGATACAATTTCTTTCGAATATCATATACGATTAAAAAAAAAAAAAAACGCTCCCAAACATTGCCAAAAGGTGCGTTTCTGATACAATTACCTACGTGTCCGTTTTCATGACGATCGCAAAGTACCACAAATTATTACCGGTGTGGGTGTCGAATAGTAGGTCACAGCGTTTGCGTACGGGTGGGCCCAAAGGTTCGTCCTTCCTAATAGTAACAAAACCTCAATCCGCGCTGTCTTCACGTGATCCGGTCCCCACGGTGACAATTTTTGTTCAGATAATAATTTCAAAAAACAAAAAAAAAAAACCTTGATAGAAATATAATGAAATTCCGCACTATTTTTTAAATTTTAGTATAACTAGTACATGTAGAATTATTTATAAAATGAAAAATTACTGAATTTTGAAATACAAATAATAAAAAATTTTAAAATTAAAAGAAAAGAGAAATTTTTGAGAAAAATACAAATACAAATACAAATACAAATAATACATTTTGCATATAAATTTAAATGATAAGTTAGAAGAAGAATGAGAAATGATGGTAAAAAAATTAAAATAAGGTAGTTGTTCAATTTCAATTTTTGTTGGTTTCATTAAAATTTCTATAAAATTTTTAATTTGATTTCAATTTTGATAAAATTATTTTATTAATGATAAATAACAATAATATATAATATTGAATATATTTACATATAAATGTGCCATTATTACAAGATTATTAAAATTTTCGTGTAATTATATTTTTATATATAGTGTGAGCTTTATTGATGATTTTTTTATTTTATTTTATGTGAATCAGATTTGAACGAGTTTTCTCAAAACTATCCTGAATAACATTCAAATTATAAATTTTAAGAATAATTAATTAATTTGGGAATGCATGATTTTTGTTCCGTCATTTCTTCCCTCTATTTATTCTTAGATTCAGTTTGTTTCCCGAGAAACGGGATAAATGTATTTTTAAGAACAGAAAATATATCTTTTCAAAAAATTGCTATTATCTTGTACCTATTAAAAATATATTATCTTTTTATAATAATAAAAATATTTTCTGAAAATATATTTTCATTGTACTTCATAAAGACAAAGATGATGATGATGATGAAGATGATGATGATTGAACTTTAGTTTCCGCCCATTTTGGTAAAACGAGAACAATCCCTTAGTTTCAAACCAATGTTCAAATAATTTTCAAAACATTTATATTATAGTCATTAATCATTATTACGTATGAAAACAATGACTAAGTGGCCATCCTCCACATATGAGTGAAGCGATATATATAACCACTTAATTCGAAGAAATTTTTAGTCCCTTAAAAATAATAACACACTTGGAATTTGGAAACCCTCTTTTTTTCTTTAAGTCCCAACCTTTTCATCATCGCAGACAAACAAAAATCAAGAAAGGTAAAGTGGCATGGAGAATAATGGATGCATGGAATCTTGGTTAGAAAAGGGGCAGGTGCTACAAGTGATGCATGCTTATAATTTGGATCAGATTTCAGCATCCCCACTTGATTCCTCACTTCATGTGTCCTAATTTTCAATCCCCACCTCTCATTTTGTCTCGTAGCCATCCATGGGCTTTTATGTGGACATTCAGAAAGCTGGAAAGAAGATGGGATAAGTCATGGTGACTTTTTAATTTGCCTTTCTCGTCATCAGCATCTTTTCTGCCTTGAAACTTTTTTAGTCTACTCATCCCTTGTGTTAGTTCACAGACTTTGCAAACGGTAAGTCACCATGCAGCACACTTCCTAATCTTGGGAAATATCAAGTAATTTAAGGCTTGCCTTGCAGCTAGGTTTTGTGAAAACATGAATTAATTCGTGGGAAAATTAGAGCGCCTCTCTTGAGGTTTAGTCTTTCTACAAATTAATCGTTTAAGTATGCAACATTATATGTACCTCTCCTAATTACATCTCTGATAAACATTTAAATCCATCTAATAAATGGATTTTCCACAGATCAACCCTTTAGAAAGATATATATCTACAATTTATTTTTTAGAGTTAATTTGTGTGAAGTTCAAATTTTGTAGAAATGCGTCTGGAATTTCACATCAAATCACGTGTCCCATGACAATAACTCTGCACAGCAGAGAAATAAGCATCCTTAAAAGAGGTGAAACGGAGCAATGTCTCCAACTACATGCATGAGTTGGGAACAAAGGGGCCAAGGCGTTCATTCATAAGCAGTAGACATCAGGACACGAAGGAAGCACACAATTTAATGGATTTCCTGAACAAATTCATGATGGGTTCTGAATGTGTTGAGTTAGAGTACCAACAACTATGCATTTGTAAGGTTTATTTATTTATGATCTTCATGCAATCCCACACCAAATGATTGTAATTGAATATAATTGATGTTTTGGAAACCCCAAATCAAGTGGGGATGACAGCAAGGTCTGCACGTGTAATGTTTGTAAACAATAATGTAGATACAATCTCAATTATCTCAATCATTGCTTGCAACTCCTGGACTGAAAATAATAATAATAAAGAAAATCGTTTTGGCACAATGGGAAAGCCTATCTCCAGCCTTGCAAATCCTTCGATCCGTGGGATTTTTCTAAGGATGTGCACGTGGGACAGTGTAAGTAATCAAGATTTGGGCTCGTAAATTAATATAATCTGGCGTTGCTTGTTAGTGATTAAGAAAGTGGTCAAGATTGGTACTTGGGAATTGGAGTTAATAAGATTGCACGAGTGGGTAGTAGTGCTGTGGGAATGCGTTCATTATTGGTTGATGTTTGTGGGATTAAAAGATGTGTCCACTTGGATCAACCCATGTGAGTCTAAGCATAATGATTACGAGGTTGGCTATTGTTATTGCATGCTTCGTCTGCACCGACGAGGGTTTCGAGGATTTGCGGCATTGAAAGAGACCACATGTTTGGCCTTTGCATGGATTGATGGACACTTTCACGTTTTTCTTCTTCAATAATTGAAGCTGCGATGCAAAAATAAGGGTGTTGTCGATTTAAGTGCGAGTAGTAATTTAAATGTAATAATTATTTAAGCTTAGGTTTACTCAATTTTGTAGACTCGATTTTAAGCTTGGTAAACATTGATATTAACCCAACAAAATTTTTCAAATTTTTAGATTCGAATTCGAATTCAGTTGAACTAAAAAAATTTTAAATTTAATTAAATTTAAATCAAATAATTTGATTTGTAGACATGTCAAAAACTGGTGCACAAAGCCTGTAATGGTGTCCATGAATATAGTTAAAAAGAGTCTATGGCATGGTCAATTCTTACGAGTTTGGGGCTGGATGCTTCTGATGAACGTGATAAACAGATTTTGAGTACGTATTTGATTCAGTTTGCTAATTGATATCTGTTCGTTTGAACGCGGACCTCAACTGTAAAGTCTCAAGGCTATGTTTGGGAGAAGGGGTCTTGTCCAAAATAATGTTCAGTGAGAGTTATATTGAAATGAATAAAATGTTTGAAAAAAGAATTTGATTTGATAAATAATAAATTTTATTTGAATTTATAAATTTATATATGTATGGAATATGCAATAATGGTTATATATACGGAATGTGTAATAATAACTTGATAATGCGGCAAATTAATTTTTAGAATATAAATATTTACAATGTGAGCGTATGTACGTCTCTGCATATGTATCAATTTGATTTTGCATTAATTAGTTAGTTATATATATAAGATTAAAAATTTTGAATTTAAATTTAAATAAAAATTTTGTTGAGTAAAATTTGATGGGTTGTATAAAGTTGAGAAAGGTTTCCAAACACAGCCCAAATGTACCCGTACACTGGTGATTCACTCAATCTTGCATCAGATTGGGCTCCATTGATGTGCCAATACTCACGTTACAGACCAGATTCAGCATCCCACAAGAATACAAAATACAATGATCGAAAGATGGAAAGGTCAAAGTACAGAAACTGCAGAATTTTTCATTTTCACTTTAAAATTTCAAGAACCTCAAACGCCATCAAGAGAGAAATAAACCCATGTCCTTAATTTCACCCCTAAAATGGTGGAGCAGGTGGCGCTGGACATGACTGATCACAATAGAAAGGAGGAGCTGGGCTTGTTGTAGTTGCAGCATACACTGGACGAACCATAGTTAAAATTGCAACATTTGTCAGAATCTCATTATTTAATTAATTTTTCACTTCTTTTTAGTAGTATTAAAATCTTGATGCCTGGTGTATTTCATTGGGCACAGCATCTATAAGACTTTAAAAGCATAAAAGTGAGTTTGATGCTATTTACTTGCTATGTATCCATGAAGCACGTGTGTGCGGCCTAGAACATCACAGATGGTCGTCACTGTTAGTAATTTGCACATTGGTCATCCAACCTTCCTCATTCAAGACACATTCAGCAGACACAGAGACTAGTTGCATCAGAATTATTCTGTATATAATTAAATTAGTGTGTTCTAGACCATAACGTGATGTTGCCAAAGAAGGATGAGAGGATGAATAATGGACCTCAGGCTCTGGCAGAAGCGAAGCAAATAATCTGAAATAAGGAGCCCATCATCAATACGAAATTTTACCTTGATTTCTGATCCTTCAGATGGCGGCACCAAACCCGCCAATAAACCGGCCCACCAGACTTCTAAGAAGCAAAAGCTCCATATTTATTTATTTTTGAATAGAATTATAATTCAAAAGATTATTTAGAATGATAAAAAAAGTTTAGATAGATTAATTAATCTTAACAATTATATTTATTAAAATTGACTATTTAAGAAGATTACATTTATTTTTTCGTTATAAGCTTACTGTAAATATTACTTAATTAATAATATTATGGTTTAAATAGTAATTTGAATTATATATATATATATATATATATAAATGTAATTCCTCATTTTTTAATTATTTAATCATGACTTTCATGTAGAATTAATTATCCTACAATTTTATGATTTAATAGTAGGCCTTTATTTAATCAATCAAAGTGAACATTTGATTAGGTTGGATAGAATAATTCTATCCTATATTATCATTTAAAGTGAACATGTCCCAAAGCATTATATGATCAGCTGCAGGATTGATTGTCCTAAAGATAATGTCATCATGAAACGTATTAAGATGCCATGCATTGGTGTTCTTTATGCAATAGAAAGGATTACGGGCGGGCAAAGGATTTGATCACTTGAATTAGGGCCCATGCACCGTTGTGCCCGTTGATGGCATTTTTAACATTATAATATACATACTATAATAATTATATTTTTCAAATTTTCTTTCAAATTTTTTTCTTATTTTTACGTAATTTTTTTTTTAAAAAAAAACTTAAAAACACACCCGAAAAAACGAAAAGAAACATAGCCCATGCTTTTCTGTTGGGCGATTAATATTGCTTCTTTAGGCATGTTATCTCTATAAATAACAAAAAACAGCAAATTAGAATGAAAAAGACGGGAAGACAGATCTAATGAAGTGAGAACAATGCCAACCACTGTATACAAAAAATTCTCCTAAGTTGTACCCAGTTTCTACCACAGCCCCTCAAAGCAGCACATATTTCTCCTTACAATCTAAAAGAACATTGCCATGAACACCTAACTTTCACCGTATACAAGGAACCTTACCAGCCACAAAATTCTAATCATGATATCATTGTTCATCCTATTTTCAATAAAAATACCAAATATTGACCCCAAGTTCCCCTCACCAATCCACCAGCACCACTTCCAATGTCCACTGACCCTTCTCGAAATAATTCAAGAGAAGCAAATTAGGTCCGAGCTCCAAACCATCGAAGCCCAACAATTGAAGCACTTTCAGACATCCCAACACCTGCAGGTGATACGCCTCGATTGTTGCAGAGCACTTTAATTCCTCTAAACGAACTTGATACAGGTGTTGTCTTTTTTATTGATTTCATGGAAAGCAATCACAAGCAAACAAGTCCATTATTGAGCGCTAATGGTTGGAGTTCGATATTATTAACTTGTCGATTCCGTCGAAGGATGTTGGGCAAGTACCTATTAGTTCTAGATTACAATGGCAGTTCAGAAACGAATAAAAAAACATATATTAAATTTTCTACTGTGACATTTCTCTTGTAGTACTCCCAAAAGTGGGTGGTCTACTTGCATGTGTAACTGGTCAAAGAAATATTCTTGCACTTGCTGCTGCATCAATAGGTACATAAACTTTCTTTATCAACAAAAGATCAGAACTTATGAAGATTGAGCTCATTTAATTAACCTATTACCATTTTGTAACATGGAAAGCTAGATGAAGGTTAAATTTTAGAGGAAATTATGCTGTTTGAGTTTAAAAAATCGAATGTCCCACCTACAAAAATATATGAAGGCAAGTGGGAGAAACTTAAGATACTCATAGTTTTAAAGTTTTGAATCAATATCTAATCAAACCCATTTATATCTGAGCTCGCAATCAACACTAATGCTCTTTACAAAAATATGTGTAGTTAGCACACATAATGGAGAAAATAGGAAGGGACTTTCTTCTGTTGTTCTGCTTCCAGCTCTCTTTTGTGTGTGCTAAGGAAAGGAAGCACCGGATGTATAGAAGGACAGAGAGTATTTCAGTTAGATACATCCCCCTTTCCTTTATAAAGCATTAAATTTTTATTATTTTAATATTTCTTCTAAAAGTGTGATCCACTTAGTTCTCTGTATTTTCGCCTACATTACTATTCTTCTAATTTGATTAGAGACGCATGTAATAGTTAAATAATTTCTCAGGTCGATTATCAAGAATTACTGGCATAATGGTTAGATAATGTGATGGATCATTGTGACTTATAATAAAAAATTGATAGGTCAATCATGAATACCTTCTATCTTATAGTGAGTATTTAATTCAAATAATTATACAAATTGACCATAAAGATCTATCGACGTATAAGAAGGAAGCAATCAAAATAGGTTGGTTATGAATACCTATTTGCCTATAACGAGTAATTAATTTAGGTAATTTTAAAATCGATCATGAAGACTTACTGGCATGTAACAAGTAAGTAATCAGTTAATTCCTTAGATCAATCATAAAGACTTACTAACCTATAACAAGAGAGTAATTAAATAAATTAATCATAAATACATATCGATTTGTAATAAGTAAATAATTTAGATAATTTCATAAGTCAGGTATGAAGACTCATCAACCTATATTAAATAATTCATACAGAAGATTTAACGACCTGAAAAAACCTTGACTCGGTTAAACATTAGTTTAGTTGAGTTATAGATTCAAAAAATTGTGAGCAGCTTATGAACCAAGAAACAACTTGTAGCTCAAGAAAATATTGGACAACTTGTAACTCAAGAATATAGTAGACAACTCGTAGTCCGATAAGTAACTTGTAATGCTAAAATATATTGTGTAACTTATAGTCTTGGGAGAATCACCAAACAACTTATAATAAAATAGCTATCCTTACCAGCTGATGTCATTTCTTTGTCCCAGAATTCTCTTATCTTGTTTTCTGATACTTTTCGAAAGTTGGTTTATGATAAAAGATGGATAAACCAAGTCGAAGTTTCCTCTAATGCTTTGAAGTTCGGAGAAACTTTCCTTATCTCAAAAATATTAGCTTAGCAAAACCAATAAATTGCAATAATTAAAGTGACAATATTTATTTGCATTGCAAATTACGTACCACGTAAAATGCTTGTGCAACATTTCCAATAGATGCTGTCTCCCATCTATTTAGCCTCCTTAAGTTTCCCTAAAAGTTCCCACAGATGGCGTAAATGATGCTCTCTACAAAAATATGTATAGTTAGCACCCAAAATGGAGAAAATAGGGAGGGACTTTCTTCTGTTGTTCTGCTTCTGGCTCCCTTCCGTGTGTGCTGGGGAAATGAAGCAATGGATATATATATATATCCATTGCTTCATTATATATATATATATAGAGAGAGAGAGAGAGAGAGAGAGAGAGAGAGAGAGAGAATATTTCAGCTAGATACATCCCCCTTTTCTTTTATCAAGTATTTAATGAGCATAATTTTAATATTTCTTCTAGAAGTGTGTGACCTACTTGGTCCTCGTTAATGTTGGTCCACATCAAACGTCATTAATTTGGGCTAGCATTTCCAACTACACCAAGTACTACATTAGCAGAACTAATCCGAGGCTTTACTCCAGGTTAGTGTCGTCTGCAGAATTGAAGAAAGATGTGGCTACGATTTTCATTGTGGTATGGAATGATTGCATGGTTTGTATTCTCATTCAGCAGAAAAGGCGTAGACGGTTTCTGCTAAGTCGCCTGGAAAAATTCGAGTTTCTCGTGCATTCTTTACCTGGTCAAAATGATGGTCTTAACTCAAGTGGATTTATAGCTTTCATGGTTTCAAATACCGATATGACGTTCGGGTTTGGGGATGCATTAGGGTTTTGGATGACTGTTGATGGAATTCCAGTCACATACCGTAAACATGCTGGTAATGGTCAGCAGAAAACATTAATGACTTGCCAAGTAAGTCCATAATCTTAAATTCCTATCCATAAAAAGCAGAAACCACTTTTATTGTTGTAACACCATCTGCCAAACCCCATCTTCTGTGCTTCTGTATGAACCGCTCTCATTGATGCACCAACACGCTGTTGTTAGATAATTTTATCATTCTCCACTCGGTTGGATCTTATCAACTCCAATCTATTATTCATTTAGAAGGATAAGGGCCCATGATGAGGTCCACTATAAAATCACTTGATCCGTCGAACAACAATCCAATGCATGAAGCGAGATAAAATTTTGACAATGATTGGAAATCTCTATGTTGTATCCAAGTATTAATTAAATTACCATTAATAATTTATGTCTTCGAAATAAATAGACTTATCTTTATAATTTTGAATTTGAGTTAGGATTCATTACTATGATTATCATTAATATTTGTATAACATTAAAAATTGAATACAATTTTGTGATGTTAATAAGTGTAAAAAAAAATTAAATATAATTTACAATAATTTTTTTTTTTGGTAAATATCAAATTAAATTGTATAGTATATATATTACAACATTGATAAGGTAAGTGATAAATAAAGAGTACACAATTTGCTAAAAATATTTAAAATAAGGGTTTTTTGAAAAAATTAAAAATAGTCACATTAAACAATTAAATTTGCTAAATATATTATTAAATTATCCTATATTTTAATTGACATTTATAAATATAATGTTAAATTATCCTCAAATTAGTTAATTCTACAAAATAATCCTTACAACTTCAATCATATTAATCAAAGAGAACAAAGTCTTTACAATAACCGCTACATGTGTAATTAGTTATTTGACTACACATTGCGTGAGAAATTCTATTGCGGAACAAAAAATAAATAGCACTGACATGCAAACTTGTGTTGCGTATATATTATAAGTGGGCTTAACCGGGTTTAGGGTGTAAATTTTTAGCTTTAAAACAACATACAATTACAACATTCCCAATGGCTATAAAATCCAAACTCAATTTGCTTTCGTCGTATAACACGCATCAATTGAATATATTAAAAAACATATAAAATTTACCTTTTAGAATATGATTGCAAGTGAAGCATACACAGAATCTATAAGTTGCAATGCTTAAACCATGACTTTTAATTTTTTTACACAGAAAGAATTCAAACAAGTACTTCCAAAATTCTTCATGAACTTTTTTGCAAGAACCTAATGCAAATTCCTCTAAGTATGGAGGTTTTTGAATAAAAAAGAGAAGTTGAAAAGAAGCTCGAGGTCTCTCTTACTTGGTAGCACACAAAAAATTTGGTAGAGAAATTTGTATTATTCTATTAATTTGGAATTCTTTCAAATCTTTTTTTTTCAAGGCATATAATCTTATATAATGCAGAATTCTTATTTCCTTTTATAGCACCTAGGGTGAGAACTTTTAATTAATTAAAGTTCATTCAATATTTTATTATTAATTTCATTAATAATCAAACCATTGGAATTATATCCTATAATTTAATTAATCTCATTAATTAAATTAATTATCATTATGTTTCTAATTAATAATAAGTGAGAGCCAAATAATTCCATTTGTTTCTTGTCATTTAATTTAGTTAATCTCTATTGATTAACTTAAATGCTTATTATGTTTTCAATTAATAACTTCATTATTAACAAGCATAATATAAATTTTATTTGGTTTAATCCAATTACAACCGGAATCAATTTAACCCCATGACTTTTCAAATTTTGTTTATCTCTCAAACCAACTTATCAACTTGTCCTTAATTTTTGTATGTTTCTCTACTTTCATCCTTAATCGGCAACAAGTATAACTCAAAGGATATGAGTAATACTTGACCTATAACCCTTATTGTAGGCTAATTAAGGCAAAGTGAACCCGCTCGATCGTGAATATCATGAAGAATAAACATTTTGTTTTGTTTTGTTCCAATCGAGTAAAAGTTATGAATTTAGCTAAATTTAGTGGCTTGATCATGTGACCAAATTAATATTACCTCATGAGATTAATATTATCAATCGAAAACTCTTTTTCGATTTTTACTACCTTAGTTAGGGGTTTCTATCTACTAACTATATAGGACAAATGTTTTATTTACTTGCAATGAAACAAATTCCTCATTGAATGTGGCCTTCAAACACATTCGAACAATATATATTAGGCTCATAACTTTATCTCATATCAAGACATATATTGGTTTTTAATGTTCAAATAGCACATTGACTATTATACATACAAGACAATCATGTCGTCTTAAGTTTAGGGTTGACACATACTTAAATGACCACGAAGCAATACATTAACAGTAAAGAATGAATTCTATGTGTTTGTTTTATTCTTTGAGTTAATGTTCGAATATTTATTCTTCAATAATATATCGACACATATGTATTTTTAATATCTTATACTAAATGACGTGAAATTCACCATATAAACACAGTGTGTGAATTGTATCGACTCTCTAATACTCACTTAGAAAATTTGCACTTTGTGAACATAATTTAGTGATTGTCTTAAGAAATTTTACATCTATATTCATAACTTTTTATAAGTAAAACTCACTAACACAATCGCATAAAAATATGCATAACTTTACACCACAAAATTTACATGCATGATAAAACTTTCTCAATGTCGATATAAAAATATCAATATTTTATTCATTAATTAAACTATTGTATTTACAACAAATATTTCTCACATTGTATTTGCGCTAAAAGAGATATCACTAATAAATAATATCAATATTTGTGTGTGCAAATGCAAACATACAACAAATATATACGGACCCGATTATGTCCATGCATAACTAATGTGAAGTTTGATTAAATAGGAAGACAAACATTAAATATTTGAAATGTAATCATTTTGGCAATAAACCTAGCTAAAACATTAATAGGTTTACAAAGTGAATCTTCAATCTTTTTAAATTATAAGTGTTGCCAATGTAGGAGTGTAATCAAATTGGATTTGAATAATAAGTTGAACTTGATAATTATTCGAATTAGATTTGATTTAATTTTGTAGAGTTCGATTTCTAGTTCGATGTTGAGCCAAGCAACATAGTAAAAATAAAATATTTGATGTCTCGGTTGAATAATTTAATTTAATTTATTAATAGCCAAGCCTTTTTTTTTCTATCCATCTTTTTGATCATATCAAAGAACCTTAATACATTTCTTGCTGTAAATTCTTAATATATCCTCTGTGGCACTTACAAAGCCAACGTTTTCCCTCATGTATAGCTTAATATTATATCAAATGAGAAGACATTTATCTATGTATTACTTTATTTATAATGTTGCATTCAATATAAATACTCTAAGGTTATATTCATTTTGAATGATTATATTAGATAAATTATTTTATTAAACCTAATCATATGTTCTTTACAATGAATAAAAATCCCCGATTAATATCAAACTTTATATAAAATATCTAATAAAGGATAATTAATCCCATACATCAAATGTGATTAAATAATATGTTCTAAATAATCCTAATGGGTTTTAATCTCATTCGTGAGAGTAAACATGCTCTAAGATTACATTGACTTGGTATAATATATGGTAGAAGTTGTGTTTGTAAGAAATTTATATCTTGGAAGAAGATTTTGATGATACGAAATTTTTGATTTATTTTAATTCTTAAAAAAAATGCATAACAATAAATTGATAATGTGATATTATATAAAGATGATGATTAGTTTTTAGAGTATAAATACATATAAATGTGAGACTATATGTGTATATATACGTATTGATTTAATTTTAAATATATATAACGATTAAAAAATAATAATTTATTTATAAATTTGAATTTGAATAAAATTTTTGAACAGTATATTTAATTATGTAAAATTTGATAGAATGTGTAAAAATTTAAAATATGGTTCAAACATAACCCATTTGGGAGAGTAGTTTTAGTTAGGAACGAACGATGTTTGATAGGAGTTATGTTTGAATAATTAGTATGTTTGGATGTAAATTTGGATAAGATGAAAAAATTAATTTATTTGAATGTATAAATAAAATACATAAGAATAATTGGATACTGTGATAGTATATAGGGATAATTATTATTTTTTAAGATATAAATAAATATAAATATAAATATATGTGTGATAAATATGTGTATCTATTAATTTAATTATGAATATGTTTAATGATTAAAGAATAATTAGTGAGTTATATATATAAAGAAAAAATTTTTTAAATTTAAATTTAAATAAAAATTTTGCTTGGAAATATGTTTAAAAGTATGAAATCTAATAAGGTGTAAGAAGATTGAAAGTTAAGTCACAAACATATCAGGTGTCACCACCATCAATCATATTTTGATCTGATATCAATTCGAAATGTATAATTTTCTTAAATTGGTATATTACTGTTTGTGATTAAAATGGGTAATTTAGCAATGGATAAAATGTACTAAAATTTATCAACAAATCAAAAAAGGAAACAAAGACAAATAGGAATCATTAAAAACAAAAATATACAGCCTATGTTTGGAAGTGGGGTTCAAGTGAATGGTAATGTTTGGTGTGAGTTGGGTCAAGAGAGTGGCAACGTAATTTTGATATTTTAAAATTATTTATTTGTTTAAATATATGTATAAAATATATAATAATAAATAAATAATATAATAGTATATAAGGATAATAATTAGTTTATTTGATATAAGTAATATAAATGTGAGTATAAGTATAAGTATTGATTTGATTAAAAATATATGTAATAATTAATTAGTTATAATAAGAAATTTTAAATTTAAATTTAAAAAAAAATTTATTTATATTTGACAATATTATTCGATGATATATTGAAAGTTGAAAATAGGTTCCAAACATTGCCGCAGGTAATTCTCCATGAATATTCGCAAAATCCCGTCAAACAACCTACGAACTTAGGACTCCACAGGAATATTTGTTTTATAGTAACCGTCTTCTGCAACGCTTCTCTGCAGTCTCATTCTTTATCTCAAGCTTCCTCATTATTCTCTTCCTTCGGTAAACCCTCGCTGGAGACGCAATCACGCTCGTTCCGCAACACTGCGCTTTTCTTGTTCGGCTCGTGGAATTCCCCTTTGAGACGAAACTCCGCCGCCGATCACGGCTTAAATGGTTTCTTTTCTCTGTTTTTTTATGTGTCAATCTCTTGGACAGAACTGCTGGTAAGGGTTTTTAGTTGGAATCGAACACGTTGTTCCGATGAACTTTGACAGTGCCATGGCTTCCAGAGTTCCGGCGGGGTCTCAGCCGCTCTACAATGTCAACCTGCCGTATCTGAACTGGACTAACGAAGGAGAGTCCAGGGGCCGCCACAATCGCCGCCGCTCCATCAAATCGCCATCACGGAGGCTTAATACGTCCCCCGCTTCTCATCGCCGCCACTCGCCTTTGAGGGATTCTGTTTCGGCGACGCCGCCGCGCCTTCAGTCTTCGTTCCAAGATTCTGTTGCCCTGTTATCTGGTGAATCTCCGGTCCACGGTGACCGTTCGATCAGACAACCTCCGCTTCGTGGAGAGTCGTCTAAACCGTCTCCGGTTCGTGAGAGTATGAAACAGTTGCTGATCGGTTGTGTCTCGGATAGGCAGTCGTTCCTTCGTGGGGAATCTGGGCGGCAATCGGAGGCTTTGAGCACGAGTAAAGGTGCCTTGATCGAGTGCCGGAGAAGTCATTCTAGGAATTCCGCTTTTGATAGTATAAGGAATGGGGTTTATTCGTCGAATTCCGATCAATGTAAGAAGCATTTGGAGAAGAAATCGGACAGAGTAGAAGCTGACCAAGCCGGAAGTAAGAGATCGAAAATCTTGATTAAAATCCCCTGCAAGAACAACAAACAAGAGCAAGAAAATCCAAAGGATGAGCCAATGAAGATATACGATAATGGGGAGCATGGAGAGAGGCAAGAAGAGGGAAAGACTAATAACAACACTGCGGAAGAAACTAAGACATGGAATTTGAGGCCCCGAAAGCCCCTACGCAAGCCATACAGTGCTTCTAGGATGCCTGAAAAGGGTAAAGCTCAGCCCTCGATGAATGCAAATAGATCAGGAGAAAATGGAGGGCAATGTGGCGGCGGCTGTGAGACGAAAGAGAAGAGAGAGCTGAGCATTTCTGTCACGCTGTCTAAAGAGGAGATTGAGGAGGACATTTTTGCCATTACCAGATCTAAGCCAACTAGGAGGCCTAAGAAGAGAGCGAAGAACATACAGAAACAACTGGATGTAAGAACAGATTTTATTGTTTGATCATATTAACTTGAATCATCTCTTTCTTCCCTTATATCAGGTCTCTAGAATAGACATGATATACATATTTAACTTTTCCGAATTGCAGCTTGTGTTTCCTGGATTGTGTTTGTTGTCAATAACACCTGATTCATACAAGGTATCTGAAAATTATCGTAAGGTATAGTTTCCACTGCCATAATCAGGTTTGATTTCTGTATTGTTCTGTTAATTTGACTGCTTACTGATACAGAAGAAATGATTTATACGCAGGCTTAGATGCAAATAAACAAAAGATGATTATGCCCTTCAAATGTGTTTTCTGGAAGTTTTAAGGTGCCGTGCTTCCGAATTTTGTAATGTCATTGAAGGTATAATTGCAGTAACTTGTAAAGCCGAAAGGAAGATAAGTGTTCACTTGGGCTCGCTTTTTACTTTCATTTCGTGCTGATTTCAGAGCGCTGACAGTACATTAGCTTTTTTACTCATCAGTAATGGCGGTTGTAAATATGGATATCTATCTTTAAGATTTACGTTTCTAGTACTCATTTGCTGTTCTTTTATCCTTCCAAAGTTTGCTAGATTTTCTTTCTTTCGCTATCAACCAAAGAGTTTAGATACAGTTCATTTGTCTTTCAATATTTATTACTAGAATGCATGCTGTGATTTGTTTTGTGGCATTGACAATTGTATGCGGTTTCTTTTGTTATTTAGTTTTGCGAATGTTGCCTGTTATTAAGTTTCATGGCATACCAATCCATTCCTGACACCAACTCCTTGTAGTCACAAACAGACATTTCACACACACACACACACACACACATATTTAATACATTCATCTGCACATAATGTATTCTGATGCCTACCCAAGAGAGGACATTTGACATGAAGGAGAACACATTTGTATGTTAATTCTGTGTTCTTTTAGATTTTCCAACTTTGATGAGAAGATATGAGAATATCGTGAGTTGGGAGTCTCTGATAAAACACTAATGCCTAGAACAAGAGCTGGAATGTCAGCAGAACCCACCTAACTCTAGAACACGGTTTGGGGACTCTTATATATTAAAATGCTGAACACAATAGGGACACCATTGGAATCTATGAGAAACTTACTAGTTTCTAGGATCTCTTCATGGGATTTATGAACAAATCAACCAACGGCTCCTAGAATATGAGTTACCTTATACCTTAAAAATGAAAAGCAAACTAGACCACATTCTTTATCTGTAAATTCTTTTGTCCAAATACCAGATTTGTAAAACAGCCAAATCAGTAAATGGACTACTGTGATGGATTAGCTCTGATGAATCAGATATTTGTGTGACAAGGCAAAATTGATTCCATTCTAGGTTCATACAGAAAAATTCTTAATACTAGGATGCGTCTTGCTTCCTTGTCTGGTATGCTTATGAACTCCTTAATTACCTGCTCTTTTCTTGGTTGATCTGGGATATCATGCTACAGAATTATTGTATGGTGGCCGATGATATGTTGCCGCTCGAAGTTTCAACTCTTCTTTTTGTTATTAACTTTTTTATCACCCTTTTTTGTATCCTTCTTTTCATTCATTTTAAGTTCTCCATGCTTTTTGCTTGAACTGAGCTTTAGTAGCCTTTTTCTACCATACCTCTCACTAAACTGTGATACCTTTATGGGGGGGGGGGGGGGGGGGGGGGGGGGACGGGCAGGAATGGGCTCTGTCAGAAGCTGATCCTGATGGCTTCAAATTGTTTTCAGGATCTGCATTCTTGGTTTTTTGCTGCATTTTGGCTCTGCATTCCATATTCTATGAGGTTAAAGCATGTTTACATATGCACCTGGATAAATTATTGGTTGAAAACGTTTCCTACTTTTCTTCCCCTGTATTATGTGAACATGGAAAAGGATTTAAGATGATGACTTTCTCTTTTGTTTTCCTGAGGAGAAAGGGGCGCCTGATTTTTTAAGGGGAACATAGAAAAGCATACTGGTTGGCTTGAGTTTAGCAGTGGAGATGATTCATTGAAAGATCTTATTATTTATTTGTGAAAATTATCACTAAATTGGTTGGATGTTAATAATATGCTATCCCGGATTTGTTCTAAAGGTTGTTAGACTGTCCACACCATTCCACTGTAAACTCAATAGCTATTGCCTGTGATTATGACACCCATCTCTGTCTTTCACGATGATAACTTTTGCAATTATCTCTATTCTCCATTGGTTATATTTTGATTAGCAGGATACTGTTTCTACATTTTATCAAGTCTCTGACCACACATTTATGAGATCTGCACCATCTTTCCAGTGCATGTTAATAGTTGTCAATTAATCTCGTGGAAAAAAAAATCATTTTATAGTCAAGTTGGTTGGGGGGAGATATCAAATGTGTTCCTTAAAATTTTGATGTTGATTGAAGCGAGGGGATTTATTGGATTTTCTTCTTCCATCTTCATCTAATTTTAGACTGAGAGAGTGATAAATGGCAGGGGTGGGATGAGATGAGATTCACTGACGCTCCTTAACATCTCCGACTATGGAGTGAGATAATACGATGAATGTGTCTTTTGGACGCGTTTTCCGTTACCCTGACGTTTTTTATTCCACCAAGTCTTCCGGTCTGACTGTCACACCTCTCTATTTTATCTTCTTGCTCTATGTTCACTTAATATTATTAAATTGTATAAATTATTTTATTAATTTTAATTAATAGATGAAAATTTATGATATATGATAAATACATAATAAAATAAATAAAATAATAATTTAATATAATAAATATAAAAAAATAATCTTAAAAGACCTTTATATTATTTTTGTAAAAAATTATTTTAGAAGGTTTTTATGTGGACATGGGCTTGGTGCAGTTTTCCATGATTCTCCACCCCTTGCCCTCTCCAACAGTGTAGTTAGATATCTGATGTCCTTGTTTATCTACAATTTTTTATTATTAAAACAAAATAAAATTACATATGATGGATAGAATGCGACTACGGATTTGTCATCCATTCGATCATAAGAAGTAAATGTATGGTTTGGATT
Organism: Avicennia marina; assembly: GCA_019155195.1. Taxonomy (NCBI): domain Eukaryota; kingdom Viridiplantae; phylum Streptophyta; class Magnoliopsida; order Lamiales; family Acanthaceae; genus Avicennia; species Avicennia marina. Next base: position 13,395,141 of record CM032760.1, read on the forward strand.
GAATTTAGGTATGGTATGGTTGGGGATGAAAGCATCCAAACTAGATATGGACAAGTCAGGGTCGAGCCCAACTAGGTTAAATGCAAAAAGATGAAAGTGTAAAACTTAATTGCATTCAAATCACACGTTTCATCTTTCAAGTTAGATCAGGCTGTAATTTCAAAGGAACAAAAAAAAGATTAGTTTGTGTCAAAAATGATTAGTTTTGACTAAATGCTACTTTTTCTTTAAAATTATATTTATTTTAGTTAAATATAAAATTTTAGTTTCAGCTTAATTTTCGGAATAGACTCAAAAAGGATCAAATTCGAATTCAAAAACTAGTTACTCCCAATCCGACCCAAATCAAAGTTAATAATTTAGAATCAAATTCAACTCAAATCTAATTTAGGTCGAATCTTTTTTTTTTTTCTGTTTTTCTTTTAATAGTTAATTTCTTACACTATATACCATATCTATACTATATATTATGGCTAAGTCCTCACTTAAAAATCAAAATTATACTAAATTATGTAAAACACAATAATTTTACTTAGCTAAGAAACTATGATTTTCAAACGCCATTTTTCTCTCAAATTCTATATTTCCTTCCACATATTTCTTAACTTATCAGTTTCTCAAATTTTAAATTTTTTTCACACTTTACATGTGCCTGCTTTCCCTCCCAAATTTCATTTTTTTTTTCTCAAATTTCTTTATTTCTTCATTTTATTCACTCATTAATTTTAATTTTACTTGTAAACTGTCTGTTATAATTTAAATTAAAATGGACATGTATAGAGTGTGTGTGGGTAATTAGTTCATAATAATAGGCAAAAAACGTGCAATCCAAAACATAAAAAGAGGATAAGCCTTGTCTGCTATGTCCACCGTTGTCGTATATTCTCACGTTTAAGGTTTAGGGTTTATTATGGAATTGAATCAATAATTCAATTCTTTTAATGTACCTTTTCCTTTATCCGATTAGTTGGGCCCATTGGTGTCGAAATATTAAACGCGGCCTTTTAGCCGTATTTTGGCCCAATTCAGAAGCAAGGGTATCTGTGTAAATTTAGAGACTGAATTGAGTTCAACAGAACACGGGAACAACTGCCTTAACCGTCAAATCCATTAAGATAATAGCGTCCAAAGAATTGTTCCATGCATAATGACCCTCGAAATTCAACTCCTTTGTTTTCTTCTTGCCGTTTCCGACCCGACTTGAAGAAGTGTGGGACAAAGATTGAAATTGCGTATGTGTTGGGTTTTGAGTCTGACGCAGTTCTGTTCGTTTGATTTGTTTCGGTGTACGTATTGCGAGTTTGATATGTGTTCGATGAAATGTGGAAGTAGGATGATCTTCCGTAGATGACCTCAGCTCTAGTTTGCGAGGAAAACATGCCTTCTTTCTTTCCCTTATTTAGTGAATTTCCCATTTCCTTGCAAATATGGAGAAGAATGCGGCAAAAATTGCAATAGGTGTGTGCAGTGTGCCGGGTGTGAGATTGATGATTTCTAGAGTCAAGAGTGCTGGCTTGTTTTTTGTGTTGCAGTAAATCCTTAGTGTGATATGTGCACGATAGAATGAGTTAGCACTGTTTATATACTCTTGATAAGGGTTCTTACAGATTTTGTCCATTGCTGATTTTAGAATGCAAGCAAAAGTTGTCATCGGGGAATTTTTCACTTCGCCACAATCAACCTTTTGGTTAGCCTGCATTTTGTGGAAACTGATTATTTTTTTATGCAATTTATGTGATTGGTCTGCAAGCACAATTTGGTGGAACAAATGGGCCAGAACTACTACCTATTAATCAGGAAGAATGGAGTAGGAAGGCAGAAGACGCTGGCACGGATTCTGCAGACTTCTTCACCATTATGATCTTGCAAGTCCCTGGAGAAAATCAAGTCGAAGGCCTAACTTTCCATGACTTCTCTTATGTACAGGTGAGAAGTTCACTAATTTATTCTCTTAATAATGCATAATAATAAGCTAATTACCACAGTGCAACTAATTTCTTTTGAGCTTCAACGTAAACTGTTGATTTTGTCAGTTGCAAATCCTTCAGGATCGGGTATTCAGGAATATATGCTATATATGAGCATGCTTTACTGGCTTAGTTTTGGACACTCTGTGCTTTTCACATTTCTGTCACTATATGGCATCTTAAATGGCAACACTATTGGAGAAGTAGGTCTTTTTGGGTAAAATGCTCACGCCCTTCTAGCATCTTGCTTGGAGAGTTATGGTAGTAAATTGATTCATAGGATTAAACAGAAGTAGTTAGGGAGTGAAGTTCGTTGCAGTTGTTTTTCTAACTGAAATTCCTCCTTGTCAGGTTTTTAGGCACCAAAGTTGAGCTCATCTACAGCAGAGAATCTGAATCTTACTCAACTCCACATTTTGGCAACTGTGGGACGATCAAAATGGTACTGTTGCCAAAGCATACTTATGAGCACATCTCGACTCAACATCATTCCTCCAGAGAAGAAACATCCGTGGAACCACAATCTAATCTCTCCTTCCTTTCGACTTGACACTCCCCGGCCGCTCAAAACCCAAGAGTTCATTGCTAAACCTGAAGATCCCAATCTACTGGATGTGTTTTGAATATTCCAGTGAAGCTGCATTAGGCAATGCAGGACTTTCCACTGTTAGAATTGAGACACCAGATTAATGCAGTGGCTCCCAGACACTTTCATTGGTGACTTCCCACCTGTCGATATGTTTGATCACATAGCCCATCACAGTGGGCATGACTGGATCAAATCTTCCAGCCATAGTAGATAGATTTGTCAACTAAAGTCCTAACAAGCTGTCTGTGCCTTCTTAGTGTTGCTAATTGTTCTGTACACAACCTAAAAGTCTCCTTGTGTTGCTGTACTCCAGGGATTCACATTTATTTTACTGTTTTTCCTTTTTCTATCTCAAATTTTCTTTATGGTGTGTTATCCCTTTGTCTATTACTATTGCAAGTCTATATATTATAAAATTGTTATATTTTAAATAATAAAAATAAAATTATTTAAAATTAAAAAGCATAAAGAATATTTGAAATAATAAAATAAAGAAATATCAAAAGAATTTGAAAAAAAGAGAAAATTTGAGAGAAAACACAAACAAAAATAATAAGTTAAAAATTAAAATAAGAAAATTCTGCAAAAATATTTAAAATAAGAAAATGAATAAAAATCATTGGAATTTAAAAAATGAGAATTTGAAAGAAAACAAAAATATAAATTTTAAATTACATGAAAAGAGAGAAAATAATAAGAAGAATAAGGGAATTTTAATATAAAGATAGTAGTGTAAATTCATCTTATGCAACAAAAAACCTTTTGATATAATTTATACTACATAAAATGGAGGAGACCCTTAGAGAAACTTAAAAATAGAATTACAAAATTGACTTTACTTGTTAATATAGAAAATACATTAGAGGATTATTTAAGTAAGAATACCATTATCTAACATTTAAAACAAATGAAAACTGTCATTAAAAAACATCCATGAAAAGAGTATTGTAAATTGTATTTATTGCAATTTTATTTCTTTTTATCTTCAAATCATCATTTATTTTTATGATTACAATGAAAAGAATATAATTTTTGAATAAACATGATAAATTATATGTTTAGTTGTGTGTGTGCATATGTATATATATACATATATATTTATTTATTAACACGTGTGTCATCATTGTTTTTCGCACACACATTCAATGTACATTCATTACACGCACATGTAATATAAGCTTTGACAATCCAACCCATTATTATCCACCCACACTAAAATTTATGTCAATGGATAACTTGCCACGATTTGTAGCCTTCTCAAGGTATTTGCCAACATCAAGGAAAAATGGTGCTACAAATTGCGCCAATCCAAAGTAGCTAATAGTACCTTCTCGAATCTCAACGCCCCTCACATCAAAGTTTATTTCTATAATATTCAAAAAAGCTGAATAAACATTTAAACATAAAACTATGCTATTTATAAGTCCACAATAAAGAAACCGTAAGAATTGGCTGATTAAATAGTCTTATGTGAGTTAGAGTTTGAAAAACTATACCGGTCGTCAAATTAAAAAATTTACCGATTCAAAGATTATTGGTTCAATTGTAGTCGAACCGATGATGTAATATTTATGTGATAAATATTAATTCATATATTAAAATACATAAAATAGTGAATATTAAGGAAAAAAAAAAATACTTGAATCTAATTTTAAGTATTTGTAATTACTATTAATAGTTAAATTTATTGCACTAAAAATAAAAAAAAATATTAATTCAACAAATAAATCTAAAAATATACAAAAAAATATATCTTATTAAAATATTTAATTAAAATATAATAAAATTTTAATAACATTTTATATGTGTTTAAGTCAAAAATTATTAGATATATTGAATGATAATTTATTTGATTCGTGAAATTTTCTTCGTAAAGGAGAACAAATTAAAGATAAATCATGATAAAAAAAAATTAAATTAAATTAAGAAGAAGAAAATTAAGATTTAAACGTCTACTCATTTATTAATTTGAATAGTTCAATTTCATAAACAGAGATTGATTTACTTAATCTAGTAGTTCGATTGTAGTGTTTCACACGATGTTACTCGATTTTATTATTTTTCGATTTTTAAATTCTACTTAAATTGTTTTTTAAACTGTCAGTAGACCGATCGGATCGACCGTCTCATTTAGGTCAGTTTTAAAACAGAGGCGAGTATTGTTGCTTCTTGATTTGATAATCGATCGTTAAGATGGACGGAAGACATTTGTAATTTATATATTTTGCATGAGAGAATAAATCGTAATCACGTTCACTACATGTAAGAACACACACACGTCTCCCACTGGCGCATGAACTCGACTTCCACTTTCGTTGCCAAAACTTGCATTACTAATTATCTTTTTCTTGGGACCCAACAAACACAAGCTAACACAAAAACTTTCAGTGTCTTCTAATCATTAACATGTCGTCGAAATTAAATCTTGGCTTTTATTACACATACAGCAGCAAGTGTATAAAATTTTCAAGTTTTGGTTTCATTACTCGTGTTCTTTTGTTCTGTAGCTGTTGACTTCAGTGCACTTTAGTTTCATACGTATGACTAAATTAGTGCTCGCCTTCGCTGGCCGTTCTCCCAAAACGGCCGTTGTTTTAAAAATTTGATCGTTCAACTGATTTGATAAAATCGATAATTAATAGATTTTTCGATTCGATTAAAGTATAAAAATTTGAAATGTATAAAATTGATAAAAATCGATCAAAAATCTGTGTAAATTGATTAAAATCGGTAAAAAAAATTGATTAAAAAATTAGTCAAATTGATTTTATTTAAAAAATTAAAACAGAAGAAAATTTTAGTTTTTTTTTTTTTGAAAAAATTACAAAATAAATTTTCATATTTTTTTCAAAATTTTTTAAATTTACGTCTCCTCAATATTATTTAAATATACAATTTTTATTTTGACTTTTATTTTTAGTAATTTTTATCCTTTTGTTTTTCTAATCCATATTTTGAAAATTTAATTATTGTATTTTAAAATTAAAATTGATTATATTAATTAATCTGCTTATTTTTCAAAACTATTTTTTCAATTTTATACTTTTAATCATTTTGAATTTAATATATTTTTAATTTATGTAATAAATTTTTATTTTAGTTGAATTATTTAATTTTTTACGTTATATCTAAAACTTATTTTATAGTTTATTATTATATTAGATTATATTTATTTTATAAATTATTTTTATAATAATATATATAATATTATATAATTAAAATAATTAATTTTTTAACAGTTCCCTAATAAATTTTTGAATCTGAACACCTATTCAATTTTAAAAACATTGAAAACGTCCGGTCTGATTCTTTATCCACATGAGTTTTGGGGCACTTTCATTTTCTGGAGAGCCCCACTTTGGTGGGTCTCGGCGGAGGTGTGTGTGCAAACACATGCGATCATGCAAGAAATACGAGTGTACAGTTTTAGGGGTTATTTTGATAGATTAATTAATTATACGATAATTTAATATTATATTTATTAATATAAATTAAAATATTAAATAAATTAATATGTTTGAATTACTTCATCACATTATTTAATATTTTTTGAAATAATATTAAATTTATATTTTATTATAAATTTTTATCAAATATTTAATTATTCTTAATAAATTAATTTACCAAGTGAACATGCTCCAATGGAAGAATTGGCGGCTGGTAGCCTGTCCGGACAAGACTTCTTCATGCCACGTGTTGTGTGACTGAATCCCACAGTAGGTGTGAATTAAATGTACATTGATATTGACGTACGTGTGAAAATGGATTTTAGATTTGAAAATTTGTAAGAATTTTGATGGGAATTCCGAAGATGATAGAGATTTTGATTTTTTATTCAAAAGACTATGGAGACTTGCATAAAAATAGTGGGGAATTTCTAATTATGGAATTTGAATATTTTTAGCTAATACAATTATGCATCCTTTACTCAAATGATTATCTGTGTACATAGTGTGCATAGACAGTGAGTTTTATACTGTATAAATAATTACTGTTAGGTGGTTCTTGGTACGTTGAGATGAAATGGGAATAAAATGATTTTTTCATAATTATTCCTCTTACCACGATTAACATGATTAGTTATTATGAATCATAATTTTATTAGAAATTAATATTCTTAAAAATAATAAATATTTGTTCTTTTTCATCCTTGTGATTTTACTTATTCCCTGCACTGTTGGAAATGATTTATATTTTATACTATTAAAATAATTTTATTAATTTTTAGATTTACAAGGTGTATATCAATAAATATTATATACTATTAATAAATTAATTAAATATTAAAAATATCATATGTAAAAGTATGAATATATATGCATATGTATCAATTACACATGTATACTTAAAATTAAAAATATATACATGTACACAGACGTGAGTGTGTGTGTGTGTGTATTATACACACATGCACACATATATGTATTGTCTTATTTTTATTGTAATAAAACTAAAATTTGTGCTAAATGTGTAAAATATTTATTCATATTCATGTATCCACAAACACAAGCACACCTTGAACAACAATATATAATTTAACACTATATAATAGATCCTATAAAGTACTCAATCAATTTTTACCAACATTATACTTAATAAATAAACATAATAAAATAGATATTTATATTTCATAAATATTTAGTATATTACTCGAAAAGGTAGTTAATATAGTAATATCAATTGAATATTTATTTTTCATATAATAAATATCACTATGAATTTAAAAATAAAAGCTATATAGATATTTATTTTACAATGAACAAATTAAATATCAATTCTTCATGTTTTTTGAAGTATCTACTGAGTATAGTATAAATTATAAATATTGTATATGATGTTGTATAAATATTAAATATTTATTATATATCTAAATATATATAGTCATATAACAAAAAACATAATAATTAATTTAATTTTTTGAAAATAATTTTACTTTTAATTGTCATTTGTATATATAAAATAAAATAATAAAATGATAATTTTATTTCATTCTCATTTTTAAAATCATTTTTGTTCATACAAAACGAGAGATATAGTAAATCATCTTATTCCATTCCTATTTTATTTCATTCTTAAATTTATTATATTCTCACTTTATTTCATTATTACATATCAATCATATTGTTTAGAGCATAATTGGTACGATAGAATGAAATAAAAATAAAATAGTCATTTATAATTTTATTCCCAAACACATGACGGATATGATCTAAAACTAGGAATTATCATTCCACTAGAAATCATTGTTTCTAAAAATATTGGATTAGTGATTCATTTATAAAGTATGGGTTTATCTATTCCTAAGGTATTAGGAATAACTTTCTTCTTTTTTTGTCAAGTACATTTAATAAAATACGATAACTAATCAATTAAAATTGTAAACTTTTTACTATACCACAAAAAATATTAATTATTTTGCACACACACTATACTTATATAGTTTAAGTTCTTATCATACATAATAAAATATTATATGCTTGACATTATTAATAAAGATATATCTTGTGGTAGTATATAAATAACAACAAAAATATATACAAAAATATGTATACATATTTTTCTATTATGCATTATTTATTATACATATAGTATATAAATTTTGAATGCTAAAATGTGATTATTATTATTATTATTATTGGAGAAAATAGTTTTTATATTTAACTTTCCAAAATTATAATTATATGTTTTTTAAGTGAATGTTAATTTTGATAATCAAAATACTTTTTTCCATGCTCATGATGTTATTTTTGTTACACAAAATCAAATAAAAATATCATTCCATTTCTTTTGCATACTAATTATAAAATATCGTACAATATCTCATTCCTTTTGTATTTCTATTCCATTTCTAAATTCATTCTATCTTCATTTTGTTCTATTCTTGTTTATCAATCATATTGTTGTTTTTCAGGAAGTCTTAAAATAAGACTCTTTTTTTCTTAAATAAACGCATGTTCTTATATTTTCTTTATTCCATAAGTTAAGCTCTAACATAGATTAACTTAAGCCTAGAAAATTAAATTTCTATTGAATTTATTTCATTAATAAGTTTGTAATTCTTAGTATTGTTTTATTCATTAACTTTATATCAAAAGATAAAGTATTTTATTGGCTTCCTACTGAGATGATCAAAAGATAACAACAATATTTGGTAGTTGTACATATACTTTTATTCATCACCAAACCTGTAATTTCATGTGCTGAGCAACCATGGCATCAATTCATCCCCCACACAAACCAATAATGTTGGCTGCATTGATAAATTATTGTCTGTAGGGTTTCTTTTCTTTGTACCAACACAGTATCTTCCCCTCAAAAATAATGGCCACCCACACCACATATTTCTGGGCAAATAAAAGAAAATAAATAACTAACTAGAATAAGGATGGATGGATAGATTGGAATAATTTCAGAATGTGTGAGCCAATTAAAGTAATAAATAAAAACTAACACAAAAGGATATATGTGTAAGACTATATTCGTGCATTCCTATATACAATGTATCTTATATATGTGTGTGTGTGTGTGTGTGCTCAGTGAATTTGAAATAGAGACCGGGACATACATTACGTTCCAAGAAATTTATTTAATTCAATTTTGCCTGAAAAAAATATCGTATTCCAATTTGGATATGATGATCTGTCACACAACTACTCTAAAGCAGTTCAACAACTCCACTTTCTAGAAATTAATGCCCTATTTAATCACTTTTGGATGAGGTGCCAAGGTATTCCATGGTAACCCGGAACTTAATTTTTCACTATTAATTTATATTAGTGAAAAATCATCAATTAATTGTATAACATGGATATTTTTTATTTTTATCTGTTGATTAGTGCCTCAGTTTGATTTTCTCGTTAATAATTTTGAGCCGTGTTATTTAAGCTATATATAACTACGATATTTTTTTCAATCGGACAAAGAATTTGTTAAGGTCAGATCAAATTGTACTAACTAAATGATGGGACAATTAATTAAGTTTAAGCACATCCAAAGCATTTTTAGTTGTTCTCATGACAATTTTACACAATTAATTAAAACCCAATAATTAAATTATGAAAATACTACCCAACCAATCCTTCAACGTATGGAAGTGATTCCATGCCTCATCATATTGAAACAACCTCAGGGCTAGATTCCCTGTACACTGAAATGCCCTACTTTTCCCTCCACCAACTAAATTAAATGAGATTAAAAAGATTTGACAAATATCATAATTTTTGACGTTGATGTATCTTAATTTTTTTGTCAAATATAAGAACGGCTTCACAATTTCTCGAGTTTATTTAAGGAATTAAATTGATAAAAAGGGTTGAGAGAAAAAAGAAATGAAGAATATTTGGAATGGCAGCGGTGGAGTTAATTACAACAATTGTGATACAAATTTCAAGATTCTATCTAAGTAGGGAGAACTCAATGTTGTACTAAACCAATTTAAAATCCCTTGCAAAAGTTGAAATTGAACTTTTACCAACAGGCATACAAATACAAGCATAGCTAGGCAAACATTAACGTAAGAACAAGCATATATAATTGGTAATTTTGGAGTGACAGACATGTAATTAAGGTAGAAATTAAGTAATGGGTAAATAAAATATTACTAATGCAGCATTGGTGTGGAAGCATAGAGACTGATGGGGACAATCATCCAATGGAAGCAATATGAAGCAGTAATTTAATTTATAGTAACATTCTCCAACTCCATTTAGGTATACGAAACAAAGTGTCCCGTTACCCTCTCTTCCACCAAACCAATCTTCGACAACTTCTGGACCCATTTAATAATAATAATAATAATAATGGCATGCTTGATGTGTGTGTAATTTTTTTCTTTTATAAATGACGATATTTTATTTATTTTAATAAAATTAATAACGGAGAAATAAAACATATGACGAAAAGTATAGAATTATATTAAAAAACAGAAAAATAAAAAACATTTAAATAAGAAAATATAGCCATTTTAATTATAAACAAAAAAAAATATTGTCTTTAGCTTTAATTTATAGTATAGATTATAAAACAGATTAAAATTTAAAAAATAAATTAAATTAAAATTAGGAAGTTGATGGAATGAATGAAAATTAATGAAGTAAAGTGAAGAATAAGGCATAAAAAGTAAAGAGTATTTAAGTAATTATGTTTTGTACAGCGTAATGCCCTCATGTGCTTAATATTGGTAATAGATAATATAGCATAGATAAAAAAAATAAAAGAAATATTAAAACAATCTAAAAAAGCAGTAGATTTAAGAAAACACAAATAAAAGCAATAAGTTAAAAAAATAATGAACGAAAAATATAAGAAAATAAAATAATTTAAAATAAAATAATTGTGTAATGAAAAAAAAAAAAAAGGTTCTATCCATGATAACAACTATAATGTCTGCTAGGTAGAACTTTGAGATCATTTATGTGAGATTTTGATTAATTGTCAAGGTTATGCCAGAAAATTTTCCTATCTTTGATATTCGATATTGTCCATATATATGAGGGCAATATGAATGACAAAAGAATCTACCAATTAAAGGGAAATTCGATTTTTACACAAAAAATTGTTGAGTAAAGAGAAGCAAATTGGGAAAAAATTCACAACCATCTTTGAGGTTTCAATTGATTGTCGAAAATCTCATGAGGTTTCCAATTTAGTTTTTTGAACTTATTAAATTGTGAACACTAAATTTGGTAAATTTAATTGTTGTGCAAACAACATCTGTAGGAAAAAAAATGCCAGAAATGACAAACAAAAAACACAAGAGATTTACATGGTTGAGTCAATGCAACCTAGTCCACAAGAGGCAAGAAGATATTTCTTATTTATGGAGAAAATTTGATATAGAAAGTATAGATTAATCTCTCTAACCGCCTAGTTATACATAAATCAATTAAAATGGTTAGAGCTGCGTCCGTACACTTGGAAAAAGGGTATTCTATCAATAAAATGAATAAAACTCATCTATAAGAGTAATGGGTAGAGATTACACTACTAAAATATTGTGGCTTGATACGAGTTTTTCTTGCTTAATCTTCATTCGGTATTAATATAATTAATATTGAAGTAGGGTTTTTTTTGTTTTTGCATCTTTACTTGGCTTGAAGATAAAAATGGTGTCTAATAATTAAGCAACTAGTGTCTAGTCATAAGAGGAAATATGAATTTATCATAAAATACAAATATTCAACTTTGTCTAATTTATTAATTAATCTAATATAGAGGCGTTTTATTAATATAACTAAAAATAATTGTTTATATATATATATATATATATATATATAATATCTGCCGTTCTTCTCTTTTTATATTTATATTATATTATGTTTTTTTATGTTTTTTTGTCTGTTCCAAAAATCTTGTCCTGGGGAATGGAGTTATTGGGAGACCCTGCAGTTGTATGTATCTGCTGGCCAGCGTTCATGACATGACACATGACAACCCCTGCTGCTGCCCTATTGCAGAGGCCAATAAATAGAATTTGGATAATTAAGACGAGACATGTAATAAAATCTCAATCCCACATGCTAATTGGCCTAACCTGGTTAATTACATTTTTTTTAATGTAACCATTAAATACAACATAAGTCATCTTTCCTATTGAATAAGTTTAAATTGTTAGAGAGAGACACATTCTTCTTCACAAATGAGTGGCCGTTAAGATTCAAACTCAGGACCCATTACCTGGCCAGGTTGTAATATGGAAGACCATCTTTAGTTAAAATTATTAGAAAAAGATATCATTTAATATTTAATTATTTTCACATTTTTCAAAGAACCTACTAGAAGTAATTTAATTATTTCTCAGTGAATCAAAGCACTCAATTATACATATCAACGCATACAGATAAACAATAAACCACAAATACCATGAGGTTTGACCTTAAATCAATCTTAAAGTTTTCGAACATGTTCATCCTACGTCCGATGAGGTTAAGACCTCATTTTCTTAATTTACCTAAGTAATTAGTTAACATCACCATAATTAATGTCCAAGAAAAAGATACTAATAATTTAGCTACTTGGAACTGAATTCCAGCACAATTTGGGCATGCAGGAGGACCCACAGGCATGTGACGCATGTGTATCCTAGTTAAACGTTTTAATTCATTTCATTTTCCAGATCCACCCTTTGCTTCGAAAAAATGGCGCAGTTGATGCGAGGGTGTTGGAAGCATTGTCTTCATCCCAGACACCCAAACTCCGGACATACAAGTTTATGACACCATAGAAAAATATCGTGTCTCAATAATAGTTACAGGCCATGTTTATTTACGTATTTATTTATCACAAGCTCCCTTTTATATTTCCTTAAATTAGTCAAATTTCGAGAAATGGTCAAAATAGAAAACATGGGCACCGTTTTAGAAAATTAGAAACATTCATTGTATTCAGTGTGCGTGTAACTTGACTCATAAAATTGGGTGTGTGAATGTGAATTAATTAGTGGCAAATTTTCAAACTTTCCAACGTGAGGTTAGAGATTCGGATCTCTACTACTATTAGTAAAGGGAAAAAAACAACTCATGGAATCAACCACAGTAAACTACATGACACCACCACTTTGGACAAAGCTGGTAATAACAAGTCATTGCTTGAGCCATTTAACGTTATTATCTTGAGGGAAGATGATAAATTAAACAAGGGTTTTATACGCATAAGATGATAATAAATAAAATCAAACAAGTGAAATTACAAGTGTAATAAATGCAAGAGGCCAATGGTAGCCAAGAAGCCATGGATCATTGAAGTTGGATTTCCTTAAATTAATGGAACTGCCTCTTAATAACCCTACCCGCAGGGCCCCTACCCCAAAATCGTGGACTATGAATGTGCACAAAATAGCATGCGTGGCCCCCTTCCTTGATTAATTACCTCACATTCCCCAACAATGTGTGCATCTCCCTCGTAGTTCCTGCCCATCATTGTTTATATATAGCCACATTATACACGTATCGCCATCACCATGAACACTAGGACTAGGGCAAGCACGTAATTATGCAAAGTAATTATATTTAACTATGATTAGAAGATAATTCCCTAATCATACGCTATTTTTAATGGCATTCTTGTTAAAGTGTCACAAGGAATAAACAAATCTTATCCCGTAGTCTCTTGCTTCCCTTATTCCTTTTTCCTTTTTCTTTATGTGAATTTATTTATAATCAATTTTTTTTCGAGAATCTTATAAACCCAACGCTCCCTCAATACTACTTTTTGCAGCGCATTCGTGTTCTTGCTAGCTATTAGCCCACAAAGCACCTTATCATGGAAGAAAAAATCATCTTCGAAAGCGTAGCTAAAGACCAACCCTTTTCCTCTTCCACCGCCACCACCACCACCACCACCACTTCCTCCACCACCGACTCCCGCGGTTTGAGCTCGCCTTCAGCTACATGCACCTCTACGTCGTCGTATTCCTCGTCCAACTCATTGACTAATGAAACGCAAAGCACAGCGTGGCTGAAACAGTGCTCCCAAGCAAAGAAAGTTCAAGGCGAAAAGAGCGGCAACGAAGACGCCAAGCGTCGAAAGAACGACGGCAGCAGCGAGAAACACCCGATGTTCCGTGGCGTGCGGAAGCGGAATTGGGGCAAATGGGTCTGCGAAATCCGAGAGCCGAGGAAGAAGTCGAGGATATGGCTGGGGACGTATCCCACTGCCGAGATGGCCGCCCGGGCGCACGACGTGGCAGCGTTGGCCATCAAGGGCCGATCCGCTTACCTCAATTTTCCTCACTTGGCTCATGACCTTCCCCGCCCCGTCTCCACCGCGCCCAAGGACATCCAAGCAGCCGCCGCAAAAGCGGCAGCCGCAACATTTCCCGGGGATATAAGCCAGCGCAGAGCCGAAGCCGCGCCGAGCCAAAGCAAGCTGACCAGCTCTCACTCTTCAACAAATTTGGCGTCGGACAACACACGTGAATCATCGGATTCGGCGAGCATAACAGCTCGTGACGACGACGACGACACGTTTTACAACTTGCCCGATCTATCCCTCAACATCACAGATCATAGCAATGGGTACTGCTTCTACGCTTCTTGGTGGCAGCTGGCCGGAGCCGACGCTGGATTCCGGCTTGATGATCCGTTTTTATGGGAGTCCAACTAGTGAACGAAAAGCCTGTCTTTAACGTCGCACTTGTGAAATCACGAAGTCGCTGACTTTCATAACTCTTTGCTATATATGTTGTAAGTGGTACAAAAGATCGACTCATATGCAACCACATATAATTAATATGTCCTAAATATATATGAAACTAAAATTTTGTTCCTACAGTATTTTTTACCATATCTAGTAGGCATCTCATAGTAATTTACAGTTAATTTTATTTGTCTCTGTAGTCTCTCTTTTTTTTAAAATCATATTTTGACAATTTTCTTTTACAGTGTTGTTTATATATTATTGTTATTGTCAGTTCAACCACTTGTTTATTTGGATGCATATATCTTTTTGAATAAAAGTTTAAAAAAAAGGATTTACTTGAGATCCGCCGAGTCAGCATCATAATTAATGCTAATTGATAATCAAAGTTAATTATTTAATGATGTGACCAATTTGATCTTCTGTTAACTTTTGTGAACAATGATTATGATTCATTACTAACCATATCACAACAATTATATTTTATATTTAAAAAAACAGAGCAGACCCCATAATTAATTGTGCGCGTATACAGCACTTCACGGTAGTATCTTAATTATTTCATTCTGTGAAAAATAGTACGACAACCATCTTAAACAGTTTCAAAATTATTAAATTCTGTCTTCTAAACTATCAGAAACAAGAAGAGCAAGCTGGATTTTTAGTATAAAATTTATTTTGGGGTTAATTAATAAACATAATTATATATACAATTGGAAATACAAAAACAATCTACTATTAACCTTAAATATTTAAATGGGCTGATAGTTACGTAGTTAAATTTCTGCAAATGAGTAATTTCAGTCATATATTAGCATCTCACACACCTTTTTATGTTTATATATATATATATATATATATGCATAAAAAATAGATAAATTTCTTAAATTACAAAAAAAAATCAAAAGCCCATGAAAGAAACGTCACACTAACGTATTCAATACCTTTGCTATTGAATAGATAAGATATTTCAGAAAATAAATAATTATATATATGTATAATATTTTATTAGGGGGTGTAAATTTTAGAAGCTTATAAGTTTTTACAATTGTCTATCACTGTTTGTTAGTGCTGAGTGATCTCACAGTCACTATCCTCTCCCTAATTTATAGTCTGTTCTTCTATCATTTAGCCACATTTTAATTATTTATATGGCATAGTGGCAAAATTTAGAGAAAAAGTTGATCTCATTGGTCCCAGACATATCTTGCATATATATTATATATATTGCTTATGTATATACTCGTGTTATTACACGTTAATTAGTATCACATAAGGCACCCTCACAATTAGTATTGAATCCTGTAATTCATTAAAGTGCAACACATACAGTAACATGAAATCTGTTTAATCAAACGGCTTCCTTTAGAAGGGATCCAAGAATGAAGATATTCTTGATGAAATTATACAGCATTTCATTTGGTCATAAGATAATTAAAAAAATCTAAACAGAAAAAATTGAATTTGTTCTCTAATATCAGTTATTTATCCATTCGTTAATTAATTGTGCTCAGTCCTTAACCAATACTATGTTATTTATATATATACACCAGTTGAGGTCTGTGGTCCAAGATTGTCTTGTTTACCTGTGAAGTAGATTAACAGTCACCACTACAGACATATATGCATAAATGTATATAAATACAACCACATGATGCAATTAAAACTATATTAAGAAAAACGAAATCAAGGAGGCAAGGCATAATCTACATGACTGGTCTAAGGCAAGTCTTAACATCATGTGTGATCAGCTCGGTGGTAATTATCCAAACAGCATTCCACATCATCGTTATTGATGTCCTAATTAATTATCTACAAAAATACATTAACCCAATATGCATACGTTCATTAATATTTGTTTTCATCTTTACTTTTCATTGCCAATTTGGTCATATAATAAAAAAGTTTGCAATTGATTATGTAATTTGGTACTAATATTATTAGTGTTAACAGCTAATTTATTTGTCTCAAACTCAATTAAATTCAAAATTGTTTTTAGTCTAACTAAGCTCAAAATCAAAAATTTAAACTTGAATTGCTCCTTAATTGAATTACGCCCCTAATCATTATTCGTCCGAAGCCAAGCACACCAAGATGTTAATATACACACACACACACTCTAGTTTACACCGAGAGTAATTTTATAAAGACCAAATGGGAAATGGGCCATTTGGGCAAGTGGTGGTTGGCCAATCACAATCTTTCCTGATGATATCATGGCCAATCACAATCTTTCCTAATGATATCATGTGAAATTGTCCTTTTTTTTTGTTGTTAAATGCGATGTTTAGCAATTCTAGTTTATATTTTTGTCTTACAAAACCTCTCTTGTCTCCTCAATAAGATTTTGCATCAGTTAATGTCTCAATGACAAGACGTTTGTTTTACAAAGTCGGAGGAGTGGGAAAGAGGCAAAGAAAAAGAAACGAAACAAAACAAAATACAATAATAGAAAGAAAAAGAAAAAGGAAAAAAAAAAGTTGAATTCTCTTTCTTTTAAGTTGGAAAGATGAAATGCATACACTGCTTTACCAGAAAATAGTTGGACTTCTTTTGTGCATGTTGTTGCATATCTATTAGCGCAGTTTCTTAATCATTGATTGGGTCCTTTAATAAACTTTTCTTTAGGTACAAACTGGAAGAAAAAAGACACACTATGGATCATGTTGCAAATATTTCACTCAAGAAACTGCTAAAAATTATCTGAAGACGATCTCTGAGGTTAAATAGTAATAATGGCAAATTTTATTGTTGCCAGACGGCAGGACAAATTAATTAAAATGTACTTTGCTATATCTCTGCGATGTAACATGTGATTCGAATTGCTTTGCTGTTATATTATTTTCTTAGTTTATAATTAGGATAATTTGCAGAGATTGCTTTAGTCCCTTTTCATTATGTTTGCTAGTTTGGTACAGCTGTTTTTTTGTTCTTGCCTGTATAATATATATATATATATGTATGTATGTATGTATGTGTGTACAGAGAGAGAGAGAGAGAGAGAGAGATTTTAAAGACAAAAGGGACCTCTTTTAATCTTGTTAAATTCAGGTCTTTTAATTAGCCTATTTACTAAACCCTGAGACAGTCGTGTTTGCTGTACTTTAATATTAATTTTTTAATATTTAATTTGTTTTCTTGAAAATTAATGATATAATTTATTTGTATTTATGAATTTCAGATGTAAATAAAATGTTTGCACAATATCAGTTTGCTTATTTTGATAGGTTCAAAACTATCAAATTTTTAACAGAACTGACATATAACAGGACAAAATTTTTATTTAAATCTAAATACAAAATCTTTCTCTCTTAAAATTCAAAAATTATATTTATTTATAATTAAATCAATACTTATATACATATATACATATACTCACATTTTCTCATATACCTTAAGAATCTTTTATGCTATAAAATTATCGAATTATTATTATATTACATGTATACAAACACTCAAATTTAAATAAATTCAAATTTTTTATCTGCATCAAAATTTTACAGTCATCTTATCAAAATAAACAACAAATATAGCCTTAACATGCCTGTGATCATTTTCTAAAACTAGAAATTTTTTAGAACTTAATATACGTAAACGATTTCTTATAATTGTTTCTAAATATTTGCATAAAGCCTGAAATCTATTTATCCATTCATGTCCCTTATTATGGTTTAAATTACGTGATTATTTATACATAAAAAAACATTCTTAAGTAAAGAAATATTCTCATTCTTAGTACTATGAATTGAGAGGAGATTTACAAGTATGAATATTACATCTCGTAGTTTAGGGGCTTTGCACATATGATCTGACCATCACAGAACTCCCAGCCATGCCAACCAATTATACAAATAATGGGAAAAAAATAAAAAATAAAATAAGAATTAAATATTGAAGTACGCAAAAGGGGATTAATGATTAAAATTTGAGCCCAACAGATATTTTTATTTAATTTGAGATGCACACAACATGTACAGATTCCAGACAGTCCCTTACACATGTGCCTACAATTGGACGTTGTCCACATGGAAGCTTGCTTCCTTGAATAGAATCCGATGTATTGCTGTCCAAGGCTTTTGCTTATTTCAACGTCAACTTTCCCGTCGACGGCCATGCAGCGATCTAACCCAAGAAAGCCAAATTTAATACCAACAAGTTGCTTTTAGTGAATTATTATGGACAAGGAGTGATGATGCTTATTAATTAGCATTGTACCATCACGTACGTTTTCCCATCTTAACAGCCACACAAGGTGAGTCCCATGCAATAATAACATGAAAGCTACTGTAATTACATAATGTACAGTTCTCTGTCGCTTTCAAAAATTACAGAGGCAGGGGGCCTTTCGTCTCTTCCAACTCTTCTTGATTTTGTCACTGGGGTTGATGGGATGACGACACGTGCATCGACAGCAAAACCCTTCATCGATCGACCACTTTCGGTGCATGTATGCAGTCACAGCGCATCCCACCCAACCAGCCCAAACTCAGTTATGACTCCTGCAGGCAAACCAAACAAGCCCTAACTACCCCCACTCCCACCCCATTTTGGCCATCCCCCCCCACATATATGTAAGTCCCAGTCATGGATCCATTCAAGCCACATATATCCTTGTGATGAAATCTTCAAATTTTGATATGTATGGTACATGGAATCATTTTGTGAATGATTCTAGCTTGCCCCGGGCTACAGAGACCAGCAAGGACAATATACTGTTGGTGGCTAGTTTGGCTGCCCTTGCTTAATTGTCTCAGGCCCCAAGCCGTGTTAAGAGCCAATTACCTGAGTTTGATACAACTAAAACAAATTCACCTCAATTTAATTTTGTAAAGGCTTGATTCCAACTCAAGCTAAGGGTCAAATTTGGGTTTGAGTTAAACAATGAGATTATTCTTAAAACAAATTCATCAGAGCTTGAATTAAGATGTAAAAACATTTTTGAGTTTAATTAAACTACAGTTGAGTAATTTGGTTTATTAAAAGTTAAATAAAAGAGAGCAGCCAACCCACATCCTTGCTAATGTCCGCAATGGAAGCATTATAAGTAGTCACACATGTAAGTCGATTAAGAATTGCTTCGTTTCATTTTACCCTTCAAATTACGCACCTAGTACTTTTTTGGTTTTTTCCGTTTTTCTTTTTTCTTTTTACGTAACTTTTGAAGAAAATACAATTAAAACACACAAAAAAAATCCAAAACAAACATGACATAATTAAGTGTATCTTGGCCAAAGCTCATTCGAAAGGTTTTATAACTTGCTACATCTTATGAAGCGTTTCAGAGCTTATGAAGCTAATATTGTATCCCAAAATAGGATTTTGAAACATTTGGATGTAATAATGCTAAAAAAACTTAACATGGTTACAACTAAAACAATACTCGTTAATAACTTTTAAGCAAGAAATTCCTTAACCACTTTTTTTAAAGAATATATTATTCTGCAGGGAGTTTACATACAATTGGATGTGATTATCAAACACTCCATTAAATTTTATAATTTATCAAAAATGTTCTGGAATAATTCAAAGATTTTGTTAATTTATTGGACGTGTGTCCATTGAGAAGCCTAGCTAAGCTTACACGGACCAGTACGTATACAAAATTCTTCACTAGTTTTATTCCAAATTGAAACTACTCGAAAACGAAAATTTGTAGTTTCAATCAACTGTAGACTTTTATGGCCTGGGGAGAGTATTTACTTGGTTGAGTGAACACGAATGACAACACCCAGGCTGGGAAGTTTGGACATCGTCAATCAGTCCCAAATTTGGTTTCGACAGTACCGAGTTGTGATGAATTCCCATCACAAATTAAAAACATGTGTTTCCAAGAATTAATAATAATAGGAAATGTCAGTCTTTCCATCTTCCCTTATTTACGAGGGTAGGTTGGAGATACTGCAAGGTTGGGGGACCTTCTCTTTCTATCTATACTAACGCCACCGCAACACACACACACGAAATGTCACTCTTCCCATCTTCCCTTATTTACGAGGGTGGGTTGAAGATACTGCAAGGTTGGGGGACCATCTCTTCCCATCTGCACTAACGCCACAACACACACACAGACACACACATATTAGTAAAAATGACACAAGCTATGTGTCACGAGACTCTTTTTAAGGATAGGGGTAAAGGAATACCGTGCAGCTAATAATTATTTTGTAATTAACAAAGTCTATGTGAATTATGTGACTCTTCTTAAGAATAGGGGTAAAGGACACCATGCAGTTAATAATTATTTCATAACCACCAACGTCTGCCTGAATTTACATGTTGATTGATTGTGCATTGCCTGAAGAGTACAATCCTAACAATAGATATAAAGAAAAAAGCAAATATGTAGATGTTTTGTGAGAGAAATTTGCTTATATTTATCAATAACTCAATTTACAATGGACGACTAGAGTAAAGAGCCAATCTAACAATCAAAAATTACTCAACAACTACACAACGACTACTTAAAGTTTTAGTAATACCTTAACCCCTAACGAAGGCTAGGCAAAAAAAATCAAGTGATAGTAATAGATATTAAAAATTCGAGAAAATACATCTAAGAATGAATATAAAATTTTTATAAATATTAACAAAGCCCTAAATCTAGCAGTAATTGGTGAAATCTTGTTCAGAACAAGATTGCCACAAGATCATCATCATGTTATAAGAGCTAGTTGGTTAAGCTGCCCTTCACTTAATATAATTAAAAAATTCTATAAAATTATAGCTAATATAATAAAATACAATTTTTTATAGTTTTAAAAATAAAATAACATTATTTAAAAATTAAGATTGTATTTGGAACTTTCTATAAAATGAGAGAGTAAAAGTTTAAAGAGAGCAAATTTAAAGAAACAAAAAAAATTAAATATAAAGGAACAATAAATAAATACAAAGAAGATAATGACATCTTAGTTAATTAATATTTGATTGTGAAAAGGCAATCCTTCCCTCTTAATATATAGTATATATAGATGCACAATAAGTGGTATAGATAGATAACACAACAGTATAATTTAATGAAGAGGTAATAGTATAATTCACTATATTTAACTAGGGGTAATATAGTCGATTTATGTTTTGCAACAAAAGTAGCTTCAAAGATTTAGAAGTATATGGACAAGCTTATAAACTTTTCAAAACATCTTATAAGATGTTTAGAAGCTCAAAAGTTCCTCAAAAGAGTTTGATAAATTTTTTAATAAAAGAGATTATTAACTCTTAATATAAGATATTTGCAAGTCCTAAACTTTTCAAAAATAAGATGTCTTTTTCTAATTAATTTTCAACATCTTATAAACTATTTCTTCATATATATTAAAAATGATATAAATGTTTTGAATTACATTATATTATTAATATTGAATTTATTTTTATCATTATTACACTAAAAAATTATAATTAACTATAATAGTAAATTTTTATAAAATTTTATAAGATGCCTCTAATAAAATACTTTTTAAAAATAAGATATATAAATTTATAAGTTCTAAAAATATTTTATAATGTATGTAATCTTATTAGCTATTTAAAATATAGTATAGATAATATATAGACGTATTTGTCGAATATAATTACATAATTTATAAATCAACCCTGAGAAATTTGGAAAAATACGTGAAATCTCCTTCCTGCCTTCAAGTTCCACTAGGCTCTTTTATTATTTATAGACCAAATTGTCAAGAAAATTACACATTATTCAATCATGGCCAGTGAGCATCAGACTGTAAATAGCAAGGACATCAAAAATAAATAAATAAATAAAAATTGAAGGGTAAAGAATGCAATAATGTTCTAATTACCTTCATCCTTACACTGAAATCCAATCCTTCATGATATTTTCAGTACGGATTGCAATAAGGGAACAGTAGAAAGTGAAATTACAGAAAATAGAAGGTTCTCATGTATGTCGTAGCTTTCTTGCAGTGCAATAAGAACATATTATTTTGCGGTGGAAGCTTTGCAGTTTGCACAATTTTCTGCTTTCCGAATATTAATAGATCTGAACACACGGTTGAGCAGGTCATCCTGAACAAAGATTTTTATGGAAATTTAATTTGTACAAACAGATAGATGTTGAAGAAATTCAGGTTGAAATGTAATGCACTTTCAATTTCTTCTTTCCACACATTGACAATACTATTTTTGGCTATACCACAATTGTAAAGCACAAATGTAAGAAAAGCATAAATCAATATATGTTTACACAGACGATTCGAAATCGTCCCAGAAAAATTCAAACTTTCCTACAGTAAAAGAACATGTATATATATACACAGCAAAACACCACTTCGGGAATGTAAACACGACTTTGGGAATGTAAACACGACTTCAGGAATGTAAATATGACTTCGGGAATGTAAACACGACTTCGGGAATGAATAAAAATGGCAACGGTCATATTTTCAACACCCCCCCTCAAGATGGAGGTGATAAATTGATCACTCCCATCTTGTCGAGGTGATTCTTCATTACTCCTGCTGGTAAGGACTTCGTGAATATGTCTGCCACCTGAGATTGACTTCCAACATGTTTAGTCTCAATCCTTTTGACTTGAACTAAATCTCGTACAAGGTGACAATCTAGCTCGATGTGCTTCGTTCTTTCATGGAAAACAGGATTAGAGGCGATATGTAGCGCTGCTTGACTATCGCAGTAGACTTTTACGGGATCATTATGATGTACCTGCAAGGCCTCCAAAACAAATTTAATCCAAATTAGTTCAGTGCAAAGTGTGGCAATGGACCTGTATTCCGCCTCCGCAGAAGATTTTGAGACCAATGACTGTTTCTTGGATCTCCAAGAGATTAAGGATTTACTGAACATAACACAATAACCTGTTACAGATCTTCGCGTGTCAGGGCATGAACCCCAATCTGCATCACAAAAGCCTGTTAGTTGAAAATCAGAGTCTGCGAACAAGTGAATACCTTGTCCCATTGTCAGTTTCAAGTATCGTAGGACTTTGTAGGCAGCTTTTAGATGTATATCGGTAGGAGCTTCCATGAATTGACTTAATGTATGCACTGGGAAAGTGATATCAGGTCTAGTAATCGTTAGGTATAATAATCTTCCAATTAACCTTCGATACACAGAGGGATCAGGGTATGGGTTCTCCATCATATTTGCTTAACTTAATGTTTTGTTCCATTGGAACCTTAGATGTTTTACAATTTGTCATTTCACAATCAGCTAGTATGTTTAGGATGTAATTCCTTTGCGACAGATGTATTCCTTCTTGAGTTTTAATCAATTCAATTCCAAAAAAATACGATAGATTCCCAATATCCTTTATTTTGAAGACATCATTCAGGTAAGTTTTTAATTTCTTAATAACAGTAGAATTATTCCCAGTAACAATAATGTCATCAACATAGACCACAATAGCAGTAAAAGAGTTTGATTTGTTCATTGTAAAAAGACTGTAATCAGCCTTACTTTGATCAAAGCCAAAATTCTTAACCGCAGTACAAAAGGTTTGGTTCCATTGTCTAGAGGCTTGTTTGAGTCCATAAATACTTTTGTTCAGTTTACAAACTTGATGTTTTCTTCCTTTGTTGTACCCTGGAGGCTTTATCATGTAGATATCTTCTTCTAAGTTTCCGTGCAAGAATGCATTGTTTACATCTAATTGTTCTAAATACCAATTCATTTTAACAACAATTGCCAATATTATTCGACCTGTGGTAATTTTAGCTACAGGAGAAAAGGTCTCTTGATAATCCAACCCATATTCTTGGGTGTATCCTTTTGCCACCAATCTAGCTTTAAATCTGTCAATGGATCCATCCGGTTTGTATTTAATTTTATAAACATACTTACATCCTATAGCCTTCTTTCCTGGTGGTAAATCAGTAATAGTCCAAGTCTTATTTTCCTCTAAGGCTTTTAATTCTTCGTTCATGGCTTCACACCATTCTGAGACTTGGGAAGCATCATTATAATTGTTTGGCTCTTGAATAATTTTATTCCCAAAATTAGAGCCAGAAACTTGTTGGCAATAGTAATCATTTAGATATTTGGGTAGATTTTTCTTCCTAGTTAACCTTTTTGGTTCTGGTGAAGTTTCTCCAAGTGATGTCTCACTTGTCAATTCACCTTATTTATCATTGGATTCTGCTTTTGCAGGTGATAGATTCGATTCGTTGTGATTTTCTGGAGTGGGGAATAAGGTGATTTCATTCTCACGAATGGTTTCTGATGTTGGAGGAGTGTTCTCATAGCCTTTAAAAGAAGCTGTGTTATTAGAATCGAGATTCTTGTTGATCTCCTCATAAGGAAAGATATCTTTATAGAAGATTACATTTCTTGACACAATTATTTGATTGGTTTCTAGTTCGAGCAACTTGTAACCTTTTATGCCAAAGGGATATCCCAAGAAAATGCACCTTTTTGCTCTAGGATCAAATTTGTTTCTTCCTTCCTTGAGCGTGGCGCAAAAGCATAAGCAACCAAAAACTTTCATGTGATCATAGGAGGGTTTAGTTTGGAAGAGAATTTCAAAAGGAGTTTTGTTGTTAAGGACAGGAGTAGGTAACCTATTGATAATGTAGCAGCAGTCAATATGCACTCACTCCAGTACTCAATGGGTAAGTGCGATTGGAATTTCAGTGCCCTAGCTACATTGAGTAGGTGTTGATGTTTTCTTTCAACAACTCCATTTTGTTGTGGGGTCTGAACACAAGATTTTTGATGAATAATTCCATTTTGTTGACAAAAAAGCTTAAGGTTGAATTCAGTACCATGATCAGTTCTGATCATTTTAATGTTGCAACAAAATTGATTAAGAATCATTTTATAAAAGTTTTCAAAAATGCTAGGAACTTCGGTTTTGTATTTTAAAATGTAGACCCAAGTGCATCTAGAAAAATCATCGACTATGGTTAGGAAATATCTGCTGCCATGATGCGAGGCTTCACAGTAAGGCCCCCATAGGTCACAGTGCACTAACTCAAAAGGCTTTGAAGTGCAATGTGAACTGTCTTGGAAGGGAAGCCTATGTTGTTTGGCAAAGTGACAGGTGGTGCAAGGATTCGACTTGCAACCAGAAAAAGAAGGGAAATTTTGAGTTTTATGCATTTGTATCAACTTATCATTAGATGGATGACCTAATCTATGATGCCAAAGAGTGAAAGAATTTGTCGTTTGTGCTGCCATGGAACAAGTGGTGTTCCTTGGGCAGTCATTATTATGGTTTGGTTTTTGATGAAAGCAATAAAAGCCTTTTCTTACCTTTCCCTCACCAAGTGTCTTCCAAGAAACTTGGTCCTGAATGAAACACGTGTCAGTCATGAAAACTACGTGACAATTAATATCAATCATTAATTTTCTAACCGACACCAAGTTAAAATGAAAGGAGGGTAAGAAAAGAACGTTTTTAAGTAAAATATCTTTGGACAAACGAACACTGCCTATTGCAGTGGCATTTACAGTTTGTCCATTTGGCAAAGTAACCCTATACATACATGGGATCCAGTCATCACTAAAAAGCGATTTATCACAAGTCATATGATTCGTGGCACCAGTGTCTAATACCCATAAACAATTCTCTTTCTTATTTATATTCTCAAAATCATGTTCCAAATTAGAATACTTACCCGAAACATTGAGGCAGTGTGTAGGCTCCCTGGGTTTATCACCCTGGGGTTCCTTGAGCCTTTCTCTAGTCTTTTCACCGTTGAACCACTAGAATAGCTCTTGGATTTGCCCCTTGGTGAAAGGGCATTTATCTTCTCGACTGTCCTCGGGTACCTGTACTGAAACATTGGAGGCAATAATGTTATCAGTAGTGGTTTTATGATATAATTTGTGTCCTGGGGGAAAACCTTTGAGCTTGTAGCATTTATCTACAGTATGTCCATTCATGTTGCAGTGGGTGCACTTCATGGGTTGTGCATTCCCTGCCTTGAAACATCTGCTCAATGAGTGTCCCGAGATTTTGCAGTGGGAACAGAAGGGCTTGTCCTTCCTTGCTGCCTGCTTCTGATTAACCTTGACCTTTTGACGTGCCATAGCCATCAAATCTCCTTCGGGATTACCATCTGCAACAAAGTGCTGCTTTTCTTGTTGTTGAATCATCCCAAAAACCCTGTTCACCGAGGGAATGGGATCCATCATGAGGATTTGATCTCTAGCAGGTGAATACACATCATTCAGCCCCATTAGAAACTGCATCACGCAGTCTCTTTGATATCTTTCTCCGAGAATGCGTAGTTGCCCACAAGTGCATTTTGGCTGTTCGTCATAAACTAACAGCTCATCCCAGATGCTCTTCAGCTTGCCATAATAAATCATGACTATGTCTGCTCCTTGCTTCAGGCTTGCCAACTCTTTCCTCAATTGAAAGATACGAGTGGCATTGTGTTGAGACAGTCGACTGTGCAACTCATCCCACAGTTCTCTTACATTGTCAACAAACATCAGACTGGCTTTGATGGAAGGTGATATTGAATTTAATAACCATGATATGACCATGTCATTACATCTTTCCCACAAATCATATGCAGGATCAACAACTGAACTTGGTTTGGGAATTTGACCTGTGATGAATCCCAATTTATTCTTGGCTCGGAGAGCCCACTTAACATTCCTTGACCAGCAAACATAATTTTCAGTTGTCAGTGTATCAGTCACCAGTGTTATCATGGGACTGTCACTGCTTTCGATCCTATAAGGATTCAAAAGATCCATAGGATTGAATGGAATATCTGTCGTGGGACCAGACATTGATCCATCTAATCCCGAAGTGGATGTAACGTCTTGCATCGGGAATAAAGTGTAGAAAACCCCAAAACTACAAGGTTCTTCTTTAAAGGATAGGCCTGATGGCCAGAAAACAAACAGTCTATAAGAGATATAAAGGTTAAACAATGGCCCGATAACCGAAGCCAACAATTTGCCGAGACAAGGTGACGGACAGGAACACCGCCGAACAGAAAGGGTACCGATTACACGGTAAGTCAAAGGTCTAAACCTCAATAATGAGCGTGAACGCACAATCCAACAAGAATCGACACCTAACACGGTAAGTCAGAGGTCTAAGCCTCGACAATGATCGTGGACGAACGATCTAAGAAGAATCGACGCCCAAACTGGAACCAACAGTTCTGCCGAGACAAGGTGACCCGACAGGAACACCCCTGAACAGAAAGGGTACCGATTACACAGTAAAACAGAGGTCTAAGCCTCGATAATGAGTGTGGACGAACGATCTAACAAGAATCGACGCCCAAACCCCAAATAACGAAATCTGCTGAAACTTCGTCAAAAGAAAGGAACACTGAAAACCTGCTCTGATACCATGTAAGAAAAGCATAAATCAATATATGTTTACACAGACGATTCGAAATCGTCCCAGAAAAATTCAAACTTTCCTACAGTAAAAGAACATGTATATATATACACAGCAAAACACCATTTCGGGAATGTAAACACGACTTTGAGAATGTAAACACGACTTCGAGAATGTAAATATGACTTCGGGAATGTAAACACGACTTCGGGAATGTAAATATGACTTCGGGAATGTAAACACGACTGGGAATGAATAAAAATGGCAACGGTCATATTTTCAACAACAAATGTCCTAAAGAAGTCCTAAGAACTTTCATACTTCCCTGTTATGCTCCCATACTTAAACTACAACATGATCCACATTATATCATATATGAATTTGGAACCAACAAATTAAAAGGCAAACATGCAAAAAAATCAGTTTTTAAATAGTTCAGCTGATTTGAAGGGATAGAGGGAATTTTAACCTTTACATTGTAGTCATCTCTCTCAAAGATTTGTTGCAAAAGCTGCTGGTTTCGAGTCTGGATGTCCCCATATGCCTGACCAATAGTCTGTTGGAAATAAAGGCCAAACCCTGAGGCTAATTTAAGAAGCATAACAGAGACATGTTCATGTTTAAAAAAATATGGTAAAACAGGGACCCCTATCTATGAAATATAGGCATCAGTCTCTTCATGTTTGAATTTTGGGACATCAGTAAGTCTTGTCTTTTCCCTGAAAAATTGGAAGATTTTTTCAGAATATTCAGAAAATAATTTTTCTAGACAGAAGAATATGCACATTGCCCCTATTCAGTTCAACGACCAGACATTGACAAACCTTCAAAAGGGTACACATCTGCATACCTTGCCAGTTATAGCACTTGACCACTCTAAACTCAACCCTCCCCCAAGCCACTATCTCTTCTAACGTGCCACACCAATTCAACTGTGAATAAGTTTCTATTGTATGACTCAGTTCCCTATGCACGCTATCCTAGTTACATAGTTCCTTTTCAAGACAAATTTCTTCGATTAACAATATAAACAGGCAATCTCACACCGTGATGCTCATAATTAGTTTTTGTGGATGGTCTTAATCCATGTATGTAATTCGAATTTATGCTCCCTCATCTTAGGCCTACTTCCAATTAATTACTCTCAAGAATTCCAGTTACCTAATAAAGATACAGATGAAGCAGTGACACTGTTGAGATGAAAATCAGAAAGTGGCAAAGCCCCTGAGCGAGCCTGAATTCCACTGTAAAGAAAACCATTTTCAGAAGTTTGTTTAGCTAATATTGGCAAGACAAGAAATAGACCTTTCGTACATCTTCAACTTCTGTCTCAGTTCAGCAATCTCAGCTTCCGCAGCAGTTAATCTCTGCTGGGCGTTTGCTTCACCTTCAATCGCAACTTTAACTCGCAAGTCCAAGTTGTCCTCGTCAAGAACAGACGTCAAAACTATCCGCTCAACATTTAATGAATAAAGCATTAAAAAAGTATACTAGCACACCAGCAATACACAACTTGCTAAAGCATTAGAAACCACAAACCAGAATCAGAACTCCTCCACAAGAAACCCGAAATGTAAATACATAAACTGTATCTCCCAATACATCAATGCGTCGGATCAAGGAAACATGGTAACTCTCATTGCATCCCAGAAAAATTACATGCAAGGCAGACTCATATGAAATACAACAAAGGCAAAAGAAAAGGTCAATCCAAGATCGCTGGTGCCTTCAATGATTCAGACAGCCACTGAATAGCCCCGGCCAGCGAATAAACGGCTCGTGTAAATAATTACTGGAAAACATCTTAATTCAACTTAATGTCATAAACTCGAGTCGAAGAAAGCCGCAACAACTAGAAATTCACCTTTTTCTCCTCGGGCAACGGAGTAAGAGGCTGTTCCTTGCCCTTGGCGGCAGTGGGCGACATGGAACTAAAGTGACATCGTTTCTTGCCAGCTTCCCCCGTGCCGCCCATTAGAACCCCACTCCTCAAAACCCTAGAAGCATCAGTTTTCCTTTAAAACAACCCAAAAAAAATCACAACCCTTCCACAAGACCCAAGATAATTCAACACTCAAACATGCTAAAAAAGCTGCATGGAAAAAATATCGAATCTTGTTTACACAGGCGTGGATTACAAACCCTTATTCAAAAAACAACTGCAAAAAAAAAAAAAAAAAAACAGTGTCTGTGATTTTTCCAAAAGAAACTCCTGGTCTGAAATTCGGTTTTGATCAATTTCACTATTCATGGAAGTCACAGCAGCTTCCGGTTTTCCATTTTTCTCTATAAGCTATATTCGGGAGGCAAATCTAAAAATTAACACGAGGACACACGCTCACACTCACACTCACACGCAGAATCTCCGCACACACCAAGTCACCAACGGTATGTGGGGAAAGAACAAAAATTGTTTAGCATGATTTGGAGAGCGGATGGGAATTTGAGACATCTTGTGGGGCAAAAGTATTATTTCCGAGTCGCTATGGATTCCCGTGTCAGCAATTCCGCCGACGTGTCAGGTGACAGGGCGACCGTTGAAGGTGCGGAAGGTCGCTGTCTTGAAGCCAAAATGACGGAAAAGGCCCTATTAAGCAGGTATGGTTTAGAGCATATGTCTAATTGTGAATGTTTTAATTGGCTGTTAATTTGGTTACGATAGTTGTCACGTGCAGTCCACTGGATAAGTTCCTCATTCCTTTTGCACACCAAGATTGGGGTAAATGGGCTCTGCCCGGGCTAAATGATCCCTCACATGTTACTTTTTCAAACAAATTCTCTGAATTATAATCTTATTTTTTAAAACGAACATGCCTTATATTTAAATCAAGAAATTCAAGCCGTAAAGCCAAAAATGGATATCTAGTAAAATAGTTTTTTGAATTGTATAAGAATATTAACACTTAGATGATTTTATCATAACTTTCAAGTATAATTATTTATTCTATAACTTTATAATTCCATACCAAAAAAACTTTAATGAATCAAAAAAAATATTTGATTAATATAATAAAATAATATATTCTATGTAATCATTTGTAATAAACATGTGTTATAGCTCTGTGTTCCCACTAATGCCTGGACTAAAAATTATGTGACTGTACATAGGATCCTATTGTAGGCTGTAGCCTACGGCTGCCTCCACCACTTCAATAGAACAAAAGAATTATTAAGTCGATTATCCTATGTTTTGTGCTACACAAAAGCAGAAGCACGACAGTATATAAAAAAAAATGCAATCCAAGTGCTTCATTCATCTTTTTCTGCTAATTCACTTCTCTTCCTCTGCTCAGCTTCCACAAGCAAAGTCAGGAGAGCTTCACACACTTGAGAAGCATTTGCTTAGTAAACCATCCAAGCATGGTCTAGCTTGCGCAGTGGCCGAACCACAGTGGAGCCCGGAACCTCCGCATCTCGCCGGGTTACCAGCCCATCACTCTTCTGGCCGTACCCAACATGAAGCAGCTGGGCGCACGCAGCCATGACGGCCCCAAGAGGGATCACCACGGGGACTGTGGCAGGTTGGGCAGAAGAGAGGGGGGGAACACAGGCAGCTCTGCATGAGCAACACGTGATAGCGTGGCCAAAACAGCAGGAGAAATGCTTGCCTCAGTGTGGAAAGAGACAACGGGGAGCTCCTCTGGTAAATGGTACTTCCTCAAGAAGTCCTTACTCTTCTTATAAGTTAGATCTTCCAGTGCCTGCATGTCACCCTTCACAATAGATGCCTTTGTTAGAATATCCTGCATTATGTTGATCTATGTGCTATTGCAGGGATGTGAATTTAGGGTTAACGTATTCTGATACTCATCGGCCAAACAGATGACAGAACTTACAAGCCATGCATGGACCTAGAAAGCCTGATGGAGGAAAAAGAGGCTAAAGATACCTTGATCACTTTACAAATGAGGATCTTCATAAGCTTACGGATGTTGACATAATCGCCAAGTTGACCTTCCCGGAGTATGTCCGAAGCAATTGGACTGCCACCGTATGGACTTTGTGCTAATGCTAATCCTGCAACCTTATCTTTCAGATCATCCCAATACATGGACAAAGCAGCAGCAGCGTCTATCTTCCCTTTACTATGGCCAAGCAACAAAATGCGTTTCTTAGAACCCCGATATATTTCTTCTATATATTCCTTTATCTCTTTGGCGTTCTTATCCACTGAAGCCTAGAATTTAAATTCATTAAGGAACAGAAGAAGTAAACAGTAAGCAGCAGGCGTATTTCAACATACCTCGCTTTGAATTATGGCTATATGACAGGTGAGACCCATCTTTAAAAAACTAGTTCTTAAAGAGGTCCATGGTTGCTGAAAAGGCCTACAGATAGTACAATCTATCAGCCAATTTAACTAGAAATGATATGTTTACACAGCAAATCCATCTTCCCCCTTTTCACGTGCGTAACTTGTATAGTATATCTAAGAAAAAAAAGGCAATAATGCACATTAGTTCGCATCCTACAGTTAAAAACACCGGCACAAGCTTAAAATTTCAATCAAGCTTGCAGAATTTCACTTATATTACAAATATCTGAAGTACGCACAAAATGTATAAGTCAAGAGAGTCTTGTCAGATAGACTTGATATTGGCATGTCTTCAACATTGTCGCCAATTATGTCCGGTTCAAATTCATGACATAGAACTCTCTTCCATTTAAGGGAAATCGAGTAAGAGACAATGGTTTCCGGAACCTGTTAGTGCTAACTCGAACGTGTTTTCTGGCTGCAACTCTAACCCAAGATGGTGGATGAACCTTCAAGAGACGGATGACGGAACTGAAAGATGTTACTCTAATAATGTAATGAAGATAATGAATCAAGGGAAGGCAGTGCTACCAGGGACGAGCAAGTAGACCATTTTGTTCGGCAACCCATGCAAACCATGCCTGATAGAAAAAGAACACAACTCAATTTCAAATTAGAACTAAAGGCATATGCAGTCAGATAAAGTGGAGAAAACACTCCGTATAATTCATATCTTATGTCATCAAGTATTTCTGTGTATCTTTCAGTTCCATCTTCAACGAGTGGCATGTCAGCAGTTCGATATAACCATCCAATGTAATAAGCAGAGCCACGAATTGTCCTCCTCATCCCTTCAATGAGGGTACTAGCAGAGAATACAAGATAAATAAATAAACAAAAAAATAGAACATGACCTTGAGAAGTATAGAACAAGTAAAACTATGAAAATGTGAAGACGCAGATATCTTCTAAATATAGAATGAAGGAGATTAATAGGAACTAGCAACACTCAATACCAACTTCACATTTTTAAAAGTGCAGCAGCAGATTTATTTATATTAAGACATGGTTATATATCAACTTCTAAAAATCAAAGTCCTCCATCTATAAAAATCTTGTAAGCTGCATAGTAGCATGTTCAGAGAGTCGGTACCCATGAAAAATAGAAGTGCCACTTTGGTTGGTGTTGTTTGATTGCACAAACACATCAGAATTTCGTGCAGACTCTCCTTCTGTGCTCCTAGTTATTCCACCATGGACTACTGGAGCCTCATTTTTAGTATCAATACTTGCACTTGAAGACATGTTTGTATCAGAGGCTAAGGCTCTCGGCGCCCAGAAATAAATGCCCCAATTTCTTGTCCATTAGAATCTTCAGATACAGGTTTTACTGCAATTAGTGTAAAAGGCAATATTTGGTAGTAAACGAGAGGCGCTTCAATATAAGTTATATTTTTCCAATGTTTTGATTAGCCAAAACTATTTAATTTTGTACATTTAATCAAAAGAATTTATGATCATTTAATGGAATCAGAAGAGCATCAAATAGCTAAATCAACTGACACATGGGATTTGATTGATTCACAATGCCTTATTGACATGTTTAGATCGATTGGTCAATTTATATCCAATTAACATGGATTCGGTGTCCATTCTTCAACACTTTCATCAACATTCTTATATTTTCATACGGAATGCCATCTATATCTTTCTTGAATAATTATTTAAACAATGATACAATGAAAATCCTGAACTGCCTCTGCTCCTCACGAGTTGCTTTCTAGGGGCGCCTAAGAATCAAGCATGAAATCCTTCTAGCAAAGAATCGAGCATGAAATCTTGTAGTTTTTTCACGCTTTGTGGGCCGTTTTTTTGTTTTTTCCTCCTTTACATGTGTGGGTTACACCCAACGTACAGGGCTCAAAATGTTAACTCTGAACCTTACTTGAAACTCTACTTTCTTACAGGATATCCAGTCTCACATGGATACCTCTAATTCCAAACATACACCTATAAATCAGAAACTCAAACATCATGAGGAGATTGTGCAAATGAAAATCAGGACACGAGAAACAGGGACAAGATGAAAGCCTGTTTACATCCAGAATATTGCGCTTAGTAAAAGCTACCGTTGAGAATTTGAGGAACAGAGTGCCAGTATAAGATTCAACCAAAAGAACAAATATTTCACATTTCGATACCACAATGTATTTATTCCAAAGACGAAGGCTGCAATTGAACTGGAATAAATTTTTTTAGAAATACGAGATAAAGGAAAGTGAAATATTATATGTGAATGAATGATATTTTAAGAAATAATGTGACAAGTAGGTATTAATAGAAGATTGTGTTGATATATTAAATGATAAAAGAATAATAAAAAAAGGAAAAGAGAGTAGATAGAAGAAGAGAAAGGAAGTATGAAAAAGAGAGGGTCTCTTAGGGAGCAAAGAAAAATGGAAAATTTTCATAAATATGGATCAAATTTGAGTATATTTATGGAAAAAGTGAAATAGGAACGTAAGAAATGGGACAAAGCCGCCATCCAATCACAGTCGAAACTCAGCTAAATTGGATGACAGCCGAAACTCAGCTAAATTGGATGAAAGCCTAGTAGTTCAAGATTCAAT
Organism: Avicennia marina; assembly: GCA_019155195.1. Classification (NCBI taxonomy): domain Eukaryota; kingdom Viridiplantae; phylum Streptophyta; class Magnoliopsida; order Lamiales; family Acanthaceae; genus Avicennia; species Avicennia marina. Next base: position 13,430,005 of record CM032760.1, read on the forward strand.
ATAACAGACAGCACGTACAGAACACAGTTTTTCAAATAAAATCAACAAAACAACAATCTCTTCCTATAAAGATCTCGTAATTCAGTCCCGGAATCTGGTAAGGATCTAATTTCCTCACAATTTAAGTCCCCCTTCACCAGCAAGTCCATTTAGCAACAAGCAAATTTTCCAATCAATAAAAAATATTTCACCAACAGATGTTTTCAACAAGTACAATCCCATTGAAGTAATTAACACTAAACACCAAAGACCTCTAACAATTCATTGCTGGAAAGATAGACGCGATCGTACTTGAAATATCCGGGAAGCAACGAGTGAAGATCGACGTCGTTTCGGTGAGATAAGAGGGAATCTCGTACAGAGCCGGCAATGACTTAAATAATTGCGGATTGCCAGAACGATCGTCGCTTATCGCGATCCTGTTTGCCTTTTACACCCAAATTCATCAGCAGAAATCATCACAATTACCTCAGAAACACAATCCCTGTAAAATGAAAATGAAAATGAAAAAGGAAAACGAAAAAGAAATGAGTAAATGTTACCATAAGCGATGCGCTGGACTCTCCCTCTCCTGAAATCCCCAGCATTCACACCCAGAAGAAGTTCAGGAGAAAAACCAAAAAGAACCAACAAATTGAATAAATTGTGACCGTTAAACAGAGGATCTTAAGGAAGGTTCCCAGATTCCTCTAGATTAAATGATTGTTGGGCGCTCAGAAATATGTAATCTGGTGCGGGAGGACCATTGAGACAATGTCCTCTTCTTGCATTCTCATTTTCAATTTTCCTTTTTTGGATAAATTAGGGCAAACAAATGTAAGCTCCATACATCGAATACTAAAAATAATTGATTTAGCTAATTATGCATTACAAAGCTGCCGAAAATTCAGCTTTAGATTTGGTGATTCACGATTGACTCAACTCTGCATTCTCGAACCACAGAGGACTAATTGAGATGCTAAAGCATAAATTTTGGCTTCAAAAACGCACGACAGATTCTCAATTCATTAATTTATATTCTAACACCAAATGCTTCATTTTCATCACAACACAAACCTTTTCAACGCAAATTATCCAATTTTTCAAGCTAATGACTTCAGCCTGTATTTTCACAGGCTCCGTAGAAGGATGCCTTCAAATGTTATTCCAGGTCCAAATGCCAAAGCAAGTCCCCATTCCTCACCATTGTCCTTCTTCAACTCCTCCCTCATATACTCCATCACATAAAATATAGTGTTGCTGCTGACATTTCCGAAATCCACCAGTGCCCTTCTGCTGCATTCCAGCTTCTGGCTTTCCAATCCCAGGGTGCTCTCCAACCGGTTCAAGATTGCCGGTCCTCCAGGATGCACTGCCCAAAACAGGTCATTGTAGTCACTCAAACCTGCCTTGGCCATAAGCTTTTTGCAGAATTCTTCGATGTTTTCCTCAATCTTCTGGGGCAGGTCCCGTCCGAGCTTGAAGTATATGCCCTCCTCTGAAAGGCGCCCGTCGATCACATTGTTTGTGCCCGGCAAGAACTGCTGAACTGCATAGTTCAGTTCCATGAAGGGACACTCTTTCCCGGGTATGGGGTCGGTGCCAATCAGCACTGCTGCTGCACCGTCGCCAAATAGGGCTGCCCCCACCAGATCATAAGGGCGCGACTTGTTTGGAGGCCTAAAGCCGAGGATGGTTGTCTCGGAGGTGGTTAGCAGGACGCGGCTTCCTGGATTGTTCTCAGCTATGTCTTTGGCCACCCTGAGGCCGGTGACCCCCCCGTAGCAGCCTAGAAAGTAGAGCATGACACGGCCAACGTCGTTTCTTAGCCCGAGTTCAGTGGCAAGATAGAGATCACCGCCCGGGAGGCGTATTTCGCTTGAAGAGACGTAGACAACGTGGGTGATATCTGTTGCTGGCCTTTTCCATTCTTTTAGGCACGCGAAGCTTGCTTCTTTTGCCATCTTTACTACTGCTGGATTTGCGATGTCAAGCCTTTGCTTGATCGTTGGAGAGCCTTCTGATGCCAGTTCAGGATATTGATCTAATATGTCCTTTGTCATCACTGTGTATCTGGTTTTCACAGTTGTCGTTTTGCCTGGCAAGAGAAATACCAAAGCACCTTATAACCATAAGTTCCATAAACAGGTAGATCAAAAATGATGCTTTACAAATCTAACAAAGAAGACAAGTAACTAGTGATGTCATGATGAATGTTGTTATCAAGTAAATTAACTGCTTACAGAGGCGCTCCAGTTTCTCCTTAATGGCCAAATCATCGCACTTAGTGTCACGAATAAAACCCTCCACCAAGAAATCTTGAGGCACAAGTTGGCTCGGGAAGGCCTTGCCAATGGCGAGCACGGTTGCCTTTCCAGGAGTTGCTACGCGTCTCACTTGTGAAGGATATGGCTTTGTTTCACCAGGGTGGTTGATCCGGGACATGGCTAAATGTCAAGAAAGTTTAAGGATGCTGGAGTTTTGGTTGCAAAGATTGATGAAGCAGGGTGCATATAAATGGAATCCTAGTACGTTGTTGGAGAGTGGTTGGTATCAAGGAACAGTAGCATGATCAATTAACAATCAAAGCCTTTGAGTTGAAATGGTTTTCCTGTGCCACTGGAGCCGTATCTGTCTGAAGGTTTTAGTTAGATTGAAACAATCTTTCTCCTTTCTTTTAACATGTTTTTAAAGTGCATTAATTAAAGTTGTCACACAGATTAATAGCATTTTCACACAACAAAAATTTGTCCTTTTTTACATCGGATCATATCCATGTTTCCATTTCTATGTCACCTCCTACTAGCCTTTCCATTCTTCCGCATTGCGATATCTATAAGGGCTGAAGTCAGTAGAAGAGATTCTACTAAGAGATAGCATGATTGTGTTTTGGCTAAGATCAGAACCTATCTTAAGATTTATGCATTTATTAATCCTTCATTAAACATAAATTGCCAAAAAAAAAGATACTTAATGTTATACACAACAAATAAAAGCTTAACTACGAATTTATGGGCCTCTGTTGTTTTTCCGATTCCCCTGAACTTCGAAATCATAAAGCAAAATTTACAGAACAGCGGATCAGAAAGAAAGAAATATATTGAATAAATAAACAATGAACTAAGAGGCATGTTTTCATTGTCTTTAACTTTCTTTTTGTTCTTTGTTTTACATCTTACACCCCAAACAACTTGTGACGATTTTATGTATATCCATCAGCCCTCGTCAAAACAATCGACCTCAGTTTAATTTCATTGTTTTCTCGGAATTTCGCAAAAGAGTAATACTGAGGAATGACTGAATATTTTTCTGGATTTTTTCAAATAAAATATATGAGTTGAAAGAAATGTATAAAAGAGGAACAATTTCAAATCTTTGTACCCTCTTTTGTTGGATCTAAGTGGATCCAAAATCGAATCCACAATAAGCCCAAACTTTAATCTGTTTGAGTCAAGCCCATTAAGCCCAACTCACTAAAATTTGGTATCGACCCATTGTCACAATAATACCTAATATAAAATATAATGAACCAATCGAAGTTGTGATTTGATTTATGGCCTCCTGTCAAATATTGGATTTTGTCAGCCATGACACAGCACGAAATTGATATAACCCATTGTAATTTTGTGGACAATAAATAATACGAAGGACCACACTCTCAGCCAATTCCCATGTCAATTATTTCAGTATTTTAGTCTTTCATAATGTGCCAATTTGTCACTTGCCACCCACTTAATTAATTCTACAGGCTCCCAGGGACCATAATTGTGTTGTCCAGTTGTCAACAATGATCCACCCCATCACTAAACTACATATCCACACGCCTTAATCATTTTCAAGTCCATGTCCCAAAATGTTTTATATCGTTATATTGTTAATAATTAAAGACATGTTGCATAGAGTCTTTTAAATATAAAATTCAGTAAGATTGTAATATAAACATGGATTTACTATCCATCCCAAAATCACACATGCACCTCAAAAGCATTGAAACAAAAGCATTACTATCTTTATGAAAATGGCCAGTTCTCAGGAAGTAATGCCTCCCAAGATTCCAATCTTTAATCTTTCCTCAAAAAACCTGAATCCCAGTTCAGCTTCATATGTTGCAACTTGCAAGAATGTGCAGCATGCCCTTGAAGAGTATGGCTTCTTTGTGGCAACCTATGAAAATGTTTCATCTGAACTTGATAGGCAAGTGTTTGATGCATTGGAAGAACTGTTTGAACTGCCCCTTGAGACCAAAACAAGAAACACTTCTGAGCTGGTTTTCTATGGGTATGTGGGAAAACTGCCTCATGCCCCACTTCATGAGAGCATGGGAATTCCAGATGCCACCACAAGTGATGCTGTTCAGAGCTTCACAAATCTCATGTGGCCTTCAGGAAACAAGAGATTCAGGTGCGTCCGCATGAACATTAATGTTCCCACGCTACAACATTTTCAGGCTTAAAAATCATTATAAATCATCATATTTGTATAAAGTTTTGGCAACACTTTCAAGGCACTATTGAAAGTTTTATTAGCTTAATTAAGGGATAATTACAATGTGATCCTTTGAAGCTAGGGTTATATGCACAATATTCCTTCACATTTAAAGAAATCGAGAGAACAGCCCTGCCCTATGCTCATCTGAAACATTAGAAAGACATCCTCTACGATTGGACTTAATTATCAGTCGAAGCTATACTTTAGGGGAGGCCTCGTAATTTTCAAGCGTAGGAATGTTTTGTATATATAACACTAAAGCCTTAGTAATTATCTCTAAAATTAATTGTAACATAACATTTATAGGAAAAATATTTGTTTTTCTAATATACCAAAGTTTGAGTAACACTTTTAACATCAATCTTAGTCGATTTTGCAATCCTTCTTGTTTGAAAATAATTTTGTATTTGGTGAATTATTTATGACAAAATTCAAAAGATAGCCAGCCAACGAAGTTGGTTTTCCACACTATCATTGCAGTGAAATCATAACTAGCTATGTGAAGCTAGTTTCAGAGCTGGAACAGACAGTGGACAAAATGGTGTTCCAGATCTATGGGGCAGACAAACACTACGAGTCCCACGTTAGGTCAACAACTTACCTCCTTAGAACCATAAAGTACTCAGCTCCAGACCCTAACAACCAAAGCAATAACGTGGGGACAAATGTCCACACGGACAAGAGCTTCTTGTCCATCCTTCATCAAAACCAGGTCAACGGTCTGCAGATACAGCTGCGAAATGGAGAATGGTTCGCTGTGGACGTCCCGCCGGCCTCTTTTGTGGTCATGGCTGGCGATGCTTACCAAGTACTGTTCCTTTCACTGCTTATAATTTACTTTCAATGCTCTATGTATACAAATGTTTGTGTATAAGTAGTTAATTCCTGACAGGCATGGAGCAATGGGAGGATATTTGCTGCCAAGCATCAAGTGCTGATGGACGGAGACAAGTCCAGGTACTGTCTGGCGTTGTTCTCGTTCAACCACGGCATCACGCGTGTGCCCGAGGAGCTGGTGGATTCGGAGCATCCTCTGCGGTTTAAGCCGTTTGATAACTTCGGGATGGCCAGGTTCTATCTCAGCGGTGCAACCTCCATGACTGAGAGCACTGCTACGGCTTACTGCGGCGTGAATGCCTGAACTTCCGACTGCCTGCTTTCGGATGTAAAAATATGTGCTTTGAGTGCGTGTGTCTCTGTCTGGGCGTGTGTGAAAGTCTTAATTTTAATGTGCGTAAAAGAACTGCATGGTAAGGTATAGCCCTCACATATGGGCTTCTGTCATTTGTGTTGGACGTGCACTTCATGCTATCGGTGTATGCTTGTTTGATGGCGTGAGGACACACTCACACAATGCATTGTTGTGGATTGCAACAATACTCATTACAATAAAATTTCGAGCCAACTCATCTAAAATAAAATATGAGAATCAATTGACAATTGTTGATGGGCCAATTAGCTCTTGGACCCGTCAGGTTTCTTCCCAAAAAACCTATAGAAGAACACCAATCCCGGAGCAAACAATGGATCCAAGTATGCATTTATGTGCTTTTAATACCATGTAATTTCTAAAAAGAGATTTGAACGTAGAGTGTTAATTGAATAAATCCCAATCATTATAGCTGGGACCCAAAATGATCAGTCTACCTCGCAGGTGTAATGAACTTCATGAAATTTGAGGAAATAAAACCATGTGACTAGCCTAAGTAACATTATCGGATATTAGGTATGTCAGGTAAGAACCGGAGCATCTAAACCCTAAGCCCCAAATCCTATAGATAATAAGAAACATAATCATCCTTTAGCCACTCCACATTGAGTCACAAAAAATGCACAAAACATTTTAACAAGGATATTTAAAAGATTTGAAAAACAGGAGCAATTTCAATTTGTACGTGCTCTTTGTTGGATGTAATTGGATCCAAAATCAAATCCTTAATTCAACCAAACTTTAAATCAATTGCTTCATTTAACGTATCCAACTGACTAAAGTGTAGTATCCCAATTTTAAGATCTTAACTATGCCAATTGTAACAGTAATGAAACCTGAAATAAAACTAAATGCATCAATCAAAGTCGTAAATTGATATGTGGCCTCACATTAAATGTTGAATTTTGCCAGCCACGACGTAACTCAAAAGTGATATAATCCTTCGTGTTTGAGTGCCCGCATGTGGACATTACGTAATAACCACTCGTGTCTTATTTGGAGACGATGACAAAGGGGTAAGGATCCTTTACACATCCTAATTTTTTAAAATTTACTATCGTACTATGAACACAAATCTATTATAATTTTCTGTCCCTTATTCATTATGTTGTGCAAGAATTAGGTAGTAAATATCCATCAATCAATTCTGTCAACATTCTGCATGAAAATTTTAGCCCTCTAAATCTTTGCCTACATCCTTAAGAAATAGGTATGAGTGACCACAATCTCAGCCTTCCCATGTTAATTATTTGATCCATCGGTATCTTGGTCTCTCATAATAATGCCAATTTGTCACTTTGCCACCCAGTTGATTGGCCTTACTTGCTTTCAAGGACCCATCTTTGTTGTCCAGTCATCTATAACGAGACATCATATCACTAAACTACATATCCATGAGCTTTTACTAGTCATTTACTTTCAAGTTAAGGTCATGAAATTTTTATATTGTGGTGTTGTTATTATGAACAATTATTTATACGTTCATATTTTACATGGAGACATATCAGATACATATAGGCTATGTTTGGGCCAGGAGTTTTCGTTAGATTTAATGTTTTGTAGGAGTTGTATTGAGATGCATAATATGTTTAGAAAGAATGTTTTAATGAGATAAATAGTATGATTTATTTGAATATATGTATAAAAATATATAATAATGATTGGATGATGTGATAGTTTATAAGGATAAAAATTATATTATAGAGTATATATAAAAATAAATGTAAGTATATATGTGATATATATATGTATCGATTTGATTGTGAATAAGTATAATAATTAAAAAATATTTAATTAATTATATATATGATAAAGAAAATATTTGAATTTGAATTTTGATAAAAATATTGTTCAATAGTATATTTGGTAGCATGATGTTTGAAATAATGTTTTATAAATGAAAGTTGAGTTACAAACATAACCACAAAGCCCTTTTGATATAGAGTTCAATAAGAATCTATATCTATATTATATATAAAAGTATGTATCCTTTCAAATGCTTTTGGCCAACTGTGATAGTGTATTTATGTCTTTATATTTATTTAAAATAAAGTTAGTTAAGTAAAAATAAAATTCTATTTAAAATATAAATTTTTTAGTAGTTGATTTAAATATAAATCATTTAATAGTTGAATACTGATAAAATTTTAATTTATCTAAATTTTTTGTATAATTATTTATGAATTAATTCAACTAAAAAATTAATAAAATTGTAAATTATCTAACTACTTGTTATAGTTATTATAATTATTAATTATATACATTATATATTAAGTGTTTAATTATTTTCATTAAATCATTGTTAATTTGTTAGAGGACACTAACCTATTACTATATCACTTAACAAATGAAAAACAAATCAATGTATTAAAATAAAAAAAAATCAACCAAATAAAATTATAGAAGATAAAATAAGTAGCAATACAAATAATGTTACAATGACTTAAGATTTTAAATATATAAATAAATAAATTATTATCACAAACAACTATTGCTATGAAATAAATAATATGTTATAAACTATTTTAAATGTGCAAAATTTGGCTGCATACTTGATTAAATATATGATATTTATATGATATAAATTAATTTTATATATAATTTTGAATTATCTGCAATATAATAATATAGGAGTAAAATAAGAATTATCAAGATATGACATTTTATTGTACGAATAAAATACGCTATTTGTTTGAAAATTTATAAATATATTCATTTGAAAATAATATTATGGAAATAAATTTAAAAAAGAAAAATAATTTTATAGAATGAAAAATAAAATGATATTTTAAAAAAAGAAAAATTTATGAAAAAAGTTATAACTATGAAAATGCATATACATGCAAAAGAGGTTGTTGAAAGATAGTCAAATTTAATACACACACACACACACACACACACACACACATATATATATATCTATAAGTAATTCACTTTAATTAATATGCTGAAATATAAAAATAAATAAATAATTATACTACATAAAAATAATGATCTATACTATAAATACAAATACTCATATGCATCACAAAAATAAATTTCAATCAAATAAAATAATAGAAGATAAAACAAGTAGCAATATGTGTAATGTTACAACGAGTTAAGATTTTAGATAAATAAATAAATATATTATTGTCATAAACAACTATTGTAATGAAAAAAAGCAGTGCATTGTGAACTATTTTATATGTACAAAATTATTTGACTATATGTCTAATTAAATATATGATATTTATTTTATATGACTTAATTTTATTTGAACGTTTAATTCTTTGTAATATATTACTGTAGAGGCAAAACAACAATTATTAAAATATGAAATATTTCATTGTAAAGATAAAGTATACTATTTGTTTGAAAATTTACAAATATATTCATTTGCATATTTTATTATGAAAATAAATTTAGAAAAAGAATATAATTTTATAGGATGAGAAATAAAATGGTATGTTAAAAAAGAAATATTTATGAAACATGTTATAAATATGGAAATATAAAAACATGCAAGACAAGTTGCAAAGAATAATCAAATTTAATAATTAAGTAATTCACTTTAATCTATTATAAATATGCTCCATTTAAAAATGTAGAAAAATATAAAGTATAACACAATAAAATTAATTTTATGAAATAAATACAAAACTTAAAAATTAGTATAAGAATATGAAAGAATGACGTTTAATGATAAATTTAGATAGGTAGATTTATGGCAAGTCATTATAACTGTAGACTAATTTAGTAAATATAATCATTGAAAAAAATATAAAATAAATTAATGTGCTGAAATATAAAAAAAATAAATATTTTATTTCATAAAAGTAATGGTTTGTATTATAGATATAGATACTTATTTAAGATATCTAAACAGAAAGCATATTTCTTTATGAAATAAACTATAGTTTGAAAAGAAAAATAGTAAATAAATATTATATAGTTAGATAATTAACTTGCAAATAAATTACTATAAATTTTGTCAAATTAAAATTATTTATGAAGAATCCAAAATGATTGCATTCATATGGTATTTGTAATAAAAATATTATATATTTAAATAAATACAATATGCAATATGAATTTGAATTAAAAACAATCCGCATTTAATAAAAAAAATAATAGTAAATTCATAATCAGAAGATATTAGGGAAAATATTAAAAATAAATTAAAAATTTAGAAATGCATAAATGAAAAATTATTATGTTAAAAACTATATTTCCATATGTAAAAATTAACATGAACTTGTCCTATATGTAGCTTTATCAATTTTAACTAAATAGTTTAATATATGAATAATGGATAAAAATAATTAAGAAAAAATTATTTCTACTAGAAAGTTAAAAAAATGCATCATGAATTTTAGAAGCAATTATATATACTTATGAAATGGATGACTTGAAAAAAATTTAGAGCATGATTCATTAATTCACTAAAATCTAATGAAAAAATTTATATCATGAATCATTGTATAATATTATTATATAAAACTTTTGAAGACATAATTTTGTCGAAATATTGTAATAAACATACACACAAGAAGCTGGCTTCAGTAATTGTGGGTTATGAATTTTAGTGGCTCATTGAGAAATTTATATTTGAAAATTCATTTTTAAACTATAAAAACGTAGTCGGTTTTCTACACTCGTCCTCTCTTCTTGCAGCAAAATCATAACGAGTTATGTAAAGATAGTTTCAGAGCTGGAACAAATAGCAGACAAAATGGTGCTCTGAGAGCTATGGAGCAAAAAATACACTGTATTTATGTTTGTTTTATTTCATACCTCAAGAAATATATGCATAGTAATTATTATATTTTTAAAATTTTATTTTTTTATTTTTATACAATTTTTAAAAAAAAAATTATAAAAACACACGCTTAAAAATCAAAATAAACATTGCCTATGAGTCCCACGTTAGATCAACAACTTACCCCCTTTGAACCCGCAAGTACCATCTCCAGACCCCAAGAACCAAAGCGATAATGATAACGTGGGGTCAAATGAACACACAGACAAGGGCTCCTTAGCCGTACTTCATCAGAACCGGGCTAGTGGTTTGCGGATACAGCTGAAGAATGGAGACTGGTTCCCTGTGGGCGCCCCCCCCTGCCTCATTCGGGGTCATGCACCATGTACTTACTACCTGTTACTGCTTATAATTTACATTTAATGCTGCCATATGCAAATATCCTCGTGCATGAATAGTTATACACTCTGTTAATTTTGTTCGAAAGCGTGGAGCTATGGGAGGATGCGTGCAGCCAAGCATCGAGTGATAATGAGAAGGGACAGACCCAGGTACTGTCTGGCGTTGTTCTCTCTCAAGAATGGCATCACCCATATACCCGAAGAGCTGGAGGATTCGGAGCATCCTTTGCAATTTAAGCCATTTCATAACATAGACTTGATCAGGTTCTACCTCGGTGGTGGAGCCCAGATGACTGAGAGCACCGCTAAATCTTACTGTGGCAAGAATGCTTGAGATCTCCACTTTGTGTCATCAGATGTAATATATGTGCTCTGAGCGGTTGTGTGTGTGTGTGTGTGAGAGAGAGAGAGAGAGAGAGAGAGAGAGCGCTCTTAATTTTCATGTGTGTAGAAGCATTGCACGGTAGTATATTGCCCTCACATATGGATTTCTCTCATTTGTGTTAGCTATGGAGCGTATTTCCCAACAATGATCAGTCAGCCTACCTTGCAGTTGTAATGAACTTACATGAGATTTGAGGAAATAAAACGATGTGACAAGCCAAGGTTGCCACATTATCATATTAGGAGCTATAGGGTAATAGCTGGGAGCATCTAATCAAAACTAACAAGCAGAAAGGTATATCTTGAAACTTATGACGGTCATGCTGTGAGAGCATCTCATAGTCTAATGCCAAAGCCGCCACCAACGTATAGTTACCTCTTGGAAATGACTTTTTCAAGTTCACGGCAAGCCATAGCACGCCACCGAGTGAGTTTTGTCTGTCAATCACAACTGGTAAGCTAACAAGGCAATGATCGTGCAGCTCGGAAACTATTTATCCTATATCGACAAATACTGGGAATCCAATCACTTTCAACCACTCCCAAACACCATTTATGACTTCATACTTGTCATAGCATAACAAAAGAAGACTGCTAGGTGAGCATCAAATGAAGCCAAATGTCGGGGGTTAGTGATGAATGGTACCGCCACACTAGATACTTAGCTTGATGCAGCACGTCGGAAGTAATATCTGTACAAAAACGAAATCTTACTCGCATGAGCAACCTCATTAATCACACGCAACAAGACATGCACGCATACGTATTGGATAGTCAATTCTGTATTCGTCCTTTAGCTACTATATAATTGAGTCACAAAATGGGAACGTACGAGCAGAAAAAGGCGCTCATTCCTTCCCCACCCTATCAATAAGAGGAAAAATGCGAAACAGAAAAACTCACATTCACATACACATGCAGACAGAGAGTGAGAAGGCGAGCCATACACATAAATGTTTATGCCATATACAGCTGCATATTTCCGTAGAAGGCGTTCGACAGTATACCATTCTGAACGATCTGAACCATCTTGATAATTAATACGTGGCATGTGGATTGAAGCTACAAAAATGCAGAGAGAGAGAGAGATGGAGGATACTATCAGCCATGCTTGTCAAAATATCTGTAGATCAGTGTAGCTGACAAACTTAGGTCAACAAATGAATAATTCTACCAAAAACAAAGCACCATGTCAGCATAATAAAAAATGAGAACAGCTAGTTCATGCATGAAATGTTATAAGGGCATTCACAATTTTTGATTGCAGTTTGCCAACCTTACCAAATATAGAATTAGTATCTTCTACATTAAAGTTTTATATTCTTGTCAATGTATTTAATATCTATAACTATACAATGTTTTTATCACTGTGAATACTAATATAAATAGAAAAACAAAATTAATTGATCATTTACTTTTAAATTATTTTATTGCTTTTACTTTTGGAAAAAAAATTCATTAACTGAATCATTGAACCAGGAAAACATAAAAATAAATAAATTGTATATCAATTGTGCATGTGAAATTTAGCTTATGAGAGTTTCCGTCAATTTCACCATATGCACACCCTATTGCAACAGCATAACCTGGAATCAGACAGTGACCAAAAAGAATTTGGTATTAGTGGAATTACGAGTACAGAGAACTGATTATGATAGTGAGATGTTAGTGTTTGCACAGGAGAGAGGTGCCAGAAAGCCATGCTGGATGCCAATCAAAAATCATTGAACCTAATCACACCGAATGCACTTCAAAGCTGTGAAATGAGGGTGAAAGGGAGAACACAGCATTCAAAATTTACCGAAATATGGGATCAGTTAACAAGTAAATATTTTTGCTGTAAATAAAGCCATCAGCAAACAGAGTATCTTAGAAAACAAGAATCACTGAAGCAAGAGAAAATATTAGTTATAGAAACATTTGACTTGCTTTAAAATCACTTCAGCAACTCATTCTTACTTTCTCCATTTCAGTGATATACATAGTTACTTGGCTTGGCCTCTTCCTGCCACTGTACAGGCTCTGATTTTACTTGTTGCTCAGCTTTCTATTTTCAATTATTCTATTCTTTTCCATAAGCAAATGCACACTACCTGCCTGCCTACCTATCAATGGATTACCCATCTATTTGAAATTTCATCCCAGAAGACAAATTCAAGCATCTCACAACTCTTGCTTATCAAGTGCCTGACCAAATGCTTGAAAATGACATTGATCAACTGATAATTGCCTTGAGTTCTCAAACACTAGGACAATAAAATGGGAAAGGCAGTTCTTTCATCCTAAAGTGATTAGACGTGCAGAATTTTAAAATAACTACATAAATAAAATCTTAGAGAAGTTTGGATGCTACAATGTTCCAGTTGCATAAAATCAAAACCACAAGCATATTCTACAACAGCTTATGAATAATGCACAGAGAATTCCAGGCAATCATTTAAACAGAAGTGAGGGAGACTAGAAAAGCAAGCAACACTATACCAGCATATTGAGCAGCTGAAAATGATGCTTTTGCGAGGCAAACTTCCAAATCAGTGATAGAGATACTGCTGCGAGGCACTTTACGCCGGGGATTATATGACTGCACAACTGCTAAAGCCACCCATTGGGGAGCATTATTAAAGGTGCTCAGGTCACCATGGTCCTCTACAAAATTAGCCACAAGACTTTGTCAAATAAAGGAACAAGATAATGAAGTTCAAATGATAAAAGTGATAGTGATTTGGGTTGCCACTTAGAACATTTTACCCACTCACTCCCTCATACCAAAATAAATTTTAAAAATGGAAGAAGGAATCGTTCAAGAAGAAAAAATAAAAGGCACGAAATTTGAATCAACTTTCACTTTTGTAAAACATAAAACTGGTTCTAAACAATAATAGCATCAAAACACAATAAAATAGCTGTTTTCAACTGAAAAAAAAAAGTGAGAACCCAGTAAATCCAATCATTGCACTGCAAACATTACATTAGCTCTACAGAAGAACATGTAGGGAAAATTTTGAATACAAATAGAAGGCAGAAACTGACTAGTTATTTCTATGAGATGTAGATCACCCAGATGCAGATCCCCAAATGCTGAAGCACGCTTGTAAACATCGGGAATGGTAGCTGAAAGCCTAGCCAAGGCATTAAAGAGACCACCATGACCCCAATTTCCAGAATTATCAACACAGCTGCTTAAAGAATTTCAACAAGTCAATAATTCTTGCGTCAATAAATTCTAACACAGAGAATAGCCATTATCAATGATAAAAGCCTCATATCAAAAGCAATACTTTGTACTCTCAGCGATTTCTTAAATTTTATAAGAATTTGGAATTACATAATTGTAACATACCAAAAAAATTCCAGGGAAAGTCGAATGGCTAAAAAAGGCAAATAAACAGTAAAGGGCATTTGGCATCAGAAAAAAGATTGATAAAAACAAACTTGAGCAAAGAAACCAATTGTTAGATACACCACGCTTGTCAAAAAACACACAGAACACAGACATAAAAGGTTTTTTATAATGCTCTTCCCTGACAAGATATGACCTGAAGATAATAGTAGGTGCAGAAGGACAAACTGCTGCCGTGTTTGTGCAGTCGCCATAAACAAAATGAACTGAACCAGAATCTGACATCATATCCCAATTGACTGGGCTGACAGGACTGTGGACAGCCAACGAATGATATCCAAGAGCTTCCCATTTAGATAGTTTTTTCTCCTCTGCCTTCTTCCGAGCAGCTTCAGCTCTAAGGTGCTTCTCATCTGTTAAGCATCTTCCATTTCCCAATTCCAGTATACCGCTGTCTTTCGCTGGCAATGCTTGTTTAAACTTATCAACCCAAGACATATATGAAGCCTCATCAACACCAGGATTAAAATCGATAGACTCTGAATCCTTTTGAATGACTAGATCATGACCATCCATCAGATTCATTGGATTAATCTCAAACTTCCTGTCACCCATATCTGATTGCAACTCATGGCGAGATGCTATAACCCTTTCAGCCAAACCAATCGCTCCACCATTAACCAGTTGGTCATCTGATATTTCCATATTCATTTCGAAAGGATCAAATACATGCAGTCCATATATGACAGACTTCAAATCAGCAGTTTCAGTCCTTCCAACATTACTCCCCTCATCCAAAATATCATCTCCTATGACATTATGACTCAGCTGTAACTTCCTTTCAGCCCTACGCTTAATAACCTACAGTCATTCCATGTCAGGATTGGAAACTTTTGATTATAGGAAATAATTTGTTCTATCTCACCTCCTCAATTGTACATCCTGCAACCAAATTTATAGACAACACATGATTGCATTGACCAATCCTATGAGCACGCTGCAGAGCCTGTTTATCCACTTGGGGATTCCAATCCTGCTCATAAAATATGACCTGCAAATTGTTGAATGCTCATAGTTTGTTACAAAAAAACAGCCATTGAGCAACTACCCAAACGATCCATATAGGCAAAACAAATTTTTACGCATAACACTCTAGACTGCAATGCCAGGAAAGATACAGTTTTTCACATTATGACAATGAAATTCTTGATCATCCTTAAACTAATGCAGAAAGGGACACCATTCAGACAAGTGCTTCTTAAACCCGAAAGTATCCTGGCATTTCTATCAACCACAGCTCCACACCAACAAATAATTTAAAAGTTTTTCAGAAAAAAAAAAAGGGTTGGCTGTGTGTTTTTCACAAGCAGCCTACACAAAAATTGTAGAGAGTTTTGTTAGGTACCACTACAGATTGAAAGAATTTAGTTGTAGGTGAAGAGAGAGATAATAAAGCATAACATAAGAACTATGTGGTTCATTGTCTCTCTCTTCACCAACGACTTAATCTTTTCAATCTTTAACATGGTATCGGCGTAGGTCTCAATCTTATTTCTGGTTTACTTCTACCACAGTTAAATTTGTCCTCATACAAGTTTTAGTCCTGTTTGTTCACGTTTCCTCCTGGTTTAGTCTTGTTTGGCTCAGTTTTTGTCACAATTTGTTGATACAGGTGTCAGTCTTATTTGGTTCGGGTTTTGTCCTGGTTGGTATAGGATTAGTAATGTTTTTTTCATTCGTACAAGTTTCATCCTAGTTTGTGCTATAGGTTTTAAGCCTGTTTTGGTGTTCAATTCCTTCATTCTTGTAGATCTCTTGTTCATTGAGGATATGGAAAAGAATTTGATTTCATTGTTCCATGTTCAACTTGTGGGAGTATTGGAAACCAAACTAGACATGTTAGGAATTGATTTGAATAGATATGATTAGCTTAGATGAAATCAAATCATATCTGTAAAATTAAGAGTATTTGATATGGTATTATTAAGTTGATTTGTTTCCATTGTTATATTTGATGTCTCCCCAATAAACAAGTGATCATTTTTATGCATCTATAAGATAGAATAATAAGTAATTTAGCCTTTAGGCATTTGTTCTTATACATGCACTTAATGGCCAAACCACAAAATTCTTGTGTTCAATCTTAGCTTTCTTCCCCTACTTCTAAATTTCAACTTGCAAAAGATAAATGAGTTATCCTAAGCAAGCAAAACCAACTATATAGTATGCATTATCGAAAGGAGCATAATGGGATCAATCTTCACATCACAATACCCCAGGATCTATATGCATGTTCAGGTCCAGTCCTCCTGTAACATAAATATCCCAAAATTGTCTTACTTCCCAATTGTTGATCTTCAAATATATACCAGCAATAACCGTAATACCAAGTTTATTCCCCATGCTAAAATGTTGACATAAATGGTCTTCACAGGACCCAACAAGCTATTATTATCCACAGGCTTACAAACAAGTCACATTTAGTAGGCCAATTTGGACAAGAAGTGACCACAGATGGTCAAATCATTACAGCTTCCTGTATACTTAATAAAAAGTAGCAGAAAATTACGGCCATAGTTATGTTATCATAATATATATGCACAAAATATACATTTGTGTTTGCATGTGTATACATAATATATATACTTCAGACTGGCATCACTTCAAACTAATGCAATACATGCTAGTAATCTTGTCTGAAGCCAAATGTGTAAAGTCTGCATCAATTACCTGGACAGAATTCCCAAAGTTATTTGTATGTGGTAAATGATATATGCAAATCAGAATGACATTACTCCAATGATGTGCAATATGTGCAACTAATCCTGTCTGATCAAATGTGAGATCTCTGCATCAATTACCCGGCCAAAATACCAAAAAGCAGAATTAATAGATAACCTAAACATTATTTCTACCTCACATCTCAATTGCACATGACAGGGTTATTTGAAAAACAATGACGACAATGATAACAACCAAGGGATAGCCCAAGTTTATGATAGTATGAAGAAGAGAATTTCCTGTATAGGGCTACCAAGCAATTTCATTGTTTTCTTCTGTCTAACAAAGAAAGTAATAACACATTCATGAAGAAGCCCTTATTCAAGAACACTGAAAATGGCTCGTTATACAAAGTTCAATAGTTTTATCACCGGGTCCTTTGAAGTGAGAAATTAAAGAAAATTTTCTTTACAAATAAAAGCACTCACAGTATCAGCAGCCACAAGATTTAATCCCACTCCCCCAGCTCTTGTGGAAATCAAAAGGACAAATGGGCTGCTCTGAAAAGCATCAGCACCCTCAGTTTTCACAACAGATTTTTGGCTGAAATTTCTGATTGCAGCAAAGCGCTCCTCTGCTCGAATTGAACCATCAAGACGATCATAAGCATATTTTCTCAGCTCTAAATAGTCCTACACGATACACACACATTACAAAAGGCTTAAGGGACAGGTACAATGACTGCCCAAACTGTAAAAACCTTATATTATTTAAATAGAAGATAAGAATTTACCTGCAATATATCGAGTGTATGAGTCATCTGAGCAAACAATAGAACACGATGCCCAGATTCATGCAGCTTCTGAAGTAGCTGATCCAAAATTAGAAGTTTACCACTAGCCTGAAAAAATACAAGTTTAGATACAGAATAGCAACATAAGCCAAAGACTGATAAAATAGAAAAATTTCAAATGCAAGAGTGGGAAAACAGTAAGAATGCATGCAAGTATATGACTTTGGTTTCAGGTGAATGACAAATTGCATTTTGCCTTATCCCATATTATCACTGGTAACTGATGATAGATAATGGTATTTCAGTTCAACATTCAGCCATAAGATACTGTTTCATAAAATCTAATTGGGTTGTTTAACTACCTGAACTAGGTGCTCACCCTCCTCATACGGTTCAGGCTCAATACCTGGGAAAAGATATGGGTGACTACATGCTTTACAAAGTTGAATTACCTGATGGAGAAGTAGATATTATCAGCATAACAACATCATAATGACATTAACAGTCACAATAAAGTGATCAACTAACCCCACATAAATCATGAAAAAATCTACTAACATTATTATTCAACGATTGAGCATTGGAAGCTCCCGAAGCAAGTGCTAGCAGCTTTGGAAGCTCCTTCCTCAATATTGACACATAAACCTTCTTCTGTAGAGGAGATAGAGGTACTATCCTGTCAAAATAATTTCAACATCCAGGTAACGCATGGTAAAAACTTAATCAAAATTCTAGCATTGAACTCAACTTGGGCACAAAGCAATAAGATAACTGGCCTCAACTCAATTACATGAAACTTTAGGGATCTTATCAGGTATTAACAGTATTTCGTCTATTAAAAAGAGGCAACAACCGATTAAGAGACTCACACAGTTATTTCAGTAACAGGCGGCAATGACAAAGTTCCAGACTCCATAAGTTTAGATTTGGTCCTTCGAAGCATGAATGCTCCCAGCACATATTTTAAAATCTTGAATTGCTCATTCAATTTTTCTACATCATGGCCTGCACAAAGAAGGTATCAGAAAATGTTAAGAGAGGGCTTCAAAGTTTATTTTAATCAAAATTATCTTTGAAGCGTGTTTATCATTATCTTTGAAACCTGGTAATCTTTCAGAGACTTCGTAAGGTTCTCGTCAAAGACAAAATTTTCAGTAGTTAGCATTCAATATCAACTTACTTCGATGACCCCATGCCATTTCAGAAGTAAAAGTGTCATATGTAAGTATACAAAGGTGATAAGTTCACACATGAAGGATCTCCAGCTTCCTTGAAAGCAATAAGAAACTGCTCTAGTGTTCCAAAGATTAAAGGCATGCAGAAGTGCATCAAAGCCCAAAGTTCTGTGAGATTGTTTTGAATAGGTGTCCCCGTCATCAGCAATTTCCTTGGCATGACAAACCGCTCTCTTAAAACATTATACAAAACCTGTTAAAATTTTGCCAAGGAGTCTGTAACAGCAGTGAAAAATTAAAGAGATAACTGGTAAGATTATAATGACCAAAATATCATATGTCCACAAGCATTTAGGGGAAAGAAAGTATTATTTTGAAGATATCACTTCCAGGGTTGCCGGTTGCAGCAGCAAAAACCAGTTATGCAGTTACTCTATCCAAGTTCGGAGCAAATAAATTGAAATTCCACTCATGATATAAAGATCAAGATCAGTAAGATGTGACTGTAGGTCAAAAAACCAGTAATTGCATGATATAGTGAAGTAAGACATAGTGAGACAAGAACTAACCTATTTTAAAGCGTGTTAGGACCTAATACAATGTGCTTACAATCTAACAAGAAATAGTTTATAATGTTTATGATGATTAAAAAAATCAATCATCATGTGAGGATTGGCAGTTTAAAAAAGAAGCACAAGTAGCACTATAACCAAATAAAATTCACCAAACTATGATGCTGATAAAACTTATGCCAGATTCTAGAAATTGATAAATTGATTAATCAGTAAACCTACGCTGGAGGGGTTTTTGAGTCTCTGTGCTTCATCAATTATCGCATAGTACCAAGGGAACTGGGAGAGAAAATCCAAATCAATCAATGCTATGTCATAAGTGGTCAATAGCACATCAAATGGCAATAGTGAGACCTACAAGAAACAAGGAAAATATGAACAACAATAACAGATATTATTTTACCCCAATTATCAGATGGGAGTGCATAAAATTTAACACGAAGACTCAAAAACATGACTAGTATTTGCTTAAATTAGATGATAGTGATACCTCCTTCATGTACTCTCGCATTTCCCTACGCAATTTACATCTATGTTCTTTATCTCCAACATAATGAAGCAGTCTCAATTTTGGAGCAAAATTGACCACTTCAGACAGCCAACTACCAGTCACACTCAGAGGACACAACACCACTGCAGGGTTTATTCAAAATATTACATCACAATTTTGTTCCACAACAAACAATATCCAGTCAAGGTAAAATGTATTTGCTCACAGAATGGCCCAGGAGACTTCCGACATATTTTCAGGTAACTCAAAAGGGAGATAGCCTGTAAAGTCTTCCCAAGTCCCATCTACAGAAAAACAATGCCCATGAATGAAAATTCATGATAGGATACAAGCCATCACAAAAAGTAGCAATTTTTCGTTAAATCCTTATAGATACTTATCACAAGCAATAACTGTTTAGCAGCCAGACACATTTAAGATTAAGAAAATCCATGGTTTCATATCAAAACCTAGTCTGAATTTCCTTTCATAGGTTCTAGCTGGCAGCTTTAACATGCCCCAGAAAACGTATATGAACTCATTTCAAAATGCAAAAAATTGAAATATTGAGCACAACTGACATACTAGATGTTCTATCATGTTTAAAGTTCCAATAACTGCAGGATATTCATGTCACTTAGACAGTTTGATTCAGAAGGGGCATTACTCTTTGCCACGCAACATATACTAATTTTATAAAATGGCATATTTAACTTTATTTTTTTTATTCCAAGTTTAAAAAAAAAATAAAGTTCAACTGAACAACTTCCCACCAAAGCCAACAGACTAGAACGATTAACCAAATACTTTCAATTTCTCCATTCCAGAAAGAAAAAAAAATTCAGGTTTCAGACAAATAAAGCATATTTTCTAAGCCTAACACATCCTAACACATCCATCAGAGTTCACAATTGCTATTGGAAAATCAACATCCAAATTTAATTGCGCTTTCCAGTTCCGAAAGTACAAAACTCATTCAAGTGTACTCACATTAATAGTTCATTAATGCTTTAACGATCAACTCCCCTAAAATTCATGGTTTTCCCAAAAGCTCTACTTACTAAAGATATCTCCTCTATGAGAGTGAAACATCAAGAAGTTTAAGCACTTGGAAAAATTATTCACGAAAAACAAAATATTCAAGTCTTTTTAAATTCAGGAGACACTGAAGGATGTTTCTGCTCTAAAGAATCACAAGGAATCGGTGCGCCATAGTCCTTAAGAGTTGACCAAGAGTCTCACCTCGTCCCCTGAAAAAGAACAGTGGCAAACTCGATAATCATAAAAACACAACGGGAAATCAACGAAAAAAAAATTGGAACCACTTTTGAAGTACAATAATACTTTAAAAACAAGCAACTTTCATTTACCTTGCATTTCCCCTTTAATTTTTGCATGCAAAAATAAGAGTTTCGAATTGTGACTTTACCTAGAATGACGTTCGCTCCAAGATGGAACCGCCGGATAAGCCACGAGACACCTTCGACTTGATGAGGTTTCGGCACCGCCGTGGTCTCGAAATCGGAGGGGTCGACACGCGCCTCCTCCGATGCGCGTGAGTCTCCGTCGTAGACGCACTTCGCCGCCGCGATTAGCCTCTGCTTGTAGTCCATGTTCTTCGGCACAGCGGGGGTGCAGGTGGAGCGGCGGTGGGGAGGTTTTAAATTATGACACGCAATGACTATAATAACCTCGTTCCCGCATTCTGCCAGCGCCCGGCACGTTGGCGGGATTTACGAAGGCTACCGTTGCGAGAGAGCAGGGGTAATTTCGACTTTTCGTAATCACGAAGCAAAACTCATTGTGTGGCTGAATGCCATGTAATCGGTTGGTTGCCATAGAAGAATTAATTCTATTACCTACAGGTTAATTTGGTGGACGAGGTTTCTTACCTTGCACAAAAACAATTACTACTAAAAGTGTGAAATGTCAATTTTTAACACTATCGAACATATCATAATCTTCGACTTTGTGTTGCAACTGTTGTTTGCCCAAGAAAACTTACTGAATTATTTGCTTTTACTTATGATTCTTATAAAGATGGATGCGACTTTTTAATTAATTTAATCACTTATTTTGCAGCTGAATGACTATAAGTAGAATTTAATTCGAACACATGCTACAAAATTAAGTTGCTCATTTCTTGAATTACTTTGGCATTATTCCACACACTGATATAATATAATGCCAAACCATCTTTCATCTTGGCCTTCTGCAAATTCATCATGAATTTTTTTCCTTTTTTTAATTGATTCTCTTCTGTATAAATTGAATTAAGATGAATTATTTCTACATACTCTTAAAAAGCTTTGCTTATATAGCCTATGCGGTAAAAATTTGCACATTTTTTTGATATGATTAAATTTTATTTTGATTTTGTCATAGAATTAATTCTCTTCATTTTAAAATACAATCATTATTCATTTGTCATTTCATTAAACATTGTACTTATTATGTGTAATTTAACATACACAATATTTTTGTGAGCGTGCATCAAGAGTGTCGTGATACTAGTTATTTAAAAGAGAGAGAGTTTATTGGTTTGCTTTGAAAAGTTAAAAAATGATACGAATTTACTTTTTTTAAGTGAATTTTTTAAAATTTTTAATTATAATTACGAGGTTTGTATGCTTTTCTAACATTTTTTAGAATATTTATTTTTTAAGATTTGATGTTTAATATAGTCGTTAATTTAATTTGTGGAAAACAACACTTAAATTGGTGTTATTTTGTTTAAATTTAAATATATAAGTTTTCGAGTGTTTAAAAAATGGCGCCATGTCGATTAATTAAATACGAATTAATTCAATTAACAAAAAATTAATTTAATTGAACGAAACCAAATCAAGAATTGAGAACTCATCAATCGAGTGTACGTTAACTCAAATATGCTATTGAGTACTGTGTAAATTTATTAGAGCAGATTTATATAACTTCTGAATTGGAAGTAACACGATTTAAAAAAAAAAAAACCCAATATGATCATTGCCAGACATGCAGGCCTTTGAAAATTTAATTTGGACTACTCAAAAACATTAGTTCCATGTTAAAGTGTTAAGGATTATTTTGAATAATAAATTAATCATAAGATAATTTAATAATTTATTCATTAAATTGAATTATTTAATATAACTATTTTTGATTTTTTAAAAATACCCTTACTTCAATTTTTTTAAAAAAACTATATATCTTTTATTTTTACTTTTATCTTGTCTTAAATTAACGTATTAATATTTACTGTATAATTCCATTTGATATTTATTCAATAATACTAAATTATTACATATTATATTTATTTTTTCTGTACTTATAATTATCAAATAATTATATTTAATTTAAATGTTATAAAAATATTAGTGATAATTATATTAAATGACAAAAATATCTTTCAGATGACCAACTAATTAAGATTATTTTATCACACCTAATGGAGAGGATTATTTATCCAAAATTTTGATCATTGAGTATAGAATCCATATTTTATCATGGGTTTCATCTCTCTAGATAAATATGTGATTAGTGTTGATAAATTAATTAATAATGTCTAATCACCTTAAGTGAACAAGCTCTAGCAATATATCTGTATCACAACAAATTATCTCTAAAATAAAGTGAAACAATTTGTTCTGTTGAACTAAAAAAATTATGATGTAATTTTTTAAAGATAAATTGTTAAAGTGTAAATCTAGAAGAGTCATTTTTCCACAAATTTTCGAAACCCTTTCTTTCTTAAATATTTTGAAAAAAGCAATATATTTTATTTTCACGACAAGTTCGAAGTAGAGCCAGTTATGTTTGAGAGTGAACTTAAAAAATATCATAATTAAATTTAACCACTCAAAACTTTAATAACCTATTTTGTTGTGATAGAAATATAATAAATTTCACAAACAATTATTTATATTATTGGCAATTTTGTCAGCCGAGGAATTCAATAACTTAACCCAATTCGTTAACCACTTCTAGTTTATGGCCAAGTCCAAACTTGCTAAGACGTAGCTTGACCCACCATATTGAATGTGTCATTTTTTTTATTATGATATGCCACTTTTTATGTGAGATTTAAATTCAAGGCAAGTTATTAATTCTGTGTGGATGTATGCTTGTGCTTGAATGAGTATTCAGATATTTAATTTTTAAGAGATTTTTCTTCTCAAAAGTTGACTAATTTTCATTTTTGAAATTTTTTCTCAAAACAATAATGCTCTCATGAATTTCTTTCTTCCCAATACATTCATTCTCTCTCTTTAGTTGTGTAAACACAACCTGGCTCCTCTCTCTATCTCTCTCTCTTACAAAGATTGTGGTTGCAATTGTTTGACCACTTACGTGAACAGTAAACACGTTTGACACTATTAACTCACAAAAACTATCTATTTGCTTAGTTACACAAAAAAAATTTATACTTCTTTTGTCGTTGGCCAACCGCTATAGATCCTTCACCTCCTAACACTATTCAATTTATCACATCATTCTTGCATATATATATATATATATATACATATTACTTTATTTAACTACTATATTACACTATTCTCACAAACACATCTGACTAATAATATTTTGTTCAATTATCATATCACATCATTCTTACATATACATATGAATATATAATAACATATTACATCAAACAATTCTCTACACCATCCTACAAAAATATCATCGTTATGTTCTTCTTTTCAAAAAATTTATTCAATTATACCAAGGCTTTTGCAATTTTCTCTCAAAAATTAAATTTCAAAAAGTATCTTTCAAAATTAATTATTGGAAATAGACATCCCATCCAATCATTTTACTTTGCAGCATAAAAGATACAATAATATTAACAAGATCAAATTATCATGTTTCATATATTAACATAGCATATAAGGTATGTAATTCAATAGAATCGGCTCCATAGTTTTTCTAATATGTTAAAAATTATTTTTTTATTGTCAACGATAACATTTGTAATTGTCGACTTTAATGGTTCGCTTCAAAAACTTTCCACTATAACTAACCTAATAAGTTGGCCAAAAAATCAATGGATCCAAACTACATGAATTAAATTTTGATTTACCAAGCCAAAAAAGAAACACTTGGCAAGTAAACCATCAAGTCTTCTAACTTCATCTCTATCTCTGTTTTTTTTTCCTTTCCTTTTGGGTACTATTGTGTATTAAAAAAAATCCCTATAATAAGATGCACTCCTCCATTTGTCACCCAAGAGAGAGCAAGAAAGAAAACCCGCTTATACTTGACCACAGAAAAGTACTGAAACGTGGCTTAATTAGGACGTACCAAACTTGTCACCTAACTACACCATCCAAAATAACTTATGGTAAATCCCACTTGGTCACTAGGCAATGTTTGTCCCCTATGTCTCCCAAATAAATCAACCACACTTGTAATTTGTACATATTCCCCACCACCACTTTCAAAGATCCTCCCCCAATATGGCCAAACCAGTACTTTTGATTGGAGGCCAACCCAAAATTACAAACTCCCATGTCGATAAATTAATTTGGCCACTTCCAATGTTACTATTATTTTTACAATTAACCAATGCCCACAAGGGGACATTAGATTGACATTCATATCTGAGGATGAAATCATCAGATTCCATAATAGACGGCCAAGGTGGGGAATTAATTTTGTGCCCCCTCCTTTGCTTGTCACTTTGTTGACAGTATCGAGACCAACAATGCTAATTGGTATCAGAAAGTGATGCATGTATTTGTCATTTATCATCATTACTCTTGCACTCATTTTGATTGCTGCATCATGGTTTAATTATACATACATGTCCCTTTTACATTTACATTTACTTATTTAGGGAAATAAAATAATTCAATTCTGATCTGACCACACACAACTAATCATTTCACTATTAATTTAACTGTATTTGCTTTGTAATTCACTAATCACTCTCTGTCAAGCGTGGATTATTATTTACAGGGAAACATATTATTATCGGTTGGCATTAATAAAATTTAAATCATTTATGTATTTATTCATTTATTTTGTTTGTGCCTGCAATAACACATGTAGAAAGAAAGCAATTTCTACTACTTTTTGATAAGTGAAGTTATTATTCAATTTAATTGATCATTAAATTCAAGTTGGGGAAGCTTTCAAGCATGTGATGATGTTAAATCTGCTTAAGGTCCAAATGATTTGATTATGGACGTAATGGGACTTGATGAAATTCAACTTGATGTGGTGTTTGCCCCAAGTCAATCATAATAAAGTGCACAAAATATGTATATAGTTATATATTAGTATTTTTGGTATTAATATTTTGGGCCGTAATCATAACAAGGCAAGAAAGTCATGTAAAGTGGGGCCAAAATTTAAAGTCCTGGGGCATTATTTTTTCCACCTAATCACACTACTTATATGGAATGCAAACAGGTAGGTGAAAGGTGAGTACCCAGCAACACACAACAGTTCTCTTGCATAGTTATTAAGATTATTTAACCAATACCCTTATCAAGTGTTCTCTTATTTAACTTCGTAAGATCCTAAAAATATATCTGTCTTTTTATTGGAAAGTGCACGTACAATTGGGGATGAGGTGAGGTTCCCAAAGGCCTGATTCAATCCATTTGGACACACATGAAAACTTACAAGATTTTAACTAAAATTTTGAAATATTAGATATATGGGTTATTATCAATTATTCTACTCTGTTTTCATATCTTTTTTATGTGGGACAAAATTACCCATATTTTACTTTTACCAACATTATAAACATATAAAATAACACACACGCACACATGTTCCTTTGGAGAAATATTTGAAAAAATTTATGAAAAAAAAAAGAAGGAAATTTACTATCCCACAAAGTAAGAGGCAATATAAATGATTCAAAAACGAGTGATGTCACACAAGAAATATTCAAAACTACGAACCAATTAACCCTGCCACAAAGGCAATTAAACAGGTAAAAGAACAAGCTTTGTCCTCCAGCCAGGGGCCAAATGTGGCACATCTGGTCAACCCATTTGTTGAATTTTATTAATAAAAAGAATTTGATGACAGAGTCCCAGCATGCATATTTGCAAAGTGCCCAACAAGCCTCAGCCCCTGGAATTCTTAAACAAATCAAAAAGCTCGTGCATGGAATTTTGCACCAACGAATATACCATCTTTATTACTATTTTTTTTTTGGCATACAATTGTATATATGAATGTAATTGAATGGCTATGACGTCAGCCTTGCGACTTATTCGACTGAATTGATAACCCTTTGGGCTCGAACATATGCCTTTTTTATATTGAAAAATGTGATATAACATATTACGTGTGTTACTAAATTGTAAATTTAATGAATTGATCCAAAACTTTGAACAATTCAATTAATTACTTAAATGGTAGTTTTGGCTAGACCTTTGAGATA
Organism: Avicennia marina; assembly: GCA_019155195.1. Taxonomy (NCBI): domain Eukaryota; kingdom Viridiplantae; phylum Streptophyta; class Magnoliopsida; order Lamiales; family Acanthaceae; genus Avicennia; species Avicennia marina. The sequence goes on from CM032760.1 coordinate 13,457,680, forward strand.
AATTTGAGCACATACAATATGTACATGTAAATCGCTATTAGGCTGTATTTGTTGCTATTATGACAGCGTAAGCATTTGAAATAGGAGAACTAAAATACAAATTCCTGTCCTTTTTAATTCTCTTATTTGTTTTCATGTTTTTTACTAATATACTGTAGGCATGTACGTCATTTTGTAGTTATTACTTGACAAAAAATAATACACCAAACAATTGTGCATGGATATTGTACATTGATGAGCACAGTACACATGTATTGAAAAAAGAGCGGATACGTCAAAAATAATTTTCTCAGGTAACTTGTAGAAAATAAATTGTTAATTAAATTAATCTTCACACTTTTTAGTGAATATATATATATACACATTTTCTAAAGTCCTCTCTCGTGTTATAGTTACGTACTCGTACTCTGATTATATTGTTATGTTTGAATTTAAATTTAGATGGATGAAAATTTAGTATGAAAGCTTAAGAATAACATAAAAATATGAAAAAGAGAGAAATAAAAATGATATTTTAATATGTAATTTGCTTGGAAAAAATTTTTGATCCAAACTTAGCCCTTGATTTAATGATTTTAAAAAAGGAAAATTTACATTAAAAATAAAAAAGAATAAAAATTAAATTAACACCGAAAGAAAATGCTTTATATGAACTCTCAAAGTTTCGCTTCGAACATCACTTCCTGACTACATAGCTTCACCTCAAAACCACCGCAAGATGCCGGCCAAAGCTTGCCATCTCCTTCCCATAAAACTGCCCGCCGCCGCGTCGCCACCCAAAATACCACCGCAAACGTACAAAACTTCCAAGCCCAACACCATCTCCCGGCCGGCCATATCCGTCACCACCCCAGACCTCTCAACGACAGTACAAGACGCCAATGCACCAGACGACGCCGTCGCAGCTTACTGGGACTACCAATTCCTCTTCGTCTCCCAACGAGCAGAAACGACCAAGCCCATCTCCCTCCGCCTAGTCGACGGAGCGCTGCCCCGCGGCTTCCCCTCCGGCACGTACTACCTCACCGGGCCGGGCCTCTTCTCCGACGATCACGGCTCCACCGTGCACCCCCTGGACGGCCACGGCTACCTGCGGGCGTTCGAGATCGACGGGGCTGGCGGGAAGGTGGAGTTCATGGCGAGGTACGTGGAGACAGAGGCGCGGACGGAGGAGAGGGACCCCGTCACCGGGGAGTGGCGTTTCACCCATCGCGGCCCGTTCTCGGTGTTAAAGGGAGGGAAGATGGTGGGGAACACGAAGGTGATGAAGAATGTGGCGAATACGAGTGTTCTGCGGTGGGGAGGGAGGCTGTTTTGCTTGTGGGAAGGCGGCGATCCTTACGAGATTGAGGCTCGAACGTTGGCCACCGTCGGGAGGTACGACGTCGTCAATGGACGGAACATTCTGCCGCAAGAAGACGGCGGCGGCGGCGGTGAAAGATTTGGGGCTGATTTCTTGGACGTGGCAGCTCAAATCTTGAAGCCAATACTATATGGTATATATGCGTATTAATGCATGCAATTCAATTTTGTTTATAAATGTTGAGCGTATGGAGATAATGGTAAACTAAGCATGAAGAATTTGTTTGATTTACTTAATGGATGGGCATGGGAATCGAATCTTGCAGGAGTGTTCAAGATGCCTCCCAAGAGATTGCTCTCTCATTACAAGATTGATGTAACAAGAAACAGATTGTTGATCATGTCATGCAATGCAGAAGACATGTTACTCCCTCGCAGTAATTTTACTTTTTATGGTGAGTAAATTATAATTACGTTCAAAACGATTGAATCTAAGATCAATTTTTATGTCCTACCTTTTCTCCATTTCTTCCGTTAATAATTCGAGCTCGAACAATAACATTCACTCAAAGTTTGTTTGCTTTAATTTTATAAAATTCAAGATTAGATTAGAGCTTGAATTTAACAATGAAATTGTATTTAAAAATTGATTGTAATTTGAGTCCAAACTCGATTAGACTCAAAATAATTGTCAAGTTTAAACTAATTCGAGTCTATTAGCTTGGTTTATGAATACTCTGTTTTTCTCTAATACTCACGATTGTGTTATATCGTAAAAAATAATATACATAGTGAATGACAGAGGAATAAAAAGAAGATTTTATAGTGTTGAATTTATTTATATATATATATATATATATTATAAGTAGAGGATATACATAAATAACCCATGATATTGTCAACCACATGATTAGCAATTTCCCATTCATATCTAAGAGATGAAAAAATAGCTGAGGGCGAAATGACTTAAGAACACTGATTTCTTATGTGCGGCTACTTTCTTTTGTTCCATTGATGAACGGAGGAGACTAAATCAAAGTATGTTTTCATTCTAATTTATGTTTGTGCAAACAAGGCAGCAGCTAGATTTTGTCCAAAGTATAAGTGACTAAGGAGTTGCATAATTTGTAACGAATATACTTCTTGGATTAAATAAAGCAAATAGGACAAAGGATATTTCCTTGCATATAGTGTAATACAGCAGTCTCTCTCTCTCTCTCTCTCTCTCTTCTTTTTCTAATTTAAAAACGGTGTCTTGTATAGCATTATCTATTCACCAATGAATTAAAAAAATGCCATTTTTCAAATTTAATCTTCAGAATTCGACACCAACTTTAAGCTCCTGCAAAGCCAAGAATTCAGCATCCCTGATCACTTGATGATCCATGACTGGGCCTTCACAGATTCTCACTACATACTGTTTGGAAACAGGATCAAGCTAGACGTTGCAGGTAAGATTTTTCTCCATTTATTTTATTCTTTTGTCATGTGTGACACTATCAGGAGCCTCAAAAAGTCATGGCAAACGAATCTCTACAGATCATTGTAATAAATTAGGGCTATGTCTGGGAGAGGGGGGTTTTTTTTTCTGTTTGGTATATGGTTTTTGGTATAAATTGTGTTGTGACGAGTAATATGTGTAGAATAAAGGTTTTAATTGGATGACTAACATGATTTATTTAATTATTTGAAGAAAATATATAATAAAGATTAGATGACGTGATAGTATGTAGAAATAATGGTTACATTTTAGGGTATAAATAAAAAATAAATATGAATATATTTGTGATATATAAATATATAAATGTATTGATATGATTATAAATAGATGTAATGATTAAAAAATAATTAGTTAGTTATATAAATGAGAGAAAGAAAATTTGAGTTTGAATTTGAATGAAAATTTTGTTGAATGGTATGTTTGGTAATGTGAAGTTTGAGAGAAAGTTTTAGAGTTTAAAATTAGCTTCCAAACATAACCTAGGTGTTTGGCAGACCTAATTAGATCAAATCCCTACAGATCTTTGTGATATATCAGGGTTAGGCAGAAATGACAATAAGATTTTTAGTAATTTCAAAAACTTCCAAGGAAGATGGCAATTATTTGGCAAATAATACATTTGGAATAAGTATATGGAGGGCTTTCAAGGTCTAAAGGCACAAAACTGTATGGATGGATTCCAGGTTCAATGACTGCAGTGTGTGGATTATCTCCCATGATATCTGCATTATCTCTAAATCCAAGCAAGCCCACTTCTCCCGTCTACTTGCTTCCAAGATTTCCGAACACTCAACCAAACAGGCTGATCAGGGACTGGAGAATCCCCATTGAAGCCCCTTCCCAGATGTGGGTGCTCCACGTGGCAAACGCTTTTGAAGAGAGGGATGCCAGTGGAAATCTTGACATTCAAATCCAAGCCAGTGGCTGTTCCTATCAGTGGTTCAATTTCCAGAAAATGTTTGGTAAGTAATTTAATCACCTCTTAAAACATACACTAACAAGTCAGTGACTTAAATCCAGGGCACTTTATTGGGATCTTGCCGAATATTTTGCCTGGCTTCTGTTTCCAGGATATGATTGGCAAAGTGGCAAATTGGACCCTTCCAGGATGAACTTGGAAGAAGGCCAAGAAAAGTTGCTACCTCACTTGGTCCAGGTTTCTGTCTTTTACCATCAAAAAGCAGCATCTTTAGTTTCCAATCTATCAATTTGATCATTCTGTCATCAGTATTATCTCACATTATCAAGCAGGTGAATATAAGATGGGATGCCCAAGGAAACTGCCAAAGCTGTGGCCTGAATGACCTGAATCAATGGAACAAACCCTCAGATTTTCCTGTCATCAATCAGGACTTCTCAGGCTGCAAAAACAATTACATCTACGCAGCCACTTCCTCCGGTTCACGGCAAGCATTGCCGCATTTTCCCTTTGATACAGTTGTAAAGCTAAACACCATAGACGGGTCCACAGAGAGTTGGTCTACCAGTAGACGAAGATTCATCGGTGAGCCCATCTTTATCCCCCGAGGTAGCAGCAGCAGCAAAGGCGAAGATGATGGCTATCTTCTTGTAGTGGAAGTGAGTGACAAATAGCAGTATCCTTTTTTCATCTTACAATATTAAACACTTTGATCAATCGCAGTTGTCTCAAAACTTGTGTTTTCCTTCTCTTGTTTGGGTGAAATTTTGCAGTATGCAGTGTCAACACAGAAGTGCTACCTTGCTGTCCTGGATTCCAAATTGATTGGGAAGAGAAATGCTTTGGTGGCAAGATTTGAAGTCCCCAGGCATCTGAATTTTCCACTTGGATTTCATGGATTTTGGGCTTCACATGCCTGCAACAGTGTAAATAACAAAGTTTCAAGGCCTAATCACGAGCTTTGTCTCAGTTCTGCAAGAATGCCATGTAATGTTGGCTGGTAAAGTTCGTTGAAGTTCAAAGTCAACAAACTTTGGGAATATTTTACTATTCAGTAAGCATTAAATACTGGTCATTTTGTTGGTGTACCTTCTTTCTGTCAATATATATTTGGCAAAGTGCAAAAAATAACAAATTGATCTGCCGTTGGTGATTTTAGAATCGAAATCTTACACTGTTAAGTATTATCAGATCCAAGCACCAAATGGGAAGTGGGCTGCCTCCTTTCAAAGGAAGTGGCATTGGTTGGAATGAAATAAATGTAAACAATGCAAACGTTAGTGATAATAAATTGTATAAAATCTAATAAGACTACAAGCTAGTTCCAAATTTTATACTTCCAACAGATGGAGCATTAATTTTGGAATATATGGGGTATACTTTCGAGAAGGAATGAGTAATTTCTAAATGTCATATATCAATCCTGGCAAGGAACATTATTTTGACAGAAGGCATGAGATGACCTTAATTTTATCCTAGTAACCAAAAGAATGATAGTGTTTTGCTTTTTCCATAATTTTTTTGATTTGCATATCTCATCAAACAAACAACTGCGGTACTTACGCATAACTAGCTTTTCCAATTTAAAAAGAAATTAACGTATCTATGCAAATATTGTAGGGATGATTATTCAATGAGGGATGTAATCTGATTATATACTTCTTACCTGGTTAAGAACACAAAAATATTTCTCTAAATATAGTTGGTAATTGCTCTTGAGAAGATTTTACGGTTCTTGATTGGTGCAATGCAGAAATAATCTAGTTGAACATTTTCTGTTGGCTGTTATAAATTCTAACTCCCCACCACTTATATTTCATTTATTATTCATGCTATACTATTAAAAGTTTGCAGTTAATTTGGTTATACAATATTAATTACTTTTAATTAACAAATTTACATTATTACCTTTAATCAAAGTTACCAAACACATTCAAATATATTTACTAGTATGCTGTTCTCTTTGCTATATCGTATCTCTACTTTTTTAATATTAAATAATAATTTTTGTTATACAATACGAGAACACCCCATCCTTATTTTAATTTTTTTTATTTTTCTATGTTTTTCATGTTTTGTTTTCTTGTTAACTTCATACCTTTGTATGCATTCTCTTTTAAATTTTCACCTTTTAAAATTCCTTTTTATCATTCTTTATTTTCTCATCTATAACTACATAACTATATATTAAGTCTAAAGAGCAATGTTGGGCTTCACAGAGTTTAATTACATGGTTACCCTTCATTTCAAAACTTACAAGTACTAAATATTGGATAAAATTGTAATTGCCTATCTGTAACTTCTCCCTCAAGTTTTTACTCTCCTCGTCCGCCGATTCCAGCTTCTGCATAACTTCTCTCCGAATACTGGGTGTAGCTTGAATCGAATCAATCTTCATTTTCCAATTTCTCAAATTCCCAGCCATGTTGCATGTTATCAGAACTCATGCACATGCCACGTAAGACTTCTTCTTCATAAGCGAGAACTCCAAGAACCGTCACCGCATGCGGCCATGTCTTATGCTGTGTTGTAGTTGCAGCATGTCTTTAATTCCGTCGTAATTGCATTAACATAAACTGAAGAGAGAAGGCTCAACTCATCTTCCGTGTTTTGAGTACTTCATCGTTTTTCTGCGTTGGTTGCTTCATGCTTAAATATGCATTGTTTTTGTTTATGTATGCTGCTATGCTGTGGTCCATGTGGTTCTGTAATAAGGATTGGTTTAGCTATCTCTGCAATCATTGTGTTTTGCAGTATATGAAATTGGATGAAAGCTTCGTGCAGGAAGTAGGATGAATGGCTGAGCAGCAGTGCGTGTGCAGGCAAGTTTTTGTCGTTCCATGTTTCTTTCTAATTTGCTTGGTATGCTTTCATTAATGCTTGCAAGTGTAGGGTGAAGTTTGAAAATGTTTACATTCAGTGCTTTACTTGATATTTGAAAGCTTTTGGCCATTCACATAAATATTTTCTTTAAATATATAGTTTTTAAATAAAATTTTATACATAAATTAATTTTTTGATTGCACGGGTGCAACGGGTGTGCATAAATACTAATTTTAAATATTTTTATACCTTTAATCTTAAAAAATTGTATTTCTTTAATTTAAAACACAATAATTTTATAATTTTTAAATAAATCGAGTGTGCAATTTTACTGGTATATATTATGGACATATGCCACTTTTTTATTACACGAGATTAAATTACTATAATGCCCTCATTACTTCATATATTTTCCCTTTAATTTTTTCCCCTTAGTTTTTGCTTATTTCATTATTGCTTCAAATTTAACTTATTTGTTATTTTCAATCTCCTCTCTCAAATTAAATTATTTTATTTATTTTCTTTTCAAATTTCTTTTTTCTCTTATTTTCTAAATGACATAAAATTTACATTTAAAAATGCTATAAATTTATTTATATAATTATGTCCACATATTGATTGTGTCCTTAATTTTCACTAGTTTCTAATAAAGTTGTGAAAATTTTGGTAGTAACAAAATAAACAATGCCTACACATTACAATTAAGTAAATATGTCCTAGTCTTGTAAAGGTCAACATGTACATTGCAGAAATCTGTCCTTAAAATTCACTTAAGGTGCATTTGGAAGGAGAAATTGAAGGTCAGATTCATAATAATAAGTGCATCATATTTGTTTGGATGATTAAACATTTTCAATCATTTAATTCTCATTTCAAAGTATATTTTTTTGCAATTATAGTAAAATTTAAATTCCTTTTATTTAGAATTATTTGAAAATCTCTATTTTAAATTATTTTTTAAAATTTAAATACTTCAATTTAAACAAAGTCTAACAGAATTAGTAACCATGCTCTCCCGCACCTTTGATCGATACGGATAACTTTATTTAATTCGCTGTTCTAACTTTCTATATTTAATTTATCATATATCAATAAAAATCACATGCACTTTATGTGCCTATAAATTTATTTAAAATATTAAACATCATATCTTAAATAATAAAATTATTTAAAATTGAAAAGTATAGAGACTCTTTTAAATAAAAATAACAAACCATTTAAAGAATTTGAAAAAAATAAAAAATACAAATAGAAATAATAAGTTAAAAATAATAAAAATTAAAAATCTAAATTGAAAATGGCTATCCAATTTAACCTTGTAAATAATACAGCGCTGTGTGATATTATATAACAGGCTATACACACATAAAAACCACTGAAAATCCCTGCCATTTATTCGTCAACGGTCATTCTTACCACCGGGCAGGGTTTTTCCCTAAACCCTCGAGAAAATGGCAGCGCGCTCCGCCCGATCCCCCGCCACGCGCCTACTCTACTCCCTCTGCGCCGCCTCCGTCAATCGCGCACCGCAAACACCTACCTCCGCCTTGCTCGCGGCGAACCGCCACCTCCGCTATTTCTCCGCTGGCAGTGCCGCCGCCGCCCGCCTGAGGGAGGAGAAGGAAGCTTGGTGGAAGGACTCCCTGCATAAGCTCCGCAACATCGGGATTTCGGCTCATATCGATTCCGGTAAAACGACTCTGACTGAGCGCATTTTGTACTACACGGGTCGGATCCACGAGATTCATGAGGTCAGGGGGAAGGATGGGGTTGGAGCCAAAATGGATTCCATGGATTTGGAGAGAGAGAAAGGGATTACCATACAATCTGCCGCCACTTACTGTACCTGGAAGGATTATCAGGTGTTTCTTGAATCAAGTTGGTGTTTTGACAAAGAGTCATCTTTTGCTCTTAGCCTTTTAGATTTTAACCTTCGACTCACAGATTCTCGATATAACTCTTAGGCTTATTGGTCTGTGTTAATATGGTAGTTAATTAATTGAAGCAATATGATCTCTGTGTGTTTTTTAGTTCGAAAGTGGCTTACTGTATCAATTTTTAAAGCATTGCATGTTGGGAAAATTTTCCCTGGGATATGATGGTCATTGTCGGGCAGGCTGGTGCATCCAACTTTTACTGACTGTCTTTGTGTTGGTTTCAGGTTAACATAATTGACACGCCAGGTCATGTCGATTTCACTATTGAAGTTGAGAGAGCCTTACGTGTACTTGATGGTGCCATTCTTGTCCTCTGTAGTGTTGGGGGTGTACAGAGTCAATCAATCACTGTTGACAGGCAAATGAGAAGATACGAGGTTCCAAGGATTGCTTTTATTAACAAGCTTGATCGAATGGGAGCTGATCCATGGAAAGTTCTAAATCAGGTTTGTTGGGCAATTTTTCACTGTATTATCGTTATAACAGTCAAACACAGTCGAACTGTTTTATGGTGAAATTATTCGAAAAAAAAATATTGCAACAAATGCTGCCATTCTTAGGCTTTAACATTTTTATATTGGTTAAATGAGGTATGCCTTGAACTTTGTAGAAACATTAATGTGTTAGTCCGGTGCATTGAACTAAAGCAATAGAAAATTTAAACTAATTAGCCTTGAAAAACTAAATCATATTATCCACTAGAGCAAATATCAGCTTGTCAGTTCAATCATTCATTAAAATGATCAATTGAGAATGCGGCAATCATTTATTCATACTTTTGTATGCATACTTGTATACACACTCTACAAGAACTCAAAATTCTAATGTAGGAAAAAATAAACGAAACAAGAAAACAGATATTTTTAAGGGTTTTTTTTAAACGATAACAGCCTAATTAGCATAAGGTAACTAATTTCATATTCTTTTAGCCGTTATTCATGGTCAAAATTTATGATTCCATTTTGTTTTTCTGTCTAAACTGGCATCCTGTGGTATCCTTGTTGTGCTGATTTTAGCATTATTTATTGCCTTCTATTGAGAGGTACCAAGTAAAAATTCCAGAAGAAATGCTTACTGTTTGGAATGTATAACAACAATGTTCTGACTCTTCTCTTCGGTTGCTCTACACAGGCCAGGTCCAAACTTCGACACCACAGTGCTGCTGTTCAGATTCCTATTGGTTTGGAAGATGACTTCACGGGCCTTGTTGACCTTGTCAATATGAAAGCATGCTACTTCCATGGTTCCAGTGGGTCTGTTTATAGCCTGTAACTGGTGCATATGTTGCATATTTGAATTGCGTCACTTCATATTTGTCTTTTGTTTTGCAGTGAAAAAGTTGTTACTGAAGATATTCCTGCAAATGTTGAAACATTAGCTTTAGAAAAGCGGCGTGAACTGGTTGAAGTAGTCTCTGAGGTTGATGATAAGCTCGCAGAAGCATTTCTTAGTGATGAGCCTATATCAGCTGCTGATCTCGAGGTATGCATGATAATCCTGTCATGTTGACAACAAAAACATCTAAGATTTTCTTCAAGTTAGCCTGGTTTTAGCTTTGAGGAACATTTTCTCCTCATAAGGTGCTGGTCACTGCATATCTTTGGATTCAGGCGCATGAGTCTTCTGATTACAGAGTTTCAAAATATAAAAACTTGATGAAGTTTGGGAACAAAAATGGTTACTCTGTGAAGATTAAATTGATCAACATTTTTTAATCTGGTCAAAGTTTTTGTTTGATATGCATGTTTTTTCCTTCTTTCAGAGTTCAGTTACAACACAAAAAAGCAAGCTATTTTCCTCTTGAAGCTTGAACCAGTTGATAATCTGATTAGGTTCTTGCAATTATGAGTTTCTCATGGCCTGTTGAAATGTTGCATGGCATATTTTTCTCTCAAGGCTATGTCAACAGATACTAAAATGTAGCTTCATTATTACTCTGGTATTTCCATCTCACAGTACTCAGTCATTATTTTATGTTCTATTTTTTTTGGGAGAGATGGTGGATTTGAAAAGGTCTGCATCTTTTGTTTATGACAGAGGACTTAATTTCAGATTTGGGCATATTTGTGACTAGCATTTATGATTAAACATTAGGTGGATTGTTATTGTTGACTGTAACAAAATTATGAGAAACTAGGATTGGGGCCATTGTGGGTGGGTGCTTTCTTATGGAGAACCAATGGTTGAGTAACATGGGTGTACCTGGAAATTATTTCTGTTTATCACTTACGGGCTCTCTGATTTATTCCATTTCTTCAATTTCAAGCTTTAGGTCTTACAACTTCTGTATTGTCTTATTGTCCTCTGGTTCTAAAGGAAGCAATCCGAAGAGCTACTGTAGCGCGGAAATTTGTGCCTGTGTTCATGGGTAGTGCTTTTAAGAACAAGGTAAAATTTATCATATCTGGAATTGTGACTTAAAATCTTTTGCATTGTGCTATCCTTGTTTTGCACAGTTAATCTAGATACACCTGCCTTTGGTCTTTCAATGTTTATTCTTTTTAACTTCATTAGATAACCAACAATGCTACATTGACTTAAACGTTCCTTATCTATGCACTAAAACCCCCAATCATATTTTCATGACTGGTGAGATGGCTTATCTTATGTTAAATCAATCTATGTTCCAGCAAACTAGGGCTACTCAGCTACTTCACATATTCCTTTTATGCAACTTCCTGCTTTTACTCTCCATGTGAAACAATAATGGCTAAAGAAGTAGCTGATAATAAACTTTTCAAAAACAGCAAACAACCAGCAAAAACTTGTAATCTCTGCTTGAATTATCCGGGCAGGTGGCTGGATATTTTTGAGGTATGAATGATTATGAAGCTATGAAATTTGATGAAAATTTACTGTTATAAAACTAAGCTTATGCAAATGAATCTCTCCAAGTTATGTTTTTCCTTTTTTTTTTTTTTTTTGAATTCTAGGTAAAACTAGTTGGTCAACTCTCCATGTGAAACAATAATGTCTAAAGAAGTAGCTGATAATAAACTTTTCAAAAACAGCAAACAACCGGCAAAAACTTGTAATCTCTGCTTGAATTATCCGGGCAGGTGGCTGGATATTTTTGAGGTATGAATGATTATGAAGCTATGAAATTTGATGAAAATTTACTGTTATAAAACTAAGCTTATGCAAATGAATCTCTCCAAGTTATGTTTTTCCTTTTTTTTTTTTTTGTTGAATTCTAGGTAAAACGTGTTGGTCAAGCACGAACCCAACTTACAACTTTTTCTTGTGCTTATGCTTGGATCTGTTCTCTACCTCAATTACAATTAATTATATGATACATACTTATTGTTAAAAAAACGACTCAAAACTGCAACCCTTTTAAGGTGAATTTGTAAATTCTTTCTTGCTTCCTAATTCTTGAGATTTTCATGGTTATGGAGTTACAACCTTTTTTTTTGGTGACATTGTGGTTATAGGGAGTTCAACCACTTCTTGATGGTGTACTTAGCTACTTGCCCTGTCCAACTGAAGTTAGCAACTATGCTCTTGATCAATCCAAAAATGAGGAAAAGGTTTGTTTTAATTTATTAGAATTTTGTATTTTATATTAATTTATTCATGTAACCACTTTATTAAAGTTTTGTGTTTGACATCATTATGTTCATTTGACCATCTATCAACCTTGTCTTGTTACTTTTAACCGGTGCAGGTTGCATTATCTGGAAGTCCAACTGGTCCTCTTGTTGCCTTAGCTTTCAAGTTAGAAGAAGGGCGATTTGGTCAATTGACATTTTTGAGGTATTTGAGAATTGAATAATCTTAGATCTTAGTTATTTAATCATCTTACTTGGGGCATTTGCAGCTTCATTTCTAGTCACCACCTATTACTGCACTTCCTGACTTGTTTCATTGCAGAATCTATGAAGGTATGGTAAAGAAGGGTGATTTTATAATCAATGTAAACACAGGCAAGAAGATTAAGGTAAGCTTGTTATCAAATGATCAGTTTTAAATTGTTATTTATATTAACACACTGTTAGGATGTCGAACAATAAAATAATGCCTGCTAAAGTATAATCTGGTATTGAAGCTAGTGTTCTTTTTAGATTGGTGAGATTAGTTGTTAAGTTCTAGTTTAATTTAGAATTTGTCAGAATGTACATGAAATTGAAGAAATTAGGCTGTTTCTGATTTGCTGTGATCTGATACCCATTCTGACGTGTTATAGGTTCCTCGCTTGGTTCGGATGCATTCAAATGAGATGGAGGTTAGTCATCTTTCGTGATGTGGTGTTATATTGTTTGGTTGTGAATGACTGTTTCTGGTTTCTTTGAAAGCTTTTACTTGGATTTAGTGATATGTTAGATATATCAAATTCAATGCTTCCAACACAAAAATTGCTGGTTAGCAGTTGTTGTTTTTGTTTATGAGCTTTTCATTTTTATTCTGGTGATGTATTGTTTCTTCTTACATGTTATCCCTTCACAAAGAAAGTTGTTTTTTCCGTTTTATGATGCTTATTATTTTCTGACAGTTCTTTACTGGTTCCTTGTACAGGATATACAACAAGCTCATGCAGGACAAATTGTTGCTGTGTTTGGCATAGATTGTGCTTCAGGTATTAGTTCAATGCAAATAATCTTTTGTCCATATTGCTTTGGTCATAGTTTGTTTCCATGAGTAAATTGCAGTTTCTTGTGTTGTGACATCTTTAAGTGTGTATCTTTCTCTAATGTGCTACTAGGGGATACATTTACTGATGGCTCAGTGAAATATACCATGACCACCATGAGTGTGCCTGAGCCAGTCATGTCATTGGCAATATCTGCAGTTTCTAAAGATTCGGGTGGAAATGTAAGTTAATACATTTTCCTCTGTGTTTGACTCTAGTGAGATGATTTTAGGCCTTGGTGTTTTCAGTTTCTTAGATATTTAAACCCATATATCTTTGATTGACAGTTTTCAAAAGCTTTGAATCGGTTTCAGAAAGAAGACCCAACTTTCCGAGTTGGTTTAGATTCTGAGAGTGGCCAGGTATGACTTTTTTATACTTTTTCCATTTCATGTGGCATTTCTTTTATGTTAGATGTATAAATGCTTGTCATGTTTTCATTGCAACAATTTGCTGAGCAGACGATCATATCTGGAATGGGAGAGCTCCATTTGGACATATATGTTGAGCGCATGCGGAGGGAGTATAAGGTTTTGCCTTCTTTTGATTATGGTACCCTGTTTAGCCTATTACCGCCAACACCTATTGTCACTTTCATGACAACTGTCTGGCATTGCTAAGGTTGATGCAGCTGTTGGGAAGCCTCGCGTCAACTTCAGAGAGACAATTACTCAGCGTGCTGAATTCGATTATCTACATAAGAAGCAGAGTGGAGGACAAGGTCAATATGGAAGGGTTATTGGGTATGCTTGTACTTGGCCTTTGCTTGCAAGTTTAACTTGCTGTGCCTCCTATTTGCTAGTGGTTTTTGTGCAACTCTGTAGCATACTCATCTATCAACAACGTGTTGCTAATTCAAACGAATATTTATGAACTTTTTTGCATTTAGCTACCATCACGGCATTATTTGTTGTTTATGGTTATGGTGCTCTGACATGATTGTGGAGCTATGTGTTTTGGATTTCCCTTTCAAATGCCAGATTGTTGAACTATAATTCTCTTAGTTACAATTGGCTTGTGTTTAAAAACTATACAACCAGATGTTTTTCCCATATTGGTGAAACTGTCATACTTGATGTTTCATAAGCGCATGCACCTGACCATTTTTTCTTGGGACTTCTATCCAACCGGCACCTGGAAGCATCATTGCTTGTGTCCTGGGATGAGCTTGATAGTAACTATTATTTCTCATGATGCAATGCTTGTTTATAAAAACAAAATGCAACACTCTCAACTTGGAAAGAGTTCTTGAACTAGACAATCAGAAGCCCAAGTTGAACCGTTCTCTCTTTCTGACAGATACATGGAGCCCCTTCCACCAGGCTCGGGAACTAAGCTTGAATTTGAGAACATGCTTGTTGGTCAAGCTATACCTTCAAATTTTGTGCCAGCAATTGAAAAGGGTTTTAGAGAAGCTGCGAACTCGTAAGTATTGAAGTTCCTTTTCTAAATTTAGTCTGACTTTCCAAAGTTGTGATCACTATTAATTGTATGAGTATGAAGATTTTACAGTACTGTTTTATTTGTGAGATGAGTTGGGGAATTGGGGGGCTACTGCAATAGGCTAGTGGGTGAACAAGTGTAAGAAATAAATGCCCATTCTAAGAAATATCTATATCTGGTTGCTTCAGCTGATTAATAGTGGTTTGAACATTTTTGGAGAACAAACTATCAATTGACTTATTTTGTAAATAAATATAATCATCGCTGCATCCTTAAGACCGCAGCTAGTCCCAATAACACATTGATGAATGTGTGGGTAATGTGGTGTATTATGTACTTGAATCTTCTGACAAAAGAATTTCTTCCAGTATAACTGTATCAGCTAATAGTTCTGGTGCTTTCAAGTTTCAACATAATCTGACAATAGTTTGGCTTTCATTTCAAAAATTTTCAAGCTTTGTCTTTGTTATCATTTTCATGAAGTTTCTGCTGCAAATTCTATATTTTGGTTAGATACCTTAGGTTTTATTTACATGTATTCAGAAAGAGCCTCAAACAGGAGCACAGTAATCTTCTTTAGTGTGTATTATCCATTGTTATGATTTGTTGGATCAGTCAAAGCACCTTTCATGATTGAGGGATGACATGCCATTTTTGGTTTGAAACAATAGGTATTTCTTTTGTATGTGTTGGCATGCAAGTCTGCACACACCATATGATGTTCATGGTGCTGTATGAGCTGTCATTATCCATTTGAGCCTGGATATGCTTGTTTGTGCAGGGGATCTCTCATTGGCCATCCCGTTGAAAATATCCATATTGTTTTGACTGATGGCGCATCCCATACTGTGGATTCAAGTGAACTTGCTTTTAAGTTGGCTGCTATATATGCTTTTAGACAGGTGCTTAATTTCATGATGCAAAAGAAAAAAAATGCTTTTACATTCTTTGCTTATACTTTCATGTGGAGTGCATTGCTTATGTGGAAGCCTCGCATAGGGGTTTAAGGTGTTTTAAGAATTCTTGAAACTCCTTTATCTTCATTTTGCTTTATTTTTTTTATTTTATGATATAGTGCTATACGGCTGCAAAACCTGTCATACTGGAGCCTGTAATGTTGGTGGAATTGAAGTTTCCAACAGAATTTCAGGGCTCTGTCACTGGTGATATTAACAAGTCAGTATACCTTACATCATTCTCTTTCTTTGTTCCGAATATGATGCAACTGTTGGTTGTTTGTGGAGTTTAAGGACCTGCTTTCAAAAGGTAATATAACTGAGAAAGCAAAATGTAGGTTAACTTCTACATCATGATATGCAGGAGGAAGGGGATGATTGTTGGGAATGACCAGGAAGGAGATGATTGTGTAATAGCAGCACATGTATGTACATCATCTTTACTTAGAAAACTGACTCTGGTTATTGCTATTCAATTTGTCAAATCATCATTAACTATTTGTTCTCATTACCTCAGAATTTCTAGTTTGATTGGAGTTTGAGTTGCATGTTGTTAAATGGTTGATTTTGGTTGTATTATGCATAATCATGTTAATTGGGTTCCACTTTTTCATGAGTTATTCCTAATTACCTGTGCTTTATTGTACTTCAGTTTCATTTTCCGTTTGTTTGATCCTCATCTTGGTGGGATATTTGCTTCATATAATGGCATTCATAAAGTTCCAGTAAAAATATTATGATTTCTTTTGCGGTGCAAAAAAACTGTTGCATTACTTGAAGATGCATTCTTGCCTTGGCAGCTAGATCATATATGAAATTGGTAGGTTCTGTAAGCAACAATATTAGTTATGTGTAATATTTGGATATCATTTTTATTCCCTTTCTCCCCAAGATGGGAATACAATTCAAAGAATGCTGGATTTTGTGCCTGGATGCCGTCTATTCACTGCAGTTACTTCAGGTTCCCTCATTATGTTCTCTTTTCAGGTACCTCTCAACAATATGTTTGGTTACTCAACTGCCCTCCGTTCAATGACACAGGTGAAACAATGGATTGCTGCCTTTAGAATTTTGAAACGCTGAAACTGAATTTATTTGCAGCTTGTTTGGTTCATGGATTTGACTAAAGAAAAGAAAAGAAAAGTGAGAAGGAAAACTAAATAAATGTTTGCTTATTAGGAAAAAAACCAAAGAAATGAGAAAAGGAAGGAAAATCTATTATATCAAGGAAAAGTTTTCCTTGCACTTGAAGAGAACTAAATAGAAATACACGAGTACTCTTTTATCACATTTCTATGCTGTGTCACATCTTCATCAATTTCTTCTCTCTCAACCACATATTTAATGACCAGACAAAGAAAAATACTTCTTGGAAATGTAATTTGCCCAGTATCCTTCCTAAACATCTGAACGAATTAGAAATGTGAGCCTTTTTTTATTTTACTTTTCATTTGCCCCCGGTATTTTCCCTTCATTGGAAAATCGCGGAGCATTAGTTTCGTTTAACATAACCTTTTCTTTTTGGGTAGGGAAAAGGTGAATTCACAATGGAATATCTGGAGCATTCACAAGTTTCGCAAGATGTGCAGACACAACTGGTTAATAATTTCAAGGCTACAAAATCATCAGAGTGATAGAACTGTACTAGAAGCATCAAGACATTTTTTCCCCTAGGAGGCCTGCTTCACTTCTGCAATTTGGTTGTGATAGCTCATTTTATTGGAAAGCCCAAGGAGTTTTCATTCAATTTTGGAAAGCCTGGAACAATTAATATTCAGATTTGAATAATCAGAAGCTGTTGTACTGATCTCCCAACAGCTTTGTATCATAGGCGGAAAAGTGCATATAGTTATAGGTTCTTGTGATCCTGCCACATGCCTGTAAGCAGCATTTAAATCCTTATAATTTATTTATCTAAGAGGAAGCATCTGATAACATATAAATCAAGATCTTACATTGACATTTTTGGCATTTAGTGTTTGTTGTTATTGGTTAGCTTTCTGACCGAGTGGTTGCCATGCTTGCAGCGTTAGTTTACCGATAAGGGAGTGCAGATAACTTTGTATCTTAAGGAATTTTCATTTTTATGGCTGAGCTAGGCTAAATGTTATATCTGAGCGAGGCTAAGTTGCAAAAAGACGGAAGGATTTGAAAACTTGTCTTTCAATTAAATTTGTTGGCTTCACAATATGGGCTGCTATACCACTATGTTCATCAGATTTTTGTAACAAAATGGGTGCAGATTCTTGTAACAAAAGTTTGGTAATCAAAATCACGAACCGCAGAATGCGACAACTGATTGTACTTGATGCCAACCAAACAAGAAATAAATTTCCACAAATTGCCATTCTTCTGGTACTATGACAAGTTCCCACAATCGTGGCTTGGCCGCTTGGTCGGGGGTAGCTGGTTGAATCATCAAGGAATGAAAACAGTAGGCCAGTATGGAATTCCCATCCAAGAACCCTCGATTGAGAGGCTGCAGTGCAGAATTAAGGCATCATGGCCTTCGCCAAAGATTTAAGTAAATGCTTCTCGTTGCTTTGTGGGTAGCTCTAGTTCGGGTTCAAATGCAGATAGTGGAGTAAAGTATTGATCAACCATGTCTTGAGATACATGTTCCAAACTTGGAGGATCCCACTGCAACTTTCACAAAATCAATGGCAGAGAGAGAGAGAGAGAGAGCCCCGCAGCTTATTTGGCAGTAACTAACAATTAAGCTAGAAGGGTACAATCATTTAATTAGGCCAAGTAATCCGACAAGTTCAAACTCAGATTTACCTTGGGTGCAAAATCTTTATCCACCAGCTTTGCTCGAACACCCTAACAAGGGAAGATAGAATGTGATTTCGTCATAAAGGAGGACCATGCTCATAAAACTGCAATTCAGAAAACATTGTACCTCACAAAAGTCACCAGTAGTCTGCCTGGATATTCCTTGTAGGGACATTCTATACTCACGAATGAGGCACCGATCAAGAGTTTGAAACCTGCCTTCTCGTATCTTGACAAGGAATTAATGCAAATTCTTAGTTAAGAGAGAAGAATGTTAAGGAAACAACTGAGTAACATGTTAAAAGGACTTACAGATCTTAAGGAAACCTTCAAGCTCAATGGTGCAGCTTGCTTAAGTTTACTCAAAGTTGAGGCACACCAAGCATCATTTGTTTTGGCTGCCTCATTCTCCTGGGAAAGTTTATAGCTTAAAAACAGTAAGTTTTAGCAGCCTTAAAATCTAGGGAAGTTTATTGCTGAAAGATAGAACTGTACCAACAGTCATTGTACAAACTTATGGAAGAGCTAGATATAACTACAGCACCAAAAAAGTCATCCATTCAGATCAGATGTAATTTATGGAAGAGCTAGATATATCGCTCCTCAGCGGATTTGCATCACTAAATTGGGAAAATGCTCCAATAATGCTGTTTCCTAAATAAAGAATCAATAGCCAGGAGTGTAGAGAATAGATTCGACAAACACCTTAAATCCCACGTAGAGAGGTCATTCCCAGGGGAAGAAAGAAACCACAGGACCCAAAAGATCTCAAAACCTTCTATAATTTTACAGGCTATTGCGTCTCTAAAATTCACATCCTTATGCATGATTCAATGTAGCCTTGACAGAACAAAACTTAGTGACAAATGCAAAACATCATTAGTGATGGGTATAAACAATAGGAAAACAAATAATAAGTTCTAATATGCTTATATTTTTCCTATCAAAGAAGGTTAATTTATCCTCTATAATCTCTATACTCACATCAAAAATAAAATGAAAAGGAGTAATAATTATTAGAATAAGTCAAAACTCTAACACTTCAGATATTAGCATTTTTATTTTTCTGAAATGGTATTTAAAATGCACGATTTGGGATATTCTACTAAAGTTGTAAAATGTAAATATCACTATATGCTTACCAAAGATTCAATAATTTCTTCGACTGTGTCATTGCTGAAACATTTGTCTACTTTGTCAATCCTAACCAACAGATTGAGAAACAGAACAAACATATCAGCATAGATGTCACTAAAACAAAAAGACAGAAAGCCAGGTCTAAAGATCAGATTGTAGATTATTGCAGAAGCAAAATGAGTACCTGTGAATTACACTAGTCTGATCCGGCTGGATGGCGTCACCATGGTTCCCTAAAGAAGTTTCAATGACAGAGGGATCATCAGTAACCATGTTTCCAAGTTGTTCTTCAACCAGAGGAAGTTTCTGCAAGGATGATGTATGACAAAAGATACATTGAAATTGAAAAACAAAATAAAGTGCATCATTTAGCAGAAAAAAAAAAGATTTAATGATTGAAAATAAAAGGAAAGAAAATGGTCAGCAGGAAAGACCCCATTCAGAGAAAAATGAGTAGCAAGCCCACAAGAAAGCATTTCTGCGCCATTTAGTTTCTCCCCTGTAAGAGCCAGGTACTCTCCTGGGAAAAGATAATAGGCATAGATGTTAATTCAACTGCCACACCAGTTTAGAAGTTTGGCTAATGAAAACATCTGTTTCACATATTTTACAAAGTACATAGAGACTCAGCTCTATATGATATCTGTCAGATCATCTACCAGTACCTTAGAAAAGCATACTGGGTAAACAGAAAAAAAAAATTAAAATGAGACAATCACAGCAAAATTAATCAATTAATTTGGTAAAAGCTTCAGGTGTTTGTTTGATGATTCTGCTGCAAGAAGCTTTTGTATATTCAGCAAATTACTTTTGGTTTTACTTGTATTATGCAAGTCTTCTGTGAAAAAATCAGTAAAACATAAACCATATTTTACCCAAATAGCCAGGAAGATGGGAGAGGTAAAAGGATGCCCCAGCATCTGGATGGAACCCAATTAACGTCTCAGGTGTGGCAAAAATCTGCAGTATTTGGGAACAGTTTAGCCCAAGTTTCATCTTTTAAAAAAGATACAGGTTAGAGCCATTCTCTGAGCAGAAATGCCCAGTAATTTCCATAAACTGAACAGTAAAAGCATGTTCACATCGTCATCTAGATGTACTAAGGCCCCACATGCCTCTGCATGCCACAATGATATAAGACATAGATGATGACAGAAGACCAGCCTACTAAATCAAAAAAATCTCTGACAGGAATACAGCTTCAATCCAATTTCAATTCACGTAACAGGGAGACTCACAAGATATTGTCTCTAGTAGCAAAATGGTGATTTTTGTCTCTATAGTTTAATACCGTACTTCTCAATACTCCTTACCTAATGCAAGAAAAACTTTTGGTCTACTTTACATATTTTACATTTTAAGTTCTTGGCAAAGACTTATTACTGCTGAACAAATTATAGGATTTTGCAAGCACTTAATCATTCTTTAATAAACAATTCTACAAGAGAAACACTCAAAACTGCATGACAATTAGCAATAATATGGAGATGTATGTTATAGACTAATAGGTGAATAAATAACCACAAAAAGTAGCAGACAACTGACTCCAATAAGTCCTGGAACACGCTTAGAATAAAGAACATAATGAGAAGAAATCAAAAGTATGCAGTAGATATTTCTATTTCATACAGTTTTATCAGTTGCAAGCCGGAATGTGCCAGGGATTGAAATCCCAGCCCCACCACCCATAGTAATCCCATTTAAGAGAGCCACCTGCATGCAGTATAAATTCATTGAAACCATGCCGAAGTAAAACACAAAAACATATCAATAAGCCAGTCAACAGCCATAGCTGGAAAATGTTGATTAATATAAACTTGTTGAGTGAAATAACCTCTTCTAAAAAAATAACAGTTCTTTTTCATTTTTGGTGAATTAAACATTAATTAAACAATGCATTACATATTTGTGAGTATCAAGGGTAAGGTTCTGAAAATTTCAAAATTATTCAATTCTTTGGAGAATCAAACATTAACCAAGCAAAGAATGACATATCATAAATATGGTGCATATGGGCCAAGGTATCCCAGGTAACAGTATTTGAATATGCAACAAACAGCTAACAGTGTCAAACATATCTCAACTTGCATGCTTGCCTAAATAGATTATATAGCATGAGTAGATAGAAGGACTCTAAGAATTATTACGACAATCAAAATCCTGTTAAAGGCAAAATGAAGTTTGTTGCACCATATAGATATTAAATTCAGTTTATTTTCTTGATGATGTTCCAGATGAGAAAAGAAGACAGGTGATAGTGCTGTATTAAGAAACATACAAGGAATTTACAAGCTAAATGCACTCACATGTGGCTTCAGATAAGTACCAAGAAAGTATATGAAACTATATATTGTCCAGAAGAATTGTTTGCACTCTTCTAGATTCCCTGCAAACATGTAACTATTTCACCAAAATGAAGAAAGCCTATAAAGGAGAACACGGTGAATAAATGCTGGCATTATAATTTTTACGTATATGTGTGAAAAGATGACCTGTTATTGCCAAACAGCAAAAATGGCATGCCAAAAGGTAGTTGGTCAGCAAAGACAGCATCACACTAAAGTTTTTGCCAGCAAAATGCAAGGATATTTAAGTGCGTCTTTCATGATGCACAGCGTTAGACTGGTGAAACTGACTAGGGCAAAAGATGCCAACCCAAATTAAGGACACTTATAAAGCAAAAATAGGTAGGGAACTTGAACTATAAGTGTTACATTACTCATGCAGAATGTGCTAAGCTTATTTGCAAACAGACTATAGCATTGAGTTTTTATTATTTAAATCACTTCTTATGGTCCTATTGACTAAAGTCTGAACTTGCAAACAGACTATAGCATTGAGTTTTTATTATTTAAATCACTTCTTATGGTCCTACTGACTAAAGTCTGAACTTAACACTATTGATAACAGATAGAGAGACGAGAGGGTCTAGTGCTACCTTCTTTTATCAGATTATAGAGAGAAACAATATCTCCGCCAGCTGAAAATGCCTTGCCTCCACCCTTCAAGAATTTCAAACCATATTTGAGCTAGAAGGGAAAAAAGAAAAGGTGATGTGGGGAGATTTGATCACTCCAATAATTTGGGCAGCAGCTACCTTCGAAACTACAAAACCAATATCGGGGTTATCTTCCCAATTTTCGTACAACTTCTGAAGCCTGGCCACCTGTATTGCAGCATAGATTTAGGGGCCAGAGCTAATTAATAGATAAAAATATTACGCAAATTATCTAATCATACTAGATTCAACTAAAGTTCAGGCATCATGTTTCTCAATGGTATCAAGCAACCTTACAAAACATTTCATACATAATATTTCTTAGTGTAATTACCAATATCTTAAGCATCCCAGTTAAAGCCAATTTCATAGCCAATCAAAATTGGAAAAAATGGATAATCTCAGCTGTTTATACCAAACAAAGGTCTCAAGTAACATGAGAATACTAAATTTGCTTAGAAGGCCCAGAGTTGTCCATCGATCCTAAAAACTATGCTCAGAAACATAGAAAACTGAAAATCAAGAATCAAAATTTCTCACTTACGTCATCCAAATGTTGATCGAAAATAGACTTACCGCATTTGCATACAGACCCTTAAGCAAGCACTTCATCAAACACTGAAACAGCAATAACCCATACGAGCATACTTCACAAATGGCCAATCCAAATTCACAGGAAACGCACAATCAAGCCACAAAACAGAGGAACATAAACACGCAACACATAGTACACGTATCTCCGCATAAAACCAACCATGGACGTGTTGAGGGCATTGAGAGAAGCGGGTCTGTTGAGAATTGCCGTTCTTGATCGGACCTTGCCTTCAACAAGCACCTGAGCGTTAATCCGACGGTGAAAATGATTCCCTTTTCAAGAAGATGAGTAAAATAAATGGTGAGAGGGTTACATAGGAGTGAAGCGTGATGACTCACTGAATTATCAGAATCATCAACATCGAGATTGCTGGAGACGGAGAAAAGGCGTCTGGAGCCACAACTGGGGTTCTTGGGAGACAAAAATCGGCGGAAAAGCAATGCAGATTTACAGGTTCGCATATCTTTTGCAGCGAAAACCACTCTTCTCTGTCGCAAGGAAAAGCGAGTTTGTCCCTTCACTTGAACGAAGCCTTCGGTTGCAAGGCCTTCAATTGAAATACTGTAGCTAACTTAATCTGCCACGCGCAACAATGCCTATAAACTAAAATCACTCATTCGCGAAAAGAGTGCCAATTTTCTACACAATCAACAAAACTCAAATTCAAAACAAAATTAACAAAAATCGACTCCCAGAAAATAGATTGAATTCGAGTCACCACGGGTTGACTTGCAACCATATGCAAATTTAATATAATTTAATTAATAAATATAAAAAGTTTTTAAGTAACTTGTTATTTTAATAATTATTTTATTAACATTACTGCTTCTACACGCATTATCTCCAATTCAATGCTTTACGATTGATTCTGCTAGAATGGATCATGACCACATCAGGGTCTAAACCTTCCAATATCAATCTATATCTTTATTTTTATCCCCTCAACAATAATCACAGTCACCCTAAACCTTCAGGCCATATTCGCCATCAAAACGTTGATATTTTAAAGAAGTGGTTAGTACATATATAATTAATATAAAATTATTTTTAAAATTGGTATTAATAGAGATTAACATTCTTTTTCACTCAAAACTCATACACATCCTCGTACGTGCACAATAATCCTCTAGTGTTTACTTCTTTCAAGCACTAACTCATGTGTCAAGTCCCTTCTCTCTCTTCTTTGAGTTGCTAAGCATCGGATTACACATTTGCCTAATTGATTCTCCAAGTCAATGGCAAGAAGCCTCCGTTTGAACATCAACGCATTTAGTAGATTCCAATATCAAAAATGTCACAGAATTCGATTTGCTCTCAAAACGCCAATATTTCAAAGATGTAGTTAACTAATACACAATTAATATAAGACCATCTCTAAAGTTAATATTGATAGGGATTCACACTATATTTAGAAGAAGGGTTTCGATTCGATATAATTTTTTGTAAGAGTGGTATTGAAATGATTAACATGTTTGAAATAAAAATTTTAATAAGATAAATAGTATAATTTATTTAAATATGTATAAAATATATAATAATATTTAAATGATGTGATAATTTATAAAAATAATGATTATGTATAGAGTATAAACAAAAATAAATATAAGTAAATATATGATATATATATATATTGATTTCATTGTGAATAAGTGTAATAATTGAAAAATAATTAATTAGTTATACACATGAGAAATGAAAATTTTGAATTTAAATTAATATAAAAATGTTATTGAATGTTGTATTTGGTAATGTCAATTGAGGCGATATTTTGGAATTGAAAGTTAGTTCCAAACACAACCTCAAAAATCAATTTATATAGCTGTTTTTTAATTGTTCTCTCACCTTTTTCTCATTTCCAAATGCAAGTTTTTTATTGTTGTTCAACCTATTAAGCAGTATTATCAAATGTCAAGATGATATAGCACACATATTTCTCACTTGTTCTTTGCGAATGGACAGACAAGTTTAGATGATCCCGTAAATATTGTGATTAAGTTGAAATTCAAAAAACTAGCCCTCACATGATATTTTTGGAATATTTTCATAATTTTAAATTAAAAAAATATTATTTATTTTTCAAACAGTATAATTTTTTTAATAAATATATGCACTCTTTCGTTTGCATTGTAAATTATACAACCTTTCGCGTGAAAACTACACGACCTTTAATTGAATCTATGCCACTTTTCATGTAAATATCGTGTACCTATGAAATAGTACAGTCTTTCAAGAGAATGTCTCATTGTTTTTTCACAAATTAACTCAAAATAATTTTTCGTTTAAAAAAAATTTTAAAAATAACTCAATTCTGTGATAAAAAATCATAGAATTGATTAAAAATTTAAAATAATCTTTTTTATAATTTTGAATCATAAAATTGAATTGATTTGTACTATTTTCATAATTCAAAATCATTGAAAAGACAAAAAAATAAAAAAATAAAAAAAAGTAATATAAAAAATAAAAAAGTTGCATACCATGAACTCAAATCACAGCATGCAACTTTTTTATAGGGTATTGTTTGTTTATATTGTGTTTTTTCACTATTTGTTTCGAATTTTTATCTTATTTTAAAAATATTCTTATTTTAAATTATTTATCAAACTAAATATTTACAAATAGATAAAAAATATATATAATTATTACATAATAAAAAACACACAAACAAATATAACAAAGAACGAACATAATATAGGGTAAAATATATTTATATCAAACATTACATAAATATATTAAGTAAAAAATAATGAAATTACTTGCATATAAAATGTCTTTATGATTATATGATAATTAATTTTATTTTTCTCAACTATTTTAATTTATATATTAAACATATATTATGTTTGTCAATTTATTATTCACAATATTATGTTTTAATAGAATAATTGACAAATAAAATATGCAATAATTTCAATTAAATTTATCCAACATAAACATTTATATATCGATGATAAATTATATTTATTTGTGTATGTTTGTTACATGACAAATTATATTTGTCACAGATAAACAGAAAATAGAAAAATTTTAAATTTGAGATATTCTGAAAAATGAAATAAAAATGACAAACAGAAAATAGAAAAATTTTAAAATTGGGATATTTTGAAAAATGAAATAAAATGACAAACAGAGAATAGAAAATTTTTTAAATTGGGATATTTTGAAAAATGAGATAAAAATTAATAATCTCTCTATTCTTTCTTTGTTTATGACAAGTATAATTTATCGTGTAACAAAAAATACACAAATAAGCATAATTTATTATCAATGTGTGTATGCTTGTAGTTGATAAATTTAATTGAAATTATTGCATAATTTTTTTGACAATTATTCATTTAAAGCACAATAATTGTAAATAATAAATTAACAAACTTTAGTTTCTATAATTTATATGTTTGATATAGAAATTAAAATAGTCGATAAAAATAAAATTAATTACTATGTAATCGTAAAGAAATTTCATATGCAAGTAATTTTGTTATTTTTTGTTTAATATATTTATATAATGTTTGATATAAATATATTTTACCATATATCATGTTCGTTCTTTATTATATTTGTTCGTGTATTTTTTCTTATATAATAATTATATTTTTTATATATTTTTAAATATTTAGTTTGATAAATATTTTTAAAATAAGTATATTTTAAAAATAAAATAAAAATTTGACATAAATAGTAAAAACATATAATGTAAACAAATAAGGTCCTATAAAAAAAATTGCATGTCGTGATTTGACTTCACGTCATGCAACTTTTTTATTTTTTTTATACTTTTTATATATTTTTTATTTTTTTGTCATTTTTGTAATTTTAAATCAAGAAAATTGCACAAATTGATGCAATTTCATGATTCGAAATTACGAAAATAGTTTTTTAAAAATTTTTAACCAATTTTGTGATTTTATATCATATAATTGGATTAATTTTTTAAACGTTTTTGAACACAAATGATTTTGATAAATGTAAAAAATTTTTGGGTTAATTTATAAAAAACGCCTCTCATTCTCTATGTAAAGAATATGAATTTCACTGTTTTATTGTTCTTGTTACATACACGTGTGTGTATTTTGTCTAAAAGGTATTAGAATTTTTGAACTCGTATACTAACAAACAATTTCTAATAAATTAAACCAATGCTTAATAATAGAATGAATATTTTCAACTTTATATAATTATTATATGAACGAATGTTAATTTTCAATAATATAAAAATTATTATTATTTTTATATGAGAATAGTTATTCGTGAATGAATATTGATTCTCAATAATATAAATTATAGATTTACGTATTACCAAAAATTAGGAATTAATTTATAATTTTATTTAAAAAAATTACTTTTTTATAATATATTATAGTTGTACAATGTATAAGTTACTAAATACTATTAATTATTTATATATATATTTTTCATTGCATCATCACGATTTTTATTTATTTCATTTATTTTTCTAAATTTATATTTATTTTTTATGTACTATTTCTCAAGTTTTTTTTTATCATCTTATGAATTATATAAGTGATATGAAAATTATATGAAAAATTATTATTATTTTTTATTTAAACCCGTAGACATGACGTATTTTAATATTTTAATTTATTATATTTTTTGTGAGTGTCTTGCTTTAATTTTAACTTGTTCTAGTTTTTCTTTTTTGAAATTTCGCTCTTTACTTTTCATTTTATAATCAAGTAAAGATTTGCCTTTTATAAAAATTTCTTGTCAACACAAAAATTATATTTATCAAAATTATGATTTTATTAATATTTTTTTCTTTTCATCTTCTTTTTTAACAACATTTTTTTTTTCCATCTTTAGTTACTATTTCACGTCAACTTTTTGTAAAAAAAATTGAAACTTTATACTATGAAAAAAAAATACTTTTAAATTAGTAAATAAATTATTTTGACTATGAATGTCTTTTTATTAATTTTTAATTTTTATTTTTTTAATAAATTTAAATATTAAAAAAATATAAGTATCTATTAAATTTTAATATAAAATTATACAAAAAAAATTATTTAAGAATAATTTTATCATTATAAATAAATTTATAATATTTATATTTTCATTTCTATTTACTAATTATGAAAATAAAATTCTAAATAACAATTCTATTCCTTTTTTTCATTCTTTATACATCCTAATAACTTATAAAATATTAATTCACTGCCTATACGTTTATTCTATTCTTCTCATTTCTATCCATCCCTTCATGTACAGTACACTATTTATTGTCCTACCAACAAAATTTGCTCCTCCTGTTATCTCTGCAAATATCTCCCGGCGGGATTGTCACCCCTAGTTCAAGAATAGACTGTGTTTTGTAGATTCAACGGTGAAATGGACTAGCTGTGCATTGGGCGATGGGCTACGCAGCAATAAGTTGATGCCTCTTCCATGAATCTAGGATTAAATGCTGCTATTATACCTGCCGCGGAACATTTATGGAATTTTTATTTTTTTAATTGAAGCGGACTACACTTCTTTCACAGAACCGCCGGCGGCGTCAGTTAGGTAAGCTGTTTCACGTTTCAACGACAAAATTTTTACTTTTTGAAACAAAAATTGCCCTTTTTCAGAAGGGGTTAGCGAGAGAAGGGAAGCCTCCTTCATGCTCCATTATACTGGGTCAATACATTATTTGCTGTGCGGATATTAGAAAAAGAATGAAGGAGGAGGGAAATTAGGGTTTATTGTGCATCGGGACGTGGAAGAAGTTGAATAGGTCTGTCTGTGTGTGTGTGTTGGTGTGTGCTGGAATGTGTATGAGATTTTATCTATGCACCCACTCGCAAACGCCTCACCCTGTGATGTGATTTACCTGTTGCCCCTTCGAACATTTTGTTTTTCGTTCTTGGTTATTGTGCAGAGGTTTGATCAAACGAGGAGTGTAGACTGTAGACTCAGAGTCCATGATTGTATATTCCCCTGTATTTTGTACGGCCAGCAACTCTGTAAATTAGTAGGCTTAGTAATCTTGCTGACTCTGTTTTCATAGTTGGAAATATTAGGATCTAATAATACATGTGTAGAATGACGGCCTAAGAGGGATTGATCACCGTTTTTATTGGTTATCTTGGCTGATGACTAGTGGTTAGTGGTGACAATCATGTGCACTGCTTATCTGCTTTCATTTTATTTTCTTTATTATCCAATGTTGGGACCATAGGGAATGGAGTAAGGGAACGTATTGTGGTTGTTGCTTCTACAGTTTATATGTTCCTTATTATTTAAATTGCAAATTATGCATATGTTAATCTTGTTATTTCGCTTAAATTTTCAAAATCTTTTTTGCTCCCTTATTTCCTAATGATTAATCAATATCTTATTGACAGCATCTATGATTTTTCTCACTACAGGAAGCCTGGGAATATGGGAACTCGGGAACTCTCTTCTTGTTTTTTTATTGTCTTTGTTTTTTGGTTTAACACAGAAAAGAAATACACGTTTCAGAAATAGCCCATCTTTTTGGTTTTTTTCCCCACCAATCAAAACGTTTCAGAAATAGCCCGTCTTTTTGGTTTTTTTCCCCACCAATCAAACAACTTTTTGATCTTTATTATATTTTTTTCTCAGCATGTTATTTTTGAACTAGTATCTTAAAATTAAAGAGTTGTGTTTTTATGTGCTATTTTTACAATTTACGTTAGATTTTCTGACAAGTTTGTTGCTGTGTATGTTAACAGTTAATGTATTATCTCTCAAGCAATTAAAATAAATTGTGACACAATGGATGGAACAATGAAGCAATTCCATCAAGGACTTTCACTTGTTAAGGTTGAAGTTTAAGCTGAAAATCTTTTACTGGCGCGCCATGAGGTCATTGAAGCTGTTGTTAAATGTTAGATTGCATACTCACTTATCCAAAATATCTTCATGTCTTAATACTTGTGATTGCAATTGGTTGAAATTGATAGAGTGAGGAATGGGAACAAGGAAGCTTTAACAACGCTAAGAAACAGGGCTAGGACAACAAAACTAGTGTCCATCACCTTTTGAATCGAAAATGATGGGTATTGATTCAAGCCTGTTGAAGAAGGTTTGTGCAACCTCTGGTGATCATGATTCAAGGGAGAAGACGTGGTTTATGTTCCCTGGAGCTGACGTGTTTGCAAGCATACCATTTCATACTGCTTATTCCATTTTGAAGAACAGTAAAAAATAGTGTCCTATATGTGATTAATGATTTATGCGAGCAAAGTGCCTTATATCTTGAAATTGCATATTGAAGAATGGTCTCCCCTTATGTGTTTTGACTGTGGTATATGCAAAATGAATGATGTAATTGTGGTTATTAACCTATGTCAATTAAGTTTCTGAATTCATGTTATTATCTGGCTAGCAAAGTTAGATTTAAATGGGATAAGGTCAATAAAGTTGGAGAAAAGAATTATGTCACTGGAAAGGGATGTTTGATCAATCCAGATGTGATATTGGCCGGAAGACTGTAAAATGATAAATACATAAACAAATGATTTGCAGGACTACTAGGTATGTGCTTCAGTTATAAGATGAAAGGCCAAATCAATGGGACAAGAAAGTGCTGCTATATGAATAAAGATTGCTGATTATCCAACCCTCTTGGTTCTATCAAAAGTCCATCCTCTTTCCAATGGTAATCATAAGCACTTGACCCTCTACAAGTACAAGTGCTATAATATTTCACATTGGAGCAGAAGAATTGTTTACCCAACTGTGACATCTGATTTCAACCACCGCTGAAGGATGCTTGTAGCTTAATACATCATGTATATCTCGAGAGATCAATTTCCAAAGTCATTGAGGAAAGTGCATCTACTCGTATATATATTTTCTACTGCTGTTCTTCTGACATTATGGAGGATGTGTTAAGAAGTCCTGTAGTCCTGTACTTCTTTCAGACAACACTGGATTCTAACACATCTGACATTATTACTCATACAAAATAGAAAATAGAACATATAATGTAGGAAAGAAAACATATATAATCCTATGGCATAGGAAACATATGAAAATATGCGAAAAGACTAACACCTAGGTTCTATTAATTTCTCCCTTCTTGACCAATCGTTGCTTATGAATGGTATTAAATACTGTGTAGATCAATCACATCTGGATTTTGATTCTTAGAAGCTCCAGAGCTATGTGAAGGAGAAGTCATTTTTGATTCAGAAAAAGATGCTCTTGCTGACAAGATCAGTCCTGGTGTGCTGAGATCTCTGGTGATCTGGGCTGACAAAACAAAGTAAAAGTTTTTACCCACTGAAGGTAACTTTGAGCATCTCAGTCGGATGGTATCTTGCCTTTTGCAAATGGAATTTTATTCCTCTTCAGTTATTGTTTCATTCAGGGTCGACGAGAAAGATTGATACATTGCAAATGTCATAGGCACACAAACTATCATTGATATGGTATGTTATATGATTTGTAATGGACATGTTCTCTTTCCTTTCTGGAGTTTTTCTTAAATTAAGGAGTAGGAGTAATTTAGTGTTACAGCTACATGGGGTAATGGGAGAGTTGGCTGAAAGTATTGGGAGGTTTTGTGCTTTTATCTTATCTCAAATTTCAACAATCATGTGCATATAGACTCTTCATCATTTTTTGCATAAAATTGGTATAAAGGAATCTTTGTTTTTTTCCTTTTTTCTTTTTCCACAACACCTGTTGATGTGGTTCTCTGTCAATGCTTGTCAATAAATTGTAATTATCGGTTGTTGCATCTGTGCTGTAGTCTTATTATTTGCTGCTCTTTATTTTGAAAATTAAGGGAAAGATTGAGATGATATGATTTTATTATTTTGTTGCTTGAATGATAAGAGAGAAAATCAGCATGAGGAGAATGGTCTGTTTCGAAAAGAGAAAGGAAACAAAAAATTGCATCATTCAATTTCATCCACCTCCTTTCCTCACTTCTCAAGTTATTTGTATTTGTAGGCATTGTTCCCCTCTCACCCCTCTTACGGGTGGCAGGCCTTGTATTTGTTGGTTTTGTTTCTTCCCTTCAACAAGTTTAGTTATTGTTCCTGTTGGAGAATATTATAACATATTATGGAATATTTAGTTTGATATTTTCATATTTTGGTTTCTATATTAATAGGACTAAAATATTATGTTTTTTAGTTTTTAGGATTAAAATTATGTTAAGATATTTTCTATTTTTTTTATGATTATACTTGTTAACAATTATTCCAATTTCTTCAACATGATATTAGATCAGTAATGTGATCCTTCACATTTCGTTGCATACAGTTGAAAATTTTTCCCCATGATCTACCTACACTGCTACTGTCCTTTGTCTTTTTTAGTTATCTTTATTACTTGTTGTCTACTATTGGTAACATCTATTTCTGTTTCTCGTTTTTTCTATCAACAATTTACTACAAATATCTCCATCCCCCGCCTTTTGATTGCTTTTCCATCCCTCGCCTCGTGACCAAATATCTCCCCCCGCTCCTGTCTCATCCCCTGCCATTACTTTCCCTACCCTTGCTCCATCCCCCATCCCCCCCTAATCCCTCGCTGGTCCCTTGTTAAGGAAAAAAATGTCTAATTTTATTCGAAAAATTATATTTTTTAATAAAAGTTCAATCCTATTTGTTTATATTATCAAAATTAATTGATACTAGTTAATTCCACAAAAACTATAAACATAGAAGTGTCTTTCATAATTAATATAAAAAACAGTC
Source organism: Avicennia marina (assembly GCA_019155195.1). Lineage (NCBI taxonomy): Eukaryota > Viridiplantae > Streptophyta > Magnoliopsida > Lamiales > Acanthaceae > Avicennia > Avicennia marina. The sequence goes on from CM032760.1 coordinate 13,490,370, forward strand.
TACTATAGGGGCAAACAATTTGTTTATATTATAATGATCAAAAAATAGTTTAGATTAACTAATTTTCAAATTAAACACATAAAATTAATCACTAAACGTTATATGTAACAAAGTACTAGCTTGCAATCTATTCTAACTAATAAATTTCTCACTTTTGTATTTGCAAAGTTATTTACAAATTATAAAGTTGTTATATTTTAAATATCAAAAATAACATCATTTAAAATTGAAATTATAATAGTAAAGAAATATTGAAAGTGTTTGTAAAAAGAGAAAAATTGAGATAAAAGACAAATAAAAATAAATTAGAAGAGAAGGAAAATAAAAATATTCACAAATAAGCAAAATGTAAAATTAAAATAATTATATAAATTTATATTGTACAATTTATTTTCTCAAAAATACAAGTATAGATAAGAATAATATATATATATATATCGTTTTAATTAAATATATATAGTGAGGTTGGGGGGGGAGGTTCTCCCATCCCGGGCCCCATCTAAAGCGGCAGAAAAAAAATTCTCCCCACACTGCACTCACCCTTATTGCCATTCCTACCATCTACTGCAACTATTATCTACTACCCTCTAATTTGTTACTTTTGGTTGGTTATTAACTCTGATTATTTGGCCATTTATGACTACGGCTACTACACTGATTGTCTGTCTCTTGCTATTCTACTGTGATTTCTATTACTGTTTGTAGTTTTGAGCGTGACTTGTGTCGGTCACAAACTTCTGTAATCCTTGGCGTAGCCAACCTTGTTGGTGTGATTTTTTTAGTGTTGCTTATTAAGTAGTTAATCTTTTGGCTCTGTTGCTGACTAATTCTAGCTATTTATTGCTTTTTTCTATAACCGTCTACTAGTTACTGCTATATTATTGGCTGTTATACTGTTTGCTGGTTCCAAGTTAAACATTTTAATGCTACCTTATTTTTTACTTCAAGGAGAGTGTTGGAGAATATTATAAAATCTTTTGGAATATTTTGTTTAATATTTACATATTTGGTTTCTAAAGTAATAGGATTAGAATATTTTGTTTCCTAGTTTTTAAGATCAAAATAATGTTAAGATATTTTCTATTTTTGTTATGATTGTAGTTATCCTATATTATAAATTGGGATCATTCTTGATTAATGAAACACACAACAATTATTCCAATTTCTTCAGCAGTTTCAATAGAGGAAAGAGCCTATCATTAGCTCTATTGTAAATCTCCAAACACATGATTTCAACCAAAGATACTTAGCTAATGAAATATGCCAGTTTTCATGTCTCTCTTTGGCACTGCCGCCAACTCTCTGAATAAGTTTTCCAAGTGTGTATTATATTCTCCTGCGTTTAATCGTCTCTCTCATTCATGCACAAGATAGAAATTAGCTGTTGTAGAAACTCAAAACAATGTTGGCTTTACATAAACTTTGTAAAATTTCATTAAGAATGTGCCATGCGACAATCTTTTTATGTTCCTTTGGTTTTCCTCTTTAAGTTTTTCTTTTGTTTTCTTCTATCTTCTTAAAAACAAACATGACTGAATTATTGTCTTTAATGAGAGTTATTATATATTGATGCATTGAAACCATCAAAGCAAATAGAAATTAAGCAGCTTTCTAGCCTTCATGATTTTCCAATTTTTTCCATTGTTGGCTTACTGTAAAGCAGCCAATATAATTTCATATTTCATATTTCATATGTTAAGATACAAATTTCCAGTCCGGGTTGGATAGCAGCTGTCAAATAATTTATACTCAAAAGATGCGTGCACACCTTAAAACTCTTTGAAATGGACAGGTCAGCTGAAACTTGTTATAGGACTAGAAAAGTACACTCATAATATGTTGGAAATTAAGGAAAAAAAAAATTCTGGGCCACAGTGAAGTTTCACTAAAATTTTGTATTGTGCTCTTGAAACATTTTTACCTCATGTTATACTTGAAGGGGATACTCTACTACTTGCTATCTATCATCTTCACATGCTCTGTCAATTATCGTAGATATTGTTTGATTGTACAGACATGCTGCTATTTACATTTTCAATGTTAAGAATTACTCTTGCTTATTTTTGTGCATTGAACAGATGGCAAAGAGTTGTTCACACTTATCATTGATAAAGACTGAACCTTTGGGCCATCTTGCAACAAAATGCAGCATGATTCTTGTTTGGAGACATGTATGCATATGATTTGACTGAATTTGTTAGGGGTTTTGGAGCCTGCTTGATTCACGGCCTACAATCAATGTGTGCTGTGCATTTATTATTATGACCGTCATTATCTTCATGATTAGGGTTGGGATGTTGACAACGCAGAAGAATATAGCTGTTGCTTAGCACGAGTCTATTGTCAATTATCGATATCAAGGAATCTTATTGTCGTGCAATTATAAAGGGCACTAGCTTTAAATTTGCTACTGTTTTATCTGCCAGGAGTTTTTGTGTTTTATTTTGACTGTACAAAAACCCAAACAGTTGAAGTCATTGAAGTGTCTCATTTTCTGGTGCTTAATAGCGATGCTTATCACGGGTTCATTGAATTCAGTATGATCATTGATAATTGGGTTTTGTGGGATGAACTTCTTAGGTCATTTTACTACCGATGGCTAATGATTTAATAATCTTTGGATAAGTTAGGAACATTGTGTTTGATCCATCCAAGAATTTGACTAGAGAAAGTAGAGGAAAAAAATAGGAAGAAAATCTCTCTAGGTAACATGAGTTCTAATTATTAGTCAATCACAGAAAAAAAGATACAAAATCAGTAATGAGGTGTTCATTAAAAAAAAAAAAAAACACTAATCCATGTGAGGAACTACCCAAAACATAGTCCAAGAGTACCAAGGCTTGTATGGAAAAAGGACTAGGATTTTACTTTGGGAGGTGATGAATTTGTAAGTAATGTGTGGCACAAATCTTTGTTCTTGTCTTCTTCAGAGTTCTCTTTGGGGAAGCTTATTCTTGTACGTGTCTTGTAAACACACAAAGGGGGACTGTATCTTGAATCTCATAAAAAAAATAGTCAAATAGGATTTCCAAAAGTATCATAGGAAAAAAAAAATACTTCACATCAAAAGTACATTTGTAGGTTTTGTTTGCCTGCAGCTGTTCTTGACTTTTGTCCGACTCTAACATGATATAGAAACTAAGTAAAAAAAAATTTATTGGTGTTCTGTAAATCCATGCAGTAGGTTTGAACTCTTTTGTTGTAATAAAATAGAGTAAATTCTATTTTGTATAAGGTTTGTCAATTGAAGAGAAGCAAAATCATTATTGTTTTGCAGTAAATGTTTAGCCCTGCCTATTGGGGTCCAAATTTTTACACGTGTTCTGATTCAGCCCCCACCTCTTCCCCAAGGAATTGAACTTGACAAGTAGAGGAGTTAGGAAAAAGACTTGAGTCCAGCCAAATAAAAGATTGAATTGTTGTGCTGCGCCCCTCTTCCACCTGGCCCCCAGCATTGACTCTTTTGCGAAAAATGTGCAAAAGGATTTTGCCCTAAATTGGATGTTGCAGGGGGTGAGTAAGACTCGTCAGAGGGTTTGCATGTGGCCTAGCTTCCTGTATGTTCAAAGGAATTGAAGGTGGTGCATAAAGGCAATTATTGATGAAGAAGATGATTGTGCACAAACATGTAATAAGGAGGACTGTGAAACATGTGCAACAAGCTGCCATCAACTGACAATTCAGTTCTTCAGAGCTCTTATGGTCTTCTTGTGTCTTTTGTTTGCATTTCCGAATGTTCATTTTCAAGAAATGGTGACCATTTCTTTTTCCTTCCATTCTTTCTTCCCCTAGCCCTTATTATTGTAATTTCTTTTCTTGTTTTTGAAGGGCATTTATTAAAGCTAATGATTTATGGTTTGCCTTCCATTCATGATCATTGTCTGTGTAGAGATAAGAGTGGAAACTTGTCATTCCATTAAATTAATGTCCTTGGAATATAGAGTGCTGAGAGTGACAATTTCATTTGCTTTTTGTGCTTAGGTTATATAGAGTGCTGAGAGTGACAATTTCATTTGCTTTTTGTGCTTTGGTTATGTATGGGTATAGATAATAATAATAACTAGATGATGCGATAATTTATAAGTTATAGGATATAAATAAAAATAAAAATAAATATATATGTGAAATATATATATATATATATAGTTAATTTGATTGTGAATAGTGTAATAATTAAAAAATAATTAGTTATCTACGTAAAAAGAAAAAAATTGAATTTGAATTTGAATTAAAATATTATTGAATGATAAAAAATTGAGATGTTTTGTGTTTGTAAATCATGTTCCAAACATAACCTAAAGATACAACGGACCATTCGTCGGCAGAATTCATTTTACAGTGTTTTATAATTGACAAAACCCTGTCATCTATTATATGACACCACACCTGTGATGTCCATGTTAACTTTCACGATTAGGATCAGGATTCAAAAAGGTTATTTTACTAAAGTATTTTATTTTATTTATTGAATTAAATTATTTATTAATGATTCTAGTCACGTTGTACCAAACTTTTTTTTTATTAAATCATGGTTTTTTATCTTTGCAAAAAATATGTAATTAGTTCATATAAAATAACCTGTGCAATCTAATAGTGAAACGATCGAATACTTTTGATCTCGACGTTGAGTTTAAAATATATTTTAATTCTTTATACAACATTCAGCATCCGTGTGTAATATAAGTTATTTTTACATATATTATTTCTTTCTTTAATGTTAATAAATGCAAATTAATGCAGTGGGTCCTCCCAATGTAGAATGAGCTAGTTAGGCAAGAAAGGGGGGGGGGGGGCAAAAAATGTATGCAAGGGTCATATCATAGGCGCATGGAAAAGATTGGGAAAAGAAGATGAAGATCTGAAAAATCAATTGGAAGTGTGTCAAATTATGTACCACACAATACCATATTGCTGGCCAATGCCATTCATTCTGCATACGAACAAACAGCAGTTTCCCCCCCCCCCCCCCACCAATTACTTCCCAATCTTTGACTGAGAAACCAAATTTCCTGAGGGCCCTTTGCTTTTTGCTACCCATATTCAACTTTCAAAAAAAAAAATTTGACATTTGTGCTGACTCACAGCTCACATGATTTTGATTTAAAGTTCAATTTATTGCTCAATTATGCAATCAATATTAGGCTATGTTTGCATGTAAGATTTGCACAATTTTTTCCTGTTAAAACTTAACTTTCGAAACATGCTATACATAAAAAATAATACTTTTTATTTAGTTTGTTTTTACATAATTTTTAAATTTTTACACTAGTTTTCCCCATCAAATGTATATCATTTCTCTCGCCGACGGAATCATGATATGCATTTGATCTGTTAATATTTCCTTTTTTTTTTTTTTGTTCTTGAGAGTAAATTTGGACAATAATTGTGTTTTAATTTTAATATGTTGTGTAACAATAGAAGACTCTTGAATCACAGTCTGCCTAATGGAGGTAGTTAAATTGATTGTCACTCACTTACCCTTTTTTTTTTCCTTAACAAAACAAATATTTAATCAGTTACTAAGATTAATCCTGTTTTAAAAATGGAATTAAAACCCATTGACACTATTTAAAATAATTATTTAATCATATTTGACATGTATAATTAATTATTCTTCATTTTAATTATTTTACACTAAATTTAACATTAATCGAGTACTTTTATAACTTGTTATTAGGTTTGATAATAATTTATCTAACTCAATCCTTAAAAGTTGTTATAGTCTTAATTTAAATTCCAACTCATTTCAAAGCCTTTTCTTACTAATCAAATTTTTGCAACCAACAGGCTCGGTTCCACTAAAATAAATAATAATATTATATACTATAGTATGAATTTAATATAACAATAAAGAAAAAAAATATATGGGCACAAGTGTTGCCTGACTCGAGACATTCCGTACACAAACAGTCAACGTCCATGTCAGCCTTTTCCCACCAAATGCCGCCCTCCAACAATGAACCGTGTATGCTCAGCTTCACCTGTCACCATTTTGCACCGTCGGATTAATTATCATCATACCCGCGTATTCCAAATTTCATTATGGTTATGGAAAACGACGTCGTACACTAGTCCTTGGTTGCGAAGGTTGAACCTACCCTTCAATATTCTTTTTTCTTATTCAAATACATTTCTAAACATACAATTCAACAAATTCTTTTTTTTAATTTAAATTTAAATTATTTTTCTTTTAAATTTATAAACAATAAATTATATTTTAATTATTACATTTATTTACAATCAAATCAATACTTATTGTAAACTATTAAAATTTTTAACAAATCAAATATTGTCATGTGACATTTTATTGTGATAAAATATTAATCATTAATTATTTATATTTTAAGAATTAAAATAAACACAATTCTTAAAATTAGATAATCAATAAAATTGATGTTTTTATTATAAATGACACCGCCCACTTAAATTGCAACGAGTATCGAGACAAATCAATTATATCACACCACGTGTCAAGTCCCGTAAGTTTGAAGTGAAAATATTGTTGATTCGATAATTAAATTGTAATTATTCAATTAAAAAAAGTGATATCAAATCAAATATTCTCAACCAATAATGAGGTGATGCAGCGCCATTAATTATACATGGCAACAGAACCTTCTCTACCCCTATAAATAGATGCGACATCTATAAATCAAAGGAGAAAACAACATAATAATCGAATAAGTAATAAAAAGACTTTAAGTGAAGAAGCATTCAAAGAGTTCAAATCCTCATAATTAGTTTCAAGAAGTTCGAAGGAGTTTGTCATCAAATTCAAGGTTATGTTCGTCAAGTCTCTAATCTATATTTGATCCAAAATCGTAGTGCTAAAACTAAATATCAGTATTGCTAAAGACCTAACAATTTTCAATAAAGATCAAGTACAAGTCCTTTCCTTGAAAATTGTTCGAATTTCAAGCTAAACATTATTGAATAAAGAATCAGATGATTAAATTAACAATTATATCTATGAGCAATTAATTTGACTCAAAGTGCAATTACATTTGTACAAAATTTCTCGTTGCATAAATTCAATTACAAAAATTATGTTCAACACTTATATTTATACATATATATACTCATATTTATATACATATTTATATTCTAAAAAATAACCATTATTTTTATATATAATCATATTTTCTAATCATTCTCATATTATATATATATATTTAAATTTAAATAAATTAAAATTTATAAATATCACAACTTTATAATTAAATATATTATTCATTATACGTCTATCATCTCCCCCAAAACTCCCGAACCGAAACGGAAGCAACCCCTCCTGCCTCGTAGATGCCATGCCATTGAATCCCTTTCCTGTCTTCTTTCTTCTTCCTCTTCTGCAAATTTTTTTTGTCCAGTAGATTAATTTCATGCTACATTAACGAAAATCGGTATATTTCTTCTTTCTCTTTTAAGAAAATCTTTCTCTATTTGAGCATGGAATTCAAATATCCAATTTGTGGGTTTTACGAATGATTTAACAGAAGAAGGCAGGCGAAGGTTGACGTCGGCCGGACGGTGATGGACACAGCAGTTGCATCACGCGCTGTCGTGGAGCGTGAGCAATTGGAAGATTCAGGTCATCCGCTTCTCAGCCAATGGGACACGGAAAGCGATTCGGTTGCGGTTTTACGGCTCGCACACTCACGCCTTTCGTCAATACCTTCTATAATTATTTCTCCTTCTCCTTAATAATTACGAGACAATTGGGTTTGGCTGCCTCGTCAGCCACGCACTGTGTTTGGTTCAAGGATTTTGGACAAAAAAAAAAGCAGATAAAACAATTTTACTTATTTGGTTCAGAAAAAATTGATAAGGATAAAATTGAAAGAAAATATAGTTAAAATGAAGAAAAATTATTTTCCTTACAAAATTGTGGTGATAAAAATAAGAGAAAAACCATTTTAATTATCTTTTTTTCTAAAACCTTCATAATTTTTCTAATTTTTTCATTTATCATCAAATTATTTCTCTTAAATAATCACAAAATTTATAAAATTTGAGTTTTCTTTATCTTATTATTTATTTTTAATTAGATTCTTCTCCTCGCACAAATCATTCCATCAAATAGCTCAAAGAATTTTAAACTTTTTCAATTTTCTTTTCCTTTTCTCCCATAATTTCTTTTCCTTTCTAAAATCTTAAAACCAAATATATTGTTAGCGTTTTTCAATTTTGCTTTCTACATCCTCCGTACTTACACTATGTTTGGTTTTATGAATTTAGAAAAGAAAAGAAACTATTTGAGAAAGAGAAAAGAAAATTAAAGAAATTTAAAGTTTCATGAATTGTTTGATAGAATGATTTGTTTAAGAAAAGATAATATTTAAAAATAAAAATAAAATAAAAACTCATAATTTATAATTTTTTGATTATTTAAGAGAAGTAATTTGATTATAGATGAGAAAAATAGGAATAATAAAGTTTCTAGAAGAAAAAGGCATGATTTTTCTTTCAATTTTCTCATTATTTTGTGAGAAAAATAATTTGGTTATAAATAGATATAATAATTAAATTTTAAATATTATTTATATATATATATATATATATAAGAGAGTTAATTAAAATAAAAATATTGTATCGTTTTTTTTTGATGGTGGGTGAAAAATTCAAAGAAAAGCGTTGTCACGAGCCGTGAGGGTTTCCTTTTTGTTGTTATTTTTATTTTCCTGATAATTTTGACCCAGTCAACTTTGACGTACACTGCAGACACGCATATGTGACCTAACTGACACTGCCTTTTTAATGCTTTATTATTATTCATGGTGTCCAAAATAATTTCTCATCTACAAATAATAATAATAATTGATGGAAAAAACATTTGATGTCAAATTTCTGTAATTGTTCCTAAGATAATATTAGCTTATCAATTTTTTTTGCAATTAAGCGACGCCAAATTTGAAGTTAGGTACAGTAGTATTTGATTCTAATTTGTACACGACATCTTGTTAACAGACGTCAATATCACTGGGGAGGAGTTTTTATCTATTTTTTTTTTATTATTATTTTTTGCTTTTTGAAAAATATCTAATATGGGCTTTCTTGTTATATACTTATCAATTGCCCAAGGAAATTGATTGCATGGACCTTTAGACGTCTGGCTGTCAATATTTCATTTTAGCAAATACCATAAATGCTAGTGAAATCCACCTACTTTGGGCAGCAATATATATATATATATATATATATCTCATTTATTTGATGATCTATCTATATTTTTCTAGAAATAGTAAGAATTCAAATATCATAAAAGAGCTGGAATGAATAATGACGGAAGACACAGAGATTAATCCATTTTGCATGATTATCTTCTCTTAAATTAATTACGCCCATCCCTTGTTATTTTAATTAAGTATTTTTATTCATACATATCTTGACGTGTTGTTAAAATACTGGTGATTAGAATAACTCGGGGGTGTCAAGTCAAAATGTTTCTTAACAATTCATATATTTGACTTCAATTATTTGCACATAACATCCATATTATTTATTAATATATATATATATATGTCTGTGTGTGTGTCAATAACTTTTCTTATTATTTTAATTAACTGTTGTTATAATCTCTCACTTATTTAACTTGCGTGTATTATATTATTATATCATTATATATGAAGCACACAGCTTTGTTTATCTTCTTATCATCACCGTCGATCCTCACCGATACCTATTAAAAATCTTACGAATAACTTACCGTATATATTTTATTTAAATTTTCATTTAAAAAATTTCTCTTCACACTTTTTATAATTAATTAATAATTTTTAATCATTATATCTATATATAATTAAATTAACACATATTTTGATAATTTTTTATTCACATTTATTTTTCTATTCCATATAAACACATGTATTATCATATCATTTAATAACCATTACGTATTAAATATATATAAAAATAATTTTCCTATCTATGCACCCACTTATCTAAATAATACAAACTAAATATAAAATTTCTTTCATGTTTAAATCACCAAAAATTTTCGAACCACCCTAATAAAAAACCAAACACATCTACAGAATAACTACATTTGGTCCTTTCAACAGACTTTGTAAAATATTTTCATTAATAAATATTTTCATGTTACTCAAGGTAAGAAGACTGAAACGACCCAACTGTTATTTAATTTTTTACATTTTCGTTGATATTTTTGTATTTTCACCTTTTTATCCCTTCCACAAAAATATCACTTAATTTATTTATTCTTATTTAATTTTTCCATTAAAATTTTCTCATTTTTGCTAAATCTTAAATACATTTTAAAATATGACAATATATATGAATATTATTTTCATTAATAAAATAATATAATTATATTATATTTAAAATAGACGATTTTGTCAAATGATACATTATAAAATAAATAAGCATCTATATAATTTAATATGTTTATTTAATAAATATATATATATATACATACAAACATATGATAAATTTTATTTTAAATTTTATACGTTATCAAACGTGTACAAGTTAATATATATTGTGTATAAGAAAATAAGAGATGGAAGGAGGGTAGGGCAGGCTGCAGTGCAAAATTCAATTCAAAAAATTTGTTGGGCAAAACAGTAAATGCATTAATTAATAAAGCAGAAGATCGAGTTTCAGACAGCCCATCTCTTGAACAAAGCGGCCTCACACACTCGAGTCAGCACTTCTCTCAGTCTTCCTCTCTCCCCTCTCTCCGCTCGGACATAGTAGGCACATAAACAACAATATAATGGAGTGAGCTAGGGCGAGGCAATTATTGGTTTATGGAAGCTAGAGATGCCATTCCTGCATTATAGAGATAGAAAGAACAGAGAGACAGCTGACTGACTGCTCCCCCCTCGCACACTTTCTCTTTGTGTCGTGGCAAGGGATTAATGGCGGATACAAGCCCTCATAACTGTTGTCCCCTATAGCTTAGTTGTCTTGTTTACCTCTCTCAGTTCCACGCTGCTGTAAGGTGAACTACCATGGCTGCCTAGCTATAGCTGTGTCACCACACAAACTACAGAGTAATTTCGAAAAGAAATGCTTTTTCAATAAGAAAGAGAGAGAGGAAGCTGAAGTCTTTACAACCTTTCAGTACTCTCCATCATCTACCCCCGCCCCCTTAAAGCTGACAGATTTCTCTCTCGCTCTCTCTCTGTAAAGATCTCTCTTGATTTCTGATACTGTGCAGGATCAACTTTGTTTATTTGCTTCCTCTTGAAACAGGCTTAAAGATCGCCGACTAGAGACAAACTAGAGGCGATGTTGGACTATGGATGGGGGAACCCACCGTCGATCATGCTTTCTGGAGAAGAAAATGCTCAAGATTCCGAGCCCAACCGCCCGGTTTTCGATCCTTACAGCACTCAAAATTTCTCCGAGACCGCCAATTTCGTTAACCCGGAAACGCATTTCGCCGCCGTCGCGAACAATCCCCATCTCCCCTTGCACCAGCCACAAAACCCTAATTCCATGGCCCATTTCTCTGCTTTCTACGACTCACGCGCTTACAGCGCCTCCGCGTCATCTTTCCCGCATCCCCAAGCGGCCCCGCCGGCCTCCTTGATCTCTCTCGAACCAGGCGGGCCAACCGGGTTCGTGGTGGTGCCGAAGAGCGAGCCGGTGGGCGTTGGGCTCGGGTTTGACGCTGACTTCAACAGTCGAATAGGGTTGAACCTCGGCGGAAGGACTTACTTCGCTTCCTCGGAGGACGATTTCGTGAACCGCCTCTACCGGCGGTCTAGGATTCTGGAGCCCGGATCGGTGAACTGCCCCAGGTGCCAAGCCGAAGGCTGCAACGCTGACCTGACCCATGCCAAGCACTACCACCGACGTCACAAGGTGTGTGAGTTTCACTCCAAGGCCGCCACTGTCATCGCCGCCGGGTTGACCCAGCGCTTCTGCCAACAATGCAGCAGGTTGTGTTTGTTCAAAATGACCGAAGCACCCTCCCCATGCATTCCTCATGTTCTGCATTCTGCGTTCATAAGTCGTCACAGACATAGGCTGTAATGAAAAAAAAAAAACTTTACCTTGCCTCAGCGTGAGCTTTTAATGGACCAAATTGCCCTTTTGCGGGGTGAAAACGAAGCTAAACTAAGGGGTGACCCCGAGGGCATATTCGTCCGTAACTTTCAAGTTTGCTCCGATTTACGTTTGACGTACTTTTTAGTAACTAAAATAGTATATATGCAGAGGCTAATTTTCTTTTCGTTAATGATAGTGCATGTTCTTTGAGACCTTCATCAGCTTTTAACGATGAAAGACATGTTTCTTGGGCTTCGTATCACCACTCAACATCTGAGATCTTGGTTTGGACAATGTATTCGTACGTTCGTTCCCCTGTACTGCAATATTCCGTTTGAAATCTTGGTGTCAATTTCAGATTCCATCTGCTGTCGGAATTTGACAATGGGAAGAGAAGTTGCCGTAAAAGGCTAGCTGACCACAACCGGCGGAGAAGGAAATCCCAGCAGTCTAATCAAGACAACAGTAGCGAGTCTCAGCTTGAAAGCAATGCACCCAATTCTTCATCTGAAAACCTAACAAGTATACCTTAAAATACTCTCAATTCAAATATTTCATATTCTGCTACTTCCTCTTCTTCTTCTTCTCTGTTGATGTTTTGTATGACATTCAATAGCTAATCATTCGCAGGGTCGCCGCCGGATTCCGGGCCCCATTCATCCTCCGTGACGGTTGCCTGCTCGCCGCCGAGGATTTCCCTGGATTGTCTTGGACACAGGTCCTGCTATAACGGCGGCACCACCTCTTCCACTGCATCAACAAGCTCACTCTTTTACTCCAACGAGTGACCCTTACTGTTTCCCAGACAATCTGTTTATCATCACCATGACCCAAAAAAGTGAAGAAATTAATGCTCGTGAGCTGATGGGATTCATGAGTTGCGGAAGTTGCTAGGTCTAGTAATTAGTAACGTAGTGTCGGAGGCCTTTCAATTTGATGATGGATCAACAGGTATTAATTAGTTAACTCTTTGGTTATTTCTCTTGATTTGGATCAAACTTGTGGTCAACTCTGGTCAATTCGGCTACGTGTAAATTGTCATGAAGGACTGTACTGTGCGTACGTGTTAATCCATGTATGAACATGTGCCTTCATATTAATACTAGGGAATTGAATTCCCAGTTTGCATGCCCATCTCCAGCATTTGGGTATGGAATCCCCCTACTGCATTCACCTGTTTCCATTTGGGAACAAGTGTTGGTTTTGGCAGGAAACGACCATGCAGGACATTACCAATTCAAGTTGCTGCATTATTTTGTTTTGTCTGTTGCTCTTTGATACTTTGGTGGTGGGTAAAACGGTAAATAGAGGTGAAAGGTTGCTCATAATTAACCTCAGTAAAATTTCCTTTCGTGAAGAAGATGACAGTGAAGTAGAGCTGTCTCCTGCGGGAGGCTGTTCATCTGACAAGAGCGATTTGTGGCATTGTCGGTCCTTTCATTTTTATTTCAGTCTTCAAATATCTAACCAATCATGTGAAGGGAACTTATTAATTACATGCATTACTAGCTAGTAATTCAAATTATATAAATTGATGAATGCATCCACATATTATCATAATTGACCGCTAAAAATCTTTGAAAGAAAAAGTATAAGGGTAATTTGACATTTCAAGTGTGAGAAATATTTGTTGATTAACTGCCAATTTTTATTCTAATTAGTATCATGGATTAGTTATATAATTGTTATGTGGTTATTAATATTAAAATTGAAGTTTAAATTATATTTAACTAAAAGATTTAAGTTGCGATGCATATTTTAAAACATATATCTAAGGTTGCTATGTGATAGACACTGCATTCTCAACATATTTTTCCATATGAAATGATAAGAAATTTCTTGAAACATGAGATGTATATGTGTATGCTTATATTTTATTGGTTGGTGATCCAAAGATTAAATATGATTACTACATTAAAATAACAAATTGTTGTCTGTCTTAAAATGTGTTGACGTGATTAGGAGAGAAAATACATCCTGAAAAAATAGAGACAATTTTTTCTTGTCATAATAATAAGAAAAATATTAAAAATGCATTTGTCATTGAGATTATTTTTGAAAAATAAGATAACGAGAAAATAGATTCCATCAAATCGTGTCCTAGGAGGCTGTGGCTTATTGCCCTAATAAGCCAGGGATGTTAACATTTTTTCCACGTCAAAACAACGTTATAATTAGTACATTTTAAAAACATTTTTTTCTTTCTTTTTTCTTCATATTTTTGCACAATTTTTTAGTAAAACTCGCCTAAACATACACTTAAAATCTAAAACAAACATCGCTCTAGATTTCTAGAAAGTAATATCAAAATTATTTCTTTTAATGAAAAAAGAGTTTTCATTTTCATGTGTACGTTGTTTGAGCATTTCCTTTTTAAAAAATTACGTTAAAATAATAATAATAATAAAAAAAAAAAAAAAGCAGGAATGAAAGGTAATTTTTAAAAGAGGATAATGATTGAAGTTTCGGTTTTGTTGGGGAAAAATGAAACCAAACATAATCATAACTAAATTTGACAAAAGGGGTAACGTGTAGCGTCACCACATTCGAACATCTGCTTACTAGATTTTAATTTTAAAATGTAGATTGGGTAATCATTTTATTGTCTATTAATAATTGATAGGGTCCATGCATGGCTTACACAAGTCTCGTGTTAAAACTTAAAAGCGTTAATGTTATTTGAGGGAAAAAATGCGCGTCTTTCTGAACTGGTTACTTTTGTTTATTACATGTTCTATGTGCATGTCCCCAACAAATCATGCATGCAAGAATTATAGCATCATAAAACAAATTAATTAAATCAGGTTATCGGTTTAACCGCGTGAGGTCGAACTGTATATTAATTAATATACTAAGGTTGCATAATACGAATCTTATGTAAAAACTAAAATGTAAGAATATGCCAAAAAAATATATCTTATTAAAATATTTAATTGAAGTACAATAGAATTTTAATGAGGTTCTAAATATTCAATACGTGTCTATGTCAAAAATCATTAAACATTTCAAATGACAAGTCACTCGTTTTATGCTTGTTTTTTTTACGAAGAACAAATTGAAAATATATCACAATAAAGAAGATTAAAATTGAATTAAAAAATAAAAAAAAATTAAGATTTAAAAGACTCTTATTTGAATAGTTTGATTTTCATGAAATATAACGTTTTTTTAGTGCTCGACGGTTCGACTTTGAGTCAATTTTTAAAACATTAGACGCAAGTACCATGATGAAAAAATTTAATTAATAACAAAACTAGTCTTCAAACTTTGTTAAATATTCTCAATATTAGTTGCTAAAGAAATAGATAAACGACCAACACAATAATAAATGGTGGCCAGAGCCCATAATAATTATAATAACAATAATAATATATCTATCCGTCAAGGCTCTTTAATTGATAATAATTGAATTGTATAGCCATAAGATCCCGAATTTGAATTCGAAATATATATATATATATATATATATTATTATCTTGTAATAAATAAATCTCTTCCTCCTCACTCTTTCTCTCTCTATATATATATCTATGCATACACACACACACACACACACACACATTTATGTCTGCGTAAAAAATATAAAGACATCTTTATATCTGAATTTAACTCTAAAACTGAAGGCCATGTAAACCATATATGTACGTACATAGCGAACAAATAAATATGGGTGAGAGAAGCTTGTTTTTCTCCATTTTTTTCTTTTTTTCAAATGAAAGTTGAATAAAGAGGAAAACCGATCAAACCAACAAGGAAAAACAGCATTAACTTGGAGCAGTTATGTCTGATGCAATCATGTTGTGCATTCAATGAACAGAGTGAATGACAGTTTTTATGGATATTTACGTTGATCATTTCTTTCCTACCTACAAATTACAATAAATTTATAAACACATGTGTGTGTGTGTGTGTGTGTGTGTGTGTGTGTTTATATCAGTGTATTCCACATTAATGAATCTTCTTCCAAGCCCTTGTCCTCACTCTTCAGCCTCAACATTTTTTATCAATCAATAACTCGTAACATTGAAGATAAGAAAGGGAGAGGGAATATAAAACTGTCTTGAAAATATTGGAACGAGGCCCAAGGCCATGATGGAAAAAGCCTATTACAATTATAATTGGAACGATGTGCGTAAGCCATGTAAAGCAGTCGGCATCAGAATATCCTCCCACACCACCCTTTTTTGTCTCCGGACCCATATCACCACCGCCACGTGCCTCTCACGTGGACTTGCCTGGGTGTGCGCCGTGGGGACTCTCAACTTTCCATTCGAAATCCGCCACGTGGAGCCGCCCGTTGTGTCGTGCTGCGCATTGAATTGAATTTCCACAGGTTGGTAAGGTTAAGTAAGCTGCGGGACCCCCTTTAATTTCCCAGAGTCCATACATGTTTTCTAATTGTCTGACAGAAACTTAGTAAAATAATAACAAATACATGTAAGGAATGTCCATCAGCTGCACATTTCGTCAGGGAATTTGAAATGCTGCCCCATTAAAATTTTGTGGAACCCACAACCCAAAGATCAGGATCAGGAACCTAATATAGGAGATATTTCAAGGAAATTAATTTTGCTCCGCCCGTCATTCCCCAGAGGGACTGTGAAATAAGGGACAGAAAAAGACAGTAGTATTTGTTGCAACCCAGAAGTTAATTGGATATGTGTGGTACGATATTTGGGAGGCCCAAATACAAGAACCCTAGATATGTTTTGAGCCCTCAAGATGTGGAATGCTTCCCAACACCCAACAAAGATAAGCAAACATTTAAATTTGAAGTGGGCTTTCAGCATTAATGACAAAAATTCGTACTGATGCAAACGTTTGGAACCATTTTAACGTCTAAATATCCTGTAAAACTTTAGACAACTAAACAAATTATTTAACAAAATTTTTATTTAGATTTAAATTCTAAATTTTCTTTTCACACAAATATAAATTCACTGTATGCACACACACACACATAACTAATTAATTATTCATAAATTATTACATAATTTACTAATATTAATATCTTATAAATTAATTATAATTTCAATATACAATTACGTTGTCTAACTAATTATTATATATTCTCTACATTCAACTTAAAATTTTCAAAACATTAAAACATTATACCAAACATACTAATTATCTTAAAATAATTTCTATCTAATATCATATCCCCAACAAAACCCTTCTCTCAAACATTGTGTGAACCTATGCCAATACCAATTTTACCCTTCTCTCAAACATAGTGCAACCAATTTTAAAAACGATCCACTATATACCATGTACAAACTAACCACTTCTATGAAATATAGTGTTATGAAGATGACTTGAACCCATTACACATAAACTAAAATTCTTAATCTTCTAATACACAAAACACGAACAAGAACCGACCATATCGGAAGAAGGCATCCCACTTAATTAAGAACAATTGTGCAAATATTTGATCAAGCAGCAATTATTTTTGCAACTCAAAACAATACAACCCTAGCACTGGACAAAGACAATATGCTGTGAAGATGCAACCACATATTACAAAATTAAAACAAACACTATTTGTTAATGCAATTACAACCTTAACATCACCATCAACACCAATTGAAGAGAATTGGACTTTCAAGCTAAACGGTACCAATCAATCAATAACCCAAGGGCACCTTCCACAGCTCAGAACAACCTCCTCCTTGGTCTCCTTCCTTTGAGGGTGGTTTGCCACCGTCCAAGGACAGGAGCCCAAAGGCCGGATTGCAGGCCTGCATTAGGTCCAACGTCAAATGACCTCCATTTGCCTGTGGATGGGACCCAGCCCGAATTGGGTCATGCTTGTAGGCACTGTAGTCCTCCATCTGGTTGGAAGGGTAGATGAGCTGCTTGCAGGCTAAGACGGAAGCCCGATTTTCGGCGATGAGTTCGCGCAGCGCCGCGCTGCATCTCGAGGGAAGATCGGCGGCGGACGTGGGATTCCAGGGGTCGGGATTTGTCGATGACAGAAGAGAGAGAGCACACTCGCCGTTATTCAGGAAGTGTGGATGTCTGCCTGCATGCACCATTTTCATGTCTATGAGAATGAGTGGCATTTATTGTCTCAGATTTAACAATGTTGGAGTTTTCAATTCTTAATCTGATTTTTTTGAGGAGAAGATCAGTTGAATGTCTACGTAGGTCCTCAGACAAAAACATGAATTGCGTATAAGTTTTATATATGAGAAAAAGGGAAAAGGCCTTCTGAAACAAATTATATGTATCCAATAATTTCAAGAGCGACAGGCTTTGCCATCATCATATCCATGCAAGAAGAGGTTTCTTGTTAATACGTTCAAAGTTGAATGCTAGCTTTAAGAGACAATCAGTACCAAATTTTCAATATAGGTTAATGGTTTAAATGATGCATAAGAATATTGGGAAGAGGGAGACCCCAATCCAGATAGTACGAGGGCCTAAATCAAAGCAAGATATTGATTTACTTGCTTCCTTAAGGACAGGAAAACCTGAGAAACAGCTCATTTTTTCAAGATACATATAAGCAATAGAAGCAAGTTAGTAGATTCATTTTATGGCGGAATTTAGGCAGACACCAAAACTTGTAAGCAAGTCAAATTATGCTTCAAATTAAATCCATTGAACAGTCATTAGTTTACAAGTTGTGGATTAAAAAACTTTCTATGCTTCCTACTTGAGCTTCACTTCCGAACATGTAAAATCTTGCAACGCTACAGCACTTGGTTATGAGGACAAAGATAAGCCGATTAATTAAGGTGGGAATTGGATTTTTTTTTAAATTTTCACTCATTCAAAAACAAACGTAGACTAATGTGAACTCAACTACAAACTAGATCCTTAAGTTAGAGGCATGCGTTTGAACTGGAATTATAGAGGAACAAATACTAGTGGAAAATAAGTTGAAACTAATACCTTGAAGAGGTCTCTTGGCAAGAGAATTCTGTTCTTGAGAGCTCTTTCTTCTTCTCTCGTTGTGTCCGGCCAATCTCCTTCTGCAACTTCTCTTTGACTCGTCAAACTCCGCCACTGAGTGAAACCTATCCGAAACATGTTTATATACGAAAGAAGATCACACACCACACCCAACGACGGCTAGCTACATCTTTAAGATTCAGTAATCTCATATACCGTTCTTTTTTTTTTTTTTTTGTTAATGAAAAGGATTAACAGAAAGGAAAGACCTGCTGCACTGCTGGCAGAATCTCTGTTCGATCCCAAGAACCACCACTTTGGGAGCCTTCGCGTGCGCTGCGCAGACCTTGTGCCGCCTGTGGTAGTCCTTCGCGTTCACCAGCTCCACTTCGCATCCCTCCACCTGACACCGCGGTACCACCGCCAGCGCCGCGGCGTCGGCCACCGACGCTTCCCGAGTACTCGAACAGTAGGGTTTGCCTTTCTTGCTCGCGGAGGAGCTGGGCCCCGCGGCCACAGGACGCTCTCCCGGCTGAGAAGCGGTGACGGCCTCGAAGTAGTGCCTCTTGCCCAGATTCAAGCACGTCAGGTGCGGGTCGAGGGTGTTGAGAAGGGACTCCTTCCCGACGCAGTAAAGAGATGGCGACCCATCAGTCTTTCCTCGTTGGAGTTGCATCAACCGGTGAAAGGGATCAGCTCCGACTTGCTCGGCAGAAGTGGAGGCGACGGCGATGGCAGCGGCGGTGGGTTGTGCACTCAGAGTCAGAGAGTTACGCAGATGGTAGCTACAATCTACAGACGAGCCACCGATGGTACCGAGTTCCCCGCTGGATTCCCATGCATGGTCGCTACTGCAGTTGCCATTATTGTCGCCACTCACGTTACCACAAGTATTGCTGCTACCGTTGTTGAGCAGTGTCCAATAGTACTCCATCTTCTCCCACCTTTCAGATTCCGCGTGTGAGATTCTAGAGTGGTGGTACTTTGAGGAAAGAGAGTGATAGTCAGGGAAGTTAGTGCACTACAAATGGGGAAACAATGCCGCAACCAAACATGGGGATCTGCTTCTTGTTTTTATATAAAAGAAAAGAAGGGGTCTATGGGTAAAGAAAGGGGGGCGGCATGTTTAATGTGGGGGGGGGGGGGGGGGGGGGGGGGGGGGGGTGTTGGATTGTGGTGTAACTGTGTGCTACATCCGTAGGGTTCTGTTCGCAAAGAGAAAAGCTGCAATCTTTGCACTCTGAAGGAGGTAATCAGACAAGACAGGGACGGAAATTTTTAGTTAAAATTCAAAACTATCAACCATACAGTTGTCAAATATTAAGTTAGTAAAGTTATATAATTGTATAATATAAAATTACGTGATTATTCCGATTTCTAACCCTTTTATTTTTTTATAATTTCCTTATTCTCTTTTTTTTAATTAATTATTTTAATTTAAATATTCTCTTCTCATTTCAAAGTTATTGGATGTTTCTTTATTTTTTATTTTAAATATTTCTTTTATACTTTTAAGTTATAAATAAATTTATTTATTTTACTTAAAATATAATAAATTTATGTGTGTAAAAAAGTGTATTTCTTTTACTAGTATTATATTATTTTAATAAAAATTATCAATATATTTTTATTCTTTTTATTATTTTCTTTTTTTCTTTCATTCAATTAATAGTTTATATCTATATTTATATATTTTCTAAAATTTTATAATATTTAAATTCTTTTCTTTCGTTCATTATTTTTTATTTTAAATATTTGTCACAATGACGCATAATTTTATTTTTTTTATTTTTATTTTTATTTTTCATTTAATTTTTTATATATGTTTTCTCTCATCTTCTCTTTTTTTTTTCAAATCCTTTTAATGTTTTTTTATTTTATTATTTTAAATATTTTTTATTAATTACAATATAATAATTTTTTGTACGAACTTTTATCAGTATACATCTTACTATCATATGTTATGTTATGCTCGTATAAAGTTGCCCTGTACGAAAGTGAGCAATTTTGATGTCAGAAAAAAGGATAAAATAAATAAATAAATAAAAATGACGACAGGGTGGCATGGGGCCAAGCCAAACAGTTGTTCTTGAAATGACTTGATTAGGATGGTCAGCTATGGAACTGACTGAAATTAATATTTGTAGATGTGATAGATGATGATAGAACTTGAGAAAATTCGTAATCAGAAGCATATTTTTAATATAAATTAAACAGACAGGGTAGTATGAGTTTTTTCTTTGTACTTTTAATCATCTTTCATTCCTTCATTTTTCCTTTTTATTAATTTTATGTGTAGAGGGCAACGAACTCGACGATGTCCCTAATTAACATCCGAGACAGAAAGGCAGATTGGACAGAAGGGCTACGTTTGTTTTACAACTATACACTCTTTAAAAATATCTTTAATTATTATGTTTTATCTTTTTTTATTTTTATATAAATTTTAAAATAAATACATATCAAAATTTAAAAACATTTAATTCCTACACTTCACCAACCGACGTCTACTCCCCATTCTTTTGTTTTTGGGTTTTCTTATCAGGATGAAACATGGTGGGTGGCCCCACTTTGAAATCATCAATGCAGTGTCTTCTTCAAACCTTGCAAATTACCTTCATAGCCCTCAAGGCTATGTTTGAAACACAACTTTCAATCTCTCAACTTCACTTCGAATTTAGAAATTTTTATTCAAATTTTTTCTCTAGTACATATATACATATATATATGTATATATAATTAATTAATTATTTTTAAATTACTATATATATTCATAATTAAATTATTATTTATATATATAACAAATATAGACTTATATTTATATAAATTAATCATAATTTTTATATACTATCATACTATTTATTTATATTTATATATTTTATGTATATATTCAAATAAATTAAAATTTTTAAACATCAAAATCTTATAATGGAAAATACTATATACAGCAATACAACTCACGCCAAGCAAACCCTCTCTTCCAAACATAGTGCAAGTGATTCAATGTTTAGTAGCATAGTTGATTACTACTTTGATTGTCAAATGCACAGGTTAATATATATCTTTATATCTCATACTACAAGGCTTTGTTTATTTTTAAATTTTGACGTATATTTTTCTATATTATTTATTTTAAAAATTGTTTAAATGTAAAAAAATAAATAAAATTAAAAAAATAAAATAAATAAGTGTATTCTTTTAAAATTTAAAACTTGAAAACAAACATAATCTCAGAGAACTAATTTAGTTATATATTATAAATTTACAAATATTTCCTTAATTATAAAACTTACACTGTTACACCTTTTTAGATTCTTTTATTTTTTTCAATCGTTTTCTTTCTTTGTTGCATTTTAACTTCTTGTTTTAATTTGCGTTCTTTCACAATTTTTTTCTCTTCTCAATTTAGAGATATGCATGCAAATATTTGGATGTGTTTGGTTCGTGGGTGGAAAAACTTTAATGATTTTAGTGAGAGAAAATTTTATATTCTGTTCAAATTTTGGCAGGTAGGAAAAAATATATATATTTAATATGCAATAATAATTAAATATTGTGATGATATATATATTTATAAAATATAAAGAAATAAATATAAATAGAAAAATTATAACAATAAATATTGATTTAAGTGTAAATATATATAATAATAAAAATTTAATTCATTAATTATAAAAGATTTTGATTTTGAATTTGAACAGTGAGGATGATAAAATGTTTGGTTACTAAAAGAGTAGACGAATATAAAAAATAAAGAAACAAACAAAGCCTTTGGAATATTTATTTATGAGATGATAATGTGGTGGGGAAGGCGTTGTGGACTTTTTGCAGGACTTTAATCGTAGTAGGGAGTGTTGAGTGAATGCAACAGTCTGTAAAAGTGATCGACAACAGTGGTTTACGTTATCACGTTCACACTCTCATCTGTCACCAAAAGCTCCCACACCACAAACATCTCATCCTTCAACCAAGATTGGCCATATTCCACTGATTGTGACTGCTCTTAATCATATTCATTTTTTATACTCCCATTTCCCCCCTTTCTTTTCCTGCTTCTGCTACGTAATTATTGTTAGTAGTGTTAAAAATTTTTTGGTCAAATATTTGTTAAGGGTAATGGGCACTGATATGCACACACTCACATTAGTCTGCTGGCTACCTGCTCTTGAAGGTTCTGATGTTAACATATAGAAGATTAAATTGATTTCCTCTTGTTATTTGATTTCTAGGGTACAGAAGAGGGAAGGCTAATTGGGGGAATGCACATGTATCTGTAACTTTTATTTTGAGGGGAAAAGGTGAGACAATCAGATATCCCAACTCCCAATCTCAATGAACATCACTTGTGTCGATAAAAGTAGGAAACTTCTTTTGGTTAATAATTTTTTATTTTCGGAGACCTTATCCACATTCAAGACTAAATTCAAAAATTGCATGGGTATGCTTGGTTCTTTATTAAAATGGGTAGCAAAATTTTTGGCAATTGGAGTGAGAGGGAAATTCATGTTTGATGTTGAATTTTGAATGAGTAAAAATATTGTATGGATATGTAGTGATTTGATTTTAAATAGGTAGAGTGATTAAAAAATAATTAGTTAATTATATTAAGTAAGAAAATTTTAAATTTAAATTTCAACAAAAATTTGTATAGTAAATTATTTAATTTATAAAATCTTCAAGAATTGACATTCTTCACAAAAACGTTGCCGCCGGATAAAAGTTGTGGATTATATTAGTACGATGTTACAACAGTGTAACCAAATATACTGTTTAATTAAAATGTTAAAACTTCGTTAACTTGATTGGAAGTTGAAAAGGATATCCCAATTATGGCATGCAAATATGTATGACTTTTGTTCCTTTTCACCTCTTTTCAGAAAGAGAAAAGCACAACAAAAATGCACTAACCCATGGCCTTATTCATAGAAATCAATGCTTGGGCCCATATATCCCAGCTAAGTCGAATGGCACTCCACCCAACAGATAAACGGATCAACATTGTATCATTGATCAGTTGGGGGGAAAATTTTGAGAAAAGTCCTTGTTTCAAGCGATGTCATATTAGTATTACAACAAAACATAATTTTTGATGACACAACACGAAACAGTACTCAATACTATAATTAAGTATTTATTATTATTATTATGCACGGTAATTGCAAGTTTAGATCAGCACAGATTAATTTAAATAAATGTACTATCAATAATATAATGGGAAAGGAACGTTTGTGATATAGACAAAAGTGGCGGCGTAGCGGCAAACAAGGTTTGGCGAAGGTACGTACTGATAGGATCTTCCTCATCGTAAACCACACTGTTTCTTTTAATGAAACACGCATAAAATTATGTTATATGGACGAGAGGGGAGAAAGAATAAACACTGTGTTGCTTGCCCAGTTGAGATTTGGGGACCATTTTCTTTTCTTTTAAAACAACACCTTCCTCCTCTCCCCCCTCCCCCCCTTTTTTCCCCACATTTAATTTATATATTTTTATTTTTACACTTTAAGAGGGGGGCCCATCGCCAACATTGCTCAAATGAATCCTTCTTCTTTCTCCTCTTTCTTTGTAGGGGGTTTTCTTACTTCGTGGCTCTTGAGTTTAGGGTTAATGAGAAGCTTCGTCTCGAGTTTGTTTAAACGATGTCGTTTGTACCCGAGAAGCTCATATGCAAGTGCAATCAACACATTATTTACAATATTTTAGATCCTAGAGGTTGTCTTAAAATTATTAAGGATATAATGTGATAACTACATTGTACGGAGTTGTTTGCCTTTAATATATTGCTTCGATGCTTAAAATGCTGAAGAAATATGTGTTGAGAATACATGGGACGAGGGAGTCCAATCACAAGGTATGTTGACTACATGTTCAAGTCCAGTGGAAATTGCATGGCAAGGCCCGAATAGAGGCAGGCAACCTATTAGATTTATTTGGGTCACACTTTTGGTCAACGCAGCTTTTAATATTTTTAAGAATAACAAGGATGATGATATATATAATTTCTATTCTTGGAAGAACTAGCAAAAAATCCAGCTCAATACTCTTATTTCGCTTTCAAAAAAATTTGCGCGACTAACAGAATCAATTTCATATCAATACACAATTTTGCTGGAAAAGTACTGATCATTTAATAAATCCATCTATCAAGAGGTTTATAAGAATACGCTTTTGATTTATTTACACGAGTGTTTTATGCCATGACTAGTGTCGTTATTATATAAAAATAGTTAAGAATGTTTTTTCGTGTAATAAATGATGGCACATATCGTCCTCTAAATTACTTAATACAAGATAAATCGGGTGCATAATCCCATTTACCCTCACATTCCGGCCAACTATGCCATGTATTATATGAATATGAACGTGATGTTCTGCAATTGGTTGGAACATTTCCCACAAAAACCATGCATAAAGTTTTCTGTGATTTAACTGTATAAATATATTGCACAAGCATTAATTTGTTTCATGTACATATCAATAAAAGGAACAAAAACATTTAGTTTATTGGTCCATTAAATATAATTGCATAGAGGCAAACAAGAATAAAGGAGGCTGCTATGCATGACCACTTAGGGAATAGTAAATGTATTTGGCACTATTAATTCATAAAAATTATACATTTACTCGGTTTCTTTGGAAAATTTTGAAGAAACTTTTACACTATTTTTTGTCCCAAACTACCCCCTCCGTCATTTACGAGCTAACATTATTTTATTCGACCAATACATTACATAAATATAAATATAAATATATATCATACTAACCATATTTTTTTAACCAATATATCACATAATTATTATAAACACATCTTATTTGTAATATTTTATTCAACCACCATACAACACCATTCTTACAGAAAATAACCTATATTATGTCGAACAACTCCCACATTATTACACAAAATATCACCATCATATTATATGTTTCTTTTACAGAATTCATTCAATCGCACGTATCCTTCTATTAGTTACCCTAGAAAATCAAATCATACCAAATCTCTCGCAAATTAATTTTCGAAAATAGACATCCTATCCCATCACGGCGAAAGGTAATTTTAGTCTCCAAAGTCCAAATGATTTTAGAATGGGGTTAGATTTTCAACCTTTGGGCCAAGAAAATGCTGACTTGGCACCCCATTGATTGAGTCAATAACAAGTTGCTTTATTAGTAAACCAAAACTTGCAAATGCCTTCATTAGCATGGGACAATACCCTGGCTGCCAGGGTCCTTCCTCCGACAGGGTTTGTTGCTGAGGAATGCATATCACTCACTATGGTTTAATTGATTTTAATACAATTACTTGTCTTTAACTTCTCTTTATTCGTGTTTTTTTTTTTTTTTGCTTCTCAACTGATATAAGGAGTTGGGATTTATTCGTCAAAGATCAAGCTAAATTATGTATGCTAGTAAAAGCCACATGCTCGTGATATATGCAAAAGAATTTTAAAAAATCATATATTTTTAATTAAAATAAATTCTAGAAATATTGTATTTTTAATAATAGAATTAAAATTCCGTAAATTAAAAGTATAAAAATTATCAAAATAAAAATAATAGAAAATTTTAAAATAAATTGAAAGGAGATAACATTAATGACAATAAGTTAAAATAAAAGGGAGAAAGAAATATAAAAAATTTAAAGAACTAAAATAAGGGCCTAAATGTAATTTAACATTCTGTAAAGTAAGTCTCTTAGCCAAAATTTGTGGTCCTAACAATTGGAGCACCAGCACCCTATGGAACATGGATAGGGCCGACCAACACGTCAGTCCCACTTTGCATCACACGTGTCTTAAGCGCACATCCACCATTTTCACCCACAAGCTGTACCTCACTTTGGGTAATTAATTATTTGTTATTTTTTTGATAAAGAAGTAAATTCAAAGGAATTTTTTTAAAAAAAAACAATCTACTAAAAACTTGCAACTTCGTTAATGAGCTCAACCTGACGATCGATGATGTGACAAAAATGTAATATAAACCTTTCCATGCATCCTGTAGTTGTTAAACAAACAACATGCCTTTAGAAATTAGAATAAAAAAATGCGGACACAATTAATATGTGCAAAATAATGCATTGGAATTTATCAAACTCCGCGAATAGAAGTGGGTCAATCAAATCTGAGAATTGTTTGTGAGTGGATTTTGACGTAACCCCATAATCTAGGGTATGAGCCTCAAATTTATTATCTCATTTAATATTTTTGTTTATCTTAGTTGGATTGAATTTTTCATAATTATAGCATCACACGTATTGATTAGACATGTCACGTCACACTAATTTTCTGTTATTATGCGCATGTGCGTTCACTAATACCAATCTAATCGGTCTTACAAACAGTAGTCAAGAGTAACTGTTTGGGCCCTTAATTGTTAAATTTCCCAGAATAAGGCTTAATTTGGATCTGATCAAACATGGAATCGACTGTTTATTTATGATTAACAATTGGTTTATAAGTTATAACCCGAATCAATCCACGCGCGTCTTGTAAATTTTGTATGACCGAAGACCCATATTCTAAATAAAACATGATTTGAGTTTCTCAAGTAAAATTGCTTTGTTTAGGAAGTTAATTGTTACATTGATAACATAATCTCGGCCTGTCACATATAAATAGGAACGAATTACGATCTGACTTCAACCCAGCCAGCGTCCATTTTTATAATTTTATCTCTTTTGTTTATTTTTTATTTTTGGCATATTTGAACAAACCACGTTCTTCTTTTTAATTGCTTTAAATAGAAAATACTTTTATCTCGGATAAAAATTTCTGCTGAATTATGAAACAACTTGGATTAAGACTACACAGTCCAGCACGATTGAGAACCAAATAACACTGCACAAATCAAATAAATATTTATTACCAAACAAATAGTACTCACCTAGCTAGGATGATTTTGAAATTGAGCATGACTAATACATAAATAATTAATTAATTAGTGAGCCGCAACGTGGGGCATATATGATCTTGATATGGTGCAATGTATACAGCATATAAATGGAAGTCTCCATCAAGCCTCACCAGATTTGGGTGCATGTCAACCTCGTGATGTGCTGACTTATAAAACAATGCATGATCACGCTAATGATCCGTTTTAAATATTAAAACCATTATATGTGTAATTTACTCTCAAGTTGGAAAGAAAAAAGCCTTTTGCAAGTTTGTGAAGGCAAGCATTTTGCATGTGGCTGTGCATCTATTTCAGGATTTATTGGCAACAAAGAGGAGGGTGTTAACAAGGAAACCAATTTTAAATAATTAAGTAATGGGGGTCACTAATTCTAATCAGTTATTATTGAAATTAATTATACGGTGACTTTATCTTCAAATCAGCTACAGCACGAGGGTTTCTTAAATAATTAAACCTTGTATATCTATACTATTTAAGAATGGATGAACATCCTATAAAAACTGTTTTTGGTCACATAACTTAATTACAAATATGCCCTAGTTATGCATCCACGATGTATCGTTAGTTGAAGGGCAATTGGTGGAAAGATAAAAACAAACCGCAAATTTAGGTAAAATTTTCAGGCAACAATAACTTTTATGAACCCCACTTTCAATCATCACTAATTCAATGCAAAAAAATAGGTAACTACTACAAGATGCTTCCATTAACTCACTACAAAATTTTAAAATTTCATATCTCATTTCTTCTTCCACAAAATTACATTAACTTATCCACTTTTTTCAAGAAAATTCACAAAAAAAAGACCTTAAACATGATTTGCATGTTCTAATTTCAACTTTCTACATATTTTTCATATCATTTATCATTTACATATATTGCTGTACATGGTTGACATGATTTTTTTTAAAAAAATTTATACCTCAGTGTGGCATATACGCATTTTCTTAGCACACAAATTGAGTGTGCTCCAAATACTAGTACATATAAAATTTTTGTTTAACCCACATCTGTCTTTGTTATGAACTTAATTAGGGAGAGACAACTACCATTTAAACTTTGAATATCAATTTAAGAAATCCAAAAAAATTAATAAAGATTTGAAATTTCAATATTTCTTGAAGTTGTAATATTGTTTCCATATTTTTCAAGAAAAAAAAAACACACACACACACACACACAAAAGAACAATAAGGAAAGAAAGAACGAAAAGGTAAGAAAATAAAGAAAATGCACAAAAAATATTGGCTATGTTTGTTTTCATTCTCCACCTCCAAAACAATTGGCTATATTAATTTCCATTCTCCCACCACCTAGAAAACATAATTCATTATAATATTTTTTAAATTTTTATGTCTATGTCGTTTACTTTTGCACTGATTTAAAAAATATACTTATAAAAATAAAAATAAACACAGTGGATGGGATGAGAAATGCAGATCAAATTTTCATTCTCATCATCTCTGTCCATTTTCTCCATCCTTGTTTTCTACCAACATAAGATGGACACGTATTTATTTAGTTATCACATGAATACATGTGTCTAGTATGCTACATAAAATATTCAAGGACAAAACTAAGGGCGGACAATTTTGTGGGCGTGAAATGTTCTTTCATTTCACTTCTCAGATCTGGCAAAACAGTGACATGGCCTCACTTGACTGACTTCAAAGTTCAAAAGTTTATTGTTGGTCAAATCATTAATGGACAAACGAGATACAGAGCCTCCGGTCTCCTCCAAGTACTCGTTATTATTTAATTCCCAAAATATTAAATCAGGCCAACATTTTCCTTCATTCCCGAACCCAAAAGAGTGAAAGGGATTCATTTTTATTTTCTTCTTCTTCTTCTTCTTTCTTTTTTTTAATTTCCAGATTGCCTTAGTAAAATTAAAAGCAAATCCACAATGAATGGACTCAAAAGATAAGTGCTTCGAGTGAATCTGATAAAGTTAGCAGCTTTAGGCACTATGAATTTTTATCTTTTAGGGTGAAAAAGGAAGAAGCCAAACGCATTGAATTCTCCTTAAAGACACTCAACAGTCACCAAAACAAATGGAGTTGTGCAGACCTTCCATGATCCATTCCCACTCTATAAAGGCCTTAACCGCTCTCTTGGGAGTTGGGACACAAACCAAAGCTACCTCATCAAATTGTTTTATTACACACACACACACACAAATAATGCATGAAATATCAAAAGCAGTGAGAATTTATTCATGTAAGCAATACAAATATGATATAATTAATCAAGACAATTAATGGAGTAGTGTGTGTGTGAACTTGAAGAAGCCCAGAAGAACATTCCAATACAACATATCACGTACGCCCGCGCGCGCGCACAGATACATGTATAGATTTACGTATATATGTGTCTACGTAGAAACAGTTTATTAGGCTAGAGAGATGGATCAAGCAGAAAACTAATTTATAGCCATCCAAAAGAACACATGAAAACTAGCTTCAATAATCAATACAAAGATATAGTAATATTTATAAAACACACATATACATATACATATACCCTACACATTATTATTATATAGGTATCCAGGACACAAGTGATTTTCATTATTGACACACACACACACACACATATATATGATTGATCCAACCCTCTTCTTAATCAACTCATCACATCCTTGAGAAGCTTGTACCTGCGGGAGGTGGGCCGCGGCGACGGGGCTTTCGCGGTGGCTTTCTCCGCGGACGAGCCGCCTTCCTCCCGGTGGTCTTGCTTGATCTTGTCGCCGGAGTAGGCCGACCTCACTTCACTTGCATGGGCCGACTTGCCATTCCTAGAAGAAGAAGAATTGGCCTGCCTCAGCGACGAACCCCTCTCCTCGCACTGGCACCATTCGCACACTTCAATCGGCTCCGCGTGTTCACTGTAGTAGCTGCTGCAGTACCTGCGGATCAACAATAAGCCCATACATACTTGTTACTACACGGATCAACGCCAACAGACATATACGGACACAGACAGCTGCGCAGACGTACGAGTGCTGGAAGCGGCGGCAGCACTGGGAGCAGCGGAAGAGCTTTTCCGGGAAGCCCACGTCACCGCACATACAGCACACTCTCTGGTGATCCACCATCCTTCCTTTTATCTTCCCGTGAATTTGTAAACGGCAAATAAAGGGGAAAGAGAAAGCAGTGTTCCTAGTCCGCGTGCGCAGCTTCGATTTATATAGGCACGGAGCTCCCACATTTAATAAAGATATGAATGATGTCTAGGGGTAGACCACAGGTTGCTTTGCAGTCGTCTTCGGTTATATAGAGATTTGTGAATGTGTCAAATGACGGCTTTATCCCTGACGGGTGCGGAGTTTGCTGCGGCAGCATCTCCATCTCTCTCTCTCTCTCTCTCTCTCATACGGCTGTCTTTATTAATTATTATTGCCTTTCATGAGACAAAGAGAAAGTCCCAGTGCTTCTTCAAACTACAGTGCCGGGGCGTGACGTGCAATCTGTTTGATTTTCAAGAAAGGTGAGACAGGTACATGCATACACCTGTTAGGAAGCTTCTCTACCTTGGGAAATCAACCTTATCTACAAAGTTTGGAGGTAATTAATGAAATTGGTAATTATCGCATGTCACTGTGTTTGGACGTGACTCTACACCATCTTTTTATCATCGACACACCACCATTCAATCATATTATCCATCAAACAATCAAAATAATTTTTTTTATATTTATACAACTTTTAAATTTTTATACTCGTTTTTTCTTTCAACAATATTTGCAGAAAAAGAAGATACGTAATAAGTGATAAAAATATGAATAAAACTATTCCCAAACTTCTCTCTATGTATTAAAAAACTGAGCGACAGAACACTAACAGGCCTTTTATCAAACAAGTGGTAGGCACAAAGAATGTTGAACTGAAAAGCATACATTTTTATTGATCAAACGTCTAATATAAATGCAAAGCAATAAACAACTATGACCAACTACTTCCGGTACCATGGGCACTCCTGAAAACGACTAGCAGATATCTCCCACTAAACAGAAATATGAGCCCAAGACCAGGACTCTTGGTAATAACCATTGACTAGGTAAAAGCTGAACAATTTAAACACATAAAATTAAATTAAATGAGCTCACTAATTTCTACATTATTCTTTTACACTCCTGCTCGTTTATTAAATACTCAAACTTTGCTAAAGGAAGAACCTTTGTGAATAAATCTACAAGTTGTCCATTTGTGTTGCAATATTCTATCTTTGTGCTTCCTTCAGCCATCTGTTCTCTTATAAAGTGATATCGAATCTCAATATGTCTTGAACGGCTGTGGTAGACTAGATTTCTTGTCATAGCAATGGTTGACTGGTTGTCACAAAAGATAGTTGTGCCCCTCTTTTGTTTTTTGCTACATATCATCAGGTAGTTGTTTGCAACCAAATTGCTTGACAAGCTGTTGAAGTTATTGAAATATATTCAACTTTTGATGAGGATAGGGCTGTAGTTGATGGCTTCTTTGAACTCTAACAAATAGCACTTGAATCAAGGTTGAAAACATAGCCAGATGTGCTCTTTTAAGTCATCAAGCAATCACTATCAGAAAAATCACACAAATTAAGATTATTAACAATGGTGTTCCAAATTCCATAAGTGCTAGTTCCCTTCAAATATCTAAGTATCCTCCTTGCTTTCTTCTATTAAAATTTACCGCCGCAGCCTCTCTTACTATCTGACTCCCCATTATTGTTACTAGTGCTAGACTCACATTCAGACAACTTTAGCTTAGCATAAAAGGCATTCTAAATTGAACCTTGATTATCAAATCGTTTCATTTGATCTTCGTGGGACTGCAAAGATCCTAATAACTCGTCAATAGCATCACTTGAATAATTTGCTTCTTCTATGGCAGCCACTATATGCTCAAACTTACGAGGCAAATTCCTTGGTATATTTTCAGCCACCTTTTGTTTAGTCACATCCTCGCCTAATTTCCTCCTTTGATTCACAATTTCAATTAATTTTGTGGAATAAGCATTGAGAGATTCTCCATTCTTCATAAAAGAGCTTTCAAATTTTCGGCGAAGAGTTTGCAATTTAACAGTTTGTACCTTTGTTCTACCTTGATAATGCATTTGAAGATATTCCCCTGCTTCCTTAGACTTCGGGCAGCTTCAGGATGAGGAAAAATGACTTCATCTACAACTTGTTGAGTGAAGAAAAGTGGTTTGGTATCCTTCTTTCGAACCTCAAATCTAACCCCAGTTGCATCATAACCTCTCTCTACCAGCTTCCACAAGTCTTGAGGGATGAAGAGTGTCTTCATTTTGGTGCTCCAACCATCATACCCACTACCTTTATAGATGGTAAATGGAAGGAATTGATGGATTGATACCCTTGTTAGCCATAAAGACTTCCAACCTGGCTCTGATACCAGATGATAAAATAAGAAAAAAAACTTTTCCCAAGCTTCTCAAGTAGAAAATACCTAGAAGCACAAGAGCAGGACTCCTCATAACCAACCATTGACTAAGCAAAAGCTTATCTATTTAAACACATAAAATTAAAATAAATAAACTCGCTAATTTCTGCATTGTTCTTTAACAATAAGCATGTTGATTATGGAGATGGAAACAAACATTAATCACTTTATGTTGGCAACGTTTGTTTTGCTTTTTATCAAAATAAAACATGCATTTTAATTATAATACTTTTATATTTCTTCTCTTACTCTTCTATTTTCACGTAAAGTTTTAAAAAATACATATTTAAAAATCCAAGTAAACATATTTATTAATACGCATCAGCAACAATAAAAATAGAGTAATTTACTACGGAGCCCCTGCAAGAAATTACCCATCAAAAAGCCGAACCCTAATCAATACAGTTGAAGGGCGATCCATCACAAAGTTCTCATCATCTAAAAGTTCACATCGATCCACGGCACGTGCGGTAAACGTGTTGATTGTGCGAGTGGGTTTTCGCTTTGCGTAGTTTGGCAATAAATGAAACTGGGTAATGAAGTCAAACGTGAGATATGACGAGTCAACTTCGTGTCTTTTTGGGTTTTAGCAGTGGTCGCAACATATTTATAGTCAAGAAATGACTTAGTTTGTTATCATTTTCTTTTTCCTTGTTTGTTATATGTGCATTTTTTAGAATTAAGTAAATATAAAATTAAAATAGAAGAAAATTTCATAAGTATAGTAACGAAAGTTCATGTTTTTATTTTAAAAGATGACACTTAAAATGTCAAAATAAAGAACGATTAAAGAATTTGAAAAGAAAGAAAATTTGATGAAGAAATTCAAAATGAAAGTAATTAGTCAGTAGAAAAGAGATATATAAAAAGATAAAAAATAAGAGGAATTAAAATTAAAGATATTTGGATTATTTTATATTCTACAGCCAAAATGCCTTGTTTGTATTGATAGAGTATAGTATAGAAAATATGAAATCGAGCATAATATGTTAAAAGTGGACCAAAATATATAGTTCAAAGTAAATAAAAAAAAATGGGGCTATGTTTGTTATATATGTTTTCAAATATCTTTATCCCATCAAACTCTCTGCAAAATTTTTATTCAAATTTAAATTGAAATTTTATCTCTCTTATATATAATTAATTATTATATTTTAATTATTATACATATTTACAATTTAATTAATATCTTTTTATGTACTCACATACACTTACACCTATATATATTTAGTATACTATAAGAAATAATTATTATTCACATAATATATTATATCGTTCAATCATTATTATATGCTTTATACATATATAAATTCATAAATTCAAATAAATCATAATATTTGTTTTATTAAAACATCCATTCCTAATATATTATTTATACTAACATAACTCTTACAAAACATTACTAAGCCACTTTCCCAAACATAATTGTAGCCTTTTGCTAAGCAATGTGGATGTCAGTTGGGGTGTCAATTTTTTACTCAAACTTAACTCGAAGTAAGTGGGTTTGGAATAAGCCTTAATAAACATAGGTTGAAATTAGGTCAAACGTATAAATTTGAAAAGATAAATAATTCAATTTTAAGTTATTCTATATGTTAACATGTGAATATATTTTAAATAATTTAATAAATATTTATAGAAATATAAAAATTGATTAAATAAAATTAAATACTAAAATTGATAATAATTTTATAATATAATATGATGAAAATTTAAATTTTTTCATTAATCAAACTTTAACATACAAAATATATATTGGTAATACTTAATTATTATAAAATTAAAAATAAAAAAAAATTGTTGATGGGTTGACCAGTCAAATTTCGCGACTCACCAAATTGACGAGTTGAGTCTAAACCCTCAAAAATAAAAAGGTCGAACTTAAGATGGATCGTGTTAATAACAGTCTCAATCTAACCTATTGCCACTTTAGACGGTAATTAACTTACAAATCCAATACGAAGCCTTTGTTTAGAAGATGATGTCTAAAGGCTATCTAAATCTAAACATGAGTCTCTATATACTATTCATCAATATATATATATATATATATATATGTTATCTTCTCTATTCTCTAATTTCTATAGTATTTCTAAATTTTTAAATTAGATCCACCAAAAATAATCATCCAAACAAAGCCAAAGCCCAAAGTGTTTGGCATGAGCTGAGTTTAAAATTTAGGTAAGGAAATCATAATTTTCCAGTATATATACAAAAAATGTCAAAAGAAAAATACTCATAAAGAGGTAGGGCAGTTGATAAGCAAGAAATTGGGGCCACGGACTTCATTTTTCGGGATTGCAATTTATTTGCGGCATTCTTTAATTAAAAAACTTTAAAAAAAAAAAAAAAAGGGAGACGAATATGCTGGGCGTTGAGTCACATTTTGGTCCTCATACGAAAAGGAAAAATGAAAAAATTCTTTATTAACATTAAAAAAAATGGATTCACTTGCTATTAATTTATGATTAATATATTGGATAACTAATGAGATTAGACTAAGTCCACTTGCTAAATGGATCATTTTCTTCAAGAATTCAACGGTGGACCCACCGTTGACTTAAGCATATAGATTAAATAGTTTTAGTGGCATTTACTTGATTGTCTTGTTTGGACGGCACTAATTCGGTTTTTTCCAATTTTTCCTGCAATATTTTTTTTTAATGTAATTAGTCCTATGAGAGTTGCATTTTTATCCGTATGCATTTAGAAATTGGACAGCGGCAGGCCTTACTAACAAATTCAATAAATTTCTGGTACATAGTTAGTCATAATATAATTAGTGTCTTGTCTAACATATTATGGTAATTAATTAATTAATTAAATGTAAGACAGTTATGAATTCCAATTTCTCTAATATATATATATATATATATTTCTATCCATTAAGTTCTTATCCCAAACTAAAAATGAAATACTTTTTGAAAGAGGGACAACGAAAATAAAATTAAAAGTCAAACATTATAGTTGAAAGACTCAGGGTATGTTTGTTTTCTATTTGGGTGGGGATGAAAGTTGAGGGGATTACGACGGGTACGAAAATTATATTTGATAGCAAGATGCAACAAGGAGGGAAAAATCTATAATGGTTTGAGTTTGAGTACTTATATATATATATACACACACACATATATATATATATTTAATATATAATAATAATTAAAAATTTTAATATATATTTCACTACAAAAATAATGATTTCTAGTTATAACATTTGTCGTGAATATATGTATAATGTCATCACTATAAGCATTTAGTGACAAAATTAATTATTGCCACTGTATTGGCACTGTATGTACTGTCATTAGAAGCTCAGCGACGACATCCTTAAAACATCACAAAAACCTATCTTTTAGTGACAACTAAATTGTCACTAAAACTATTAATTATAGTCATGACTTAACACTGCGTCACAACAAATCATTAATTACAGTGATGACTAAATATTTTAGCACAATAAATTGTTTCTTATATTTACAACTACAGTCTCAATTGAAATGTGTTTGCCACAAAATCTAAAATTATTACAAAAAATATTTAATATATTGAGCAAATTTATTTTAAATAATCATTCATAAATGTTACTGTAACAATAATTGCTATGACTAGAATTGAACCTTGCCAATACTTTTAGTATGTTATCCCAACTTCTATAAATTGTTTTGTTGAGGACAAATTGATATGTAATTTATACAAAACAATTACATTGGAAAAGAAGTTAAAAGGCAAATATCAATCCTCAAAGACAGACAAATAAACATAAATAATCTGAAGCTATTCAATATAGAATTGTCACACTTTTTTCATAGATTACAAAATCAATAAATACAAAAAAAATTAAAAGGGATCAAAAATAATCTCAAGCTACTTCCTGTGGAATTGTTGCACTTCTCTCCCAAACCTGCAAAATCAATAAATATGATATTCAGCCATCCCCCAAAGAGAGAAAGATAAATATGAAATAATTTTAAAGTCAAGGTTATCATCTACGAAAAATTCAACATGAAAAAAAAAAAAAAAAATCAACTTTGGATATAATATTTGACTCAATCAATCAACATAACTTAAGCCAGTTTTTCAGAAGATATAACTATTGATGAGGCACGAGATCACTATCAGAACTCATCATCTACAAAGAATTCAAAATGAATGAGAACAACTTTAGAAAATAATTTTTGATAGTCAATTAAAATAACCTAAACCAAAATGATCTTTGCAAAACATGCCAGGCTTCAGATTAGGAGTAGAACATCCTACAAGTACTCAAATACCAATTAAAATTTCCTGTTACAAGAATAGACATAATTAGACAATTTAGATGCAATTTTATTGGGAGAAAAGATAATATAAATAACTGCATATATCATTCCAATGCAAAATAAAAACTCAAAGAGATCTGAACAATTGACAAATATCTCTCTCAACAATACCATTAAGAAGTCTTTAGGGAGCACAAAAATAGTTGGAATTTCGGTAAAGCCCGATTACCCAAAAACCCAGTCAACGAAACAATCAAGAAAAAGAAAAAGAAAAAGAATTTTTATTATATTAATAATACTATATATGACAATTGAAATGACATAATGCCTGGCTCGACTATCATTCAATTTCAGATCATTAGATCGAAAAGAGCTAAACAATTTTTAGGGTTTTGAGAAATGCATATGAATAGAGAGAGAGGCGGAATGAAATTGTGGAAGTTCAGAAATAGATAGACATTATTCGGTGGAAGAGATGTGTTGCTCAAATATTTCCTCCAAAAATCGCGCCAAGAAATTACTGCCTATATTTCCGGGCACACAATATTATTTTTGAAATCTTAAGTAATTAGTAGATGATAAAAATATTGTTTAGTAATTATTATATTTTTTGGAAAGAAGATCAACGCCATATTAATTAGATGATTAAACTGCATTTAATGGAGATATGATTGATTTGAAAAGTCTTATTATCTATAAGGAGGTCTGAATGTTTATACATGAATTTCAATTTTGTCGATACAAAATTCGGATTTAAATGAGAAATTTATTATTTTGCTTTTTCTTTTTAAATTTAAACAAAAAATTTTAGTTCATCAAATGAGAATTTCTGGTTTATCGTATGAGTTACTACTTCTTAAATAAGAGTATAGCATTTTTAAAAAATGGATATTTGTGAAGAATTTAACTCCCTTAATTCATATAGGTCCTTCGATTTTTTTATTTTTTATTTTAACTTTGCAGCTTGTTATAAATTTTATTCTATTGGTACAAAAATTTATCAAAGATAGATTCTCAAATTTTGACGTGTTCCAAATAAACAAGCTGAGAAGTAAAGTTTAAATAGGGTTATTAATTAGTTTCTTATATATTTTTTTTGATTGAATGATATACTTGTGTATATAATTTTTGAGTTAGAAATATAAATATAATAAATGATATATATTTGATTAATATAACTTCAAATTTTAATGTAAATACATTGGACAAATTTAGAAAATAAATTTAAACCTCAAAATATTATAGAGATATATGTAGATAAGTCTTAAATTTATCTAATTCATTTAAAATGTTAATGTGTTTTATAAAGATTTACCATCATTCAAAGAGTTGATTAATGGAACATTGCTTGTTGCGACAATTGTCCCACATGTTATGTCAATAATATAAAGTTTTAGTAACAATGTTTTGTCGGCACTTCTTTCTTTTTTTTTTTAAATTCTCAGTGACTACTTCAAATGTTGTCACTATATAATTAGAATTAGTGATGATCTTTATTTTCGCCAATATTGTAAATGTCTCCAACAATACAGTGACAACAATTAGTGACCAAAAATGATAATGTCACTAATAACTACTATTTTCAACAATTAGTGACAATATTAAATATTGTCACTACAAAAGTACCTTTTGCGACAATGCTTTGATCATCACTAATATTTTGTCACTAGTTAGTTTTTCACCTTTTTTTCGTAGTGATAAGTTTAAAGGGTATATATATTTAATAAATGAGAATGATTGGAAGATGCAATACATCGTGTATTCATACATATATCTATCTATATATATATATATATATATATATGAATATGAGTATATGTATGTATATAAATATAGATATTGATTTAATGATAATTAGTTGTAATGATAAAAGAATAATTAATTAGTTATAAATGGAAGATATTGAAAATATGAAAATAAATTTGGATAAAAGCTTTTGTATAATAACATGTTTGGTAAGAAAGTAGATGGGTGTGAATAGAATAGGGAAACAAACAAGCCTTAGCATTAAAGTTATAAAAATGTACGCATTAGTTGTGATCTGATATGTTGTCCTGTATGGGTATGCTGCATACATGTACGTATATTGTCCCATATGGATATACTGTATACATCTACCCATATAAATGTCTATTTGGAAGACGAAAACTAATTTATAGTCATCCAAAAGAACACATGAAAACAACCTTCAATAATCAATACAAATATATAGTAATATTTATAAAACACACGTATATATACACATTTTTTTGTATATATTTTTAAAAATATGTAAAAATTTTAAATTTAAAATATATAATGACGGTAAACAAACATAGCCATTAGTTTAAGAACTCATAGTGTTCAGTTCAGAATCAACACGCGCGCGCGAGCACATAGGATAATTCAACTAATTGTAAGATGTGGAGTGTCAAAAAAATAGAACCCTATTCTATACACAAAAAATAACAGCTTATACAGTTTGAACATTTTCCAACATCCAGTATACAACAATCAACAGAGGGGACTAAATCTTGCTTATTCCCCCAAGTAAAGAAAAATTTGCCAAAAAGAAAAGATAGAAAAGAATCAACCCCCAACATTGTCAGTTCCCACAACTTTTCTACAACCTCAATCACATTAAGAGAAACCAATGAAAAAGAATCAAGAAAGAAGAACACTCCAAAACTTGTTGGCAAGAGCATCTTGAGCGACCTCAAATTTTTTAATTGCCCCAACAAAGGGATTGTGAAGATGCTGTTGAGATTATAACCAAGTTTGCAAAGAACAACCCTTTCTCTTAGTAATACAAGTTCTTTTTCTTGCTGGTGTGGACCTTGGTTCCTGCACAAAGAACAGAACATCAAATAACTGCCTGTAAACGACAATTTAAATTCTCTTTTATTATACCATAATATAGAATACAAAGGTTTCAACACGACGAAACATTTTTAGAGTTAGGCAATCGGAAAACAGTATAAAAGGCCAAATATCAACAAGAAAGAAGAATCGAGGTCAAGAAGTATTATGCAAGTGATGGTAGAAGAGCGGATCACCACCTTTCGCTTGATCCTTTGCAAGGGGGAAAATGTCTGCTTTATGAATAATCCTATGTAAAACAAGAATGATGTCTTTTGAACTTAAAGGAGTTTCTTCAAACCTTAACCGAGAGAAACATATATACTGTGGCAACTGTCTGCAACAAAACATGCAAATAAATCACCATTCAAAACTTCAAGAACATTTGCAGAAAGTCACTCGTGAATTCCTCAACATAATCCCAATATTCACTTTTCATTTTAGCTTTGACCCTACTCTTCTCTAACTCTTCGTCCCAATTCAAACTCCACACTTTATAACAATGTCATTTCTACAATTCCAAAACTTTTCCTGCTAGCCCATTACTGCATTTTTCCACGTACCTTTCACTTGCTCTCATCAGATTAATAAAGCAAAATTTCAAAAGCGACCAAATTCGTATTCATGTTCAAACTTCTATCAATTTAGATCGATTCAAACCCTGATTCACAAAAAGAAAAGCACATATAAAGAGGAAATAAGTGGATCTGCAAGAACTTGTACATATTACAGAGAAATACGAAGTAAAAGAGAAGGCTTGGATAGCGAGCCAAAAAACAACCTGTGGAATTGAAGCGGATGGTCTGCACCGCTGCCGCCGAACAAGAAACCTCAACGTGTTCCATCCATGGCTTGACTTGTAACCCGGAATAGAGGGTTGCAGTTGTTGTAGGAGGCCGTGGAGAGAACAAGTTGTGGCGATTTGCTTGCAAAATCAAATTTTTTGGCGTTTTATTTTATTTTGAGTAATGAAAGTTGCAAGGAAAGATTCACCCTAAGGCCGAGTAAAAGACAGAAAGGAAAGGAAAGAGCTAGATTATCGGCTTGGCGGCTTGGTTCAGCTCAGTAACTACTTAAAATCATCGGCCACTAATCCACGTGGATAGAAACGGAGCAACCTTTCATTCGCCGAGATAGAGGGACAAGAGATGAATTGGGACAGATGATTTCATCCGCACATCCGATACATCACACATGATTATTGTTTGTTATAAAGGCTTCTAGGACACCAGTGATTTTGATTATTGATACATGTACATATGATTGATCCACTCCTTTTCTTAATCAACACATCACATCCTTGAGAAGCTTGTACCTGCGGGGGGTGGGCCGCGGCCACGAGGCTTTCGCGGTGGCTTTCTCCGCGGAGGAGCCGCCTCCCTCGCGGTGGTGCTTCTTGATCTTGTCGCCAGAGTAGACCGATCTCGCCTCATTTGCATGGGTCGACTTGCAATTCGTAGAAGAGCAAGAATAATTGGCGTGCGTCGACGACGAACCCCTCTCCTCGCACTGGCACCACTCGCACACTTCAATCGGCTCCGCGTGTTCTCTGTAGTAGCTGCTGCAGTACCTGCACGGATCAACAATCAACTCATACACGTTATTACACAGAACCAGAGACGTATAATGAAACAGAAAGCTGCACAGACGTACGAGTGCTGGAAGCGGTGGCGGCACTTGGAGCAGCGGAAGAGCTTGTCCGGGTAGCCCACGTCGCCGCACATACAGCATACTCTCTGGTGATTCACCATCCTTCCTTTCTACTTTCTATAAGTTAACGAACGGTATTCCAAGTCGGTGTGCGCAGCTTTGGTTTATATAGGCGCTGTTTTCCAACATTTAATAATACAAAGAATGATAGTCTAGGGGTAGACCACAGGTTGCTTATTCATCCAAAAAAAAAAAAACAGTCCACGGGATTCTTTGCAGCCGTTTGCGGATAGATGGAAATTTGTGAATGTGGAAAATGACAGCTTTATCCCTGACGTGTGCTGAGTTTGCTGCGTCAGCATTTCCATATCTCCTTCTCTCGTACGGCCATCTTTATTAATTATTATTGGCTTTTATGAGATAAAGTGAACGTACCCCGGCTTTTTGCAAACTACAATGCTGGGGCCTGGGCCTGACGTGCAGTTTGGGTTTGGTTGTTCGTGCTCGTGAGGGCAGTGCACCCTCACAAAGATAGAGCAACACGTGCTCCATCCCTCTTGGTCTCCTTCCTTTCATTCTTCTTTTCTTCTATTTTTTTATTCTTTTGATTTCTTTGTTTTTTTTGGGTTTTTGCAGTGTTTTCTTCTTTTCACTTTTTCAAAACATGTTTCATTTGAAAGAAAAATTTAAATGCATTTCATGTTTATCTATTTTATATTTGTTTTATATTATATTTTCAAATATATTTGGTAACTATCAAATAGATATATAAAAATAATATACAACATGTTAAAATTACATCTAAATTATATAATTGCAATAATTGGATATTTTCACCAATATACAACTATTAATGCATATTTTATAGTGTATATACAAATATATACCATTTTATAATTTAATTTATAATAATATTTTTGGAATTAAAGTTGAAAAAATACACACTAAATAATAATAACTATAGCTGTTATATTTATTCATACAAAACGATGCATAAACAAAAGCTTAAAGATAAATGTCATGCTCCGAGTCTAGAACATAACCTCCTGGCAATATTTATGAATAACCTTAACGTATACCAAAGTCACATATATCATAGCAACTAACCTATAAAATTTCGTATAATATCTATAAGAAAAAAATGTAACATCCAAATGAAATCGAGGTACATCCCAAGTGATAATGTCAATACTGTGTTACAATAGAAAAATAAGTCATAATTATTACATCATAGTTTCTTTTATTTGTTGGTGAGAAAGAAAATAATGAAACTGACAATCCCTTATTCTCTAGATTTACTAGTCCCATACTAGTTCTTTTGTATTGGCTTCCTCTACAAAAATGTTAGTTGAAAGTTATAAGTGATAAGTCGCCCTGGTAAATAATATATGTTATCTTTCATGTTTCAGTTGATGCGAGCAGAAAAATAGTAATTTGCATAAAAACACATTTTCTGAAACAAACAATATAAATCACATTTAAATGATTTTTAAAATTCATAGCAGTCATAACATTTTCCAAAACATTCCACCATTCATATAGTTCATATGTCTTCATTTCTCAACTCATAATGATACGTACTTTGTATCTTATTTTCATTGATTAAGGTTCTAATCTGCACTATCGATTAAGAATAATCACATGAAATCTATTGTGCCACTGCGGCCACAGTACTTCAACCCCGATGAGAAGCATCCCAACATATACTCCTGATTGGTAGAGTCAAATATTAGCTTAGTATATTATCGATCTCAATATTTTTATCCCAATTGAGCAGATCTCAATCTATTACCTGATTAGTAAAACCGAATTCGTTTTATGTGATCATTGACATCATATAAGAAACTTGTCACATTTTACACATGTATTTCAATTTCAAAATATTCATTTTAAAACAAATCATTTTGCAAGAACTTACATCTAGATTTTTAAGTAAGTAAATCACTTTAGATTTCACAGGAGATCGGCAGATTTAAATTGTGCTTTCATAGAATAGGAAAATACTCAAAAATAATAATAACGCGTAATAAAAATTCAATTGTAACATAAAATAGTTTTGACAATAGTTGTAAAAGTTGGTAATGAGTAACCACTTATCTAACTTTTATTCCTATTGATCCACCATGGGTTTACAGGATACCAATTTTCGTATTCAATCAAATAAATTCCTATTCAATATCTAATTTAATTGACATCCTATTCTTTCAAATGTCTTTGTGCATATCCTACACTCAATATCTAATTCAATTTAAATCCTATTCTTTCAAATGCTTCTACATGTTCTATTTTATTGTTTTGTCAAATTTTTAGTTACCTATTGAATAGGTTTTTCTATCTAATATTTATCTGGTTAGTATTTTTCTATTTCCAATTAAGCCTTGTATAGTATATTAAAAACTAATTTAGCCTCAAAATCAAATAATCAAGCCTTAATTATATGAAAATAATATTCAACCCTTTTTTTGGTTTTACACTTGTGGAAATAGGTCTAAAGTCCAAAAAGTGGTTTCGTGCCTGCATATTGAACCGCAAAACATTTTGTCAATTTTTGCTGTTCTTGCTCTCATCGGTGAGATGGATGTTTGCAGCTGTGCCAAGGACCACGACGCCTTCTGCTTGGTAACGTGGTCAACTTTTCGCATTCTATACAATTTCAATAATCTAAAATTTTTTCCACAGATATTACAAGGGTCTTC
The DNA here is from genome assembly GCA_019155195.1 of Avicennia marina. Classification (NCBI taxonomy): domain Eukaryota; kingdom Viridiplantae; phylum Streptophyta; class Magnoliopsida; order Lamiales; family Acanthaceae; genus Avicennia; species Avicennia marina. Next base: position 13,535,088 of record CM032760.1, read on the forward strand.
AGGCATATATAGATGAATTATAGTCATGAAAATTTTGACAAATCATATTCGCAAAGTTTTTGAACAGTTCGTAGCATGTTTCAAAAATTCACGTACTCAATCCGTAAGAGCTTATAGTTAATTCCTACACAAATCCCAAAAGTTCAACGAGATATTCATGAACCAATTCTTATGTAGGCTACCTAAATTCATATTTCCTGTATTTATAATGCTTGTGTCGATATATTCATGAACCAATTCATATGTAGGCTACCTAAATTCATATTTACTGTGTTTATAATGCTTGTGTCGATATATTCTAAGTGTATGCATGCTATGTGAAATTTTCAACGAAGAAATTAACTCACATTACTGCATTTGGAGGGCCAAAAAATTCACCTATTCTTTGTTGAGCTACTGAACCACAACTACGCCTCAAAAATAATTTTCTCTCTCATAAAAGGTGTTTTAAAGGCTATCGAATTCCTATACAAACTTTTATCCATAATCCCAGATTTCCTTACGAATTTCTGGTATAATTATTCTATTTTTAAGGTCCCTCCCATCCCTGTAACTTATTCCCTCGATTTTCATTTTATTTGGCAGGATATGTTAGCCAATATATGTTAACCAAAATTATGCATATCCCATCCCAAATATATCCTATTTTATTTAATTTTATTTTATACGAAAATATATAGAAAATAAAGATAATTAATTTATTAGCCATTCTAACTTAACATTTTTAAGTTATTAATAATTGCTTATTACTACTCAACATTTTGAGGTCTTACAATAAAAAAGAAAAAATAAAAAGAGAGAGAAGGAAGAGAGAAACAAAATTAAAATACAAAAAATGATGATGAAAAAAATAGGCACATGTCAACACCTCATGTAATTGATGCACTGGTCTATCAAGTAACATATTTTTGTTTGATTTTCAAGGAATGGGAGACAGGTACCGGAATGATTCAGTGGATGCTGGTGTAAAGACCATTGCACTGGCAGTAGGAGGTGTTGACATGTGTCCATTTTCATCACTTCTGTCATTTCATTTTCTATCCATATTTAGATTATAATTTTTCAACTTTAATTCCAAAAAAATTTATTATAAATTAAATTATAAAATGATATAATTTTGCATATATACTATAAGATATGCACCAATAAAATTAATTTTTATGATAATTCTTATAATATTGGTGAAGATATCCAATCATCGCAATTATATAATTTTTAGATGTAAATTTAACATGTTGTATTGTATTTTTATATATCTATTTGATAATTACAAAACATATTTGAATATATAGTATGGCAAAAATATTAAAAAGATAAATATAAACTACGTTTAATTTTTTATTTTCAAATAAAATATGCTTTGCAAAATTGTAAATAAAAAATAGTGCAAAATCCGGAAAAAAAAAAAAAAGACATCAAAAGAACCAAAAGAATAAAAGAAAAGAAGAATGAAAGTAGAGAGACAAGGAGGCAAAACACGTGTGATGTTTTATTGTTGGGCGGGTGTACAACTCTCTTGAGTGCAGGAACAACCCAATCGGAATACAGCTGTTAAAGGATTTGGTTGTCGCCGGTCATGTGACCACTACACCCGCACAAGCACACGCGGACACGTATCTTTTATTTTGTTCTTTTAAATTTTGATTTTTTTCTGCTTTTGAATTGTTTTCTTTTTTTTTTTTTCACTTTTTCAAAACCGGATATTTATACTAAAAAATTGCATTTGACAATAATTTTATTATTTCTAAAAATAATATAATTACAAAAATTAAAATTTAGCCAATATTACTAGAATTATCATAAATTATATTTTATTAATGAATGTTAATAGCACCCTATTTCTTTATAAATAATTATTTAGCACAATATCTATAATTTATATATATCTAATTTATCAATTTGTAATTTATTTTCATTGCATCTAAGGGAATTATTTAAAATAATACAAATAATTATATATCTATATCTTTTTAATTTTACTTATAATAATTTTAAAAAAAATTAAAGTTGAAAAATATTCTATAATAATAATTAAATTTAATTAGAAAACATTGTGCATAAACAAAAATTGAAATAATAAATCCAAAAAAAAAAGGACACATGTCCATCATTGGTGCTGTGGGTGTAGTGATATTGAGACCAGCGGCCAACAAAACCCTGTTTAAGAAGCTTCTCTACCTTGGATTCTTGGAAAATCAACCTTATCTACAAAGTTCGGTGGTAATTAATGAAATTGGTAATTATTGCGGGTATGTTTGTTTTCGTATTAATAATTATTCATCTTCATTAAAAATTTTACACATAAAAAATTTTACTATATAAATTTTACATAAATTTAAATTAAAAAATTCGCTATCTTGCAGTCTTACCTTGTATAACTATAATAATTAATAATTTTTCAACATAAGAATGGCTTCGTTTGTTGTCATTTTCCCTTTTTCAATTATTTTTTTAATGTGCATTTTTTAGAAATATGTAAAAAAGAAAATTAAAATAGACAGAAATCTTATACGTCTAGTAATAAAAGTGCAGGTTTTTTTTTTTAAAGACGACAATTGAAAATAGTTCCTTCCAACATACAACCCATTAAATCAACATTTTTATGTATTTCTCTCTTCTTTGAATAACTAGTTAATTATTTTTTAATTATTACATTTATTTACGATCAAATCAATATATATATACACACACATACATCTATATATATATATTTATATATTATAAATTAATTATTATTATTTTTATATACTAATACATTCTTTAATTTTTTTATATATTTTATACATGTATTAAAATAAATTAAAATTTTCAGAAATGCGTATAAACAAACTTACTACCTACCCTGACACACTCACACTAAACTAACTCATTCTTTCAGGAAACCCTTCGTTAAGACGTAGTGCAAATTATTTAAAAAAAATACAGTGCCAATTATCAAATAAATTTTAGACATCATTTGTGGTTCTAACAATTACATTAATAAAAAATTTCAACCACGTGTGAGCATCCCTTGTCTTGAATTGAGTGTTCCACCCGCCAAAATGTGTATCTGTTGAAGATTTTTATTTTTCCGTACATAAGAGGTTGTGATTTCAGAACACGAAATCTTTCTGTTATACACATGCGTGTGCAGTGATTCTATGAGGACAAATGGCAAGCTCAGCTACGGCTACGTTTGTTTTCAAATTTTTTATCTCAAATCACACGCTACAATTAATATATTTTTAAATTTACTTTGTATTTTTTTTTCTTTTTACATAATTTTTAATAAAATTACACTAAAAAGTATACATCAAAAATTGGAAAACAAACATAGCTTGGGCGACTGCCAATTAACGAATATTCTCAGGTTATGTTTGGGAGTCAGGGTTTCATTTGAAGATAATATTTGATGAAAATTGATTCACATGAATTGCATGTTTAATTGTAATATTTTTATATTCTAAAAATTTTAATTTATTTAAATATGTCTAAGATATATAATAACAGTTAGATGATTTGTTTGTATATATAGATAACGATTAATTTTAAAGTATAAGTATTATATATAGATAAATGTGAGTGTATGTGTAAGTATATATGTATGGATTTAATTGTAAATATGTGTAATAATTGAAAAATAATTAATTATATAGATGTAAGAATGAAAATTTTTGAATTTAAATTTAAATAAAAATTTTATTGAACAATATATTTGATTGTATGAAATTTGATTCGATGAGTAGATATTCAAATACATGTAGTAAGCCTAGCCTGAGAAAATGTGATAATTATTGTGAATTTATTATTTTTAGTAAAAATTGTACACTCTATGCGTGTGTAAATTATGTGAATGGTAAAATATTGTATTTTAAATAATATATATAAAATTATTTTAAAAAGTATAAAAAGTTTCTAAATAAAATATTGCAGAAAAATTAAAAGAATATGAAAATAGATAAATTTTGATAGAAATGATAGATAAAAATAATGAGTTAAAAGAAGAGGAAAAAAAAAGGGATGGAAAGGTAAAAAACAAAAAAGGTAAATGTTTAATTTCACATTGTGCAATCTAAAGGCTTTACTTCTTGCATACTACAATATAACTAAAGTTAAAAGCATGTACAAAAATAAAGGTCAAGATAAAGAAAGATAAAAGAATTTGAAAATATAGAGAATTTGATAGAAAAATACAAATAAAAGTAATTAATTAGTAGAAAAGATAAATATAAAAGGATAAAAAATAAGAAAAAAAATAAAATAAAGGGTATTTGGATAATTTCATATTATACAATCAATTTTTTTTTTTGTTGAAATAATAATATAGTATATTATAGATAACGTGTAATTATAAGACTAAAATATATAGTTCAAGGTAAAAGGGCTAGGTTTGTTACATATGCTTTCATTTTTTTTTTTTTATCTCATCAAACTCTACTCAATCAAAAATATTATTCAACAAAATTTTTATCTAAATTTGAATTTAAATTTTTTTTCTCTTATATACATGATTAACTAATTATTTTGCACTATTTACAATTAAATCATTACTTCAATATATACTCACATACATTTACATTCGTATATGTTTATACCATAAAAACTAATCATTATTCATATATTTTTTTATGTCATTCAATTATTATTATATTATATATATATAAATTTACAAATTTAGATAAATCATATTATTCATTTCATAAAAATATTACTTTCAAACATATTAATTATTTTAATACAACTCTCGTTAAATATTATCCTGTGACTAAACCCCTTTCCCAAACATAACCATGGCCTTTTGTTGAGCAATGTGGACGGCAGCTAACTTGCAAATCGAATCTAAAGGCTATGTTCGGATGCCGATTTTATATAATTTTTATCTCTTAGAAATGTTACTCTCCGGATACACTATTTATCAAAATATTTTTAATCTTTTCTATTTTTTTTTTTATTTTTTTACTATTTCAAACATTTTACATTACTTTCACCAAAAAATGCATCCAAACAAAGTCAAAGCCCCAAGGCTATGTTTGGGAGAGGGTTTTTTTTTGGAGATAATGTTTGGTAGAAATTATGTTGAGATGGATAGTATATTTAGAAGCAATGTTTTAATGAGATAAATAGTGTAATTTATTTAAATATATGTATAAAATATTAGACAACATAACAGTGTATAAGAATAATGATTATATTTCAAAGTGTTAATTAAAATAGGTGCGAGCCTATGTATAAAATATAAGTATTAATCTGATTGTTAATAGTTGTAATTGTTGAAAAATAATTAATTAGTTATATACGAAAAAATCGAATTTGAATTTGGATAAATATTTTATTGAATTATATGTTTAGTAGTATAAAGTTTGAAATGACATGCTTGAATTGAAAAGTGGGTTCGGGTTCCAAACATAACGTAAGTTTTTAGCATGACTTGGTTTAAAATGTAGGCAACTAAATCATAATTTTCCACTACATATACAAAAAACAAATGAGAAAAGAGACATGCGCATAAAGGGGTAGGGCCGTTGATTAGCATTAAATTGGGGCCCAAACTTCATTTCTGGGGTTTGCAATTTGTTCGTGGCTTTCTTTAATTAAAGGACTTAAAGGAAAAAGGAATGTTGGGCTTTGAGTATTCGAGTCACATTTTGATCCTCTTATGGAAAGGCAAAATGAAAAAAATTCTTTATTAACATAAAAAAATAAAATAAAATTAAAAAAATGGACTCACTTGTTAATTATTTATTGAATGGATCACTGTCTTCAAGAATTCAACGGTGGATACGCCATTGACTTAACCATGTTGATTAAAAAGTTTTAGTGGCGTTTACTTACTTTTCTTGTTTGGACTGCAGTTTTTCATTTTTTCCTGCAATATACACACATGTGTGTGTGTGTGTATTTAGTCTTATCTCTTATGGCTATTTTTGTAATCCATCTTTCACCTTTTTATTTCTTCATTGTCATGCAACTGAACATTTTACGCTAAAATTTTTATTCAAATTAAAATTTAAAAATTTTATTCCTTAAATATATAACCAATTACTTATTTTTTAATTATTATATTTATTTACAATCAACCTATATATATATATACACATACTTACTTTTACATTTATATATATATATATATATTTATATATTAAAAAACAATCATTACCTGTATATATACTATCACATTATTTAATTATTATTATATATTTTATACATATTTAAATATACAAATTCAAATAAAATATGCCGTGTAATACATCAAAACATTGATTCTAAACAGGCCATCAATTCCAGTGCAACCTATCAAATATCACCTCCCAACAAAACCTCCTCCCAAACATAGCCCACGAGAGTCATCCGTATGCACTTGTTCATTGGACAGCGGCGGGCCTTACTAACAAATTCAATAAATTTCTGGTACATAGTTAGTCATAATATAATTAGTGCCTTGTTTAACATATTTTGGTAATTAATTAAATAAATATCGGACGATAGTGAATTCCACTTTCTCTACTATATATTTTTATCCATTGAGTTCTAATTCCAAACTGAAATACCAAATTCATCAAGCAGTTACTTGTCAGCCTTGGATGGCACGTAAATGCAAATGACCCATTTTCCTAGCTGGCCGTTAGGGAGTGAACATTAATTTAGGATTTGCCGTGTTTGTCTACAGCCAAGATTAATGTAGGCAGAACCTGGGAATTGGAAGGAGTAACGAGGGAACAAAATTTTGTGGGCATGCATTTGTCACGTGCCGTGTGCCGTGTGCCGTGTGTCATTTGTCACTGCCATGTGTCGTGCGTGCTTGCTTGCTTGCTTGAAGGGATGGACACAAAGTTGCAAGTCACGCATAAACGACAAACCCGTGTTTACAATTAGATAAATGGATCGACTTAAATTAAAATAAAAAATTTAATATATATTAAATATTAAATTGAAATATTTATTTGGTATGATAATTTTTAATTCGATTTCGATATATAAGTTTAGTACATCGTGTCGAATTGAATTCTGATTTTTTATATTTGTGATTTAATAATCTTATTTTTATATTTAATTTTTAAAAAATTTATAGTATTATCTTATAATGTTCAAACAAAAAATATTTTATTATAATAGATATATTTTTATTCAAAAAATATAAACTAAAATAATAAAATAAATTATTTAATATTTATTTATAAGCTATATAATTAAATTTTATAATTTTAAATATAAAATTATTTATTTTTATTATTTAAAAAAAATTTAAATTAAAATTCGGTAGAACAAAATGTCGAACCAAATACATCGAAAAAATTTGGTAAATTATTAAACCCTATTTTAGTTTGATAAAATCAATACACACCCCTAACTCCAGCTCAAAAAGGCAGGCGCTATGTTTGGTTTCCATTATTCTACCTCAAAATACATATATTTAATCATTATACTTTTTAAATTTTTTCTAATTTTCTTTTCTTATTTTTACTCAATTTTTGAAAAGAAAAAATACTTAAAAAAACACACATCCAAAAATCAAAACAAACATAGGCCTAATTTTTTTTATTTATATATAGATGGATATATATACTTTTAAAACGTAAATTCTACCCTTTTTCCCCAAATGATTTCATTTTTTTTATTATTTTTTATAAAGTTGTTTACCAGACATTTGCCGCCTTGGCAGGGCATGGGATAACTCTATCTGAAAATTAATTTTGAGATACTTGGTAAAAATTAATATTTGAAAACAAAAATTAAAATATTTAATCAAGTTGTGAGAAAATAAGTTTTGATATTTTTATAGGATAGGGTAAGAGTAATTTCTTTGGCATTGCTATTAATATTATTGTTTTCTTTGCTTGTGTTGAAGGCACGAGTAGTATCTTTAAGCCCCCTTATCTCCAAAGCTCACAACCATTATATGTAATCTTCAAGTATTGCACCAACTTTGAACATGCGGAGCTCTTGGGTGCAAAAACAGCAAAGAAAGAACCGTAAGCAAGTGATAGTTGAGGGCGACAATATATCAGTGATCTCCAAACTAAGTAGCTCTAAACCAGATTTGTGGCACTGGTTGAACTCATCGAATTGCTCACTAGAAATTTTGTCAATGTATCATTCAGTTTTGTTAATCGTGAGGCGAATAAGCCAGCAGACCAACAACTAGCAAGACTGGCCTTTAGATGGTAGTGGGGAAGGAACCTTCCCTCCATCCGATGCCCATTCCCTCGTGGTTGCTGATGGTCTTTGCTAAGTATTTTAATAATATTTCTTGTCTTCAAAAATACTAAAAGAAAAAGAGAATCTTTATGTTACGTCGAGTTCATTTTTCTTGTATCCTAAATACAACTCACTTGCGTTAGTATGTGTCATTGGCATTAACCGAAGAAATAATGAAAAACCCTGCATGAAATTATTTGGGAGCAAGACCGAGAGGTGGATGAAGAGCCAGATCTGAAGGTGCGTAAATCTGTACCAGTTTGCTGCACACACAGAAGGTCTTAAAAAGCCCTGGTGAGAGATAGGATTATCAGAATACAGTGCTTAAACAAGTCAAGCAATCACTTATGGCTGAGGAACATCCAAGCACTTTGAGAAGCATGAACAATTGGATCCTTCTTTCCTTAAAATAACTCCATTGTCATAGACTACTTGGATTACTTGAATCAAACATAAGCGGACGACTTGTAGGGCTAGGTAAGGAGACCTTCACCAGAGCTCCATAATGTGCATATTCCAACATTTGAAAGTTCACCTACATGTCTTAAGGGATTAGGTTGTTAGAGGCGTGTTTGTCGTTAAAGGCCATATAAATGGGGAAGAAAGGACGAAAGAGCTTTATGCATCCGTTGGGGGTTGCTTGCTTAAAGAAGAGCACTCCCCACCCCGAGTTCAGTCCTTCCTTTCACCTTTTTCCCTAGTGCCTTTTAATGCAAAGGGACCACTGCAGATCTCAACCCACACTGCCTGCCACCACTCACAAATTTCAATCTTCTTTCCTCTTCGAATTTCTGTACGGAAATGTACTATGCAAGATTTTTCTTTTGGTTGTGTGGGGTATACTAGAAAAAGTGAATCAATTTATTAGAAACATGAAAATAAAGTTTTACATATCTATGTATCCATACTCTGAAGAATCATTCTCAAATATTTAAGCAGACACTCAGAGGAAAATCACTTATTATTATTCCTTCTTTAAAATTCAATCATGAACGACACCCCAAAAAGGCCACCTCAGAGGAATTTAAGAAGAGGGGCCCAGAGCTAATAGCCAGTGAATTTGGGGAAGTGTAGAAATGCAAAAGAGGCAACACTAATTAGGAAGATAATGGAGGGACGCTTTGTTCTGCAGAACCCACTAGAGTTACCCACCAAAATTCGACACTATGAAACTTTATGATCAAGAGGGTCCACTTAAATCACCTACAATGCATGTGAAACACAGCTAATCGGCTCCTAAGATGTGTTGCGGGTGTCTACTTGCAATCAAAATTTCCAGCCTTGCAATCGTGTCTAACAAAAGTGGCCCCAGTTAAAAAGGAGTTGTTTTTCTGACCAGTTAACTACGTTAGTGGCCTGGATCAGCTGCAAGAATTCACAGAAAAACACCCACTTCTTTCGTCAAACAGTATGCAAATGGCCTAGATTTCTGTGAAGAAAACTAGGATTATCACAAATGCAACTTACAGTAGCTGTGCCCGACAAAAGAGTGCATTCTAGAAGTGCACATTTAAAGCATCAGAAAAAAGGACCTTTGCATGCAGCCCAACCCATACAGTACATTTGCTGTTGATTGACCAGCAGTCAGAAATTAGTCAAGGTATAAAAAGAGCTTCCTTGGCAGCATCTGAGTAATTTCCTGGTTTTACTATGACAGTACAGCCAACAGTCTGTAAAGTTTTTAACGCCCTTTTTCTTATCTCTACCTTTCACTAGTTGTTGGAACAGACATAAATATCGCCGACAACCAGAATTAACCAGATAAGAACGCATTATTTAGACTTGAAACAAATTGGCTTCTGACAAAAAGGATATCTACCATAGCTTAAAAAAAAATTAAGGGTGAGATTTTGAAAGTAAATAACAATGACAAACATCAAACGAGCCCTGCCATAAATTTTGAATTGTGATTAGTGAATTAAAATGATCCTTTTTTTTCACGGTTGCCAGAGATGATTTACACTCAAAAATGATGCAAAATAAATTGATTAATTACAGCAAGTTCCCGTATTTTATGTAACAAAGACAGTTTGCAATCCACAAATCTGCTCCTCTAAGCTATAAAATTAACATTTCATAGATGGAAACATACTGTCCTGGAGTGGCACAATGAAAATCAAGTCCTCGGCAATTATTTGAGACATGAGAGGTAGAAACATGGAGGGAGCTTTACAGAAACTGTCCAGAGATCCAATAATAGCCCGCGTAGCCTGAACACGGACATGAAGGATTTAAAAAGGGAAACTTGTCATTCACCTTAGGATGCCTGCGCAACTGAGACACATAGACGTGGAGCCAGGTCATATACCATTAAAAAGGATAGACTGCATAAGTTAAAATTTTATTCTCCCAACTACAACCAGATATATTTGGTCTGGCCTTAGAAAACAGGTCAATATTACACCGTCTGCCACAACCCACTAATTGGAGATCACAGTAAATGAGTCGCCCTCGCCCATTAGAACCTTAGCTACTGCTGCCAAAATTTCAGCACTGCTTCCTTAAAGAATATAGCTATGCAGTCAGATGAAAGAAGTGCATTCTCTGTGTGCCAAAAACTATTTTTGCAATGGATAAAGAAAAGCCTCATTGTACTACAAGGAAAAAACTTATATCAAATTTATCAAATAATTTCATGTGTTCGTTCTCATACATTCCTAATTTCTAATTTTGATCTCATATACAGCTCAAAGAAAGTGTGAAGAACAGAAAGGGCACCCATATGACCAGTGACAAGAGAGCGGCATGCTGAGGTATGGTTACATGGTTGGCCTCAAGATATCATGCAAATAGAATAATCATACCAAAAGAGCTAGGAAATCAAAGACAAGAGTTCATAAAATTATTCACTTTGGGTCAATAATGATGGTTTTCACACTTGCTCCACAAGATTTTAAGAGCAAGCCAGTTTTTTAAATTTACATACAGTTGACAAAAAATGAGAATGGCCAGCATAAGAAAGAAATGCCAAACTAATAGGCAATTCTTTCCAACAACACTGGAAACAACCAAAATCAAATATGTTCAGCACATAACTTTTGCAATGGTAAGATCAAACCTAAATTCTCATGTATTGTATCAGTCAGGAAATAATCATAGTGCCTAGCCTGCAGTGGTTTTTAGTGGATAAAGAAGTTAAAAACAGGATACTCCTTTTTAATGTGACAAATATATTTTCTAATGGGCATCCTGTGGATACCATAGGGAAAAGGAATAAAAAGAGTACAGAGTACAAATGAAAAGACAAAGATTAGTAAAGATCATCATCTAGAATTTATAACCAGCTAAAAAGTATCACTTTTGCTTCATTTGGTTAAGTTCAATATCATAACTAAAATAAAATGCAACTCACAGTCGCTTTGAACTGGAAAGGTAGACATCTAACTCATTCTTTCCAAGAATAAGGAGCACGTTCAACCACCAGATAGTCTTGCCTGATATCTTTCACCACCCGAATTTCATCATCAATATATACTGACTCAAACCTACATAAAAGTGGTGGCATATCCTTACAAGTTTGAATGGGAGATTTAAAAATAATAATAATTAGAAACAGGTGAGCCAGCAACCCAAGAGGAAATGCAAATGTTCTCCAAAGTTGAGGGAAGCAAGAGAATTTTAAAGAAGATATGACATGTTAATTCCTTGAGTGTATGCTTCATCATTCTCTCACTTGAAGAATTCACTAAAAAGGCAAAGTCAGTCGCAAGAGAAATGTGTTAAATCAATTCTGTTGCTTCTATTCAAAGATATAGAGAGAGAATAAGACCCACTTACCAACCTTGACCAAATGGTGGCAGAGGAAACTCCCAACCCTTGCCCCGCAGAACAGCACTTTTAAATCTGCAAAGACAAGTGTCATAAAAAATAATAGCAATAATAACACGCCGTTCAATCCTTCAGCAAAACCAAAGCCAAAGTAGAAATGTGAGATCGTTTCTATCTTTTCCCCCGTCTTGCGTCCACTAGATGTTCTAAGCTCATCTCATACTAAGTTTCTTAATTCCAAATAATTCCACCTATCTCTAGATTGTTTAAGACAGTCTACATACTAGCGCCAAATAATGAATCCACACGGCTACGGCATGAAACGTACCACATGGCAGGCTCAATAAATTAAGCAGACCAAAAAAATCAATATTTTGTGGTCAAGCGTCACAAGTCGGACTGCTTTATTTGATTTCATAAAACATAAATGACACAGAACAAATGGAATTTATCTGAATAAAAAGCAGTTAAAGACAAGGGGTTGACTTTTCTATGGACGAAGCAGTCCAGAAGCAGGATTGAAATTGGGCCGATTCATAAAATTTCATTCAGAAGATACCATATTACGTGATCCACAGTACAGTTGAAATCCTAACAAAGATTAAGTGGAAAAAATCAAAGAAATGGCTGAAAACAATGAAGTTCCCATAAATGGATAAGTAATTCCAGGGCCACACACACGTGGTCGGTCAAGAACATATTCTTTCAATTTTAAATAGATAAGGAGTGTCATGAAATGCCATCCTGCGATTATGGTTTAATGACCTACACTTCATATTCATTGCTTCGTCAATTCAAGGAAAGTATACAATACACCTGTGTCCAGAATTTATACAAACACCAAAAATGACAACGTAAGTTGAAAAAGTAAAGGAATAGAAGATGCAACAATCATGCCTTAACTTGGTTAACTAAGTTAACGAACACACGTGCAGAATTCTGCCGCCCAGAAAATATGTAGGCACTTACTGGAAATTGACTCTTTGGGCTGAAGCGATCTGAATATCTGACCGAACGAAGAAGGCTCCGTCGGGCGGGATAGTGATGACGTTGTTGAGAGTCATTTGCTCCACATCAATGACCTGCAAAACATCGCCTGCCGAGGTACCGAAAATCGGCGCATTTTTTATGATGAAGAGCTGTTCCTTCTCTGTGGTCCAGAGCATGCGCCACGTCGCCGACAAAGATTTGTCGGTAGTGACGGTTCCGCGGCCGATGGCGGCCAAGGAATCGATGGCGTCGACTATCTGGGAAAGCTTTTGGGGGTTGGATTGGGTTTTGAGGCCGCGGTCTTGGTCCGAGATAAGGCGGAGGAGGAGACGCTTGGCGGCGAGGGAGGGAGACTGGGATTGGTCAGTGAGGGAGGAGCGGGTGCGTGTAGCAAAGCTCGTGAGCGAGAAGTTGGGAGTGGCGGGAAGGGACAGGCAGTTGGTGGCCATTTGTGACTTGCTCGTCTCCTCACATGCCGTTTTCTTATTTTTTTAAATTAAAAATTGAAATCCTCAAATTATCCATTCACCGACATGAAGAAACCTGAATATAAATAAATTCTTTAATTTTCCTCTTGACTGTTTCATCATGCCATCGCTTTGCTGCTTGTTGGATTCTTTGGTTGGATTGTTCACAATTCTCGAAGCCCATCGCATCTGTCTAACCCAGCCCAAAAGTGCAGAAACCTGAAGCTCCACGTCGCTGGATTCCAAAAAAATGGCTCAAAGCCTTCCCAGCTCTTCTCCTCTGTACCCTCTGAACTGAATTCTGGAGGGAGACTCTCGAACCGATACGGAGCCGAGTTGCTTCAACTCTCCCACTCTCTCACCCTGAGCGGCTTATTCTTGCGGTCGTCGCTTCTGCCAGAGATGAGTGAAGATAATCCGGTCTTGGGTTTTTTTTTTTCTTGCTTTCTGTTTAGCCATTTCGTATTGTAGATTAATTATTTCCGGCGGTTGCGGTACGTACTGCTGATATTTCCGGCGAACGACAATCTGGACAGGACGTTCGCACTCAAACGATGCTGTCTTCTTACTTTAATTATAAATACACGCGTTTTTATGTATGTGTTTTTTGTAAATCCATAAAGCTTTCTTCTTCTGCATCTTATGCTTTTTATTTTGTCAGTTTGTATTTTCTTGATTGTAAGGTACTCATTTTTTCCCTGGAAATGCGCAGTGGCGGCATGCCAAGCTGTTTCCAACATTTTCAAGCCTTCGCTTGGTCCTGTTGGACTCGACAAGGTATTTTCTGCATTGGACTGTCCTTAAAGAAGAGGCTTAGGTTGATTCAAGTTGTTTGTTTTATAGGGCAGGTACTTTTAATATGTAGAGTACCGAGCGTAATGTTGACATTGGATTGACACAGAATTTAGTTTAATGTTACTGAAGAACGATATTCAATGATTACCGTTAATTGGACATAACTTGAAATATAAATGAAGCACTTAGCTTAAGTTATTTTGGAATGACTGTCAGTGAGCCTGACCGGTTTGTTAATGCAACGTGATCTTTGGAAGTGATTTAAACATTATTTGATGGATCTTTTGATGATAGATGCATCCACCAATTCCTAACTTTTTGAAAACCCGTTGCTGTTTGTTTCTGAAGTAAAATTCCACTTTCTTGGTCTTCTATTTTCTTCTAATTTCAATTTTCTTAAGGCAATGTTTGGACACGCCATGGAGGGCCCAAGAAAATCAGCCTAGATGGAAGGATATATTTGGTCGGTAGTATTCCCACCTAGGAAATTAGGGTGTTCAAAAATTGTGCATATTTGATCCACAAGATCTTGGGCTAACAAAATGACTGTTATGCCCTTCTCACCGCCGAACACACTAAGAAGAATATATTCTTTGAGATGACAAGATCGCTGCGTGACCGTTCTCTAATTTTGTTGTTGACAATTGGGGACATAGCCTCAGCTCTTTCTGCCCCAATGCATACTGCTGCATGACCGTTCTCTAACTTTGTTTCCTGCTACAAAAGTAGTTGATGACACGTAATTGTTGATGTTTTGAACTGACATTTTCAGACGTGCATTTAGGTTGAAAAACTTGGTAAAGATTCTCTTGCAAACTGTGCCAAGACCAGCATGTCCTCCAGGTTGACTGGCGGGGAGAGTGACTTCTTTGCAAATATGTTAACAGAATTTAATCATGCTCCGTTGCATGACATTCCAATGCTGCATTTTTCTATACTTGTGCGCTACTCTAAACATGCATCTTACCAGCTGTTTTGCATAGTTTTTCCATCAGATTTTCTGCTTGGAAAAATAAAATTTTCAGTTGCTAATTCTTGTAAATAATTATGTGAAGTTCTGCTTATATACCTTCTCTATTCCTCCACTATGGTGTATGACCATAAAGAATGTTGTGTGTTTTTGTGTGACATTTCCTATTCACTTGTTGGAACTGAAATTATAATCTCAAACCTTATATACCTTTTAATGCATGGAAATATGTTATTTTCGACTCTTAAATCTTTTTATATATCTTTGAGTTTCTTCATTCTTGTGCCTCAAGAAATGTGCATTCTCATCTTTTTAATGTTCTGACTCCAACTATATTAATTTTTAGGTTGCAGAAGCTGTACAAGCAGCAAAGATGACAAATGCAAGAGGTGATGTCAGATACCCAATCAAGGTTGGTTGTGTGTACTTGACTCTATAATTGTTGTTGCCTGCTCATGCTGTCTCTCATCTAGAGATGGTTTTTCAATTAGTAATATATGTTCCCTTTGAGATTTATCTAGGACTGATAAAGTTCTGTTGCATCTTATGTTGCGGAAGATGTTTGGTCTGCTTTCTTCTTCAGTTGTACCGTCCGAGCAACCCAAAACACGACCTAATGTTTCATCTTGGACGGGAAACTTCAAATTATCTTCTTTGGTGCTCGGGGAATCAGTATTCTTAAAGCACATTGAAAAAGTTCCAGAGACAGCTATCTACATAAAGGATATGCTCTCAACACAGGGCAAGCTTGCACAGGGGATGCTATTGAGGTTGCTCCTGCCGGAATTGCTTGCCTCAATTTTAATCTTCAAAAGACAAAAATGCAAATGGGTGTCCAAGTCTCAGTCACTGACCCTAGCTGAAACATTAGGTTGTGTTTTGGTGGATTCCATACTGCATTTTTAAGTGCTTTCTCCACATGTGATATGGATCAAGAAAAATAGACTAGGTTCACGAATATGGAAGGGGAAGAAACATTTGGTTGATCACTTCTATGATATGCTGATAAGTAGTTGAGGAACGCATTGCTGATGATGACATAATTATGGCAAAGGTACCAAAACCACTAGCACAGTACAATTTCTCACTTCTGTAACACTATTTGTTTTTATTTCACCTTGTGCAAATGCTTCAGTTACTAATGATTCTGTGGCATCCACCTTTGATCTGTTGTAGGAACTATAGGTCCTTGTTCCTACTTATTTTCAGTTGTTTAAAGCAATGCTACACTTTGGAATGAAGAGATACAAATAAGACTGGGAAAATGTGTTTTTTTTTTTTGGTTCTTTCAAGTTTCCTTATTACCCAGGGTTGCCAATGACTTCTTGCTCGATGAAATGGACAGGGATTTGCATGATGCTCTGTCCATTGTTAAAAGAACTTGGAATCTAATACAGTATGTGCAATGTGGATTATTTCATCTTATTAGTAGATAATATTCAGTCAAAAGTGCCTTGTTTAGACTTTTTTGGTTTTATGTGTCATTCTTAAGTGTGGACCTTTAGCAACTCTGCTTTTAAAAAAAATTCCAAAATTCTTTTTGATTGGATGTCAAAAGAAAGCTATAATTTCTTGAAATGTCGCAGTGAAGGTGGAAAATGTGTTGTTTCTATGTGGCTTGTTGATGGTCATATTTTGGTAATTCATATCAAGTTGAAATCCTTCTGCGTTGACAATTTATTTGTCATGGGAAATTCTATTATTTCTGGTCTCATGAAAACTGAGAAGCATAGTATGATGCTTAACTCGCAATATTGCTATTTTATGAGAATGTGGGTAGTTGCTGGTGGACATGCTGTTGAGGCTGCTGTATCTGTATATTTGGAGAATTTGGCTACTACCTTAGGATCCAGAGAGCAGCTGGGTATTGCAGAGTTTGCTGAATCTTCGCGGATTATACCAACGTTCTCCAACTAATATACCTTAGTCATTTGCTAACTGATTTCATAACAAATCTTTTTCTATTTGAACTAGCTAATTTGTATTGTCTTTGTTCAGGTGCTAGCTGTGAGATTGTTGCAAAAAAATTGTGAAAGAAGGAGAAGAAGAAATTGTGCGGAACAAGTAGAGTAATGAACACACAGATTTTGTATAAAAAGTAAACTCTTGCTATATATATACACAAAAAGTGTGTAAATACAAGTTTGAATTACAAAAAGTATTTCTCAACAAAACAATATTCTTTTTACTCTCCTAAAACATTCTCAATTGAATTCTCTCTTTTGGCACTCTCATTTTAGCACACACTTTTCTTAGTTTTCTGACTTATCTTTATCTCCCTATTTATAGTTGGGAAAGTGAACTGGTATTGGTCAAGAGGGTGGGTAGCTACGATCTTATAATTTGTAGTCACGTTCATTGATTAATAAATATCAATCAATTTCACTAATCCATATTTACTAAAGAATCCACCGTCCAAAAACCCATGGCCATTGTTTTTTGAAAATAGACCATCAATTTCCAATGATCTTGAAAAAAGCAACAAAACTCAACATTTTTCTCCTTGTTGCTTTTTGGAAGATGTTCATCAAGTCCAACAATTACCTTGCAAGTTTTAATTTTCTCTCTTAACAGTGTTTTAGTCGTCATGTTAGTTCCATTACACATCATTCTAGTATCGATTTTCTTGAAAGTTGGTTTCTCTCCTCTAAGTTTTCCGACTCTAGTGATAACACACATCTATGTGCTTGGATTTTGAATGAAACATGGAATTCTTACTTAAATGGATAGCATTCTAGTTATTATAACAGAGTGGATAATCTTCTTGATTCTATTCCAATTCTTGAAAAAATTTCTTTATCCATAAGAGTTCTTTATAAGCTTTAGTAATTGCAATGTATTTTGTCTTTATGCTTCTTTATGCTTTAGAATGTAATGCACTGCTAAAGTTGACTTAGTTAGGAAATTGCTACCCTAGCAAATCTTATTAAGTATTTAGAAGTTGATTTCTTGAATCAACATCTTTAACCATGTTAGCATTAAAGTATCCTTTAAGTTCAAACTTATTTCTTACACAACTATAGTATAAGTTGAGTTTTGTTGTTCCCTTCAAATATTTCAAGTTCCATTTAACGGCATTCTGCTATTCTTTCCCTAGGTTAAGTACAAACCATTGTCATATGTATGGATTTTCTCTAATGGATTTTTTTTATAGTTGGTTCATTTGCTTCCAAAGTTTGCCAAATTTAGTAATAGCACACATCTGTGTTTGGATCTTGAATAGAACATAGAATTCTTATTTAAATAGATAACACTGTAATTATTACTGTAAAATGAATAATCTTTTTGATTCCATCCTAGTTTCTAAGTAAATTTCTTGAAGAAATGTTGAGTTTTATTGTCTTTTCAATAGCATTGAAAATTGATGGCCTATGGCCATTGATTTTTTGAATACTGGATTTTCTCGGCAAATATAGATTAGTGAAATTGATTGGCATTTATTAATCGATGAATATAGACCAAAAATTATTGGACAGTAGCTATCACCCCTTTTGACCAATAGAAATATCACAACTATAAATAGGGATTTTTACTTTGTATGTTAAAGATAAGTCAAAAAATTAAAAAAAGTGTATTCAAGAAATTGTGAGCTCCATAAGAGAGAAGATCTTTTTGAGAGTGTTTCCAGGAGTGTAAAAATTTCTGTTGGGAATATTTTCTTGTTGGGAGCAATATTTGTAATTTAAACTTGTATTTGCATACTTTGTTTATATTTATATTTAGAAAAAATTTTCTTTTTATACAAAATTTGTGTGATCCTTACTTTATTTATTCCATACAATTTTTTTTTCTCCTTCCCTCTCTCAAGATTTTCCCAACAAGATGCAACAAAGTTGGTTGCTAAGCTACGAGCTTACCACCATACTACACCAACAAAAGCAAAAAGCATTTATCAAGGTACAAATATCATGTTATTTAATAATATTGTAATGTGCTTTTCTAGATATAGCTATTATAAAACCATAAGCTTCCTTTCGAATTTTTATATTTTGGCTGGATGAAATAAAGATACTTGAATTGCCAGTACATTACCACTACAGATATTGTTTTTGATATATATATTAAATGCTAGGATTATATGTAGGTTTCAAGAGCTGAAAATATTGTAGATTACTCCGAATGGTCTTTGTGTCCCTCTGATCCTTTTGCCAAAGCACATATAGGATTTTCATTTAGACTTTGGCTGCGTACAATAGTTGCATGTGTTTGATAATCAATCTTTAGTTTGTTGGTTTTGATCACTTGATGGACTTTTTAATTAAGCAACGATGTTACCAACTGCGGAAGGATGTATTTATCATTTTTAGCTTTTTTGGGGTGACTTTGGAGTGTAGCTCGTCACTTGGATGTGGGTGGAAAAGTTTAGAATTTCCCTCAAAAGAAATAGAAGAATTGCATTTGGACATTTGAGTGCCGATGGGAGTTGTCAAACACATGACTTTGTATGTTTTCAAATTTTAGTGTATATTTTTAAATGTTTTTATTTTTAAAATTATGTAAAAGTAAAAGAGATAAAGAGATAAAATTTTAAAAATGTAATAATTATATGTGTGTTTTTAAGTTCATAATGTGAAAACAAATATAACATTTTAATGTATTGTTTCATCAACATTATCACACTAAAGATTACCCTCATCTCACTGCTAAGCATTAACAAATAGTGAGTCTAACAGCCAAAAACTTTAAAATTGTGATAATGCATTATGCATTTATCAATATATATACACACACACACACATATATATAGCATTTTTTTTAGTGTGAGATAATAACTCACAGTAGTGTTTCATGATCTCGCAAGGAGTGAATCCAAATTCTTTCATGTCCACTGATTTTGTGGTACTTTCATGAGATGTAGGCTCCCATTTGAATTAATCATGTAAGCATTCCTTTCATATTCATGGATCTTCAGTTAAATTAACTAACATTTTCATGCTTCTCCATAGCCAATCCATCAACTTTGATATTACTTAGTAGTGTGCGTGCCAACCTAACTATCAATTTTGGTTCAACTAATTAGGTCGAGTGGCGAAAACTAATCAAATTGGGAAACATCGCTTATTGACAACTTATTGGGCTTTAAGTAACTCTTAAACAAATTGAAAAGAATTATCTATAGGTTTGTGTATGAGTATATATATTTATGAGTTTGACACTATATGAAACCCAAAATGCTAAGTTTAAGTCTGTTATGATTTTATAAAGAGTATTTTCCAACATCTTTCTTGCCTATAGTTTCATGGGCTTTTTATTGAGTCAACTAAGAAAACATTCTTTTTATACTCATTAATTCCATAGATCTTCAACGAGATCAACCAAGTGCCATCTTTATGCCTGTCCTTCACTAAATCATCAACTTTAGTATTGCTCGTTGAGAGTACGTTGGCTAAGTATGAGTTCTTATTAGACCTGTTAAGTTTAGTGACAAAGTCCTATTAATCAAGAGAATTAGTCATGGGCAATAACTTATCAAGTCTAACAGCACAACCTAACTAAATAGAGAAAAATCATCCATAGACTTGTATATTAGCATATTTGTATAGAAAGCATGACACCATATTATAACAAAAAAATTACAAAAATTATTGGTAATACAATTTATCTCACCATATTTTTTCTCGTGGGATAACGACTTACAACTTATGCTTGATTCCAAATATCTTCCTATCAAGTATGAGTTCAACTTTCCCCTCGTCAATATAAACACTTGAGTATCTAATGATTTGACAAAATTTTTTCAAATTCTTTCACGCTCATTAATTTCGTGGGATTTTCCTAGGGTTTGAGCATTTCATGAGAAACAAGTACTTATTTTGTATGTATCAATTTCACAGGCTTTCCATGAGAACAATCGAGCACTCTCTTTATATTCGTTCCTAAATCAACTATCAATTCTAATACTATTTGTTAAGATGCACGCAAATCCAACTGTAAGCTTTAATTCGACTAGTCAGACTTGGTAGGTGAAGTTTATTTAAATTAGAAGTATTATCAATTGACAGCAACCTACTGCACTTGAAGGGAGCTTAACTAAACAACAGGGAACATTCAACGAGCCTACACATAAACTTCTATGCTTGCAGGCCTTACACCATAATTCAATAAAAATATTGTGGCTAACTTTTGAGTGTTTTCATGCCTTTGCAAATAATTGTTTAAAATTCATTCATACTCATCAATTTTGTAGGTATTTCGTAAGATTTGGATATACAATAGTTTAATCGAGTATTGTTTTTGTATTCATTTTTAATTAAAGTATCGACTTTGATATTATTTATTAGAAACACGCCGGCTGAAATTCAAGCTTAAATTTGATTTATAGGTATTAGTGAAGCCCAATCAACTAGAAGCGTTACTTTATAGGCAAAACTTATTGGATTTGGTGTCAAAATCAATCAATTTAGAGAAAACTATCAATAGTCTTACATATGAACATACATGTGAGTGTGTATAACACCATATTTCAATAAAAACACTTAAAATTATGAGTAATGAATCAATGCTTCTACTTACAAATGACTTGTGTTCTCCACGGTTTTCTTTTGTGGATCAACAATACACAATAACTTGTGTTTGATCTCATCACATTGTAATCTTAACCCAATCCCTCTTATTTAGATGTTGGACCAAAAAAAAAGCATCAATAGGCCACACTCGCACACTTACGCGACATGCATTTTTTAACTTTGTGTTTTTAAATATTTTTTTTTAAAAATTGTATAAAAGTAAGAAAAAATAGAGTGAAAATTTAAAAAGAAAAATTATTGTAATGTGTGTTTTATGATAAACTAAACACAAAAATAGCAAAAACATACATGAGTTATGATCTCTTAATAAAATAGTTCAACATTTATCTCATTTCTATTTATCCAATTCATGAAATCAATAGCTACAAAAACACAAATAGCGCCTAATAGAATAATCAAGTTAAAAGAATATTTTACACAACAAAATAATAAATTCAAAAGTGGTTGCATGTGTGGATTAACGGTGGCTTTTCACACTATTTAGTGTTTGGTCACTGGTGCAAAATCATCCGTCATCTATAAAGCATGTAAATTAGGGGTATTTTTTCTGCTGAAGTTGTCTTGCATAGATGGGATAGCAAAGAGGACATGCAACACGTACATGACCAACTTTATGCTAATAAAAATTGAAATATGTAGATGCTTGGGCGATGTTAGGTCGATATTTTTGGAGGGAATGAAAATAAAAATTAGGTTTGGCATAAAATTTTTTAATTTACATAAACTTTATGTAGTTATATGTATATAGTGTAAGAAAAATTAGATAATGTAATAATATATAAGATATTGAATAGTTTTTAAATTATAAACATATGTAGATGCATATATATATATGTTCTATATATTGGTATTGATTTGATTGTAATTAAATATAATAATTAAATTTTAAATTTTTTTATATATATATAAAAGAGGAAATAATTTCAATCTTGAATATAAATAATTTTTTTTTATAAATAACATATGTAAATTATTTATAGTTTGCTAGGATAAAAAAAGTTGAAAATGTAGAAACAAACGTAACCTTAGCTGTAATTTCGTAAGAGCTAATGGCTATGCAAAACAGGTCAATCAGAATTTATACAGCTGCCAAACCAAACAAAGGCGCGGGTCGGGCGACCCGAAAAAATGGGGCCCCACATACTTTCACCTAGTCTCCAACGAGACTCGACGCTATAGCTAGTCTCATTATTCCAATAATTTCACCCATTTTCTAGCATTCGGCAAACCCTAGCGATTCTCCCGATCATCTGAAGCATCTACCCAAAAAAACAGAAAAAAAAGAAGAGAAATCGAAATCTCGTTCAACGATGATTCCGTTTTCCTCCAAAATTTCCAGTCAGATTCGCTTTCTGCTCCAAAGCTTGAATGACTCCAACTCCGATTCGGTGTTCCAAGAACTTTGCAAGGTTTGCAGCATCTAATTTAGTTGTTTTTTACACGATCCGCTTGTAGTTCTAGTTCGCGATGCATACGTGTGTGCCATTTTTCTTTTTAAATTGACTGATGATTTATGGAACTTACTGTAAAACCCCAGGCCTTTCGTCTGGGCGACTGGGTTTTGTTTGTTTTTTGTTTTTCTAGTTGGAAAATAACTTGATTTTATTTTGTTGGGGTGGAAGTTGTTTGGCTCAAAGTTTTGTTTTTGTGGTTTTGTGGGAGGATTAATCCAAGTTTCGATGGTTTTCTCTTAAGGCCACTTCGTTCTCTCTTAGTTTGATAGCATAAAATTAGTTCTCTTCGTCCTTGGTGGCGCTGACGATAAATTGTTAATGGATTCTGCTATCTCCACTATGGCAGCTTTGCACTTTCTATTCTTTTTATCATGAGTTCAGTTTCCTGGATCTTTTGAATTTCAACCTTTTCTCTAGTTTTCTTCTGCACAGTCCTATCTTTTGAGTAGTCCTGATTTAGGATTATTCGACCTTAAAGTGCTGTAAGTGCACTATAATATTTTGCTTCTATGTGACACGGCGGTGATAATTCGAGTAGTTGATTTCAGTGGAATTTATTGTTACTATTTTTTTTGGTGACGGTATAACCTACATGGGTGTTTTTCTTTTTGGAAGAGTGCAGTTGTTTTTGACCATTGATTATTCAGCTTGGGTTGCTGACAGTCATATGTAGTTCATTGATCTCCATGTTGATTATGTTTCATCTGGCAGTTCGCATTGCATGGAATGGAGGGAAGCATATTACTGTTCCAGACTTGTTTGGATCAACTCGATATTTATGGAACGGACTTGAAGAATATGAACCTGCATCCCTTGTGTTCTTCTATATTTAAACATATCTTGGACAAACCTAATTTTAGTACAGTGTTCAGCGAATCATTGAGGACTGTAGCAGTGAATGAAGAATTTCTGCAGAATCTGTCTGGTGCATTGCGCTTGTCACAGTCAGAGAAAATTGGAATTGGTCTTGCTTTGTCTGACTCAGAAAATCATGATATTAGGATGTGTGGTTAGTCATCCAAAAATGGAATTGTTCCCTCTCTCTCTCTGAAGCAAAGTGGCTTTATTTGTAGAACAGAATATGAAAATCAAATGTACCGTGCAATATTTTGCAGGAGATTTTTCTTTTCCTGATGTTAAGTTATTTGTCTGTTGTTTTCAGGAAAGAATTTCTGCATGGAACAGATAGCGGAGTTGTGTGCCAATCCTGTGGTATTTGAGTCTACTGAACTAATTCAGCGTATTCTCATGTTTCTTAGTCGATCTGAAAGCCTCTCCAAGCACGTAGATTCTTTCATGCAAATGTTATGTCTTGTGCGATTGAAGGAGGGTTCTCAATTTATCTTAGCCCCTTTTCTACCCGATGAACAACGTGAAGATAACTTCTTTAGGTATTTACTGAAGAAAGTTGCTTTGTCTAAAATTATTGCTGGCAACTAACCTTATTTTTCCTTTTTGGCTTGCTTTGTTTATCACTTCAGCCACTTGGATATGTTAAATGAGGGTGGTGAAGATGATTTTGATGCTATCCTAGCAGAAATGGAGAAGGAAATTTCCATGGCTGACGTGATGAGTGAATTAGGATATGGATGCACGGTCAATGTTTCTCAGTGCAAAGAAATATTGTCTCTTTTCTTGCCGCTTACTGATGCCACAGTGGCAAAGATTCTTGGTACAATTTCCAGAACTTATGCAGGCCTTGATGATAACCAGAGTGCATATGCTACATTCCGCTCTGCTCTTGGTGGCAATAGTGTTGTGGATCTACCGTCTTTGAGCTCCTGGAATTTAGATGTCCTTGTAGATTCAATCAAGCAGCTTGTATGTTCTATGCATTTATTATAGTACTTTAATCATAATTTATATCCCATCAGATTAATTGCAATGCTTTTGTTTTGGTTGTTTAGGCTCCAGGAATTAACTGGATAGATGTCATGGAGAAGCTGGATCATGAGGGCTTTTATATCCCTAATGCAGCGGCATTTTCCTTTTTCATGTCTGTCTATAGACATGCATGCCAGGCATGACTCGAGATTTAATACTTTTTGTTTTTCATTCAGGTTGGGCAGGCGAATAACCAAATGGACCATTTTATGTAATTCTGTATTGTGAAATTCGTTTTTTCAGGATCCATTTCCACTGTTTGCTATTTGTGGCTTTGTTTGGAAGAATGTTGAGGGTCAATTATCATTTTTAAAGCATGCAGTCTCAGTGCCACCTGAAGTATTTTCATTTACTCATTCTGAAAGGCAACTGGTATGTGGTTTATCACCATCAAATTATTGTTAAATAACATTGACATCTGTGACACTTCTTTTTATTTATTAATGCTAATCAGGAATGAGTACAGTTTCTGTTTTACTTGTGCAGTCATTTGATAATGCTGTGACTGGACATACATTTCAACCAGGCCAAGCAAATCATGCTTGGTTGTGCCTTGACCTCCTGGAGATGTTGTGTCGGTTGTCTGAGAGTGGCCATGCAAGTCTTGTGCGATCTATCCTTGAAAATCCACTTAAACGCTGCCCAGAAGTTTTACTTCTGGGGATGGCCCATGTGAATGTACTGTCCTCAAAACACAATCTCGGATTTCTTTGTCTTGCCTTTTCACATGGCCTTGCATTTAGTAATCCTTACCGTGTGATATGCAGACTGCATACAATCTCATCCAAAATGAGGTGGCTTCTACTGTTCTTCCTTTGGCACTGAGAACTGCTTCTGGAATCAGTTTAATACGAAATCTGTGGCATGTCAATCCAAACATGTTGTTACGAGGACTTATAGATTCTGTGAACCTTGATTCTGATAACATTTCTACGATTTGGGATGCCTGCCAAGAATTAAAGGTTAGTCTTCCTCTTGGTTATTGCCCAATAAGCTTCAGGCAATTCTGTTTTGTTTTATGAGTCTGTTTTGAAGGTGAGACATATTCTCACCCATGAAAGATCATTGAATAGCCATTAGATTCTTTTGACTGGCACCATAATTTTCTTGTAGAATAGTCAATAGTCTAATCTTGATCTGTAGGCATTCCTTTTTGGTTTTTGTTATATTAAGAGTGCTAGTTTATGTGATCATTTGTGTTTTATTTTGATATTGGATGCTACTTCTTTTGAGTATGTGATTCTATGTTGAAGGAAATATTTAACAATTTCCATCTCCATTTGTCTGTTAAATACCAGACAGCTCCTCACACCAAGCAAACCTATGCCAGAACACCACTTCCACAAATAAAGTCATACCTTGTTGGGAAAATCTCATTACTGATTCCTTTTTTTCTACAGATTCTATCCCCAGTGCTGGATATGTTGCCTTTTTCCTTTGGCATTCGCTTAGCTGCACTTGCTTCTAAGAAAGAGATCATGGACCTTGAGAATTGGTTGGGCACTCACTTGGTGAAAAATAAAGATGCTTTCTATGAGGTAAGCCTTTTTCTTTCTTGGCAACACTTCCGGTACCATATTCCCACCCCACTCAAGAAATATCCTCTTTTTTTGCTTCTGGTTGTATTAATTGCTTGGCCGCCCATTAGTCTTTACTGATGTCAATTTTCAACTCTTAAGTATCTTCAAGAAATTACAATACTAAATCAAATTACGCCTCCAGGAATGCCTCAAGTTTCTTAAGGATGTTCAGATTGGCGCTTCGGAAGTTTCTGCTAATTGCTTTCATCCCCCCGGTGCTCTCTTAAATATTTATTTGGAAGTTTGCCCCACTGTTGTAAAGGTTTTGGCTCACCACTCTAGTATTCTGAATTGCTGACAGCTCTAAATTACTGGTCCTTAACTTTCTGAAAAATTGTCATTCAGGTCCTCCAGTCTCATGCGGGTGTCGTTTCCTCGAGTCAGTTGTCTGATGAAATGGAAAAACTGGACGTCACTCATATGCATGCTAGCTCAAGAATTAAAAATGGCCGGGGTTCTGATTCAACATCTTCTGATAGTTATGCTGATGACATTGAGGTAGAAGCAAACTTGTACTTCCATCAAATGTTTTCTGGTCAGCTGGCTATTGATGCTATGATTCAAATGCTCACTCGCTTCAAGGAATCTCCAGAGAAAAGGTAAATTTTTTAAATTAAATCTTTGAAAACTAATGTTTGCCTCTTTATGAAACTTTATATGATACATCTCTTTCCCATATAAAGTTGGGGCACGGGGCTTCTCGAGTGTGCTAATGCCATTGAATCATTGACTTTATGCATGTGGCCTCTTTTGCTGATCTTTCTACCCTCAGTTCATATTTTTTGATGCTGTTATCATCTTCTTCTGCAGGCTATTCACTTTATACTTTGTATATCATGTGGCCATTTTCGGATGAAATATTTAGGTTAGAAAACAGTTTATCTGACAAATATTTCTTTCAAGTCCTGAGGAAACTTTTGCAGTTTATGGTCTTACTTAAAATGGTGGATTCACTTTGAGTAGTATGAATTTTCAGCCATGTATCACTATGATGTTATATATTCAGCTGCCAGAATCTGATTCACTGATTGGAGAATTTTGAAACGTCATTATCGCTTAAGATGCAAGCAAGGCTCAAGGACTTAGTAGAGGGATTTGTGCCTTTTGCAGGGAACAGTTGATTTTTGAGTGCATGATTGCCAATCTATTTGAGGAATACCAATTTTTCTCCAAGTACCCTGAAAGGCAGCTGAGAATTGCTGCAGTTCTATTTGGTGAGATCAAAATATTTTTTTCTGATTCCTTTTGAAGTTTTAGCCTGTTTTATGTATTATTAGATGCATTTTTCCTTTATTTAAGGAAACATCATGTACTGCAGTAAATTCTCATGAAGAAATGCTAATTACTGTTGTCTGTTTTTTCTCAGCTGTTGTTGCCTTTGCTAGTTGCACTTTTGTTTTTTTTAGTGGATTCACTTATAAGCATCAAAGAACTGAATTCCTAAATTTGAAGCTAATCTAGTTTTCTTAAGGCATTATTCATTCCCTATATTTTAACAACTTCTGAAGAAAGTCTTCTCCAAATGTTGATCATCAATGTATTACACTTCCATGTAATGCCCTGTTAAGTTGTACTATAACTCTTCCTTAAAGGTTTATGGCTTCTTTTAACCTTAGATAACATCATTCTGGTTTTCTCTTTCATTTGAATTTTCTCAACATCTTCATTGTTCAGAAGTTGGAATCATGACTTATAGCTAGATCATTTCCTACTTTTCTGTTATCATGTGGCATTTAGAGATTAGGTAAGTTTGACTGGGGAACTCAATTAGGGATTGATTTAAATTCTAAAGACGGGTAATTTGGGGCTTAGGGCAGCTCAGGGAAAATTTCTCTACTGGAGGCTAATTTTGTAGATATAGATTTGTCTA
The DNA here is from genome assembly GCA_019155195.1 of Avicennia marina. NCBI lineage: Eukaryota > Viridiplantae > Streptophyta > Magnoliopsida > Lamiales > Acanthaceae > Avicennia > Avicennia marina. The sequence goes on from CM032760.1 coordinate 13,563,568, forward strand.
AAGCAAAAATTGAAGGAAAAAATATAGGCTGAATTGATCAAGGAGGATGTCTAGAATTACTAGAAATCCATGTTTTTACTGGGTGAGGGCGATTCCATTGCAGTGGGCCCTGGGGTCACACTACATTACTGTTCATGATACTGGTAACAGAATCTATAAGCTGTATAGATTCTGGGGTGGATTTTGTTTAAATTATCTGTTGTTTTTAGCTCATGTGAGATTATGTATTTGTATCCATTATTGAGAATAAATTTTCAATTTTTTGGGTTGCCAAATTTTATGAATCCAGATAATTGGCTTTTTTACTATTTTACAACCCTTTTTGTATGCTTGTTTATGATAATACTTTTGTTTCTAGTTTACTTACATTAATGTTTCTTCTTTCAGGATCAGTAATCAAACATCAACTTGTGACTCACCTCACACTTGGAATTGCTTTACGGGCTGTTTTAGATGCTTTGAGGAAACCACCAGATTCAAAAGTTCGTATTTTTCATCCACCATGTTCAATGCAAGTGAATTTTCCCACATTAACGTGACCTATGTCTTTACAACATGCAGATGTTTGCCTTTGGGACCAGGGCACTAGAGCAGTTTGTGGATCGTCTCATAGAGTGGCCACAATACTGCAATCATATATTGCAAATATCTCATTTGCGTGCTGCCAATTCAGATCTTGTTGCTTTTGTTGAGAGGGCGCTTAACACGATTTCCGCGACCCATTGTGAACCGGATGCTGTCAATAATGCTGCTTCTGATCACCATCATGGCCCTATTCAATCTTCTTCTGCAAGTGTTGAGGTAATCTAATGCTTATATGGAGTAATTCTGTCAATCTATTGATCTTCCATCTTTATGCATGTGTTCGATGATAGCACCAAATATTTGTACTTTGTGGCTAACATGGTTAATCTATGTTTATGGTTAGACTGGAATCCTGTATTTTGGTTTACCCAGTTAATCCCTCTTGTGGTTAATTAATTATTCTAGGCAAATTGCCAGTATAAGGTGTTCACTTCTTGCTCTTCTTGACGAATTAAATTTCAAATTCTTGCACAATTGTTATACCTTTCCTTTTGTTAGCAATGATAACTGGATGTTGGCAACATTTATCTGCGGCTGTCAAATTTTCCTAGTTGTGGATTTTTAACATGAATGTGTTTTCATTTCAATAGATTGTTTTTTAACTGTTGTAATATTTGCTTCGATGAGTATAAATATTATGACTCCTTGGGCTGCAGGCTTCTTGTTAAGAAATTCTACAATTGCTTTATGAGCGTGTATTGTATATTGGTTAAACCTTCATAGCTGCAATACACCCACCTTTCTCTGAGAAATAATTCAGATTTCTACTGATATATTTCCAACTTACAATGAAGTCTGTACTGGAGTTGTGGTGCCATTATTATTTTTTTCTGTTGGATAGTTTTAGACAAAAAAATTGGTCCTTTCAGGTGAATAAGGTGTTTGATAGACAACTTTTTTCCTTCAGCAATCCATCTTTGGAACATTTTGTGGACTTCTGTTTTACTAAATTTTCAGCTATGTTATGTGATTTTGTGTCATTTTTGTCGTTCAAGCTCTGTTTTCATCAGTTCATATTCTTTCACTAAATTTTCAGCTATGTTGTGTGATTCAGTGTCATTTTGTCTCTCAAGCTCTGTTTTCATCAGTTCAAATTGTTCCACTAAATTTTCGGCTATGTTGTGTGATTCAGTGTCATTTTGTGGTTTGAGCTCTGCTTCCATTGGTTCGTACAATATAAAAGGCTATCATTGTCTGTCAAAATTGGCTTTGAATAAATGATAATAATCAACTTGAATCTGTTTCCTTATTGGCTTTGGGATAACATATATATTTTGTGTGTTTTTTATTTTAGGTGTGTGCTTTTGTGTGTGTTTTTTAGAGAATTGTGTGTAATGTAACAGAGAGAGTGTGAGAGAGTGTAATGATTGAAATGTTTGTTTTTATTGTGTATGCATTTTTACTAAAGAAATGTTGCTTGTACCTTTTTTCAGTTGTCTAAGTTGTCAACTTTGTATTCAAGACCCCTTTGTAGGTTGTTTATTAACCACAAGTATATTCTTTTTTTGTTTCAGATTCCAGGCACATCGTGTTCTCTAATTGGACCTGGTAGCACACAGACTGGGCTGCAAGTCTCCTCAATCCAACTTCCGCAAAGACTGACAAGTTCTCTAGATGAGAGGAAAACCTCTAGTACTTTGTCCAGTTACACTAAGCCAGCACACTCCTCTGCTGGGCAGCCTGCTATTGCTCCTTCAGGTGATACGACAAACATTCAGAAGGCAAGTAATAAAATAAATATTTGGCTTTCAAGTACTGTGTGCTTGATTTATGTTTTTTTGTAGTTCATATGTTTACTGCTGCTTAGCTAACTCGGTCTAATCCAAAAATGCAGTCGCAAAGTGGGGTAGGTTCGGCATCGCTACACTCTGCCTCACCTGGTTTCCCACGTTCGTCTCGAGCTACCTCAGCAAGTATATCCCTCTCTTTAATGCTTTTTGTAATATGTTTATGAATGTGTGCTTTCTGATGTCATGTATCCTGGTCTCTTGTGATTGTGGATTTCATCCAGAGTTCATTCATGCTTACAGGGTTTGGTTCTGCTTTAAACATTGAAACACTTGTTGCTGCAGCAGAGAGAAGAGAAACTCCTATAGAGGTGCTTGCTCTATGTTGTTTTAAGACCTGTTGTTTAGGCTCAGTGTTTGCTTGCTCTACTCTATTTTCTGTTGGGCATGTCACTGCATTGTCTTGCTTGTTTGTGAAATCGCTTGAGTGATTTCAAATTTTGATATGATTTTCCTTTTTGCTGCATTGGTTGTAATTTCTTTAACAGGATCAAAAAATATGCTTCTGATTCTCAATTCAACTTATAGCTAATTGATCAGTGGTCCTGTTTGGGTGACCAGTGACTTGCTTATATGTTTATTTATTGTGAAGAAGGAAGAAGAAGAGAGGAGGAGGGCGAGTGAAGGTAAGGGAGAAAAAAGGAAACAATAGGAGTAGGGAAAAAAATGGAAACGAATCAGTAAATTGTAAAATACCTGGAAAAGGAATAACAAAGAAAGAAAGAATAAAAATGTATAAAGTAAAGTTTTCATTCCATTATAATTGTTTTGACAAGTATTTATCATTTTTTTCTATCTTTTCATATCATTATATAATTAGTCTATACATAATAACTTATTAAGAACTAATAAATTAATTATTATATATTTGATTTGTTTTACTTTTAAAATAAATAAATAATTATATATTTTTTACTCAAATAATAATTTTATGTTGATTTGTATACAAATTAGTTGTGCAATTTTGGAATATTGTCAATATTTTTTTTGATTAAAACTGAACACACACACTCGCACACATGTATATTATAAGTTGGATTAATCAACTGGATTTTAGATCCGTCAAATTGGTTGAACCAATGAACTGGTATGCTACTTGGTTTTGGAAAACATTGGTTTAGACAATTTTAGTTCCTTGTGGTGTTAATTTTTATCATTTGTTCTTTTGCATTTTCTTTGATTTTTAGGGATGAATTGGACTATTTGTTGTGCTAGGAATTCTTCTGAGTTCCTTTGGACCGTATTTTGTTTGTAAAAAATTACTTTATGTTCTGGCAGTATGACTATATGGTATTAAGTGTGGCATGCATTATGTAGCACATAATATGGCCTTTGAATGCACTATGAGTGGAAGCTAAGTTGGTTGTCTTGAGTTGTACTCCCTTGTAATGGTGATTTGGGTCTGGACCTTGTGCTTTAGATGTGGCGTGTGCCCCTTTTTTTCACTTGTACTTTAAAACTGAATGGAAATATATCTCATTGAATTTGTGGGTTACAGTCCACAGAGATATAAATCCGACTTGGGCTGGATGCTACTTGGCATTTTGATTTATCTAATAAGTATAATTGTGGTTAGTTAGCATCCAGCTTAACTATTTACTCTTTCAAATTTTCTGAGGTTTCAGATTGATCCTATCATTGGAAGGACAAATAGATAGTTTCAGGAATAACAATAGAAGTGTTGCAATGGCTAGTTGAAAAAGAAAAATAATTGACTAGCAATGCATGATTGAGTTGCACTGACTCACTGAAAATTTCCAAATTTTTGGTTACATACACAAAAAACTTCAATTTTTGTTTTTAGAATCCTCTGGGGCCTGCTGACTTATCGCTGTCATATCCAGCAGTTAACCAAGGCGTATGAGTTTCCAGTACATGTAATCTCACCAAAATTTGGGGGCATATCCATTCCCACTAAGAAGTATATTTATTTTATCACATATTATCTTATTTTTAGGCAGCATTGTTTTCTTTAGTTTCAAGATCAGATATTAGACCCTGCAATCTTGCATATATAAAACTATGTTGTTTTTAAGCACTGATAACCAATAGCCATCACCAAATTCTGTGACAGTCTTGAGATTTTACTTTTTCCTTGAGAACAAACTGTGCAATTGTGTCTCCTTAATGTTCTGGAATAGTGAGAATAAGATTTGGCACAAGCTCTGCATGATGAAAGATGAAATTTAGGTGGTGGTGTTTATATAGTCTTTGTTTCATAAATTTACTTCTGGTGTTATGTTCTTTTTAATAAACTGCATGTCAAGTGGCATTCTTTGCAATACTCATATTTTACCTAAACAGTGCTGCTACAATTTGTTGTCAGTATCTGATTATTTTATCTTTCTTTCTGGAACAGGCTCCTGCATCAGAAATTCAGGATAAGATATCTTTTATTATAAATAACTTGTCTGCTACTAATATCGAGGCGAAAGCCAAGGAGTTTACTGACGTCCTTAATGAGCAGTACTACCAGTGGTTTGCTCAGTATATGGTTATGAAAAGGTGTGAATTTTCCTTCATTGACTGATATGAAACAGTTGTATTTGCTGCTGCTAATGCATTATTGGTGTGAATTTATTTTTGGAAGCAAGTGACCTCCTGAGCTCTTCCTCTAATTGCTTTTCTTTACTACTTCAGTCTAGAAGAAGCCTATGACATGATTGAATGAAAAGGACTGATTTTTCTGTTCTCTTGATTATTTGTGTCCTTATTTACAGGGCAAGCATTGAGACAAATTTTCATGATTTGTACTTGAAGTTCCTTGATAAAGTAAATTTGAAGCCTTTGAACAAAGAGATTGTTCAAGCTACTTATGAGAACTGCAAGGTTTGCATAGCTACTATTTGCTTTATTTCACTGAATTATAATACAATTGATGCTCATACTTGGTCCACATTACTTCTCAGGTTCTATTAGGATCAGAACTTATAAAATCTAGTGTGGAAGAACGGTCATTGCTGAAAAATTTAGGAAGCTGGCTTGGGAAGATTACAATAGGCAAAAATCAAGTTCTAAGGGCTCGAGAGATAGACCCCAAATCTCTGATTATAGAGGTGTCTTTCTTTCTTCTTTTTTCTTGTTTCATACTATCCTTTCATATGAGGTTGTTGCAGAAATTGCGATTATGATTATTGTGTTGTAGTTGATTTGAAATGGCTGATTCCTATCCCTATATTATCATTTTGCTTTTTTTTTTCCTTGTAGGCATATGAAAAGGGGCTCATGATAGCTGTTATTCCTTTTACCTCCAAGGTGTGATTCTATGGTTTCTGTTTAATGTGTTATGTTGTATTGTGTTCACAATGTGTGTTTTTTTTCTAGATTCTGGAACCATGCTCAAGCAGTCTTGCTTATCAACCTCCTAATCCTTGGACTATGGGTATTCTTGGGTTGCTCGCTGAGATTTATGCAATGCCAAATTTGAAAATGAATCTTAAATTTGAGATTGAGGTACATGTCTGATGTTTTATTATTGCATGGACTACTAAATTTGCAAGACCTTTTTCAAACTTCAGTGTTCTTTTCCTTTTAGGTTCTGTTCAAAAACCTTGGTGTTGACCTTAAGGATGTAACACCAGCCTCTCTGCTGAAGGACAGAGTCCGAGAAGTTGAAGGCAACCCTGATTTCTCCAACAAAGATGTTGGATCTTCGCAGCAGCCAATGATAAATGAGGTCAAGTCTGGAATAATATCAACACTAAACCAAGTTGAGGTACCCCGTGATGTTGCTTCTGCTCCACATCCTGGCAGTCATTCACGAATAATGTCGCAGGTTAGTACTTCAGTTATTTTTTAATTTAAAAGTTGTTAGTGGGGTTGATTAGTTTTGGAATCAGTATGGCACACCTCTGCATCACTCATCTGGAACATTGACGGAGGATGAGAAGATGGTGAGTTTGGGATTTTCTGATCAGCTTCCTTCTGCCCAAGGCCTTCTACAGGTACAGTCCCAGTTTTCAGTTAATCAGGTCTGTTTGTTTTCCCTTTTTGTTGTTTCCTTAGTTGTTTGAGGTAAGCATTGATTGTTGAATCTGTGATTTTGTTGGTTATGCTTGCAGCATCCTGTTCCGGCAGCTAATATTGAACAACAAGTTGTTGTCAATAAGAAGCTTCAGACTTATGGCCTACACTTACATTTCCAGAGGTTGGAATCTGTAATGAAATTTCTGGTTATTTGAAAGCAAATTAGATAGGCATTTTCAAATTCTTTGTGCTCTTTGTTTGGTTCAGCGTGCTCCCAGTTGCCATGGATGGAGCTGTTAAGGAGATTGTGTCCAGTATTGTGCAAAGAAGTGTTTCTATAGCAACTCAGACAACCAAGGAACTTGTTTTGAAGGTTTGCTTTTCCTGCCTGTTAACTTCATCAGTTGAGAACTACGGCTGTTTCACTAGATAAAGTACTTACAGAAAAAGTGTTTTCTGAAGAAGTTTTGTGTTGTGAAATGCTAGGATTATGCCATGGAACCAGATGAGACCCTTATAAGAAATGCAGCTCACTTGATGGTCGCTAGATTGGCAGGGAGTCTAGCTCATGTAACCTGCAAGGTAGATCGATGCTTGTCTTAGTATTTCCTAGATCAATTTTGCTATATTTGTCTGAATTATCTGGGTTCTTTTTCCATGTTAGCTGCTTTATGTGGACGATCTTATCACTTTCAGGAACCTCTGCGCGGCTCAATATCAGGCCAGCTTAGGAGTTCACTTCAGGGATCGAACATATCAAGTGATCTTCTTGAATATGCAGTTCAACTTGTTACTAATGATAATCTGGACCTTGGCTGTGTATTGATTGAGCAAGCTGCAACTGAAAAGGTAGATGCATACTATGTTAGTGTGACTAAGTGCAAAAGTGATTCCATGCTTCATCTAGAGTTGACTTACAAGAAGTGGCACCGGACAGGCTATAGTAATCACCCTCAAAATGGATGTAATACTAATTAAAGGTGACATGCCAAATTTCATTTGGTGAGCTAACCTTTTCAATTCTTCCTGTTTACAGGCGGTACAAACCATTGATGGAGAAATTGCTCAGCAACTCTCTATCCGGAGAAAGCACAGAGAGAATGTTGGTCCAACCTTTTTTGATGCTAGCCTGTATGCTCAAGGTCAAATGGCTGTCCTACCGGAGGCACTTCGTCCCAAACCTGGCCAGCTGTCGCATTCACAGCAGCGTGTATATGAGGTGAATAGCTTGTGTTTTCCTTTGGAGACATCTCATTTAGTTTATTATCATAATTGGTTGTATCTAACTTCCTTGTTTTCTTTTATAGGATTTTGCTCGCTTTCCAGGGCAGAATCGCTCTAGTCAGGGTTCTAATCCTGTGCCTGTTGGACCTTCTGTGGCATCTGTCAGTGGCGGATTGTCCCGGCAATTTGCATCTGCATCTACCCCAATAAGTCCGAGCATGTATCAATCTGGCCTAGTAAACACTGGACCTGGTGCTGGTCCTCAAGCTCTGGAAATTGGTTCTGATGACGTAGATTCTGTTGGAGCCCAGATTTCTAGGTTTCATTTATCTATGTTTTCTTTGATTTCCACCCCCCCCCCCCCGTCCCCCACCCCCCAAAAATAAAATAATAATAATAATAAGTATGTTTTTTTCCCACCCTTTCAAAAAGATGAATAAAATTCTGGTGATATTTCAGTGTTTCCTCAACAAACATGCCAATTGTTGATGGCCAGCAAAGTCTTGAAAATGATACTGTTACTTCATTTTCTCCGGCGTCAACTCCTGATCCACTAGTGATGGAACCTTCTAATTCTGTCAAAGTGAGTAAATTCTGTTTGAAAAAGTCAGCATTGCTATGAATGTAACTCACTGGTGTGGGGATTTAATCACCACAGGAGTCTGGAACTGCTGTGCAGCCGATTAATGCAGCTTTGGCTTCAGAACGCCCTGGAAGTAATGTCTCAGAGCCTTTGTTAAACACAGGCGATGCACTGGATAAATACCAGATAATTTCAGAGAAGGTATATTTAGTCTGTGTATTTCTTCTCGTGTTTATAAGGTGACAGTTTTCACTTGCTAATCATGCAACACTTGGTGACCAAGTAATTGGTGGAGATTTTGCACTCTGTTTTTGTTTACTAACAAAGTCATCATCAAAATTCCTTTCAGCTCGAAAGTCTCTTGGCCAATGATGCTAAGGAGGCTGAAATTCAGGTAAAAGACTACAGCATCCATGCACGGGCATGTGCACTTATGAATACCGCTTACTTTTCTTGCACATCTGTGTGGAAGGTTCCAGTTGAAGCATTATTGGCGATTGCCTAAGGTGCTATATTGTTCTGTTAATATGGTCTCTTTCAGGGAGTTATTGCCGAGGTTCCTGCAATCATCCTCAGGTGCATTAGCCGAGATGAGGCTGCCTTGGCTGTGGCTCAAAAGGTGGTGATTATTCTGGATACTTTTTGACACTTCAACTGATTCTAAAATCTTTACTGTAATATATGTTCCTTAAATGATGCAGGCTTTCAAGGGCTTATATGAAAATGCCTCAAACAGTGCACATGTTGATTCTCACCTTGCAATTCTTGCTGCCATTCGTGATGCAAGCAAACTTGTAGTTAAGGAGCTCACTAGTTGGGTATGTCCAATTACTTGCGACTCATTCTGCTGTCATTATATTTGTTTTTGGGTAGAATTCAAGTATATGTTCCCGTGTTATCTGCTAATTCATCACCCACAAAAAAAAAAAAAAAAAAAAAAACTTTATTGGGTTTCTTATCAGATACTTTGGCTGACTCTCCAAACATAATACTCTTTAAAATAATCCTGTTTTCTCTTTTTTTCTTTCTTATTTTTACGCTATTCTTAAATTTAACTCAAAGCTTTTTCATTGGATGCTCTCTTGGGTTGTATTTCCAGTTATGATTTTCTGTTTATTTTGATTTCAATTTATGAGAATGGTTGTGATGTTGGTTTGGTTAATATAAACTCATGTTGCATAATGACCCAAAACTTATCCTTTGTGGTTGCACAAGGAAACAATTGTTACTCTGTTTTTGTCGTGTTGTGACAGGTGCTATACTCTGAAGAGGATAGGAAGTTCAACAAAGATATTACTATTGGTCTTATCCGTAGAGAACTATTAAATGTTGCAGAGTACAATGTTTATATGGCAAAGCTTCTTGATGCAGGAAGAAATAGTGTGTATCACAACTTCTTCGTTCTATTTGTTGAATTATGGAAATTAATACTGTTCAAAATTTGTGATGTGCAGAGCCTGCAACAGAATTTGCCATTTCTCTTATCCAAACATTGGTCATCAATGATTCTAAAGTAATATCAGAACTACACAACCTTGTTGATGCCCTGGCAAAGGCACGTGCTTGCTTAATTTTGTCTTGAATACAGCATATTTAATTTTTTAGATTCTCACAGTCTATATTTTCAGCTTGCTGCAAGACCCGGGTCTCCAGAGTCATTGCAACAGCTGATTGAAATTGCCAAGAATCCTGCCAATGCTGCAGCTTTGTCACCTGTGGCTGTTGGGAAAGAAGACAACACAAGGACTCCTAGGGACAAAAAGGTCTCTGAAGACTTCTCTCCCCTCTTTCAAATATTTTGTTTAGGGTTCTTTTTTTGGTCTATAGCTTGGGAGTCTGTATTTTAGTTTCTGCTGGAACAGGCTACTGGGTTTCCTGGAGCAAGCCAGGAGGACTACATTACCATGGAGTCGGTGGATTCAGATCCTGCTGGTTTTCATGAGCAGGTGCTAAACTGTATTTGCCTATTTACTGAGCTTGGCATTGGAAACTTTGACTGTCACAATCTCACTCATTTGGCAATGGTGCATAGTAGCAGAAAGATGGTGCTTTCTGTTTTTTTATTTAATAGTTCTTGCTTAGAGGGAGCCATGTATTTAAGTAGGTATAGATTCTACTCTCTCATCATATTTTTATAATATTCTATTTTCTGTGTATCCTGCAATTAGGTGTCTGTGCTGTTTGCTGAATGGTACAAAATATGTGAACTTCCTGGGGCAAATGATGCAGCTTATGCACGTTATGTCTTACTCTTACAGCAGAGAGGCCTGCTTAAAGGGGATGAAACTTCAGAGAGGTTTTTCCGCCGGATCATGGTAAAGTTGCTCTTTTTTATGCTATAACATTAATGCTTTGAGTATAGAATTTTGATGTTAGTCATGTTTCAATATCAGGAACTCTCTGTGTCACACTGTTTATCTTCTGAGGTGATAAATTCTAGCTCTTCCCTGCCACATCATGGACAGCCGTTGTCCTTCCTTGCCATTGATATCTATGCAAAATTAGTATTCACAATTCTGAAGGTAGGCATCATGTGCTGGCCGTTTTGAAATGAGTATTTGAAGCTTTTCTTAATTCTCATTTTCGTGTTTGAGACTTTTTATTTTTCATTACCTTGATTTTCTGTACGAATTGGGTTGACTTCTCTCCCTTCAAACTTTCCAGTTTTGCCCCATTGATCAGGGATCCAGTAAACTTTCTCTTCTGCCCAAGGTACAAGTTCCTAAAGCTTCAAGAGCTTCTGCTGTGCATTTGGGGTTTAATGTACTCCATTGTGGTCTTTTCAGGTTCTTGCTGTGACAGTGAAGTTCATTCAAAAAGATGCTGAGGAGAAGAAGATATCCTTCAATCCCAGGCCTTACTTTAGGCTATTTGTTAATTGGCTGCTTGATTTGTGTTCTTTGGACGCAGTATTCGAGGGTGCTAATTTTCAGGTATGCTGCATCCGGCTTTCTGTTCAAGTGCTATTCATAAATGTCACTATTACTAGTTTTGCTTTGTTTAGTTTCTATATCTAATTTTGGGTTCATTTCGATTTCCACTTTTAGATTTTAGGCTATTTTGATCATGAATCAACTTTTAAACCTTTCAGGTGTTGACTGCTTTGGCAAATGCTTTCCATGCTGTTCAGCCTCTAAAGATTCCAGGATTCAGGTTTGTATTTGATGCTTGACTAGCTTGTGTTAATATATGCTGTCAATACATAGTTGCTGAGTCTCTCCCTCTCTCTCTCTCTCTCTCTCTCACACACACACACACATAGATATCCATTTATTGCATTTAATGCTTGTCTGGCATGTTGTGTCGATCTTAATTTTTCATCATGTCTTGATATATTGCCGGGATGTTAGTTTACATTTGTTTTTAAGTGGTGTATTTGCTCTGTTGGGTGACAACAACAATATATGTGTTCAGAAAGGGGGCCAAATTTACTTTCTTAAATATTATTGGTTAAGTATGTCTTAAGCCTCTTTGTAATACATATACATATGTATGGTTCAACTTTTGATTGAAATCATTTAATTGCACGTGCTTGTTGTGCTGATGTTTGGTAGAATTTGCTTTATGTTTTGAGATGTGAATTAATACCATTTATTGCCATAAAAGCTGCTAGATTTCATGTTTTTAGATGTATGCTATTTTGGCATGACTAACTGGGCTAGTTGCTTTCAGCTTTGCATGGCTTGAGTTGGTTAGTCATAGAAGCTTCATGCCAAAATTACTCACAGCAAATGCACAGAAAGGGTGGCCATATTTTCAAAGATTGCTAGTCGATTTGTTCCAATTTATGGAGCCTTTCCTGAGGAATGCTGAACTTGGAGAGCCGGTTTGTTCACTACTTTACGAAGAATTCCCTCCTTTGAACTGTTATTTCCTGCTTATGTTAATTTACTTAATCCTTATCCTTGTAAATCTTTGTTTAGGTTCACTTTCTCTACAAAGGGACACTCAGGGTGTTGCTGGTGCTACTCCATGATTTTCCAGAGTTCCTTTGTGATTATCATTTTAGTTTTTGTGATGTTATCCCCCCAAGCTGTATACAGATGCGAAATATAATCCTTAGTGCATTTCCTCGCAATATGAGGCTACCAGATCCTTCCACTCCGAACTTAAAGGTGGTTGCATAGACTTCAATTTTATATGTTCAGCTTGGGCTGTAAGGTTAAATTCTGAATTGGCACATCATTTGATAATATAGATTGATCTTCTAGCGGAGATTAGTCAGTCACCAAGAATCCTTTCTGAGGTTGATGCAGCTCTAAAAGCAAAGCAGATCAAAGGTGATGTGGATGAATATCTCAAGGTAAACAAGAAAGCAAAACAAAATAATGGTTTTATGGACAAGGAGAAATATAATTTCTTTGTCTTGTGAAGTGGGGAGATTTATAAGTGGTGGCCATTTGTGAGTTTCAAAGCACTGGTTTTATTACTTCAATGTGTCACTCATATTATTAGCTTTCTCTGTCAAATCTGTATTGCAGACAAGGCTACAAGGGTCCTCATTTCTTGCTGAGTTGAAGCAGAAGCTTCTTCTCTCTCCAACTGACGTAGCTCGTGCTGGGACTCGTTATAATGTACCTCTGATGAACTCCCTTGTACTTTATGTTGGGATGCAGGTATATCATTAGTTGTTTCAGTTGAAATAATAAATTAAAGAGTTGTGCTTTCCTCTTAGGAATCAAACAAAGCCTTGAGAAATTTTGTGTAGGCTATTCAGCAGCTGCAAGCTAGAGCCCCCTCTCATTCACAATCAATGGCAAATATGACTGCATTCTTGGTGAGTGCCGCATTGGACATTTTCCAGACGCTGATAATGGATCTGGACACAGAGGGCCGCTACTTATTCTTGAACGCTGTTGCCAACCAATTACGTTATCCAAACAACCACACACATTACTTCTCCTTCATTCTCCTTTATCTGTTTGCTGAATCAAACCAGGTATGTAGAGATTCTGAGCCTGAGAGAATTTTGACAATTAAACTGGTAGTAGTTCAATGGGACAAAGAAATCACCATCCTGATTTCCATTGCAATCATCCACTTTTCATCAGTCTATTTCTGCAATGTCCTGTTTCTGATGCATTCGTTCTAAATGGAGCAGGAAATAATTCAGGAGCAAATCACTCGAGTCCTGCTGGAACGCCTCATCGTCAACAGACCTCATCCATGGGGTCTACTGATCACATTTATCGAGCTCATAAAGGTAATGTTTGCTGTTCCATAACAGGACATTTGATATGCATCCTGCCTCGCATTATTCATGCGTTTCTCTCTGTACAATCAGAATCCTAGGTACAACTTCTGGAGTCGGTCTTTCACTAGGTGCGCCCCAGAGATTGAGAAGCTATTTGAATCTGTGTCGAGGTCATGTGGGGGCCCCAAGCCTGTTGATGATAATGTGGTACCTGGCGCAATGCCAGACAATATGCACTAACTTAGCCTCTTGTAGCTGACTAAGACTAATGGCCTGTACTTAGATTGTGATTGTAGATTCTCGCTGGATGTGTGTTATTTGTACTGTATGTAGATTTTTGTCTTGTAACTCTTGATTCAAATGTACGTACATTATTATGTGATAACTATGATTCTAATTAATGTGACGTTGGTTCTCTGACTACTTTCTCGTTTGTATGGTCAATGCAAGCCTGGATATGATGGGTTCAGGGTTTGTTCTTTGATGGGAGTATTGAGTAAATCATGACGGTGAATTTAATAACAACAGATGTTTGATACGTATTTGTGGATTGCTTCTCAGTTATTTTGGCCGCATTCTGGATTCAAATCTCTTTTAATTGTTGCCATCAGAATCTTTTACCCAAACCACAGCATATATTAATATTTTAAGGTTTTTTTAAACTATTTTGAAACTTATGCAACTTTGTTTCATGCATGGTATTGTAAAATGTAAATAATGTTTTGCAAGTTCCAGGAGTATGTGCTGACACTTTTAATCTGATGAATAATTGATTGTCGCAAACTTCTGTTTTGACTTTTGGGCATACAAAGGAAAGCAAAAGCAGAGACAAAAGATGTTTCCATACGACGGGGGATGGTGAAAGTGGTGTGATTCTGATGGTGTTTGAAAATTATGTATGTGGTTAAATTTAAAGAGAAAATTTAAGATTGTTTAAATTTAAATGTGAGCGTTTACAAATTGTGAAAAAGTAATGATTAAATAATAATTAATTGTAAATGTTAGACTTAAATCAAAATTTTGTGACATGACATCATTTAATTGGTAAAAATTGGAATAGGATGTGAATGATTGAGAATCCAGTACTACAGACAAAGCCCGAATTTATCGTATAAGCAAGCAATAATGATATTTTTGTGCTTCTCTGTTATTGCAATATCAAATGAGAGCCACACACACAATCAGTAATTTACTGATTTCCAGAAGAGGTCACTACAACCATCGCTACATGAGCTTTCCTTTCACTAATAAAATGAGAATAATAGAATGCCCGGCTACCAGAAGAAACAGATCGAGAAAAGGTTTAGAGTTGATAATGCCTTACTAAGGCTCTCCAACATGACATGAAAATAGAGGTGCAACATTAACCATCAATGAAGGCAGAAGATTTTGTCATGCTCGACGATATCTACCATGACAATTGGGTAATTGACATTCCACACACCATATGATAACAACTAACAAAACCACTGCCTTCCCAAAGAGTGATATCTAAGACAAGTAGACGGGGGTGCTGCACCATCGATTCTCTCAAAAGTTCAAAATTGCAACAAACAAACATATTAACAATGAGAAAGACGTTTTTTGTTAAAAGCCTAGAAGCACAGAGACAATCGGCCCTAAAGTTCTGCAGATAATTCGAAGGGGCACTGGTAATTCAAAAAAGATAAAAACTTGACGATTGCCAATGCTAAGAGATACTCAAAGCACCTACTTTCGCTTGATTGTTTCAAAATTCAAACTTATACCATAAAATGAACATAGTAATATAAGTAATTTTCTCAATTTGTCTGAATAAAAAATTCACCACACACAAACTAGAGTCTACTCTTTCCGGACAAAATACAGCTTGCCCATGACATGGAGTATCGCAACAAAAGCTATAAAACCAATGCTCATTACAAGAACGACATTAGGAGAAATCTTAAGTCCAGGGGCATCGTCAGTGTAGAACTGGAGCATGGTTCCACTTGCACTGCCAGCAGTCCCACCCCCAGCTGATCTCCTTCGACGAAGATTAGCTGCAGCTGCAGCCGCAGTTCCTCTCTGGGGAGCAGCTCCACCAGTTGCCATTTCTACACCCAAAACTTCAAGCTTCAGAAGCAAGCACAGAAAAAGTATCATATGTACCAGCAACCAGAACAAAACCTTGAAAGTAACAATGATCACACAATACAAACAAACGACAAAAAATTAACAGGATAAATGATAAAAGAACACATCTATTATTTAATACTCAGAAACCAACATGTCAAGTGACAGGGTATGAATATATGCTTGGGAGCATACACACTGCATAGTGCGTGCAATAGGTAAAAGCTATTAGTGGCTTCAAACTTGCCACAAACAATTCAAGAAGCTCTTTAGACATTTTAAAGGGCTACAAACTACCAGGTATGGCCTGATTGGGGAGAAGAGCAAACACCGCCACTATTAGCATTTTGTGTCTGGCTACCCATATATAATAAAGTTTCTTTCGAGAACAAAAAGTATAGAACCGATTCCAAGCACGGAACAGAGCTGCATACTTTTAATTCACTGTACCCACTCACAGATCGTTATGCTAATTATTGGTAAGTCCACCACACATCACAATATGATATAGCAGTCCGGCAATTAAAATGGAGCTTTGATGAACCCCTTCCCCAATTTCAGACAATTGGGTTACAGTTTTAAAAGCCTTTACAGACTCATAAGCCTGGTTACCACAAAAACATTAAAACAACCGTAAGAGCCTGGAAACTTCCCAAAAATTCAAGAAACTGAAACAATGTAACGGTTGAAGATATATAACATCCTCTGTTTGCCACACAAATCTTTTTAACGCAAGTATGGTCAAACACACAAATAGAGGATGTTATATATCTTCAACCATTACATCCACACACACGCACGCACACAAATAAAAAACAAACATATTATACCGAATAATCACATCATTATTGTGCAAAAAGAAATGGAGAAACGAATAATTAAAAATTAATCTGCATCCACAGATAAACTTCTAGATCTCATCATTCCATCTAGAATCAAATGGTTTGGATGCACAACTCCAAACGAAAAATAATGGCACCAACATCCATCTAGAATCAAATGGTTTGGATGCATAACTCCAAACGAAAAATAATGGCACCAATAAATCATCAAATATACTGGAGAGAGAGAGTATTCAACCAGTAGAGTTCAAAATTATATCGCAACAAACAAATCCACATCCATAAGAAAGTTGATGCCAACCTTACTCGGAGAAGATTAAATTCGATTGGGTTTTTCTCTATTAGGGTTTTCTCAACTTTTCAGATCAATCGACCAAGAGCACGCAAAGAATGCGCTTCTTCGTTTAAAGGTCAAAGCAATATATAGGGGAGTAACACATGGCCGAACCAATGAGTTTCGGCCACGTAGGCAGTGGGCGCAGATAATTGGCTGAGTCAGAGACAGAGTCGAGTCACCCAATTTGGACCAAATTTAACAAACAATTATAATTACGTAATAATATATTAAGAATAACAATAACAATATTATGATAATAAAAATCAAAACATTTTTACCTAGAATTAAAAAGAAATATTCCTCACTTGATAATCAGTTACTTGCATTAGTTCATAGTATGTCACAATATCTTAACGTGGGTTTTATAGTCAATACATTTTCTATCTATCAATTCTAGGGTTCATTTTTCTACAGTTATTTGAAACGTAAATCTCAATGTTCATAGTTCAGTTGCATAACATTGTTCTAAAAAATATTAGAATAATTACACTAATATTTCTTTTGTTGAGCACATAGATTAAATTACAGTAAAAATTAAAAAAAAAGTTAAAACATCCTCTAAAATAGATTAAAATATAATTTAAAAATAAAAAATATTAAAATTATGAAAGGATAATTATTTAATCAACAAACTTAAAAATCAACCAATAGTAAAATTGATATTTTAATGTTGACATCATTATTTTCTATCAATTCGCTTATCAAAATAATTCATCTGTAAGCTAAAAAATATCACAATAGAGTATAATTCTCCAAACGTGAAAAAAAATCTGTGTATTTAGTCCAAATGTGCTGAAAGGATGGTGTAATTTCTCTTAAATATTAAACAATTCAGTCGGCCCATTCCATTCATCCTCAAGTTTACAGCACAAAAAACGCGATTAGATGTCCCGAGATATGACAACACCGGCAACGCGCTTTTATCAGAGACCCCGTCTAACCATAGATACGAAGGAACGAAGAACGACATCAAACAGCCTCCGATCGCTTACACAACAACCAAAAGCTCGCCTCACAGACGGTGTCTCGGCAGTGTGTCAGCAGTCAAGCGAATGCCCACTGTCTTAATCCCTTCGTCTTCATACAACATGCCAATTGCGCCAAGACAAATTCAATCTTGGCTACAGACCACGACCATGATTCTCAAGTTCCCTTTGTTGCTGTCATGGCTCACAAGCAGTGGAAACCTGCACTTTGCCAATTTGGACATATCTTACAAAAGATTTCGAGGTATATATTAGCTTTCAAGATCCAACCACCACTGCCAGGATAATATTTGAATAGAATGAACATTGAAAAAACAGATCGCAACTACTGTCAGCATGTATAATGTAAGAACTTAAATATTACAGGGTACGATGTAGAATCATTTTTATTCCACAAATGTCACAAAAAATTATATCAGCTTCTTCTCCACTTGCAGTAAGGAAAGAGCCAACTCTATTAGGGGCCAACGGGCGATGGATAGTGAAAAGATTTGACAACCTAATATCAGTGAATCTTCGAGGAAGATCTAAGCAAAAAATGTCAACTCTCTTCGCAAAAAAGCAATGAGAGCATAACTAAAGTCTTGAGAATGTTGGTTGAATGTTCAGATCACTCAACATTGGCATCAGTATTGTCTAAGTTTCTCCATAAAGATCAGTACCTCCTACCATCACTTCCTCAAAGATCTACCACCTTTTTGTCCGATTCCAGTCCCTGCAAGGTTAGCTGATAGCAGTGACCTGGAATCAGGCCGCCATTTCAATTCTTTGAGAATGGTAAATGAAGTTGCTAGGTCTGGTGATATTTCACTGCCCCTTATATTTTTACACGAAACTACTTTAAGTCTGGTAAGCCCTTTCCATGAAAGAACTACCGATGCTAATCCTTCAGTTGTCAGTAATGAGCATCCTTCCAGTGAAAGAGATCTTATATTCCTACGAAGAAAATAAGCATCAATCAATATTTTGAATTTCAAAACAACCAGGAAATTAGTTCTATAAAGCACATTTTCTACACAATGTTTTCAATCAAAAATACCTTTTACTCATAACTAATATCATGCAGAAGCTACAAAAAATTTCAGTTTTTTTTAATTCTATGGCTTGATAACTTTCAACATCTTACTTGACAAGTTGAATATCAACTTGTTCCATCAATGTCCATCACTTTTCATTTAGACAACTGAGTTATTTTCAAAATTTTCATGTACTAAATACATGGTGGAATAATAAAATCATGAAAACAGCACCCAGATCCATACTATTTTCAAAGGGCCTCGACAGTTCATTAATTGTATTTATCTCACTGAACAAATGCAGATTAAGCAAGACACACAATGCGAATCCAAGAAATGAAAAAGTAAATTTTAGCCAGATTCAGCCAAACATCAACACTCTGTTTGGTTGGTGATTTTATCCGGAAAGAAAATGAGTGGCAATGTTTCTTTCCTCATTTTCATCACTTTCAACCTCACCAAAATTTATTCGATGCAAACATACAATTCAACAAAATTTTTATTTAAATTTCAAATTCAAATTATTCTCTCGCTTGTATATATGCATAAATATTCAAAATCCAATTAGTACCCATATAAACACACATACAGTGACATTTATATATACACATCCTGAAAACTCATTATTGTCCTCTATACTGTCATATCATAGAATTATTGTTATTATATATTTTGATATCTAATTACAAAAATTCAAAAAATTAAAATTTTTATCCCATTAAACTTATATAACCAAATATAACTTTCATTAAAAAAATCTATATTATTTCACCCCCAAACCTAAGAAAAACAAAGTCAGTAAATCTTTGATGAGGATGAAAATTTTAATTTGTTTAACTTTGTATACTTATATATATGTGGATAAAGTAATAATAATTAAATGATGTAATAGTACATAAAGATAATGATTAATTTTTAGGGTATGAATTGTTGTGTGTGTGTGTAGATATTGATTTACTTCATGAATTTTAAATATGTGTATGTATCTATACATAAGAGAATATATTTGAAATTTAAAAGAAAATTTTGTTGGATAATATGTTTAGATTGTATAAATTTTGATGGAACATAGCCCAAGGTTCCTGTATCATCCCGTCAAGAATTAAAACATTCCAAATACTGCAACTTAATTCTATACTCTGGAAATTAACAAAACACATAGCATTTCAACATGTCATATCATGATATCTTTTGAAAAAAGGATGGGATATTGACTACAATTTTTTACAGATGACAAAGGATATTCAACTAAATGACAGATGACAGCTCCTCGGCAGAGCTAACAACACTTATGTTTCCTAATTGAGGCGGGCGGATAATGAATTCTAACTTTTCAATTGCAATAGACATGCCAAGATCATATCATAACAAATGAATTACAATTGAATGCAATAGTTATTAAAAACTTCACCTTGCACATATGAAAATATACTATTTCAAAACTAACAGATTACATAACCTTAAGATGGACAGAAGAATAGAGAAGCTCAATTTCCAAGTAAGAAAGTAGAAATTAAGTATAATCACAGTTCCTACCTACAAAGAATTGCTGCAGCAAATGTATTGTTGTCCAATCCCCAACAGTCCTCAATAACTAGCCCGCTAATAGTCCGACAAACTAGAAATAATGCCCTTACACCACTTTTATCCAGCATTTGACACCGCAATAGATGTAACTCCTCAAGCATTGGACATGACCCTAAATGCTGATCTGGTCCTGGATTTTCATCAATATACATACATGACTGGATCTTCAAGATTTTCAAGTTTGTGCAATACGACAAAGCCGACAACCACCCACCCTCCATCCTATGATTGCAAACTCTCAGCTCCTCCAACATCTGACAACACATTCCAATTGCTCTAATCCCATCATAACTACCCTCACATCCCACTAACTCGAGCTTCACTAGTCGTCTACACCCGTGTGCCAAAATGGTCATTCCAATATCTGAAACCACCGAGTCATAAACCCCACTCAATCTACCAATCAATTTCAATATTTGCAAATTTTGGCACTTGCAAATTGCACTCAGTGCAAAATCACCACAATTATGCAATTCCATCTCCTGCAACAACTCACATTCCTCAGCCAAGCAGTTTAACCCTTCCTCACTAACGTTCATCAAAACTACTTTTCTCAAATTCTTACCCTCCTCGGCTAATATCCTCACCCGTCTACTGATCTCTTCAGAATTCAAGATGTTCTCTTTTCTGACAAAAGAACCATCGTTTTCCAACCACTCAAAATTCAAAGAAACCTCCAATGACTTGTTACTCAATAAAATCCCAGAATTTCTCTCAAATCTAATGCAGGCCGGCACAATGTTAACATCAACCAAATTGGGAAACCGAAAGCTTAACCTCCCCGACTCCAAAAACTCCCACTCCAATAACCTAATTGATTTAATCAACTTTCCACACAGCAAACACCACCTCTTGCACACCAACGAATTGGAAAGAAGCTGTTTTCGGTCCGAAATTCTATTAAAAACATTCAGCAACAATTCTTCAGACAGCAAAGCGGAGTAATCGGGCAGGGTGGGGAGAGAGCTAACGTTAGATATATCGGACTCGGTTTCGGAGTCGGATCGAGGAGTCATTGACCCGGAGTTGGACAATGAATGGAGCCGCATTTTGAGAATTACATTCTTTAATGCCTCGTTCTGCTCAGCCCTGTCGAAGGAGAACTGGTCTGACCAGCTCCAGTTCCGCTTCTTCCTCGCTCTTCTTCGCTCAAAGATTGAGCTTCTGTCAGGTGAATACATTTTCCGAGAGTTAGGGTTAGGGTTTCCGAGCCCCCAAACGCTTCAAACACATCGCCGATTGCCCTTATACTCCTTCAATAGTCAGACGATATCAAGCACATTGAACGCCGCCGCTTCTCAATACAAATATATACGAGTACAAACAGCCACCGCCTATTCAGAAAGGGAGCTCAATTTTCCTCGGAGAATTGAAGGAGTTCCCCGCAGATTCTTTCCTTCTCTCCTTAGGTTTCTTTGACTGGAGTTTTCTCCTTCCTTTCGAAAAACGGAGAAAGTAATCAGCGGATGAGATTTGTGGGGCGCCTAATAGCGTTTTGCTGTTTATTATCAGGAGCCAAGAGCAGGCTGCTTTCCCCGTGGATGAAACAAGGCTTTCCCTGTGTGCTCCACCATTCGTTGGTCGCCACGTCACGTCCCGTGAGTCTTTTGATGATGTGGCTTTCTGGTAATATGCATCTTGGTTTGCCCCTGAAAACACATTTCAAGCATATCCGTTTTCAGTAAATTATTTTTCTCGGATTTTTTCCTCTTTTTTTCTCATTATTTATATTTTGCACTCAAAATACGCATGGACTATATTTGTTACACAACTTTGATGACTTTAATGCCCACCAAAATTTACACAATCCTCGTTAAATTCAAATTTAAATGATTCAATCTCTTTTATATATTTTTTAAATATTTAAAATTTTATTATTATATTTGTTAACAATTAAATCGATACATTTATCTATATATACATTTATATTTACATATATATATATATTTATATATTTAAAAATAATTATTATCTATATATGCTATTAAATCATTTGATGGTGATATATTGTGTGTAAATATTCAAATTTTTATCTATTAAACTTGTGCGATCAAACATAGTTTTCATGCTTAATAAAATTATCAATATTTTTATTCCCAACAAAATCACTAACCAAACATAGTTATATTTTATGATTAAGAAGATAATAATTGCACAATAAAATATACAATTACTCTTATTTTAAATCTATACTGTATAAAAATCAAATAAAGAAATTTTGTTGCACGGTTATTAAATACTTAAACATTATTAAATTTTTTCGTATTATCTTTTCACTATACTATCAAATTTAATTTCTTTTTCACCTACTTACTAATTTTAATATTTTCTGAATTTCGTAATTATTGTATTACATTAAACTTAAAGACAAGGCCTCAATTATATAACATCGAATTACTATAATATTCTCATTAAACCTTTTTTAGTTTTCTATCACTTTTGTTCTCTTTTATCTTTTATTTTTCAAATAAATTTAAGCTCATTGTTTTTTTCTTTCTTATTTTAAATTCTTACAATAATTTGTAATTTATAAAAAAAATTTAATTCCCATATTAAAGGGTTAAAAAAAAAAACTGATTGGAAGGCAGGTCTGTTGTGTCAAAAATATCAACAAGGACAGAAAGACGGCCCAACTAGAAAGATACAAACAAAAAGAGGATTTGAGGGAAGTTGAGAGGTTGGGTCATGTTAATCATGTGAATTCTTGTCTTTTCAAACTGTGCAATAAATATGCAATAAAAAGGTGAAATAGTTAAAAAAAAATGTATTATTCATTTGTCGCAGCTGCACTCAAATAAGTATATTACTAAATCTAACTTTCATTATATATGTGTGTGTGTGTGTGTGTGTGTGAAATAACATAAATATATTCATTTGCATTATATTAATGATACTTAGTTTATTTTTATAATTATTGCACATAAAATGTAATTAATTATACTTATAAAATTCCATAATATCTTATAAAATGATCTAATTATTGATATCAAAACATTTTATTGTCTTTTTTTAAAAATAAAATATACAAATTTGTAAATATTAAAAACTTCTTATAGACTATTAAAGATAACTTTAACCCAACACCCCCCGAGTCGTCAAATATAAAGTTTATATTCGCTTTTACGATATAGAAATTTCTGTCGAGAGCTTTGGATACGTTTGGTTTCTTGTTTGTATGGATACGAAGTTTTGGTAATTTAAGTGCGACAAAAGTTTATGTTTGGTTCGTAGTATTTCATGCTGGTAAAGAAAATTATGTATATATAATAATAATTGAATAATACGGTAATATACAAATTTATATGATAATAAAAAATTAAGTAAATATAAAAAGTGTAGGGTATATGTTGATTTGATTATAAATAAGTATAATAATTAAAAAATTATTAGTTAGTTATAGAAAAGTAATTGAAGAAAAATTTTAAATTTAAATTTAAATAAATTTGCGTAATAAGATATTTAGTTTATAAAAATTTTAAATTTTGTGATAAATAGTTATTAATTTAGGAACACATATAGCCTTTTAGTTTGTTTGTACCATTATATTTATTTATTTATTTTGCCCTTATCACCAAAGTCAATACTTCAAACACCCCAAATCCAAATCGAGTGGCCCTCTTACATGTGTTTCTGATTCCATGATTTCATTACATGGGAAGCACAAGAACCATCTTTTCAAAGGGTCAATGCAAGTGAAGTGTGAATGGGCCTAACCAAAGTCAACGATTGAAACAAATGTTAAAGATGATTGGCATGGTTTAATTAATATTATGGTAAATTATTCAAGGAAAAGTAATACATTTGTTTTCTTGTTTTTTCTACGGACGTGGGGGAGAACAATATGGTATGATATGATAATATGTTGTTATATTAAGTATTAAGTGGTCATTTGAACAACTTTTTTTAACCCTTTTTTTTTTTTTTAATTTATACACTCGAACCCCATTTGCAGACACCATCTCAAAATTTTGAATCAATTATCTCATAGTTGGGATATTGAGTATCAAATCATTGGAATGTCCACTGTACTACTTTGTATTGTGATAAAATTTTCCCAAATACCAATGTTTTAAAAATTAATTTGAACCAAACAGTTGGACTGGTCTGATCTTGTAAATAGGTGGTTAAACTTGGAGGCCAAAATTATAATAAAATCAATTGAAATCGTAGTTTAACTGTTAAACCAAATAGATGAAAATAAGTCATAAAAATCAAACAATCCAAATTTATGAAATAATTGATTTTTAAATTCTATTTTTTCTTCTTGATCTGTCTCTTGTCTTTATTGTAGTTATCTTGATTTTGTTCTCATTTACTCTAAAAATTTCATGAATAAAATGAATCAATCATCCAAACATTTAAGAATTTTTTTCTATTTTAAACACATGTTAAATATATACAACCTTATTAAAATTTCACTATTTTTAAATAAATATATTAATAAGATATCTTTTTATTTTGTATTTTAACGTTTTATTTTATTGTATTGATATTTATTAATCTTTTTGGTGATTTAATTGTCTTAGTATAGTGTATTTAATTATGAATGGTAAAAAAAAGCCTATTACTATATTCAAGTATTTTTAATATTTATTTTATATATTTTTATAATATTAGTTAATATTTATAATATAGATATGACATTATTCAATTCAACCACTCTCCAATCTGTAATTTTTTTTTAATTTGATGACCAATTTGATTTCAAAATACTGCTTGGCCCACAAAACGTAATCTGATTCAGGTCAACAACATAAATCATTATTTATTTGATTTTATTTCGTAAAAATTTGTGGCATGTTCTAACAAATAATTTCCGGTTTGATATGGTAGAGCTTTTTAGAATTTCTACTTTCTTTTTAAAGAGCTCAACCAAATAATTTTATAATAAAGTGTAGACGGATGCAATTATTACAAGAGTCGTTTAAGTTAATTGGAAGTGGGCTGGGCCTCACTATGTTGATTTTTGTTGTGGACTAAAGTTGGCCCAGGCCCATCCCTATTAAGTGTATCCATCTTTATCTGATTCTAGTTGGGATTGGACCATTCTACCATCCAATTTCAAGGAAGCATCAATATTATTAAGAATCCATACTCTAATATCAAAAATTGCGTATTAAACTAAAGGCCTACTTTTAATTATATTATTAATTTATTATAATAATATTATTTTAATATTTTATATACTTTTTATTTTTATTATATTGTAGTATAATTCTATACTTTTTACCTTTTTATTTACTAAATCTTTTCAATTTACTCTTTACACATACACACACACACACATTACTTTTTTAAAAAGAGCCAAAGTAGCTACTGTATAAGGAGCGAGATATTCTAATATAGTAGGGAAATTTATCCATTCGGTAGAGATATAAGTTGAGGTGTACACGATTAGGTTCGAACAGTTTAATAATAAAAATTATAGTCGACCTAATATAGACGGGTCAAAAAAAATTTAAACCGTGAGGCGTTATACTTTTTTCAAACCAAACAGTTTGAGTCAATTGGTTTGATACTATTTGACTATTGGGATAGTGAGTCGAGGAGTTACAAATTTTATGTCTATTATTTAAAAGTAATATTAAAGTATTTTAATTGTGTAAAATATAATAATTTTTTATTGACAATTATATTATGTAATAGTAAAATTCTCATCAATTAAAAAAATTATGATTTATTTTTATCTATCTTACATTCAATTTTATATATCTTTTATTATCAATTTCACATATAAATTTTAAAATATTTCATAAATTCAATCAAACATTTAAATTGACCATGAAAAAAAATTCACGACAGAGTAATACACCATATACTTTCACAAAAAGAAAAAAATTGAACCATCAGATTCCCACACTTTACATGAATCCGTGTTCAACTAATTGAAATTCTAACGAATCATCTGTCCATGTTTTTTCCACTAAATATTTTTGAATTTTTTTATTTTTTACTTTTATATAATTTTTAGAAAAATCCACGTAAAATCACACTTAGAACCAAAATAAACATAACCTCCACGTGCATGCGTGCATGTATGAGGGTGTACACACACACATGCATACAATGTTTTCAGAACATAAGTGTTATTTGAGAGAGGGATTTTGTTCGAAGATGATAAGTGTTATTTGAGAGAGGGATTTTGTTCGAAGATGATATTTAACAGGAGTTGTGCATATTGAGATAGTAGTATATTTGGTAGTAAATTTTGATGAGGTGAAAATTTTAATTTATTTGAATATATACATAAAATATATAGTAATGATTGAATGATGTAATAATATATAAGGGCAATGATTAATATTTAAGGTATATATATATATATATATATATAAATACGAGTGTATGCATGTATATAAATGTAGCCGTTGACGTGAATGTAAACATGTATAATGATTGAAAATTAATTAATTAATTATACATGTAAAAAAGAAAAAGTTTGTATTTAAATTTTAAAAAATTGTCGTAAATTTATCAGCGTAGACTATGAAGTTGGAGAGATATAAAAAGCATGAAGCATGGCTTCGTACATGGTGCATATATATATGGTCATAGTATCTCTAATGATTGAATTACGTACTTTGTAAAACACTACTTCTATCCTTCTTCTTCCCCAGTCTCAGGCTGTGAAAGGCAAGTTAAAATACCTTCTGCCCACAAAATCCCTTTCAACGGATGCTTCTATCTCTCAACCACTAAATAGTCTTCACTTTCTAGTTATAGCCATGGACCATCCACTTCCACTCTCTCAAAATTATGCTTATTCTTATCTCTATGAGTATCATCATAAATATTCAGTGGGATCCCCTCTCCCTCCAGTCCAAGAAACCCCACGCGACATGTACTTCTGAACCCAAAAAGAAAAAGGAAATGCCCTTTCCTTTAGTGTAATCATTTTCCTTCACTTCTTCACGAACGTGTTCATGCTCTTGCTCGTTCTCCTGAGCTTTTAGCTATGTTGGTGTCAGCCTAATGGATCACTTATATGTAAGAAATCTTCTTGGAACGTACAGTTTGAGAGAAAATCTTATCTCAATATGAATCAGTGCGGGCCAAGTTGGGATCTCGAAGAGAATTCCGCCCTGCCTGGACTCAAGTTTCATGCTTACTCCAATTCATTCTGCAATTCTTTGCCTCTTCACGTCCCTTCGTAATCTCTCCTTCTTTAATCTGAATTTCTCATTGTCCTTCATATATGCGCGCGTGTGTGTATTAATGGAGATTAGTTTTTAGTACAAATATTGTTGGGCTTAATATGATCTGTTATGGTCAGGTTGGACTACGAAGTGGCGGAGCTGAAATGGGAAAATGGGCAGCTGGCCATGCACGGCCTCGGCCCTCCGCGCGAGGTTGACAAACCTCTAGACTCGTCCTCTCCGGCCTCCAAATACAGCACGTGGGATAAGCCAGCCGCCGGGGGCACGCTGGAGTCTGTAGTTAATCAAGCCACCATGTCTGCCGTGGACGGCGGAGTTTACAATGACACCGAACCGGTGCCTTGGTTTGACTACCACCGCGCCATGGCCAACCCTGCCGCCGGGACGGGCATCGCCGTGACCAAGGACGCGCTCGTCCCATGCACTAATAATACCAGCAAATGTAAGAATCACGAAAACTCCACCCACGTGCCGGGAATCGGCACTTGCGTGGGTTCGTGCAGCGGCGCCACCACCGCTTCTTTAGACTGCGACAGCCGACGAATAGCGCTTGACACTTGCGAGAGAGAGGCGAGCGGCGTTGCGGGTTTCGGATCCACTTCCCTGGTGTCGGCGGAGAACACCATCTCCGGCAAAGAGTGCACCAATACCTCCGGCGACGAGCGTGACTCCGTCTCTCACAGCAGATCACAGGCACGTGATGTGATCAACACACTATATCATCCATGGAATTTCTTGGTTTCATGAGCGTATTAATTATTTAGGTATATGTGATTGGCAGAGGGAGACAGCCACTAAGGAGGACGTGAAGAAAGGAAGTGAAAAATCATCAGTTTCGACTAAGAGGAGCAGGGCGGCAGCCATTCATAACCAGTCTGAACGTGTAGGGTTTCTTGTCTCATCATTATCAGTTCGGATAATTATGGTTCTGTGAATCTTTGTTTACAGTTGAAAGGAATTAAAGAAAAGGGAATTGGTGCCTTTGTATAGGGTTTCTTGTCTCATCATTATCAGTTCAGATAATTATGGTGCTGTGATTCTTTGTTTAAATTTGAGAGGAATTAAAGAAAAGGGAATTTATGCCTTTGTATACAGTGGTGCACTTTTATGATTTTTTTTGAGTTTGCATGATAAATGTTATAATTTTAATATTTAATTAATTTTTCATATTTTTTAATATAAGATTATCGCAAGTACCTAATACAAATGCATTTGGTGACCTTTCTTTTGGGTATTGCATGCAATCTTTCTTATGTATTAAAAAAGTGTTGAAAATGTTATATATTATGTACGCTGAATAAATAGATGTATTATATTTATAGTTATAGATTATTATTTGACACAAAACTCTGCACATTTATGCATCAGAAAAGAAGAGACCGGATAAATGAAAGGATGAAGACATTGCAGAAGTTGGTCCCAAATTCCAGCAAGGTACATGTTAAAACATGTTCAGGAACTTGTTGATTTACTTATATGGTATCTGTACGTAGAATAAAATCTATCACCAAGATGATTTTAGGACTTGAGTTCAATTGGCAAAGTGATTCCCGAGATGCGTGCAAAGTCAATTGATCCAAATCAATTCCCACACTCCTGTGCTCTTAATTCTTGATTTGACCCCCGTCGATGACTTAACTACGCATGATCATGAAATACAAGTCCTTAATTGTCTGCGCTTATAATTGGAAAGATACAATTAAAAGTTAACTTGTGAATTCAATAGACTAACTACCGTTTTGCTACAGATCATAAACATTTCTGGAAAGTGGCCTGGTTCAATAATTTGATAAGCACTTAAATTTTTCTGCCTCGTGTAATGATCCTACTCCACACACAAATCTTGAAACGTATATATACAAAGTAGACAGTTGTTTGTTGTGAAGACAATGAACTGTCGGTCTTGTAGATGCTATCTACTAAATTTTGTAAGATTGTAATAAAGGTTACAATTTTAACATTTAATTAATATTTTACTATTTGCACCAGTATACTTTTGAATGAACCAGTTTATCGCATAAATGAGCTATGCAACTACGAGCGATACGAGCCTTGGGAAACTCTTCACATGTTTGTCCGCTGACAATAATGACGTGTCTTATTTTAACAATCTGTTGCACACACCACCAAATATAGAAAATACACACGCTTTTCCATGCTATCATACATCATCCTTTCAATAGGCAAACTTATCAGTTAGGCCAGAAGATTTGTGGTCATGTCTATACGTAAAAAACCTTTGAATTGTTAACGGTGAACCAACCCATTGTTAATTCTGAATGTTAACACCATGTTAGTCCCAAGAACTAACTATATCTTACATTCCCATGTCGTGTTTGTTAATTTGGCAGACCGACAAAGCCTCGATGTTGGATGAAGTAATAGAACACCTCAAACAGCTGCAAGCTCAGGTACAGATGATGAACAGGATGAGCATGATGTTGCCACTAGCCATGCAGCAGCAGCAGCAGCTTCAGATGTCTATGATGGCTCCCATGGGGATGGGGATGGGAATGGGGATGGGCGTGATGGACATGAACGCCATTAACCGAGCCGCACGAATGTTGCCTCTCATGCCGCCCTTCGCGCCGCTGCCCTCCTGGGATAATCCCCGAGATCACTTGCCGATGCCCGACCCCATGTCAGCATCCATTGGATGCCAAGCTCAAGTGAGTTTTGTTACCACACTCATGCTAGAACTTAAGATTGGGAAAAAAGGGAAAATAGAATTAATGCTTTCAGATATTAGA
Organism: Avicennia marina; assembly: GCA_019155195.1. NCBI lineage: Eukaryota > Viridiplantae > Streptophyta > Magnoliopsida > Lamiales > Acanthaceae > Avicennia > Avicennia marina. Next base: position 13,593,676 of record CM032760.1, read on the forward strand.
CAGCGCTGGCTGATATTATGACTGGTCATGATATGTGTTGCAGCCAATGAATATGGACGCTTATAGCAGGCTTGCAGCTTTGTATCAACAATTCCAACATTCTTGTGGTTCTGGTTCAAAGAATTGACTACATAAACGTTGACGCAAGGGATGTGGGTTGGAGAAGAGATGTATTTAATTAAGGAGTCATGCCTGCTGTTAATTAAAGTAGACATTAGTCTTTAGTTTTTCTTTTATGTTGTTTTCTCTAAGTAAGTGGGGCGGGTGGGGTGTCTAAGTTGTAAGCTTGGTTTGCATTTTTTTGTGTCAGACAAGAGTATGGAGCAGGTTAAGCATACAAATATGGAGGGTTTCTGAACCTTTTGTTTTTTAATAAACGTGCATGGCTAATTCTATAATTTCTGTCGCTGGTATTGCTCTTTTGTTACGTGCTTGAACTTGGAAATTAGTGTTGGCAATTAATTAAGTGTAAAACAATGAGTTGAAAGAGGAACTTATATTTTATTAATTAAACAATTGATGATGTGGCTATAGAATTACACACATATATATGTATATGGTCAATTACATGAATAACAGATACTTGCGCAGCAACTTTTTACATGCGTATGGGCATGGCAACTTGCTACGAGACAAATATCAAATTCTTAAAGAACTGGGTTTGACTAAAGAACTAAATTAAAAACTGAAATAAAAAACTCAAAGACTAGTTCAACTCTAACAACTTTAACATTTAGTGGAAAAAAATATGATATTTCAGGGTCTAAATAGTAGGATCTTATTTCCTAAACTTTTCTGTCTTCCATTTTGTAACCGTGATTCAGAGGGCGCATAGGCCCAGTTGTTGCATGATGTGTATATTCTACTTTTCAAAAATAATTACAGAGAACAAAAATTAATGTACGTGTTTTGATGCATTGGCTTTAAAGAAAATAAAGAATCATAAGTAGTCTTGCTACTTCCCAATTATGAATTACACTAAATGAACACTATGTATTCTTAATGTTTAACCTAATTGAGCATTGATCATGAATTCTCAGGAATTGCAATATTCCTACTTTAAGTTGTTGCATCACACATCATTCTTTCGGCTTACTATCTTTTTCCTTTTCCTTTTGCCCGTGTGTGTGTGTGTGGTTGAGATCATTCGAATATGCTAAAAAGAAACAAGATTTTGTTTCTTGGCGTTACAAGATACTACCCACGATCATGACATGTTACATGTTGCAAAAATGACTCAAGCACAAATGATTGGATGGTAAACGGAACACTTGGTCAGTTGGGTAACCACACAGTTTCTGTCTGCAAATCTAAAAGTCCTCGCACTCGTTGATTAAGGTTCATGTTAGCAAAGAGTGTGCATACAAATTTATTTATATATCGTGACGTTATTTTATTTTAAAATTATAAAAATAAAATATTTAAATTAAAAAAATCACGAAAGTTCACAAGAAGTTCGAAACGAGAAAAATTTTGTGAGAGAACCCAAGTAAAAATAATAATTTAAAATAAAATTAAAAAATAAAAAACTAAAAAAATAACAAGAATTTTCAATAAAAATAATTGCGTAACCAAAAAATCTTATTAAATTAGTCATATAATGTAGGCATATACAATAGTCGTGACATCCTTGTGCATGCAAGTTCGAATACAAGCTATAATTAGATCTATTATGTATTAGGTCTAAAGCCCAGCCCAACCAAACTGAGAAGTTTCATTTATGAGCAATAATTTTGAGAAGAATCGTTCATGAGCTTGTATATCTTTGGGAAGAGTGATTTATGGTCTTGTGAACAACATCAAGTAAGTAAACCCTAGGGAGTGACTATGGGATATGTTGGGTTTGGTAGCTACCTCCTTTCGAAACAATCATCCTTCGGCCTGAGAACATCCAATGAGTGGTGCTTGAAGAACAATCATCCATGGTAGTATTTGATTGGTAATACTTAGGGAGCGACCAGTGACTTGGCCAAGTAATTTGATGCTGCATTTTAATCTAATACTTTAAGATAACGATCGAGTGCATGGGCCACTCATATTTATATATAAGTCACTTTCTCTACAATTTTCTCCACTTGTGGGTGTGTGTGTGTGTGTTTATATGTATGCGTGGTGAGTCATTTATCTGACCCCATTTTGTGTTCTGTATTGGCATTCCTAGCTAGCTTTATATTTTGTCCGTAGAAATTGATATTTTAGCAATACAAGATACCTGAGGGACAACAAATCATACCCTAACATTTATTATCAAGTCTAGACCTGTTTTTACCCTATTCATACCTATAAAATAATATCTAAATTTAAGTTCATACTCAATATAATATATAAAACTCGATCTATACTCATACTTAGTGAAATGAAAACTATGTGTATAAATCTTACTCTATTCATTAATACCCGTAAGTATTTGTACCTTTTATTTACTTATTAATACCCATGACTATTGTTTAATGATTTGATATTAATTTTTATTTTTTTTTGTAAATTCAACTTTACAAAAATAATCATGAATATTTAGACAAAAGTTTCTTGAGTTTTCATAAACAACCATGCTTAAATATAATTTTTATGTTAAATATCAATGCGAAAGTTAAAAATATAATAAAATTTTATAATAAAGTTGACTTCATTGAAATGATATTTGATAATTTAAACTAATCACTATATCAAGTGATTATAATATCTACATGTATTACATAAACTATGGCAAATAAAAAAAAAAATTTAAATATGATAAACATTTATTTAATTAGACCCTAAATGTATAGGTAAAACTTGAACATTATTGAATGGGTCTAATATTATATTAAGTAGGATAGGGTATGCATATTATATTATAGATATAAGCATTTAATGATATTTTTTATATTAATATTTGTGGGTATAAACATGAATAGGGTAAAAACCTATCCATATAAGTCCATTTGCATGCTGCTCTATTCATGGCGAAATGTGTAAGAAAAAATCTATACGCCTTGTCCCTTTCTTCATTTTTCATTCCGAACAGCATTTTATTTCTTATGCCTGGGGTTTTCATCAGATCTAGGCTCGAAAGGGATCCTATGTTGATAGATAAGACATGGAATGATTAGTAATGTTTGCATATAAATTTTAAAAATAGAAAGTTTGATAGAAAATTTAAGAACAGTATAAAAGTAAAACAAAGAAAGAGATAAAAAGATGTTTTAATATTTCGTATGTTTGGAAGAAATAAGTTCGAGGGTTACGAACTTGCATCCAAACATAGCCATTGATTTTGACGAGCACTGAATTTGATATTGCCATCGTATTATGTATCATGTTATGATTTTGGCATTTCAAAGGTGCCATTCAAATTTGTAGTCGAAAGACGCAGCATTGGGTGAACTATGCAAATTGGTTCAATCAATAACACAGCAAAATTTCAAGCACGAATTACTCTATTATTACGTTCTTGAGAAGGGAAATACATTACTTTGCTTAAGCAAGATTTTCCGATTGCATTAGGCCCATTTGGTGGATTTCGAAGGATGTAAGAATGTGGGCCAGAGAACTTTTGCTCACCTTTCTGTCGTGATCCAATAACATTAGGCCCAAAATAAAGATCCAGAGCACTTGTTGGGCTCTCACAAAGCCTGCTATGGTTACGTCTAACCCACAAGCACAAGTCATGGGGTCCTCAGTCCAATCTTTTGAATACATTTTTTGTATCAAACTCCTCGCAAAAAAGTTCATCATCATATTAAAAAACAACAATAGTAATAACAATGATGATATATTGTCCCTGTTACATGTCAATTGGCATGATTTAAATTTTACGCGATTTAGTTATTAATTGCTTCATTTAATTCTTATCATTTTTTAAGGTAACCTTGTAATTTATTTTTGGCATGTTTCACTTTTTGTTGACTATATTTGGTATGTAATAAAAGCTCAACACACACACACACACACACAATATCATTTTTAACAACCATTGATGTTGATTTTAGATTCAATGATACATTAATTTTGCTGTATATGGTAGCATCGCTTTGTTGTTGGTTTTAATTTCAAAGTTATGCACTTTTAACATTTTTCAGTACGTATTAGAACTCTTTTGCACCGTTGTTGGTAAATTAGTTTAAACAATATTTTATTTTCCCCCTTTAAGTAGGCCAATGGTTGTAAATACTAAGGGATGGGAAAATATCCAATTTTTATGTGTTTTTTGATTGAAATAATCAAAATTCATTCTCCATACGAGTTGTACTCAATCAAAACTTGTTTGGCCAATTTTTGGTATCATTACTTGAACAAAGAGCAATTATATATATCCACATTCATAACATTTATTTTTGTGATATTTATTCAAGCAAAACTCATATTGTTGTTAAGATAATGCTATAAATTAACTAGCAAGTATTGTTTATTTGTATAAAAAATTTAAATGAAGCCAGTATTTTCGAAATCATCAATATTCAAGATATAGTTGACAAGCATCTTAATCAATTATGATGAAAAAGACATTCTATTTGAACTGACGTGTTTATTTACAAAAACTCATTGATGAGGAGCCCTCTTTCTGATAGTTCGATAATTTAATTTGCAACTTGCTGATGTAACATCAAAAATATTTGTTCCCAAAATTCAATTTTGGTCTGAGTTCAAATATTAAATCATGTCTATAGACATGTATGTATGGTCAAGTCACGTTCAATTCAATCATTAAAACTTCATTGCATGAAAAGTAAGGCATGAAAGAGCAAATAGAAAATTAGTGTGCAAAGTTTTTACTAATTCCCCACCATCAAATCACAAATATAAATTATAAATGCATATAACAGTTAAAATAATAAAAATAGATAAAGACTGACACCCATCACGGACGGTAGCAAAAGAAAATTACACCTTTTTAGTTAGAGTAAAAAGGAGATGATAAAACTGTACATTTTTGGATTTATTGTCCAATTATTGCTGCTTCTTTTAATCTCACGAGTCTACTGTCCTCTCGTTTGGCAATCGGTTCACCATTAATTCTTATGAAACAGAACCTGTTGACTCACCTCTGAAGCATTGAAGGGAAGAAGACTCTCCATTCACATTTTCTTTTTTAAAAAATGAAACTATTATTTTGTGACCATATACAGCCTGTATGGGGAAGATTATATATGGGACCAAATCTTTTCATGTCAACATAACAAGTTGGTGCTGCTCATGACATCGTACAAAAATGGTACACCACTTGATTTTCAAATAATATTAAATTATTTCCATTCAAATTCTCTCTTGCTTAGTTTTTCTGTATCCCTCTCGTTCATCCATATAATAATGTCATCTGATAATTGAAATAATCACAATATAACCAATCCAAAGAAAATGAGTAAATACATTTGGCACAGTTATATACGTAGAATAGATAGATAGACAAATACACTTAGCGTGATGACATATACGATAGAAAAGAATGAAAAATATTAGAGGAGAGAAGATCTGGAGTGTTCAAAGTGATATCGACAATCCACGTCACATTATTGTAACAAAATTCTTGATTTCAAATTCATGTCGAACTCAAACTATTGCCCCTACCCAATTTACTGCTACGTACTTTGTGATGTAGGACCAGAGCAATGTGCAAATTAATTCCGTATTATTTGGTACTAATTTCGTGCATGGAATCAACACAGAAGGTAACCTTGATATCTGTCAGGTGAAAACATATCACGTGCGTTGTGGGGTTTATTTTCCAGTAAAGCCCTGTCATACATAGGCGAGTTGCAAAACCAGGATATTGATAGTTGCCATTGCACGTGTAACTTAATTTGTACTACACATACACACGCACACACTGACTCGGGTAATTAATTTTTTTTGACACAAATATCAAGACAAGGTGGCCCTTTAATGTCTTGTCACCTGTGGACCCAATCTCTGACCTAATGCGTACGAATACCTCCATATTTATTTCCCTACTCTTCACTCCTCAGATCCACTGTCGGCGACCTCTAGTAACATGCACAAAGATGTTATTTTATTTTCTGTACTGGCAAGTAAGTTCTGATCTTTCGTTTGAACCAACAAGTAAGGTTTTATTTGCTTTACTCAGATGAACGATTAGTTTTCCCATAAGGGGTGTAAATTGGCAAGCATTTGAAATACTCAACTCGAATCACTGGTTAGTGGGATGGTTGCCATAAACCTCAACTCAAATTAATTATTTTTACACATGTCAAAAATCACCCCCTAATTTGGAGGTGTATTTGTAGCTCTATTTAACTAACTTGACGTGCAGAAGTAAATTATAAAGTAGTCTAGATGAATTCATTGCCATCCCTAGATGCTTATGTTCACTATTAATATAAAAAAAAACCAATTGTTGCTTAAATTATTTTTCCCTATGCGAGGCAGCGATATGTTTAAATTAGTACAGTGCTAGCTGGTGTGCCTGCAACTGGCGTTTACAAACAGGAGACATTATCTTGTAACTTGGTACTCGCCTCCCGCCTTCCTTCCCACCACCTTCCAAATGACCCAATTAACTGATTTATATGTTTCATCAAGATTTAAAAATTCTTGTCAAGAAACAACTCCCCACTTTCCCTCAACACCCAGCTCTTTCATCCCCCAATCCCATATATAAATCCCAATCATCCCTCTCTTCCACCTCACATCTCAATTCCAGGAGAATTTGAAACCCTAAACCCTAATACCCTTTCGATTCTGTTCTCCTTCCCCACCATTCACAAGAAACAAGAACAATGGCCTTGATGATATCTCCAAGAAAGCTGAGAGATGATCTCTACTCGTACTCATACCAAGAGAACTCGAACATCCCTCTAGTGATCTCAGTTCTTGCCTCTCTGATTGAAAGAACAGTGTCGAGGAATGAGAGGATCGCCAGGAACTGCAGGTGGCCGATGTCCAGAACCCTAGCTTTCTACGGCAACGAGACGCCTGACTTGACGATTCAGTCGTATTTGGAGAGGATTTTCAGGTACACCAGAGCTGGACCGTCGGTCTACGTCGTCGCCTACGTCTACATCGACAGGTTTTGCCAGCTTTTCCCTGAGTTCCGGATCGGAGCCGCCAATGTTCATCGGCTGCTCATCACAACCATCATGGTGGCGTCAAAATATGTTGAAGACATGTAAGTTCTTTATTTTTTCACTTCTAAGCTTGAAATTTTACTTATTTATTTTTCACTTCTAAGCTTGAAATTTTACTTAGTAATTGATTTTCAGTTGTTTTTTTTGTTCAAGTTTGACTAATTAATCCTGTCGGTGGAATGGAATTTAGTGTATCTGTAGGCGCACAAGATCACATGTCCTGTCGCAAAAATCGCACAGTCCCGAATCAATTTTGTGAAAATTTTGAAGATTGATGAAAAGGGTTGTTCCTATCTTGGTTTAAGTTAAAATAAAAATGAAAGACCCCGACATGTCTAAATCAAGAAGGAAATTTATCGGCATGAATATTTAGATTTTTCTCCAACTCTTTTGTGCAGGAATTACAGAAATTCGTACTTTGCTCGAGTTGGGGGGTTGACGACAAAGGAAATGAACAGATTGGAGGTGGAATTCTTGTTTATGATGAAATTCAAGTTGCACGTGAACGTGAGTGTGTTTGAGAGCTACTGCAGGCATCTGGAGAGGGAAGTGAGCATCGGAGGAGGGTACCAAATAGAGAGAGCTTTGAGGTGTGCTGAAGAGATTAAGGCCAAGCAAAGACAACAAACAAGACATAGTTGTGATCGCGTTGCTCGCCTTTTGCTGTAGATTTATTTATTTGTTTATTTATCTTACTTTTGCCCCCAATTATAAAATACTACCGATGCACGTTTCCCATCGCTGGCTACATAGTTTAAGATTGGATACCCACTTGTATACAAAATTGTGTTATTTAAATCTTTTCTTTTCAGGCTTCATTATAAATTGTTTGCAGTTCAAAGTCAAAAGAAAGTAAAATGAATTACGTTGAAATTTTTTTGACCAAAGTATTTCTTTACCAGGACTGAATTGAAAGCCCACAGGAACACACAGAAAAGAGGGGGAAAAAAATGCTTACGTGGCATTTAAATCACTTAGTAACAGTAGGCCACATCAGTGAAAGACCTTATTGTTTACGTGACTGCAATGCGTGATTGGCGGTAAAATTAGTGCGGCAAAGCTCCACTCTAGTGTGACCATAAGATATACAGTGTGTGTTTGTTTAATTGCTAAATAGATTTATCAATTGGTCATTGACATACAAGCCAAAAAATATCCTACCAAGTGCCTGTTTGGCTAGGTTTATTTTTAAAAATTTATAAGATTATGTAACTTTTAAGATAATTTTAAAATATATAAATTCATAAATCTTATTTTTAAAATAAGTTAAAAAGTGTATGAATAAAAATAATATTTACATCAAGTAACTTATATGACGTCTTAAAATAAGTTAAGAAAAACTATTGTTTTTCAAGAAGTTTATAAGTTTCAAAAATAAAAAAATAATTTTTTTTTGAAATTATAAATTCTTTCAAATAAAAAACTTGCCAAATATTTTTAAGAACTTATAATTCTCAAAAATCTTATAAGATATTTTGAGTAACTTATAAACTCACCCAAACACTTTCTAAATGTAGTGTTCTTAAATATAGGAAGTAGATAATATACTCTTTCTGTATGGAATTACTTAAATGACTAATCAATGAGCCTAATTATACTATGTTATTAAGAGTTTCGAGCCAATTTTGATCCTATAACGTAAAATTAATTATTTATTTATTTTGATTATACAATGTAAAATCACACGTTTATCTTTATTCTAAGTTTTTTTTTTTGTTCTTTTTCATTATCTATATCCCCCTTTTCATTTAATTTATCCTTTTTATTTTCTTATTTTACATATTTTTTGAATTCTTAATTTTGAGTAATGTTATTTTTATTTAAGAATGCAACAAATTTATAATTTACAAATAATTTTACACACTCCTGGAGTGTGACAAAGTTATTAATATATTATAAAAGAATACTCTATATATTTCTACAACTTCCCACTCCGTAAAAGAGAAATTGTTAACTCTTCTGCTTTCAGTTGGTTACAAAGGCTACACCCAAATTTTCTTCATGTGTGTCACTTCGTTAGCTATCAAATAATATATAACCAATGAAATCTCATTCTTCTTCTTCATCGTTTGGTCAAAGGCGATTGATTAAAGTTGTTACTAAAGCTGACAAATTAAAGTTGATTGGAAATAATTAGCAATCATTAATTGGTGGATTGAGAGTAATGAAACAAGTTTTGAACTGTCTGTTGGTGCTAAATGCATGAAATTATTGCATGGAAAATCTGCAATTTATCCACTTGTCTACCTAAATATAGTATACATTATTTGTACCGCATGTGAATTAAACCATTCATAAATATAAAGTATTATTTGAGGGTTAGGTGGTTGCTGAAATCAAAGGATTGGGTAATCTTCAATAATCAGTAACGCTTCAAGACATGAAAAGTTTTTGTTGATGATGGCCTTATTAAAAAGAACAAAGAAAGAAAAATGCTGATAAAAATATATCAATTTCAAATATATTGAATGCGAGTAGAAATACAAACCAACATTATAAAATTGGAGAAAGAGGATGCAGCCAGGAAGAATATAATTATGAAGATTTGTGACAATTATATTTAGATTTGATGTCACCCTCCAACCCATCATTATTTTCTCATGTTTTGAGCACACTTAATAATCTCAATCTTAGTTTAATCAGGCTACAACTCAGCTTGTCGCCATTAAAGCACAATAGCAGGGATAAGTTAACAATATGTTGACCTAAATTGCTTCCCTCATGAAGCTTATGAAAAGAGAGGACTTACATCTAAACTTCAAAACTGTCTACTTTCACGGTACAAGGACACATTGTCTTCATAAATGAGACATTCACCGAACTCCTAATTGGACAGATTTTAGATTTATCGAGGACGAAATTTCCAGATAATACTTTTAAATTGGTTTCATTAGTTGATGATGGGTAGATGAGGCACATATATGTACAATTGGCTTTCTAATTGGACCGTAATTAATCATTTTAGAGACACTTAGACGCTACGTTTGGTTTCATTTTTTACAAAACAATACATCAATTATTACTTTTTAAAAAATTTCTCTTTCTTATTTTTACATAATTTTTATAATATACATCTAAAATTATACATCAAAAGGCAAATCCAAGCACAAACCTCAACTTTTTGGGTTATATAAGATTAAGCAGTCTATGCAAATACGTTGAGTTGTTTAAATCATGATATATGTTATAATATCTAAAAATAAATAATTATGATAAGGGATCGATTTCATTGACCGCTTTTTGGCAAGTATGGCACAACATTCAGGCCTTTGCACCCTAGTTTTATAACTTTTACAAGATAGAGTAAGGAATTTATAAATTTTTTACAACTTATTTTTGGAAGAAAATCAATTTCATATTGTTCATTTGAATAATAAATATAATCCATCACTTTAAAACCCATTTATCAATAATTAATATCTACCAATATCTATGTAATTTTGTCGGAGCTAAAAATGCTGAACTCTTATACATGAAAGAAAGTAAAAAGTAAAGTTGAATCCCTCAACAAATCAAATTTTAAAGATTTGAATTCCATAAAAAAATATAAAAAATCAATCTCCAACTGCAATTTATTTAGCCCTTTAAATCTGTTCTCATTCTAGCACAAGTAGGCTACTACTCCTAAATAATTGCCCAAGTGTCTATGGGCCATGAACAAACTCAAGATCAATTTCCATGGGACATACAAAGCTCATATTTAGGTTTTGCTAATCTAAGGTCATGTCTGAAATTTCAGTGGACCCGAGTGCTACTTTAGAGGAAAGATTTATTCGCTGGGAGAAGGGCCGGAAGAAACACATCAAGCCTATTTTATTGGGCTAAAAATATTGGGCAAATGAACAAGAAAAGTGGGCCCAAAAATAAAACTAGTCCAATTAGTGGGATAATGATGGCTTTAATTATATGCAATATTTTAATTTAAATATGAATTGAATTTCTTACATATATTAGGTAAAAATAGTTAGGCTCTTTTGATAAACCTAATCACATTAATTTTTATATTTTGACACGTCAAGGATTGTCCCAGATTTACTGATTTATTGGTGTCGTTGACTAGTCAAGTTAATTTTTTTTAATATAATAATGACAAATTAACTCGAAGTTTCTCCCATCAGATTTGTGATGTGGTAACTCAATGTTAATGTTCAATATTTTTTTAATATTTATTCTAAATCATATTAACACAGGAAGTATTAAGTCTGTGACGAAATGAATACGCTACATGTTTTTTTTTTTCAAATTATAATTATTTTTATTGTTACAAAACTGAATTCAATTGCACAAGTTAAATTGCCAAATATTTAACAGCTATTGCTTCAATAAATGAAAAAAGTTACTGTGAGAAAAAAGAAATATGTGAATTGAATTAATTTTGACTATTTATGATTTTATTTAGTTTTTCAATATAATCTCATTATGAAAATAATTCATTTGATGTAAGGTCAAAATAATCTTTTAAAATAAAGTTCAAAAGAATCATGAAATATTAATTTGTTTTATCATAACCTTCAGATTATCAATTACATAATTTTATAATTTTATATTGAGTCATTAATTTATTAAGGAATTTGATTAAACAAAGGTAATATGTGATTAGTTTAAATAAAATAATTTATTTTTCATAACCATTAATAGTTAACACGACCAGAAGACACTTTTTTTACCATACATTGCCACTTTGTGTCTCATCAAATCATCATAAATTCCAAAGTACGCATTATATTTGATAAATATCCTATGTTTTGGATAGTGACAGCCACGTGAATCGCAGGGCTAAACACAGTACTGTAGCTGACTTGACCTCAATTAATCACCAATTGTCTAATAATTTCTACTTAATAATTTCTACTCGAGAAGACAGGAAATCTCATACTTCATTTTCTAAAGATTTTAGTGCTTAATTTATACTAGAACTTTTTGAAATCGATAATCAAAAGGTTTGATTTTGTGACAAGAATTCGACATAAAGTATGTTATTGAAGGAACCTTGATGGGACAAATTTGGACTTCTTGCACGTGTTATGAAGCATTTAAGTACTCCCTTACAAGTTACCACGATATAAAATAGAAACAAAGGCTAGGTTTGGAAGCATATTTTCAACCCCCTCACATTCTAGCAAATTTCTTTAACAAAATTTTTCTCTCAATTCAAATTAAAATTTTTTTTCTTACCTATGTTTAAATAGCTAACAAATAATTTTTAATCATATTATTCACAATTAAACTAATATATATATATATGTATGTATTATAAAAATTAATTGTTACTTATATATATATATATTATTTTATTATTCAACTATTATTATATATAAAATATAAATAAATCAAAATTTTCAAGATATTAAAACTTTCGTTACACCCGTCGCCAATCCCCAATAAAACCTGCCAAAAATTCCTTGTAAATTAAATCAACGCTTACCAAAATCGTCGCCTCAGATTATGGTTCGTGTGTGGAGTCTGGAAAGCGACGGCCACGAGGGAAGTTGCAAAATTTTCAAAAGCCTAACCGCCAGTCACGTGGCAATCAACGGCCAACGGTCAGCAACCAACATCAACGGCGGTTTTCCTTGCGCAGCTTACCCTATGTCCGCCCGGATTAACAGTGTCTTGATCAAGAGAAAATTGAACAGAGTTGCAGCAACTTTAGTTAACACCAATCCTGGAAAAAGGGTTTCATGGCCGCGGCTTTAACTTGGGCTTAGCTTGTATGTGGGTAGTGACAAATTCAAGGCCCCAAGATAAGGGCGAATATGGAGTAAAATTTTATTAGTTCAAGCCGGGTTTGGTTAGACTTCAAAGATGTATGCAGATGAATAGTGGCGCGTGGCGTTAAGACATATCATTCACTAGGGACACAAAGTAGCAGTTGTGCTTTCGTATTTTATATGAAAAATGCCATCGAATTATTGATACAAGATACAAAAGGCGAGGTTCCAAATAAAAGAAGAACTATGGTATATTAAAATTTGGAGTTGCATTTGCTACTAATTGATTTATTCTTTCCTCACTTCTTCCAAGTTACTACTACTTTTTCAAACTTCGAGTTCGACTTAAAATCTATTCTATATTATTATCTTAATAAGAATTGTAAATTATACAAAATGAATTTATATAACTATTTTTATTTTATTCTTTTCTTTGTCCCATTCTTTTACTTAATTTTTTTTTTTTTTTTGTGTTCTCCCTTAAATTTTCTCTCCTTTTAAATTCTTTTGACCTTTTGCTTATTTACAATATATTTTGCACATTGTAAAATTATACATTTGTCTCTAATATACATTCTTTTATTTTTTTTATATCTTTAGTTCTATTCTTTCTCCTAACTTATTATTTTTATTTGTATTTTCTTTCAAACTCTCTCTCTCTCTCTTTTTAAAAATTTTTGATCTTAGTATACTTTACCATTTTATATATTCTTTAAACTTTGAATTTTAAACAAATTTATTTTATTACTTAAAATAATTTTTTTAATTTATAAATAAATTTACATTTGTATATAGTGTACAACTTTTTTTAGTACTAAAAAATTTAAAGCTAATAGTGCAATTTTTTTGGGCCAACAAGGGCATGTGCCTCCCCGGTTTTTACACTAGAAGATTCCATTTAAGAAACGCAATCACTTAAAAAATTTCCTTGTATTCCACATAGAGTTCACGGTGGCTAATAAGTCAGAGATTGAAAAAATACGTGACGACGAGCTAATTAAATCTGATCACCCCTCAAACTTTTCTTTAATTTCTTTATTTGTAACCCCACATAGACGAAAACTGGAATGAATGGGCATTATGCTCACGCTATAAATAGGGCTTGACACACTACATATCCAAATCACTCCACCATAATCAGTCCAAGTGCCAAAATCCTATAGTTCCCCTCTACCAATTCTTGGCCATGGCTTTAGCTTTACATTGCTCACTTTTCACTTATTTAGCTTTCTTTTCACTGATCTTGTCAAACTTTTGCTATTGCTTCAATCCCAAGCAGATAAATGTGTCTAGACGTCAGTCAAGTGCAGGATCCCAGTGGTCTTCTGCACGGGCCAGTTGGTATGGAAATCCTACTGGTGCGGGAAGTGATGGTAAGACACATGGACAACATCTTCACATACAACGTCTTAAGTTATTGATTGTTATATTTGACAAGGCATTGTAACTAGTGATAGATGCATGCTAGTCGTTTTTCCACCACAGAGTTGAATTTTGGTTGACATAATTAACACAATTTTATGAGGACTAATGGCCTTTTGCTACTCGTTATCGATCAAGACATTAATGAATGCCATAGAAATTAAAAGTTTTCCTTTCGTTGAAGTTTCTTTTCCCATTCATGCTAAAACCACATGCCCCAAATATAGTGTATAATTACACATATATAGGAATTTATAATTCAATTGATGACTTTGTTGCACGTGTCAAGGGGGGGCGTGTGGATATCAAAATGCCGTTGAGGCACCGCCATTCTCTTCCCTAATCACAGCAGCTGCTTCTTCTCTTTACAACTCAGGCAAGGCCTGTGGAACTTGTTATCAGGTGAGTTTAGTCCAGCTTTCTCCGCCATCACACCCTTTCGTAAATATACATGAAAATTGACCTTTCTTTCGTCTTTTTAAATTTTGAATTTAGGTAAAATGCACAACAACTGCAGCCTGCTCCGGTAAGCCAGTGACGGTGGTTGTAACAGACGAGTGCCCTGGCTGCGACTCGCAGTCTATTCTCTTTGATTTAAGCGGCACTTCTTTCGGGACTATGGCGACTTCTGGAGAAGCGGGCCAACTCAGGAATGCCGGAATCGAGGAAATACAATACAGGAGGTGAAATTATACACTCTTGATTAGTTAATTTCATGAAGAAAGGGCATTACTTTGCACTGTCTCGGTTGACATCTCTTTGGCGGTGTCTAAATTTATTTCTTTCTTATAAACCACAACTCTCATCATGCACTGTCTTGATGGTCCTCTCAGCGTGGACTGCAACTTTCCCGGAGTCAGGGTGGCGTTCAGGGTGGACGAGGGGAGCAACCCCAACTACTTTGCAACCGCCATTGAATACGAAGACGGAGATGGGCTGGCCGGAGTTGAGCTCAAACGGGCCGGAGACGCGAGCGGGCAGTGGTTGGCCATGCAGCAGTCCTGGGGCGCTGTTTGGAAGGTGGATTTGCCGAACAACTACCCACCTCCTTTCTCTGTTAGGCTTACTGCAGGGGGGGGTAAATCTGGGAAGACCCTTGTGGCCAACAATGTCATACCTGCCAATTACGGGCCCGGTCAAACTTACAGGTCCCTGGTCAACTTTTGAGGCCTAGCCTTGTTTGGCAAAAAAGTAATTTTGTGTTACTTTTTTATAATATGGGCTAACTGGAGGCAAAAAGAATAAGAAATTAAGAGCTCATTGTAACTGCAGCTACACTGCAGACAAGTGGTAGACTTTAGAGCCGACCCTTTTTTGTGCTCTTGGCTCTACTCTTTGCTTGTTTATGATTATCAAATGGTACGTTGGATCAAGGGGTTATTAAATATGTGATTAATGTTTATTTTGGCTCACAAGTAAGAGTTAATAGATTTTACCATCAAGACAGAGAACACACACATGCAACACCCAGAGTGAGTTCGATGATTTCTTCTGGTTCACTGCAAGCTCTGTCATTAATACTAAACATCTTAAGACATTCATTCCATGTATTTAGAGGGTGTTTGGGCTTCAAACATCTTATAAGATGTTTTTGAATTTATAAGTTTTTTAAAAATATTTTGTAAATTTTTAAGTGAAAGAATTCCTAAACTCTTAAAATAAGATATTTAAAATTTATAAACTATCTAAAAATAAGTTAGTCTTTCTTAACCTATGTTCAAATATTTTATAAGTTAATTCCTTATATATATATATATATATATATCAAAAGATGCATAAATATTTTAAATTATATTATATTAATAATATTTATTTTTTTATTATACAAAAAAATTATAATTAACAATAATTATAAATTTTTACAAAATTTTATAAAATATTTATATTCAAATACTTTATTAACTTATTTTAAAAATAAAATTTATGAATTTATAAATTTTAAAAATATTTTATAAGTTACATAATCTTATAAATTTTAAAAAATAAGTGTAGCCTACTTTGGAGCATGTGAACTAATGCTATTTCGACTATCGATAAGTACGAAAGGATAAGATGACAGTGGAATGAAATTAGATTTGGTAAAAAACTGAGAAAGGAAAAAAATTGTCGTATTTTACTTCATATTATATCAATTGTCGGTAATTAAAATAAATAATATGAATAAACAAAAGATAAAGTTTTAACCAAAAAAGCGTTATTTCAAAATATATTTAGAAGACCGATAAATATATATTATGAATACAATAATATTGTATATCCTACAAACAAAAATTTTATATTTTATACACATAATTGATGCTTGTGCAAATTGATGTTGTTGAATATTGCGTAATTTATATCCACATATATTAATTTATAATTATATACAGGCATTTATTAAAGCACATATATAATGAATTATAATATTCCATACATGCATAATTTTTGAATCATTTGACTTATTTATTGTAAAAAAATATATATATTTATGTAATTTTAAAATTTTAACTTTGTATTGATATTCATTGTTTATATGGAAAAGTAAATATACATAAATTGATATAATTACACAAATTGTCTTTACAAATAATGTTTCAATCACTTATGATAAACATCTATTACATTGTATATACTTCTTCAGTATATCAATATATATTATATTTTATAATAGTAATAATATAATTACGAAATTAGTTAATTTCCAATATTTTAAATATATATCAGAAACATATGCCAAAAACGGAACAGTCATGTCCAGCTAGTTAATCCGATCTGATTTGATTTAAACTAACCAGTTTAAAAAATAAAAACAATTTTCTAAGCTAGACAGCTCTGTTTTCAGGTTCAAGATGTAACAGATTTTGAGTAAGAGACTCATCACAGAAATGAGGGAGATCAAATCTGAATTATGCAAACCAATGAAACAGCAAAAAATAATGATTCAAGAATGAAGATAGCAGAGGTGAAAAATTCCTACTGCGATAGAACCTCGTCTTCTATTCCAGGATGGAGGAAGTGCAATTGATTCTCATTCAATACAAAGTAACACTCCATTAATCAAGATTAAGCTTTTATATACAATTAACTCCATCATTGGTCTACTAAATAACCACTTAACTGTACAACTGTAAAGAATCAAACTAATTAACTGCTTCATGTAACCGTAAACTATCAACTGCTTCCAGCTTGTCCATTTCTTTTTCCACCTCATCAACAGCAAAGCAATCCGCGCTCCAGCTCATTCTCCAACCTGGCAGATTATCCTTCTCGTTTAAACAAGCTGCATTTTACTAGAAATTCAATTGTCCATTGATTTATGACCTCATTTAATTTACAAAAATCGACCTTCGCTTAATCTATTCCACAGATTTAATTACAGTGAATCCAAAATTCTGAACATTTGGCTATGTTTACTATTTAAAAAAACACACTCACTATTACCCTTCTTTTTATTTATTTCTTTTTTTTTTTTAACTTTTACACAATTTTAATTAATATGATCACACATTTTCGTCATTTACATCATCACGACTATAAATCAAGAGGAAAAGAATCTAACTACTAACTACAGATGCGTAATATAAATCCAAAAATACAGAGTACAAAATTCAAGATAGAGGCGTTTCAAGCTCTAATAGCAAATGTCAGTATAGACTTTGCAAATAAACAAACACATCATCGTACCTCTTGCCACTGAATAATTGGGAGCCAACAAAATCCGTTTAATAGACATGAGGATTTAATGGTTAATAAGAATAATAAACGTCGACATTGGTTCGTTAAAGCTTTCAATTACAGCAAACAGGTGACATTTACCCGTATTGAAGGATCTAAACTATTGGTCTACAATCTCTACGACCAATACATAAGAGACGATCAATTTATTTCTTCTAATTGTGAAATTTAATATTATCTATCTATCTATCTATATATATTCCTTTGTTGGAATTGGTGACTCAATACATTCTGGACAAGCATTGAATTTTTCAAAGCTAAAAGTTTTATAAAATTTTTACTGCATGCAAGAGCCAAAAGTGAGTTCCAGGTTTCCTCAGGGGCATCGCTGGCTCTCTCAATACAAAATATCTGATGACATTTATTCCACGTATTCAATACTAATCACAATTTTGGCACACTATAGGTGTGCCCTTAAATTTATATAATATAAAATTAATATATAATGGTTTAATTTATTTTATTTGTCGTATATATTAGTATATTTAAATATTTATGTTATACTTATGCAAAAAAAAAAAAAAATTTACTAAAATCATCTATTTATTAAATACACATTGCCCCTCTTAGTCACTGTATGTACATTGGAGGCATGTATAGTCATTTTTCATGTGCAATGAACTAATAATTTATGTAGTAATTATAGATAAGGGAGACACAACAAACAACAAAGAGAAATTTACTGGACAGAATAAACTCGCGGGTATTAAGTAACAAGTACAAGGCTCCAAGATTAGGACCTATGTTAGAATGTGACTTGAATGGGATATAGCCTAGCTTTTATATCCAACCTTTGAAGTCCCCACAAATGGACACCACACAATCAAGGATGATTGACTCCCACAAGCAGTCCTGATGACAGCTATCAAGTCTATATCATTCAATTTATGATGTAAATTTATGACAAGATTTTATTATCTTAAACCATGTTTGATTAGTGTTCAAAATTAATTACAATGTGCCGTCAATTTTCACATATTGAATTATATACATACCAGTAAAAGCTGTGTAAATTTATATATAAAATATGAAATTATTGTATTTTAAATAATAGATATAGAATTATTTAAAAAGTATATAAAAATTTCTAAATAAAAAAATAAAATATCAAAATACAATAATATCATATTTTATTTAAATTTGAACAGAGAGCTAATGACTTTTACTTTTGTAATCTTTCACTAATTCATATTTAATTATCTAAGGAAACCAAAGTTATTTATCATTTTTTCACACACATTAGATAATAAAAATATAAAATGTTATTTTAGCACAATTTTCGATTTTTATTTAAATATAAAATTAAGACGTAAATTTAGATAAATTAAGTGCAATGTTTTTACATTATCAATCATAAAGTAGTACAAACATATTATTACATTAATTTTTTATTTGATTTTTGCTGCAAGTGGCCAAAATTAGAAGATGGTCAAATATAGTTATGCAAATATATTGTGGAATGTGGATAAGAGGCCTAAAAGAAGCGAAATACAAGGGGAGACATGGGCTGGTTTTCTTGGTTTGGAGTTGAAAGAGATGTGAATTAGTTTGGAAGTTACAAGTTAGAGAAAGGAGAGAAAACTACTCCTCAGTCCACTCCATAACTGCCCATACTTAACGCCTATACTAAATTTTCTTGTCTCCCCACATACAATATGTGTGTCCATTGCTCTCCGCCCTTCATTTGGTTGGTTGAGTGGCGGCGCCACCACTAAAAATCCATAGAAAAAGTCTCTCGCACTCTCATGTCGTGCTCCTCCTTCCAGTTGTTACATACTCTCCACTCACTCCTATTTTCCTCTACCTCTTCCTCCCATCCACAAACAGTTACTCCAACTAAAAACTAGGACTGACATTCTTTTCATGACCATACACCATCACAACAACTTCTAGTACAAGAACTGACTCGCCCCATGTCTCCTTGATCTCCATCTTTCTTAGTTCATCACCCAATGGCTTGTCTAGACGACCAACAGCCAAATTTCAAGCACTATTGTAGGGTATGCAAGAAGGGTTTTGTGTGTGGAAGAGCTCTTGGTGGGCACATGAGGGCCCATGGGATTGGGGACGAGAATGGGATTCTTGATGATGATGATGATGATCCCGCGAGTGATTGGGAGGACAAACTTGGAGGAGGGAGTGAAGCTAGGAATAGCAACAAGAGAATGTACCAATTGAGAACTAATCCAAATAGGCTTAAAAGTTGTAGGACTTGTGAGAATTGTGGGAAGGAGTTCTTGTCATGGAAATCCTTCCTCGAGCACGGGAAATGTAGCTCGGACGACGCCTCCGAGTCCCTCGCCTCCTCAGGGGAGGAGGAAGGAAGGGAAAGACACGGCGATGGCGGCGGCGGCGGGGGGTGGTCCAAGCGGAAGAGATCATTGCGGTCAAAAGTGGGCTGTCTTGGCTCAACCTATGTCCCAAGTGAGGAGGACGATCTCCTCCTTGCCAGATGCCTTGTACAATTAGCCAACACAACCGTCGATCCACCGGCCGTGGCCCAGCCGGAGGAGTCCTGCGCCTCCGCCAGCAGGGAGGAGGAACGGCGCAACCCTACTGCATTCTTCTGTCCCCAGCCAACCACTGATAAGGCAAAAGGGGCTTCCAGCGCAAGAGGTCTGTTCGAATGCAAAGCATGCAACAAAGTCTTCAATTCCCACCAAGCGTTGGGCGGACACAGAGCGAGTCACAAGAAGGTCAAAGGCTGCTACGCAGCAAAGCAAGATATAGTAGACGACAACAGCAATTTCGCAGCAGAAGAGAATGACACGATCATTACAAGTGAAGGATTCTTCCCGTCGTCAAAGCTCACTCCATCTTTTCAGCTCGAACAAGGCCCTGCCCTCGTGGGACCCGCGAGGAGGAAATCGAAGGTCCACGAATGCTCCATCTGCCACCGCGTTTTCACTTCGGGGCAAGCCCTTGGCGGCCACAAGCGGTGCCATTGGATCACTTCCAATTCGCCGGACGCGTCGTCTTCGTTACCACCTAAGTTCCACTTGACGAACAACATCGAGCCAGTCCAGAACCATCACGAACCTAATATGGAGGATGCCTCTGCCAAGCTAGACCTCAACGTCCCGGCTTGGGCCCACGTGGCGGGCATCAAGAGGGACCCGCGCAACCCATTGAGCTTCGAGGTGTCCACTGAGATGCATTTACAACCGTGGATCGGCCATGGCACTGGACAACAGCTTCAACTAATTAAGAACGATGCCGGTAATAATAACACGAATAACAATTGTAACGATGTCAAGAACGAGACCCATGGCAAAGTAGCCATGCGCTGCGTTGACGATGAAGCCGACAGCAACTTGAAGTTGGCCAAACTGAGTGACTTGAATGACCTGAAGGACATGGGCAACAGTGGCGATTCCTCTCAGTGGCTGCAAGTGGGAATTGGCTCTGCAACTGAAGCAACTGCTGCTGCCACCGCCGCCGACGCATAACTTTGTTTTTACGAAAGAAATCATAATTAGACTGTACATTTTTGTATTCGTCGCAGTGTAAAGGTTTCAGAAAATTAAACCATGAGTCATTTGTCCATCTTTCCAATATACTATTGTATCATTGAATGTAGGTTTCTTTGTGTTAAAAAATTCGTTTAACTTATGCATCACTTGCTTTCTCGCATTTTTTCATGGAGCTTATACCATTCATGTTTGGGCTTTTTTACCTAAATGATAAAAATATATATCTGTTTTGGGGGTACCTTTTTGGGACAAAAATACAAAATTATTGATAATAGAGTTGCATATTTCAAGACATTGCGAAAATCTTCAACTTTTCTACTTATATTTTTATGTATGTCTCCGAATCTTTTAATACGTTTGTCAACAGCAACACTATCTTATTTGAGGCTGAGGCCATAGTTTAATAAGACTGCAAACAAATAGAGACATATTTTTGTTGATAATAATTATAACATAGGCTATGTTTGGGAGGGGGGTTTTTATTGGGAGATGATGTTCGGTGGGTTGCGTTGAAATGAGTAGCATGTTTGAAAGAAAAATTTTGATATGATGCATAATATGATATATTTAAATATATTTAACATATGTAATAATGGTTGAATGGTGTGATAGTATATAAAGATAATGATTATTTTTTTATATAAATGTGAGAGTAAGTTTGTATGTAAGGGAGAAAAAATTTAAATTTGAGAGAAAATTTTGTAGTATAAAATATTTAGTTGCATGAAGTTAATGAAGTGGAAAATGTGAAAGAGGGCTAACAAACATTGCCATGGGGATTGGGCTGAGCACGGAAGGCCAGTTTGATGAAGATTAATTATCTTGGCCCATTAATTTCAACTTGAAGCTTTAACTTCGTGGGACTCCAAAAAGCAGTTATTAATATGAAGTATCAGTTAAAGTTAGTAGAAATGCTAGTCAAATATTGAGTGGATACAGTGCATCAGGACATGTAATAAATAAATACATTGCAGGCTGAATTTTTGAGAGTTTCTATGCTGTTGTATCTCTCATAAAATTCTTTCCATGTAATAGAATGGTATGAGTTTGTCGACCATATTTAGTGATATTCATAGTTGAGTTATCAATTCTTCATGATAAATTATCAAAATCCCACTCATAAAATGAGTTTTAGCTCTCTTCAAATTTGAAAGAAATTCATAACTAATAATTAATCAATTTAGGCCAAAAATTTAACAACCAACCCTCAACTTCTCTCATCATGCTGGCTTGTTATAATTAAACATGCATTGGAATCGTACCTTTCCTTCTGAAAAATCGAAGCACGAGATGAAGGGTGCCCAATAATACGAAATGCTGGCTGGAAACCTGTCAACAAAGGAGAAACAGAGTTACAGAGTCAAGGAAGACGACCGACGACTCAATAAATGCGTACAAATTAAAGAAGGCTGACTTGGCGACTAATTAAGAATGTCTTTATTCACAACACAATTAATGGAAACCGCCCAACTAGAAGAGGTCCAATTGCATTGGCATTACCATTTTCTGTTTCTTCAATTCGGGTTGACTGCCAGCCAGTTCAAGTGACACAATGAATAATCAGACGAATAAATTTACAAGGATTTTTGTAAATGACACTGCAGATGTTGTTGAATCTGATTGGGATTCTTCTGAATAGATTCGGCAGCTTCTGCACCACCAATTCCCATGTGTTCCCATTGTCGTTAATTAGACTTGGAAACACGTCTTGATTTTCCCTAAAAATTTGAGACATGCACGCTACTTTTTAAAGATGATTAATGAAGTTTAACACGAAAGAGAACAGTAATTTTGTTTCGTAATCTTGCGACCGTTTATTTAGAATTGGCGCACATAATTAATTTTTAGTAACGGAGAGAATATATTTCTACTAATTATAAACAACCCTCTATTTTGTTTGTTTGTCTTTTAACATTGGAGAAAAGACAAGAGTGGCCATAATTAGATTTGTTAAAGAATGTATTTTAGGAAATCTATTGAACGACTAAAAGTAGTTACTATATGTGATATAATCTTTTTTTTTTTTCCGAAGGAGCGAATTTGTTGCTACCAATAACTCCTGTATTTTATTTTATTTTTCAATATTTCAAAATTAAAGAAAGTGGTTATAATTGAATTTATTAAAAAAGGGTATTTTAGAAGATCAACTAAAAGACTAGAAAAGTCTCATGAGTTATATATATATATGTGTGTGTGTGTGTGTGTGTGTGTATTTGTATATATTATATTTATGGTGAAGTATCTTCTGTACACGAAGCAGTGTGCAAATAAATTAAACAATTGTGGTATAGAGAAATGATAAGTCCATATAAGCTAATTGTAGTATAAGAATACTATTACGGTAATTTCTTTATGCTTTTACATTTTTGTATTTTTTTTTTTCCATTTTAAAACCATTATTGCACATATGGCATGTGTGTATTTATTTGAATGGAAAACAGGCTTCACCTTGCAGAATGAGTGCGCTTTTTTATCATTTTTTTTCCTTTTTTTCTTTTTATCATAAGAAAAGAAAAGGATTCATTTTCTGTAAAGCAACCACTGAATGAAACCCCGGAAGAATAAATTCTATTTGTCGTTTAATTTAGCACTACCTGCAATATGGCCTATAACTTTTGTGAAAGGGATAAGCAAAATAAAATAAAGTCAACAACCCTCACCTTTTTTTTTTTCTTTCTTTCTATTACGTAAATAAACAAAAGTATGATTAAACTTAAAAATTGATCCATTTCTATTACGTAAATAAAACATATTTTTAGACGCTTTTATTTCACATTTTCCAAAACCAATAAAAAGAAGAGAAAATTTTTTAAATAATATTTTCTCAAATGAACTCAACAATATGCAAATTGAATCCTAAGAAACAAATTCTCTCCAAGTTGTCTTCGTCCCTTTTTGGCGGGGCCTAACTCCAACTTTTCTCATAGCCATGCAGTTCTTCGTCCTGACCTATGTGTGATGCCTTGGGACACATGGAAACAACCTTTTGTTATAGTTGTTATGGTGTCTTGCTCTCTTCAGCCCACGTAGTTTCAAATAGATGTTTTAATAAATTAAGTTATTCCACGCCATTTTGATTACATTCAAAAATAATTTTAAATTTATTCAAACTTTTAAAATTTCTTTAAAATCAGTACTTTAAATTGATTTTAAATTTTACAAAATTAAAATAAACGAGATTTGAATAATTGTCAAACTGTCAATAACAATCTTAGTTTTAAATCTATAAACAGGGAAGAGGTGTTTGGCTAAATTTATAAATTATTCTAAATATTTTATAAAATATAGGAGAGTTTATAAGTTATTTAAAAGTATTTAATAAGTTCTTTAATAAAAAAAAAGTGCTTATAAGTTTAAAAATAAGATATTTCAAACTAAGAGTATGTTTAGCTAAACTTAACTTTATAATTTATAAGATCATTTAAATTATAATATATTTTTAAAACTCATAAGCACATGTATCTTATTTGTAAAATAAGTAAATACAGTATTTAAAAATAAATAATATGACCATCTAATAAAAATTTTGTTAAAATTTATAATTATAATTTATTATAAATTTTTTTGATGAAATTATGATAGAATTACGAAATATTGTTAATAAAATACAATTTAAGAATATTTATCTCATTTTTAATATATAAAATGAAATGATTTTTAAGATGTTAAAAATAATTTAGAAATAACTAACGTATTTTTAAAGAGTTATTTTTAAACCTTACAATTTCTTTTATGAAAAAGTTACCAAACACTCTCACTCAAACGCCACCCTCAGTAACACTCTCTCCAACTTATTCTAAAATAAATTCTAAGCTATTTTATTTTACCTATTAAAAATAATATAAATATCTTTAATTATATCATATTAGTGATATTTATTTTATTTTTGTTATTATTACACAAAAAATTATAATAATAATTGATGCTTATAAATTTTAACAAAATCTTATAAGATAATTTTACTATTTTTTTTATCTAAACATCTTACGAGTTAATACTAAAATAAAATTTCCTGAGTTCATAAATTTTATAAACATCTTCTAATTTGCTACAGGTCAACTTTATAACTTATTAAACATAGTTTTAACCAAACACCCTCGAAAAGTCATTTCCATGAACAGTGGGCACCACAACATAATCAATATCCTTAATTACACACATGGTGTGTGTGAGTGTGTCTAAAAACACTTTCACAGGGACACCGTTTGCCCTAATAAAACGGCGATTACTTTCCAACAAAATGCAATTTCTGAGTTGGAGAAGCTTTTTAATTTCCTGCCTTTTTTCTCATCTCCTTTTTTTTTTTTTTTTTTTCCCAGAAACTTCAAACCAAAGCTCAAAAATTAAACCCAAATCTTCCAATTTCAATTAAATATTAGATTGAGTACATACATAATCCCACTTTGGTAAATCTGCCATTCCAAAACTCATCAGTGAGAATCTTGAGATTTGAGATCTGATTAAGTGAATTAATAATGATTCGAGATGAGGTCAACTAAATTTAATTTGAGCGACCCCATTTCATTTCTTTGGAATTCGAGTGTAATATTTCCTGCTGCCCCCTCCTAATATTTCCTGCTGCCCCCAATAGTTTAAATTATGACGTGTATAGATTAATTATCTTTGCATGTCATGACAAATTTCATGATTTAAAATATTCTCACTTCAATATTATTTTTAGAATTCAAGAGTAACATTTTTTGTTGTCCTCCTAATTGTCATAATCGATTTATAAGATTATGCATTCAGTGTATTTATACAAAATATTTTACATCATGACATGTGTGAATATTATAATACATATTGTGTATAAATTGATTATTTTCAAATATTATGACCGCATATCATGCATAATCTCATCTAACTTCATAACTCATTCAAGATTTTCACTCTCTCCCACTTTCTTTTTCTTGAGATATACTAGAACTAGTTGCTTTAATCCTTTTTTTTTTTTCCGAGTCAAGAATCATATTATTATTGGAGTGATAATTTGTTCTTGGAGTCTGGTCCAAGTGACCTTTTATGGTTGCATCTCACAGCATAACCATGAGTTTGCTTGACGTGTATTGTATAAAAGCAAATCGAGTTCTGGAAATCTCTTTCTAATTCCAACAATGCCCCTGTTAATATCGAACATTAACTGACGTTATATTACACTACTATATGGCATGGCGGATTCCACTTTGGAAAAGTGATGTGGTCAGTGGAAGTCAAGGGCTTTTAAGAAAATAAAAACGATGGGAGGCATTTAATGCGAAGCTCGCATGTTACATGTTTGTCTTAGCCTTGAACCACTCTGCTTTAATTAGTCTTTGTTATTAATTGTGTTTTTGCCGTTTCATAAAGGAAATATAACTCCAAATACAATCCAAATCTCATTGGCATAATACAGAGAGAAGTACTACATTTGGTTGCATATTATTCAAAACTTAGCACTTATCAGTTACCAGAATTCACGTTTTCAATACATATTTTTCTATCTTAATTTTACACTATTCTTAGATCATCGTGCCGATTTTTTTCTCCACACTTCAACTTGCATCCAAACGTAGCCTAAAATTTATGCACGCTCAAACTGCACTGTTTCATATGCGTGAGTGTGTTATATATATTCTCCAGTGGGTGGAGGAATGCTTGTCGCCTACTCCTTTTAGGTTCCACACTCTCTGTGCAAAACCACAGGGCATAAGCAACTCCAAACCCCTTTCACACACTTCCTATCAAGAAACATACACAAAGGCCGTGTGAAGATTGGGAGACTTGCTTTACTCTTCTCTTGCCTCTTTTGCTTCTGTTTGTAAGATGGACGAGAGACACAGATGCAAACTCTGTTTCAGGAACTTTGCCAGTGGAAAGGCTTTAGGGGGGCACATGAGATCTCACATGATGAAGCAGTCCGCAGAAAACAGGGCATCATCAAAGCAAGAAGAAGGAGAAGAAGATCGGCCCTCGTACGATTTCCAATCCGTTCATTCATATTCTTCGACATCAGCACCGCTGTCGTCGGAAGAAGAGGAGGAAGAAGACGAAGAAGCAAAGGCGCTCTGGAGTTGTCGTGAATCCAGAGAGAATTCCAGAAAGAGTACGCCTTTGGCGGATCACGAGCTTTCTTTTGCCGCAGGATCCGACGTGCTTCAGGACAGGGAGAGCGAGACGGAGTCGTCGAAGAGGAACCCGGTTTGCAGGAGATCCAAGAGGGTTAGAAAATCAAGAATCTCTGATTTTAAGAGGTTCGGCATTAATGGGTTTTTTCAGGCCAAGAAGCCCAAGTTGGAGAGAGAAGTTAAGAGCAACGCCAATGAGCAGTCGTCGCCGGTGGAGACCGAACCGTTGAGTTCAATTTCGGACACCACTCCGGAAGAACACGTGGCTCACTGTCTGATAATGCTGTCCAGAGACAAGTGGAGAAGGGAAGAAGAGGTAGAACATCCAGACGAGGACGAACAAGAAGAAGAAGAAACAGAGAAATCTGGAGATGATTATTCCGAAGATTCCGGCGTGTTGAAAGTGGTGAGCGCTACTAAAGTCAGAGGAAAGTACAGATGCGAAACGTGTAACAAGTTATTTAGGTCTTATCAGGCGCTCGGTGGGCATAGGGCGAGCCACAACAAGACCAAAGTCAACGCCGCTGAGCCGCCGGAGAAAATGGCAGGCGGCTCGACTTCCCGGACATCCGCGGCGGCGGAGGAGAAGACCCACGAGTGCCCTTATTGTCACAGGATTTTCTCATCAGGGCAGGCACTCGGGGGCCACAAGAGATCGCATTTCGTTGGGGGAGGAGCAGTGCCAGTCCCGGCGAGTGTTGGCCCAGTTAAGCAGACTTCAAGAGCAGGCGAAACGTTGAACATAGATCTGAATCTCCCGGCGCCGACTGATGATGACGAGACCAGTCAAATTGCGGTTTCCGCGGTATCTGATGCAGATTTTGTCCACCCCATTAAGCAACGATGATGAGTTGCTTTTGATTTTTTGGCGCAAAAAGGGAAACTGGTTTGGAGGTAAAGAAAAAAGTTGCTTTCTTTTAGTTACCTTATTCCATGGATCTGAGGCACCGTTTGGTTACTATAAGAAGGGAATTAATGTGGGCAGGCAGTGGGTCAAAAGGGTTCTTTATAATTTCATCTTTGATACACAGAGTTTAGCTGTAATCCTGTGTTTTGGGATAATTTTGCTGTGACAGCAGCATCTGGCCAGGGCCTTCATTTAACAGGGAGACCACATAAACTTTATTTCAGTTTTCAGTTTGGTAATTATTACAGTCCCATTTGATTGAGATGCTTCCATTTTTTTTGTCGTTAAGAATTGGGATTACGGCAGTGCTCATAGGTTCCACATGTTAGCAGCCAACTGTTCTTGCAAAGCCCTTTTTCTTGAATAAAGAAATTGCATTCTCAAAAGGGAGCTGATCAAGGACAACATGATATATCACAGAAAAAAGCAAAGTTCCAACTGTCAGTGCTGTCAATACACGGGGAAGAGGTTGGAGGGGCGGAGAGAAAGTTCAGTAATGCCAGACTTTCTCATTTTTTTAAAAAAATTTGGGGTCTTTTTAAAATGCCTAAAAAGTTTTTTTTTTTTTTTGGTTTTGCCAAGGTGTGATCTGCAATAACTGGTATTGAATGCTCATTCCTAATTTCTTGACTAAATTGATGTACCAGAGGGCAAGTCATTTGATTTTGGGAATTAATCAGTTAGCCAAACTTGGAAAAATGGCAGGTAGAAAGTGCAGAAAATCCCTGGTTTTATTGAAGGGAAAAATTTTGCTTGATTGAGCAGTATGGTTGGGGGCTCCTGCAGGTCTAGTGAGAAAACTTAAGGGTCACATTCATGAGTTGATAATAAGTGGCCCCAACCCCAACTCCTTTATGGATGGAGGCTCATGTACTTAGTCACCATGGCTTTTTTCTTTCTTCAACAGAAAAGAAGAAAATGGTAAATTCTTACTATTATTGCAGGTATAAATTTTTCAAGAATTTTAGTAACAAGTAGAATCGGTGGATTATTTGTCCAATGGAATAACATCTTTGTCTTTGTGGGTTTGTTACATATTATGTAATGAGATGATGAGTTTTTGGAATTTTGTGTTAGTTCTCCTTTTGTGTGTATACAATATATATATATATATATATATATTCTGAAATAAATTCAGTTCAGGTGGCAACATTTAAATAAAGAACAAATTAAGCAATTAGATCAAATTCAAATTGGATACCTACTCGAACTTGGCCTAACTCTTTTAAAAATTGAATTAAAACTTGATCTTATGTTAAGTAATAAGATTGAACTCAAAAGGTTTTAAAATTTAAAATTAGACTCAATAAAACACAAAAATATTTTCAAATCCAATCGAATTCCCTCTCGTTGGCTTACATTATTGACATTACTACTCAACTCATAACTGAAAATAATATATTATAATAGATATTTATTGAGCATAGGGCCTTGGACCTGCAGAGCAATTTGGCTTTAATTTCATGGCAAGATAGTCCAAAAAGAAGCATTGATAGAAATTTTATTGAACTGAACATAGCAAACTTTTGAAGGTAGGGGCATGACAATATAATATGGCTGTCTAAACAAGTAGGGCTATAAAAGTTGTTATTAACTGTGTAATTAGACATAAAATCAAGGTTCAGTAATTAGTAACCCACGATCTTAGTAGATATATAGCAGTTTTGTCATCTTCGTGAGCAAATAGAGTAACCGGCACATATGTACACATAATTCATCCTCTCTTTGTTTTGAAGTGGATCATAAAATATATGCGTGTGTGTGTGTGTGTGTGTGTGTGTATTCACAAATGCCCTAATGGGATTCTCTGCTGTGTGGCTTGCTCGCTTTTGCATGAAAAGATATGAAGTAAAAGAAAGCGCACATAAAGCGGCCAAAAGGAGTAAGTTGGAGAATATACCACTTCCCTTTTCTTCATCATTCCCAACCCACACACAAATACATGCATACATATATATTCATTAAAAAAAAGATTGAAACAGTTTTCATTTTTTCAAGTAAGGGATTAGTATTAATTAATTTTATGTGTAATTAAATCATATTCAATAAAGCTAAAATAATACGGGAAACATCTCAAACTAAATGCTCAAAGTTTCGTTATAAAGAGTAAAAAATTACCGAGATTAATGGTAGTGAACCTGATCAATTTACTCACTCCCAATTTCCAATTCTATATTTTTCCTACTTTAATTTGTTCTTCATTAAAAGTCAAGTGTGGAAAAAATTCCAAGATTTGGCCCTATTCTTTGACCCTTTTTGTTAATGCTGATCTATTCAGCCTAATACACACATTATCAAACAGTAGAGTTAATTGGTGTGGAATAGACAGCATTCTGGTGGGTTGGCTTTTATCGTCGAACGTTTGTGGTCATGAACGAGTCGTCTTGTCGGTTTCTTGTTCCTTAGAAAAATAAAAGGGCTATATAAATTTATTTATTTCTCATCCTGTAACTTTATTTTTTGTATATATCCGAACAATATTTGTTGTATTCTCAACTATCGTCCAACTACTTTAATATAATCTGCAGAATAATTTTTCACCGTAATTCACTCTTTCCAAGTTTCAACTGGAAACACACTCATAGCAGCATTCAAGCCAATTGCCATTTATTAATCTTGTGAAAATTTTATCATCCTTCTTTGTCCAAATTTTCTTCATACAGCACAGCCATTAAATTTTCCAGATCCTCTGACTTGTGCTGGTAGTATGGGAAAGACCCATTGTTTGCCTGCATGACTTGAAAATCCCCACAAAGAACGAGTCAAACAATACATTTGGTCTTATACCTTCAAACCCTAATTTTCTTTTTCTTCAAAGTGCCGACGATATTAACTACCATGCCATTACAAAACCTAGGCTTTGTTTGGATGCATATTTTGTCAGGAGGAAATTGTCCCAAAAATTTAGAAACATTGCTAAAGCAAGAAAAAGAAACAGATAAGAAAGTATAATTTTGATGGGCTAAAAATAACTGTGGATTAATGCCATCCAAACATAGCCCTTGGTAGTCATTGAATCATACCTCCTCACCACCCCCTCTAAGTCTATTTTCATGTGTGGTGTGTCTTTTCGCATTGGTTGGGCATTGCCACTTTCAAACTTGCGCAAGTGCACGCATTTTATGTAATTAGGTAAGAAATCTTGAAAACATAATGTGAAAATAGACAACGATGCTTGGACGTTCTATCTAAGTCCATTGATTGTGGCACCAACATCACTATGAATGATTTTTAAGCTTTTTCTTGGAACCAAGTAGATAGATAGACTTGTACGACTTTGCTCTTCATTATGGAGCAACTGTATGGTTTCTTTTTCTTTTTCTTTTTTTTCTCACTTTGATGATAAGCAATGATATTGCTATATTCAAGAATGCTACATTTCTCATGTGCGGATAATTCAATCACCGTAACATCTTCTATAACTTAATTTTAACCTCTATCCTTCTATTCTATTTATATATAATTGTCACGCATATTATCTTTTACCACACAACAATGACATAAACACATGTCTACCATATACTGGTAAAAATTTATATAGGAACGGAGATGAAAGAGTAGGAAAAAAGGACAAAATATTTGGATCCAATTCAATGTCCACTCATTCCCTAAATCATGCCTATAATCCATATTCAAATCAATAAATCTCCAGTCTCTCTCTCTCTCTCTCTCTCTCTTCCTGTTTGGGCTGACTAGAATAGAAAAAACCATATCATCATATGCCATTAGTATCGTGTAAATTTGATCCATACATCTACTAGAAAAGTTCGAAAAGACACAATTTTAACATGTAGAGATAATCACTAGATTACCAATATATAATAGACATATTGAATGTTCAATTATTTCTAAATTTTGACAGACAGATCGTGTTAGAATTGGACTTTAATTACGGGTCTGTGCATCCTTCTTATAATTGTAGTTCAATGCTTCTTTTACTAATTAAACATCTCCCCTAATATTGATGATAACCATATAATCCTTACAGAATCTCTTGTAGAACATTACTATTGCGGCAAATGTACACATACATGCTTGCATGTTGCCTAATTGTTAATTGCACCTAACCTTCATGTTCATTGTATTATAAGTATAACCAAACAAGAAGATAGGATAAGAAGATTAGCTTAGCAAATCTAAACATTATTAGTGAATAGGTAATGAAGAACAACTTAATTAGCTGTGGTTGGTTAACTTTGCATTGCCAATAAGATGGCTATGTCTCTGCATTTTTAATGATGGTCCAAGAAAAGTGTCAAGCTAATTAAGGGAGTAGGAGAGCTTGGTTCGGACAACCCTGAATTATATAAGTTAAATCAGAAGTCCTAGTGCATGCACCTTATTTGCATTAAAAGAAAAAAAAAATCTATTTAAAATCTAAATTTCAACTTCTAAGGGCCTTATTTTTTGAATTTACTAAAAATTACTATGCAAGTATTCGAATTCAAAATCTCTTTCTCCCTCTATTGGGAAGTTAGTTAAGATGTTGCTTTCAATTTATTAGATTAGTAGGATAAGAGCGTGACAAATGATGTATAAAAGTTACGGCATTAAGTGTTTATCACTTTCTTTGGTTATGTAATTAAGTAGGAGCCCACGAATAATTATAAAGAAAAGGATAAGTGTTGTAACTATCAAAATGAACCACTTGTTAGAAAACCACGGGAAGTAATTTAATTGGTCTCTCCTCTAATCTATATGGAATATTCTCACTTCTCCGACTCACAAAATTAGTCCTCGTGCAATGTAGCCTTTGGTTAGCTCCTTATTAAGTTGAGCCTGTTAGACATGGGTCACGTGGACCTTCTATTGATTTCGCTCCCAAGTATCCCCAAATTGTCTTGATATTACTTTGTTACGAGGTCAATTTATTTGAATAAAAAATTGATTGTGTAAGGAAATAACTCACTATTTATGTTGTGACAAATCCTATTATTTAATTGCTTTCTATAGTTGGAGCGGAGTGTAATGAACTGACATTAGAGTAGGATCAAGTTAAGAAAATCAATCTGAAGCTCCTGTATGTGAGTACTTGAGGGAAGCACTGGTGTAAGTACTTTGGGAGCCAACTTTGAATGGAAGCCTCAGTGCAAAAGAATATGTGTAGAATTATCAATTGAGTTCAAATTCCTAGTTCAAAAATTAATTTTTTAAGAGATTGGAATTGACATGCGAAATATGGCCCTCAATCCTCTATTAAAGCAACCAACAACCATTGCGATTTGGGCTGCATTCTTTCACACACACCCGCATGCATGTGTTAATTGCATACATACATGCGTACACATATATATTCTTTTGGTATGTTCACTTTGAATGATTAAATTTTATAAATTATCTTATCAAATGTAATAAGATAATCTTTTAAAACAATATTAAATGGCCTTAATCTCATCATAATCTTGGTCAAAGTTTTATTTAATGTTGGAAAGCATGCTTTTTGATGGAGGTTGAGGCAAAAAATACCGTGCTTCCATCCCCACTTTCATCGATTTACGTCATACCCTCCATGGCCTCAACCCTCAAGCCAGCCCGCTTCACATGTGACTTTGCCTTTTTTCTATTCAAGCTCATCAATGTTGCTTAGTAACAACAACACACTCAACACACACATAATTTTTTTTATAAATTTTAAAATTTGATTTATAACAACAAACTATAATAAAATTAAAATTATTTTAAAAATTAAGTATAGATGAGTAATTTTTAAAATTTAAAATAAGTATGAAATGAGTTAATTGAAAGATATAAAAAAAAAATATGGGAGAAAAAAGTATAAAATTATATTAAAAGAGAAAATTAGAAAATGTTAAAATTAAGGTATTATAATAACTTAACATTAGGTAATCAAAATTAAGTCATTAGACTTAATATATGGAGTGGATATTTTAAAATTAAAAGTAAATGGGAAAAATTTTAAAAATAAAATAAAGATAAAAATAGTGAATAATTAGAAGATATAAAACTATGGCAGAGAAAGGAAATATGTAATTAGAATAAAATAAAATGGAAAGATAGAAAAATATTTATGGTAAATTCACGACGCAGTCGTAGAAGAAATCGTGTCGATTATTTAATAAAAACTTTCTTTAATTAATATTTTAATATATTCAATCGTAAATACTTTTCTTGCATTTATTATTGTTCTAGTTGTCAATATTTGTAAAATGGCAGTTTTTCAACAATTTCTACATATTCTACCAAAATTTAATTTTCTTAAGAAGTCTGCCAACTATATTGCTGTAATACGCCATTGACATCGAGCTGAGAATCAGACTAGGCCTATCTTGTATGAAGGGCCCATTTAAGATATATAGTCCAGAAATTAATAGGCCGTGGGCCCAATTAGGAATAAAGACATTCAAAGATTGGCCCAAATATCTTCTTCAAGGACCAATAACCCCAACTTTAAAGTTAAAAATTAATCATCGTTACTTAAATAATTAATCTCATATAGAAATTGAATTTGAGTTCAACCCAAAAACTTACTATCTTTTTCTACATTTTATCTTTTAAAAACTTACTTAGAACAACAACCAATCAGAACTAATATAACGGAGTCAATGTTTCACAATTTTCAAATTCAACTCAACTCAAAACTAATTGAATTGGATCCAAGCTGTCATACCATTAATGTTTGTTTTCAAAATTGGTAGGTGTAATCTTTTTGTCGTTCAAAATGCAGATTGATTGTCTTTCTGAAATCCACACCACTTACTTTAATAAATTTATGGCTCAAAAATCAACCAAAATTAATAATAATAATAATAATACAACAACAGAAGTTGTTGTCTAACAATTCAAAATGGGCAAATAGTAACCATTCATAACATTCATGTAATGTACATTAGTGCTCATCTCATTATAATGTATTTTTATGCACGTTATATGAAGTGG
Source organism: Avicennia marina (assembly GCA_019155195.1). NCBI lineage: Eukaryota > Viridiplantae > Streptophyta > Magnoliopsida > Lamiales > Acanthaceae > Avicennia > Avicennia marina. Next base: position 13,628,968 of record CM032760.1, read on the forward strand.
GTGTTGGTGTAAATTACAACCTAATTGTATTACTAAAATGACTTTGTGAATCCATTTTTAATGGAAGGAAACAATAATTTTCAACTATAGGATAACTAATTATTTTAAAATATTATAGATTAACTAACTGCATTAAAAGATAATTTAAATTATGCATTAAATGAGAACAAACAAGAATAGAAGATAACCAAATTTGATTAAACATGGTTATAGGGTCTTGAGTGCTTCCCCTTCGGAGCTTAGGGTAATATTTTAATTTGTGATCTCTTATTAAATGAACGATTGTCGAACCTCTACCTTAAGAAATTGATAATAAATGAGTCTTAAAAATACTTATAGAAAAACCATTAGTGCTCTTTGCTATGTCCATTTGAATTTCTTTAAATTTCATGTGTTTTAATTATCTACCGTGTGAATATTTTAATCAAAAAGATAGAAAATAAATGAATCCTACTTGCTTCCCATACAGCAAAAAAGGGGACCATTTTTCAATTAAATGCCTTTCAATGCACTCGCTGCCAAAAATTAAAGAGGCTCTTTACACAAACTTCTTACACATCTTTCATTCCCATTCAAACCACAATAATATATATATTTTTTTTGCCTTCTTTGGATTCAAACTTCTCACCCATTGATCAATTACTTCAAATAAATCAAACCTAAGGGCGAAATTCCTATTCACACCTGCCCTCTTACCGGCCACAGTAATTACACACCAAGGGCAAATTAGTCTTTCCCCACCAAATGAGTGCGATTAGTATTTTTGTTACGGGTTGTAAGATGTGGGTCAGTCGGATCTAGCCGTTAGACCACCCGACAATTTGAAAAAGAGGAGAAACAAAAATCTTCTAAAATTCCGAACTGACCGTTTAGTCCTATCGACTTTGCTCATCAAAAACGCACTGCTCTGATCTGCGCTCTCTCTCTCGCACGCTGTTTTTGATCTAATTCAGTGACCTAATTATCCTGGAAAATGGCGGATTCAGTGGCGTTCACCGATGACGAAATGGCGATCGAGCAAGGCCTTGGGCACCCGAAGGCCTACGCGAAGCTCTGTCGAGACCGGGGCTTCGGGCCCTTCAGCCATGGCCCGCCTTTCACTTTCACTCCTTACGCTCTGGAGCAGCAAGAGGTAACGAAAAAGTGGTTAGATCTGTTCTTTGTATATTAAAACCGTCGTTTTAATTGAAACAGAACTAGAAGCATAATGGAATGTTGGACTCTGAGATTACGATGGAAGTTGGATGAGAATTTCAGTGCATGTTTATTTTTCTTGAATTAGAGAGAAGTTATCGCTCTTATTGGCGTAATCATGCAGGCTGTGATTCTCAGAATATAAATTGTGATTTGAATTTCGAAGTATGCTTACTTTCATTTTTGAGCTTCCGAAGGTGATAAGGAATGGTTTTACCGATGAACCCTGGATTTTGTTGCTGAGAGTATTAAACGATTGCAGAAAGATAAACCGACTTTAATTTTCTGAAGCCTTATAGCTAGATTTGGAGGTAAAAATTGAATACTGACTTTCTGATAATAATTTTTATTGAAATTCAAGAATAATTGAAAGATTTGGAGTTTCTTCTCCGTGGTTGTAGCCTTTGGGCCCTCAATTTTTAACTACTTGTAAAGCTATTGAGTTTAAACTTGAAAATTTTCTTTTGACAGCAGTAATATATGTGGAATGTAGTAATATACACTCTTTTTTAAGCTTCAATTCTCAAAATTCAGGTTTGAAGCCAGTCTGTACTGTTTGTTATAATACCAAAGGGTACTAATGAGTTGAGCTTGACTCAATTAACATTCAAAATTTCCTTCCCTCAACTTAGTAAATCTTGAACTTATTCTCAAGTTTGAATCAAGTCACGATATTGAGAATTAAAAAAAATTGTTAAAATTTGAGTTCAAATTCAATTAGACTCAAGAACATTTTCAAGCTTAATTGTAGCATAGCAATCTTTGGGAAAAAGGATTTAATCTATCATGTCTTGAAATAGTCCTTTTTCAAGCTGCAGGATTCAAGGGCAAAGGAATTGGATGAGTTGTTTCCTATCATAGATCCCAAAGCAAAATCCACGGCCAAGCCCAAGATCTTTCTGAATATCTTGTGGAAACAGCTGAACCATCTCGGGTAAAGCAATACAATTTTCCAATGTCAGAATGCCATTCTAATTATCTTGAAGCAAAAGATCAAGGTGTGGCTCATAATTTATGTCCAATCTAAAATTCCAGGAATGCCGGTTTTGATCCAGAAATGATTCGTGTGGATCCTTATGGCAATGTTCTGTACTATCATGCCGATGCTGCATCCCCTCTTGCATGGGACATTGATCATTGGTTTCCTTGCTCAAGTAATTGCTATTCATATGTCTAGATAAAGTTGAAGTTCTTTTAGAAATGTTTGTTTAGATCCAGGGCTTTAATTCGTGGTCAGTGGGTTTAAACTGCAGGAGGAGGATTGACTGTTCTTAGCAACCTCAGAATATTGCAGTGGCAAGTCTGCCAGAGGAAGCACAACAAGCTGGAGTTTCTCATACCTTGGTGGGATTTTCAAGTGGGGATATCCATTAACCAGTTCTTGTCCATCTTTGCTTCATCCAACTCAGACTTCAGGTTGATATCTTTGTTACCTATATTTGGAGCCGAACGGACAAAAATGACGATCTTCTTTGTATTTCAGGCGCAGGGCATTTTCATGGTTGTTTTCTGAGGGTGAAAGTGAAGAACTGAACGCTTCACAGACAGTTGATTCCCACACATTCCCCCAACATTTCTTAGAATCACAAGGGAAATTAGGCCTGGCTCCTGCTGCTGTTGTTCTGTCGCGAAGAGAATCTCTTGATGCTCCATTGAAATCACTGGATTTTAACGGAAGGCCTAGATTAAACACTCCTCGCATTGTAGGTTAGTAGCTGATTATCGACTATGCTCCGACAACACTTTCTCATTGACTGAATGCAAAATGCAGCTTCTAAAACTTCAACTATTGGCTTCTCTTAATGTCTTTATTTGCTTGTGCAGCTGTGAAGAAAATGAAACAACTTCAAAAGGAAAATGAGAACCCATTGATGGTGAGTAATCCATACCAAGCCATTGTCCTGGCCAGAGATTCTTTGAGACAGAGAGAAGAAACAGCAAAGATGCAGGCAGAGATACAGAAATTAGAGAATGAAGTTGATGAGTTGCAGCGGAAGACTGAGGAGCAAAAGCCTTCCATCCAAGAATTGGAGATGGTGCTGACAAAGAAGAGAAGGCGGGCTGAAAAGTGTCGAAGGCTAGCAGAGTCACAATCTTCCTACAAGGCCATGTTGGAGAAGATGATCAGAGATGCCATGCACCAGTAAGATCATCAAAAACCAAACTGCATTACTATAGCATAAGAAAGCTTCCAGTTTGTTTGAATTCTCTCGCATCTATTCCTTCTTGCAGGAGCGTCGTCTACAAGGAACAAGTGAGGTTGAATCAAGCAGCAGCTAGTGCTCTTTTGGCCAGACTTGAAGCTCAGAAGGCAATATGTGATTCTGCAGAGAGGGATCTTCATATAAAGTATAAACAAAGAGATGAGCTGGAGAAACAGATAAGATCCGAATGGGACCAAAGGAAAAGGTCAAGAATGGAAGAGACCCTTAAAGAGAGAGACGATGAGATTGCTCTGTATTTGCCAGGAAATGAGCCCAAGATGCAACAAGAAATTGAAATGAATAATGCACCATTTGCAGAAGATGCCAAGAAGGCTATTCTGTATCTGCCAGAAATCAAGTCCACCTCTTCCCACAAACAACTGAGGAAGTTCTTGGAGGAGGAGCAGAGAGCTTCTGCAGCAGCAAGTTTACAGCAAAATGAGGAAGGAGAACAGGAAGAACTCAAACAACACAAAGAATCGTCAAAAAACAGTATGAGAGCACTGAAGCCTAATGCGGATACAGTGGATCCAGAAGACAATAGGTACATAGTTGAAGAAAGACTTGAAAATCTGGAGATACAGGATGGAGATAAAATATACAATCTTCGGTTCCCATTTCACCACAAACCAGAAGAGGAGGAGGACGAAGAGAGCAGAAGGCAGCGTGGGAAAGGGAATATAGAGAAATGGCTGCAATTTCTGCTTGAAAATACAGTAGAGGATGCACACTTAAAGCCACAAAACACTGATGAAAATGAAACCAGCAGGACTGATGAATTAATTGAGAAGCTGAATCTGATATATCCACACGGCGATATCAAAGTTTCAAGAGCTCAGGAATCACAATGTACAGAGACTGCAAATGAGGTCCAAAAAACAGATGAGCAGGCAGTAGTCCCGGAAAAAATTGATGAGAAAACAGAAGAGGCTGTTAAAATAGAAGCTAGGAAGTCACTCTCAGACAGAGAAAAAGAGAAGGGGAAAAGGCATTTAGGAGTTGATACAGAAAACAGTAACACTCCCTATAAGACTGCTGTGAACACTCCCTATAAGAATCCTCCTTACAGAGTCACGCCAGAGAAAACAAAAGGAAAGGAATTGGTTTCCATGGGTAGAGAAGCAAGAAGAATGAGTAGCCCTGATGAGAATGCGAGAAGGAGCAAAATCGGCAAGGAGAGGGAACTTTTGAGGTCGGAGAGTGCCAGAGCATTTCGGCGCATTCCATCTTCTCCCTCTCTTATCTTGGAAGGCATGAAAAGGAGAGTTGACTGCATAGGAAAAAAACCCTTGGTACTCGGCGACAATGTTGGTGATGAGGACCATGCAGCCAGAAACAGCTTCATGAAATCATCAACGAAAACAATTAAGAGAGCAGTGAGGTTTTAGGTTGTTTATTCAGCAGATTATTTTCTTATGGTGTGTCATTTGTTGAGAGATATGCTCTCATAAGTAAATAATGGTGTGAAGCTTGTCATTTGAGTGTTCTTTGTTATACCGATTGTGAAATGTATATGTAATAACAGCTTCTTGTGTGACAGAATCCATTGCTAATGGATGATCTCTTTGGTCTTTGTTTCCACTATCATTGCCTAATCTAGAAGAAGATAATCTAAAATGATGCTTGAATGAAAGTGCTACAAGGGCTGGTAGTTTACGAGGGTTCAGCAACAGCAGCAAATAGCGTTCTTTTTTCTGATTTTACTTGTAGTATCTAACTTTGAATTCTATATTGTGAAATATTGTCAACACAGAACAAATTGTGTAAAAAGAGTCTGTATTTTCATGATTCTGACCCACTACAAAATACTTGTACAACCGAAGATGACCACTCAATTACAAGAAGCAAAATACCCAGACAAGAAGTATGTTCCCCATCTTTCATACTCTCACTCATCCAGCTTCTGCGGTTTCCAAAGCAACGCATGCTTGAGATTCTAAATCCACTTATCGGATCTCCGAAAGCCCCCTATTATCATGTATAGGTGTTTTAAAACCCTCTGGTAAAAAGCAGCATAGAACTCCTTACTCCAGCTTCTTTATTGTACATGTCTGCTATTTCTTTCACTATGTGACACAATAGAGCTTCTACAGAGCCAAGACACATCTGAGAGTGCACTTCTGTGGCTGATTTGAGGAAGTTATAATGTTGCTTGCTATCCAGTATTAACATATAGAAGTTGCCAGAGTTCATCTCATTGTTAGGATGCTCCCCTGTAACCCTCATCCCCACAGGAGCAGCTCCCTTCCTTGAAATGGTGGAAATTTTCAGTGTCTCTAACACAGATTTCTCTCCTAACAACCTTGGAGATGAATTTGATTGTATTATGACAACTCTCACACATATAGAGATTTTTTGTTACCCAAACAGGCGTGCCAGGTGAAGTATTTATGAGCCCAAATGCAACAGCCAGTCTTTCACTGTGTCCGCAGAAAACGTCAGCCTTTGAAGCCTCGACTTCATTTGTAAAACTTCTATTGGGATCACCGAGTCCCGCTGCCTTCATTTTCTCATAAAAGCCCTGAAGGATAGCAGTCATTTCCCTTATTTGTGGGTGGACATTGTCACCACTGAGGAATGCGTGGACAGTCCCTTTAACTTCTACCCAACTGCAGCCAGGATCAATCGTTAGCCCCATTTCTCTCATTGTTTTTCTCAATTTAGCGACCTCATCCCACTTATCACTGTCAGAATACAAATTGCACAACAGAATATAGTACCCAACGCTCCGATTATCCATCCTAAAAAGATGCTTTGCAGCTAGCTCACCAAGTTCAACTCGTCTATGAATCCTACATGCATTTAACAAGGCTCCCCATATAGCTGGATCTGGTGTCATAGGCATCCTCTCTATAACCTTATAGGCATCCTCCAGCTTTCCTGCACGTCCCAGCAAATCCACGACACAAGCATAATGCTTAAGATTTGGAGCAACAGAAAACTCAGTCTCCATGCTATTAAAATACTTCAGTCCTTCATTCACCATTCCGGATCTGCTACAAGCACATAATAGAGCAACAAATGTAACCTCATCTGGCCTTACTTCTGATTCGATCATTCTATGAAAAAGCTCTGTGGCAGGTGCACCTTGGCCCCTCTGGGCATGGCCAGTCAGCATAATATTCCAAGAAGCAACATCTTGTTTCAGTGTCTTAAACTGATTCCTTGCAGGCTCCATCCTCCCACATCTCACATACATGTCCAGGAGTGCATTGGGTAGAAAACCATCAAATCCTAATCCACTTCTCAATACATGGGCATGGATTTCCTTTCCACACATCAGTGCCCCTATTCTGGCACACGCGGAAAGCACAGAGACCAGGGTAACATCATTCGGTTTTAGACTGAGTTTCATTTGTCTAAAATAAATCAATGCCTCAAAGCTTCGATTGTTGATCCGCAGGCCAAGAATAATTGATGTCCAAGATACTACAGTTTTATCAGGAATCTGATGGAAGACTTCTAAAGCCTTATCAATGCATTTACACTTGGAGTAGAAGTCAATAAGAGCATTAGCAACCATAAGATGCGCTAGAAGTCCAGCCCTTCTAGCCAACTCGTGAAGCTTT